>MU385735.1:0-621322 GCA_022497155.1 Whalleya microplaca | reverse complement strand
ATTATATTTAATATATATATATTAAAAAAGTCTTTTTTATTAGTTATATTTTTATTATTTTTATAATAAAATTACGTGATTTTTAAAAACGGAAGAAATAATTTAAAATTTTAGGCGGCCCTACTTTTTTAACTATTAGCTTTATTTTCTTTCGCTTAAATTTTAGCATTTACTTTAATAGCTTTTTATAATATTTTTAATTTTTTAATAATTATATTATAGTTATAATATTATTCCTAATCCTACTTTATTACTTTTAAAGGCTTAAAATAAGTATACGATTATAAAATATATAAATTAATCGTAAAATAATTAGTTTTTAATTAATTTTAGTATTATGCCTCCGGTTGTAAAGCGGCGTAAGCCGGATAATAAGCTTTTTATTAATCCGAATATTTAAAAAGCTCGGGAACGAAAAAAAAATCTCGATTTTATAACTTTTGATATAAAAAAAGCCTGCTATAATTTAAAACAAGCAATTAAGCGATAATTCGATATTTAGTAAAAAAAAAATCCTATTATAACTAATCGCGAAACCGAAATTTAAAAATAAGCTATAATAATATAAATCGAGATAAAATAGTATATATTTAATTATTTTAGGATTATTTTTATTTTAATTTTCTTTAGTTCTGAAAAAGGAAAGTATTTTAATTAAGTTACGCGGAAATATTCCGAGATTTCCGAAGGTTTTAACGATAGTAGCGCGGATTAAGTTAATATAAATAAAGGATTAAAAAAAAAGTATTATTTTTATAACGAAAAAGATAATTTTAAGCGGTATAGCTCTACCGATTAATATTTTTACTCCTTTTTGCTAGTATATTTTTTATACTTAATTAAAAAAAATATTTTAAAATTTAATATATAAATTTAAAAGGTACGTTTAATATTTAATTATTTCGTAATTATTTTATAATTTTTATATATTTATAATTATTAAGTAACTTTTATTTTTTTAGGGAGGCTTTAAATTACTTTATATTAAAAAATTAAGCGAAAGCGACTTTTTTTTTTCGCTTATAAATAAATAAAATATAATAAAAGTAATAATTAAGTTTATTACTCGCAAACTTTTCCGCTTTCGAAAATATATAAACCTATATTTTTAAGAAAATAACTATAAAAACGATATTAATATTAAAAATATATAAAAAGTTACCTAAAAAATAAATCGATTAGTAATTATAAGTTGTTATAAAATTATTTTATAATTATTTTATTATTTTAATTTTTTTAAGGCGCTAAATATAAACTTTACTATATATAAAAAGCTAACTGGTATATTATTATCGATATTTTATATACGAAACTTTATTAATATAAAAATTATTTCAGATAAATATTAGACGTTATTAATTTTACTATTGCTAATAAAAATCGGTTTAAAATATTATAAAATTAGCAGGTTATTTAGACGAAAAAAAAACTACATATATTTAAACTTACTTATATTTTTTTGCCCAAATTTTTTATATCGCTAAAAAAAAAACTTTTTTTATATTATTTATCCCGCTTTATATTTTCCGATATTATAACTTGGAAACGATAATTTTTATTACGCTATATAAAATAAAAAAATATCGGTATTATTTGCGGCATTCGGGCATTTCGTTTAAGTAAAATTAGGAATAATATTTATTTTTAGCAATTTCGTTTATCGAAATTAGCTAAAATTAAACCTACTATAATTTTAAAATACGTTATTAATAAAATAATTATAAAATAATTTAATATATTATAACATTTATATTAATAAGGTATATTTATATCTTAATTTTTACGGCAGTTTTTTTTTTAAAATTACCGGCTATAAAACTATTATTCGAATTAAATTAAAAAAGTTTTTAGATATAAATTAGGTACCCGATACTCGTTTTTTTCTTATTATATACTATATTAGTTTCTTTAATTCCCGTTTTTATAAAAAACTATTTAGTTCGATTTAAAAAATATTATAAAAAATTATAGAATAATTTTATAATAATATCGAAAAACTATCGAATCGTTATTTCCTATTACCCGGATATATAAATAATTAATCCGATAAAAATATTAAAACTATTACTCGTAAATTAATTTATTATATTAAGGAATTATTAAATAGGGCGTTTTCTAAAGAATTAATGCTTTTTATAATATTATTAAAAAAAAACTCGATTTTTATTATAACTAGCCGCGCGTTAAAATTAAAAACATTTAAATTAGGTCGGAAAAATATAAATAATAAAAAGCTTAATAGTTTTTTAGTTTTAACTTATTAGCCGGAACATAACTAATTAAATACTAATAAGTTATAATAAAGCTAGTTTTTAATAATATCTAATTGTTTATAATTATTTTAATATTATTTTATTATATTAAAACTTACTTTTATAAATAGCTATAATACGATTAGTTAATATTTTAATTTCTTACGTAAGACTTAATAAGACTGAGTTTTTTTCGTGGGAGTTTTATAGGAGTCCTACGTATTTTTTAATTTGTGGGTGGGATTATCGTAAGTAGTCCTATTAATTTTTATTGGTCCCATGGGACTTTTATGGGAAAAAAAAATTCCTATGGGAGTTTTACGGGACTATGGGACCAACCCCGTGGGTGGGACTTGTACAGGTCTATAGGAGGGTGTGTAGAACTGAGGAAACTGCGGAGGTTACCGGAAATCTCAAGAGATTCCGCATCCCACTGCGATTTATGCAAGTTCATTTATCTTCTCGTTTTGCAATTAGTGCTTGATATCGATAACGAGGAAGTAGTAATCTACATGGCATTCCGGTTGTCTTAACAGAGGATGACTTTTAGGCCGGGTGGGGTTTCCTCTATAGATCTATATCTATGTGATACAAATAAGGATAGAAATAAGATACGACTTGCTATGTGGTGCGATAAAGGTAAAGCAAATTCAGAACATCCCATTTACCGCTGTGGCTATACCTGATACTTGATATAGGGAACCCTGCAGCAGAGTTGACTATTCCCTGGGCCTTAACCGACGAAGTCGTGCCGTTAATCAGCACACAGCGTCCTATATTCACTAATGATCCGGCCGAAGCTTTGCCGCTCATATCAGACTGGCTACAAATCTGCTTATCCTCCCATGAAAATTGTCTTAAGACGCTTGCTGGCCTGACTCTGGCTCCTGGCGATATCGTGGACCTCCCTAGCCGCGTATTATACATTGAAAGCACCACACCCCAGCTAGATGTGAAATTAATCGAAAGCAAGGGCAAGCAAGGAAAATACTGTGCTTTAAGCCACCGTTGGGGCCCTGAGCACAAACGTCCTCTTTGCACTAAAAAAGAAAACCTGAAAGAACATCAGGTTAACATTCCTCCTGATAAGCTTTCAAAGACTTTCCAGGAGGCTCTGGTTATCACAAAAGGCATAGGCATCGATTACCTCTGGATTGATTCTCTCTGCATCGTACAAGATGACCACGATGAGTGGGAGCATGAGTCAGCAATTATGGGCACCCTATACGAAAAGGCTACATTGATGATTGCAGCTTCTGGGGCTTCTGATTCTAGCAAGGGCTTGTTTCTTACTAAACGGCCAGAACGAAAACGAACTATCACGGTGTCATTGGTTAACAACAAAAATCGCATTCTTGGCCAATGCTACCTTTCACCCAGGCCTATTGGAGAAGTTGACCCTAGGCATAGCCTTTTGGATAAACGGGCTTGGGCTTTTCAAGAAAGCTTTATGTCCCGACGCAAGGTTTATTTTATGCCTGACGGCATAGTTTGGTCCTGCAAACGTGCAAGACTAGAAGAACGAAATTGCCGGTCCCTTTCTTGTCAAGATGGTCGTTATCATTCTTGGTTTTCTCTTTTACGGATGTATACAGCGTTGGACCTTACGCGGGTTTCGGACTGGCTTCCAGCTCTCCAAGGAATTGCTACTGAAATAAGCAAAACTGAACACTATTTTCGGTGGGAGGAATGTTATTTACGTCCACTCGGGTTTAATCGCGGTAGATATCATTTTGGGGTATGGGATAGCTTGATGCCTGTAGTACTTTTTTGTATTCATTGTTCAACGACCATACTACGCCGCAAAGTTCCTGGAATGCCATCTTGGAGTTGGGCTAACACCGAAGGTGGAAAGATATGGCTCCTGGATGATTATCGTGAAATTCACGTGGGAAAGACCTATAAAACATTCTCGATTACATGTTTTGGTTCCTTGAACATCCATGGGCATCTGGGGATGAAGAGGTACCCTGACGGGGTAGGTTACTGCTGTATTGCAGTTCCAGTCCCCGTTCGTGAATGGATGTTCAGTGAAGGATTTCATAGGCTTCGTCTCGATATACGCAGTTCCTTCTTTCAGGAGCCCTCGAAACCCCCCTTGCAGATGATAGTTGATGGCGGCGAGCCTGGTCGAATTCTTGGATTCGGGCGTTTTGATGAAAGGCCTCAATTCGATATCGTTTTCTCCGTCCTTGCCACACTTCCGCGGACTTATAACGATCACCAGTACGCAACATGAAGAGATATATGTATCAGTTAATACAAGGAGACTGACAGTTCAATAGAAAAGTTGAATCATACAGAAAATACACGATCCAAAGGTCACCAAAGTACAGTGTAGGAACTAGAGTTGAATTACCAGAAGGTGTAAGTTGCACACTCATTGCACACGGCAAAGATGACTAATTTAAAAAATAAAAATAAAAAAGAACATTTTTACATCTACATGGGAGATCACGTTTGGAGAGAACGATTACTATGCACTGCTACTAGTGCCGGCTGACATGACTTTGACGAAGTTCAAACGTGTGGGGGTTGCGGTCATGTACTCGGCCGCATGGGAAACTATGGACAAGACCATGAAAGACTTTGAGATTATTTGAAGTCACAAATTCGGTTCTATCGAGTCATATACACAGATGGTGGAGGTAAACAAGCATCTTGGTCTCTACAAAGGGTATATGCTTCACTTGGCTAATGTATGATGTAGTATAGATTGCTACTATGTTGTTACTTATTTGGCTATATGGAATCCGGCAGTCTTTCACTTAGACGTAGGATCCATGCTTACGAACTTTATGCGTATGGCAAATCCCCATTGCCAATTTAAATGTATCAGGAAACTTAAAACCACGTGACCTTACATGTAGCAACATTTTGTGAATATTGGACAAAGTAATGAGGAGTATAGTGACTTAATTAGTGCAAGGTGAAGCTATAGGAAGGTGGCAGAGCCCCTTATATATACATGTATAGGCGGCCGGCCATATGTAGGCCAGTACCACCCTCAGCCCTATAGGACATATCTTAACACATTTAGACGAAAAAGACGAGGCTGTCGAGGCGGAGTCCGAGGGGCTCCCTGGTCATAGTGCTAGAGATGTACAGATAGCCGACCACCAGGGCGATAATAACGAGGAAGAGGAGTGCGCAGTCCTAGAATTTGTGTGGGGTGTTGAAGCAACGGGCCTAGAAAAAGAATCTTTTAGTACAAATAACAAAAAAGCCAAGCCAAATGGCACTGAAGTATTGCTAGTATTGCCAGTCCCCTGTAATAGAATATTGTCATGACCTGGCTTGCTCCTTTAACGCAAGCCGCTGGGAGCCAATGCTATGGCTATAACTATGGAAGGGGTAGAAGTATTTGTGAATGCTACTTATATACCAAACTCCAGTTGAGTGCCGGGACCGAAAAGGACAGGGGAGAAGGGGATCTTTTCCAGGAAAACGTCTGACGCCATAATATCAGTTTTGATATTATTCGGATAAAGCAGACGTAAAACATTTGCCAATAAAAAGAAAGACTTTTCCACTATATTTATAGTATTAATAACTCAGAGTTTAAAATAATACAGCTTATTGCTTACACTCGCTTAAATGTCAATTTAAATACAGTTAGTATTATGGCCTTTGTAGCTATGACAAACAGCCTAGCGCGGAAAATGTATGAAGTCCATCTCATAACAAGGTTATATATGCTAAAGGCCCCCATATGCCCATTACTCTCCTAGCTATATTCATATTGACGCAGTTGCTCTCAGAGTGGCGTCCAGGGCGTCAAACTACTCTGAAGTCTAGTTATCAAAGTATTAGAGTTATAGAATGAATACCCGTCTATTGTTGTAAGTCTAAGTCTAAGTGTATCTAAGAGCCTTTGGGGATGTTACTGTATTGCAGCATATCGGTCGCCCAATCTCCTATATTCTAGCACAAATACCCCTACAATAACGAATACTATCTTATACCATAATCTATCATGTCACCATGCAGCTCGTGTCCCCATACTTCGTCTTCGATAACAGGTCTCAGAAAAGCGATCTTTCTATTTGGGATTTGTGTTCTGTTACTGGGTGCCTCCATCTCCCTATGATGCTCCTAGGCTTCTACCCATATCCTGCACTGAATTTCACTTTCAGATTGGCGGTACTTGCAGCTAGTAATGATACTCCAGTTGATCAATGGTATTGGCGGCAGTGATGGTATCGTGTCGGATTCTATTGTATGGATCTAAATGGCACTTGAAATCTAGAAGCTGTGCTTGAACTGCCGTCCCTTTAATAATGACTCGACTGTTTTACCTTCTGGTGACTACTCACCGGATAGCTGCTTATAGATAATCAGAGACGACGACTAAGAAAATTAGCATCGCCGCTCAATCCTAGCAGGGGAAAAAATCTTCCCGAGTTGAGAAGCTTGATCGAGGTCGATAGGCATTGTTTTCGTAACCAGTCAGAATTAGTGTGATAAGAATGATAGTCCTAGGATAGAGATTCAATGGATGATACCGGGACAATGTGGAAGTCTCTTCATCTCTCAAGTCTCAAGAGGCCATTTGGATAGTCTTCTAGAGCCTTATTCGACCCATCCTTGTCCAATGTATAAGAAACATTACCACGTATCAAAGTATGTACACCATATCAATATGTACATTGTCATATAACCCCCCATCTACTTACGCATGTATATACAGTAACCCATACCCCCACGCCCCAAACCTCTTTTCCTCCTCTTCATCTACTCTCCCCACGAACCCACCCCCCACACCCTTGCCCCCCACTCAACCCACCACTCAACCAACCCCCCATCTCCCTCTACATACCTACCTATCTAGGACCCCACGCGTCCCGTAGCAGCCGCCGCAGGCGTGTAGGTGCCGACGCTGCTGGGCCCCGTGGGCGTCTCGTCGATGGCGTCGTTGCCGCGGGCGCAGCCGCTCTTGGCGACGAGGGCGGCCGGGCACGCGACCTGCTGGAACTGCACGCCCGGGTTGTCGGACCCGCCGAACCAGTCGAAGCGCCAGTAGCAGCCGTCCTTGAGGGCCTCGGGGAAGCTGTCGCAGTCCGCCCGCGAGCTGATGCCCCCGTACCGCTCGCCCCACCCGTTCGACGGCGCCCCGTATTGCTGCGTGCACGCGTTGTAGATGCCGACGCCGCCGCCCGGGATCTGTGGGGGGGGGTGGAGGTGTTAGTTAGAGTGGCGGTAGCGAGAGAGAGAGAGAGAGAGAGAGAGAGAGAGAGAGAGAGAGAGAGAGAGAGAGGCTTGCGGTGGGGGTTGGGTTGTGTGGTGTGTGTTGGTGGTGATGATAGTGTGATGATAAAGGGGAAAAGACGAAGAGCCAATAGGGGATAGAGAAAGGAAAAGATGAAGAGAAGAAGCCAGGAGACATATCCCCTAGGCCAACCTACCGCAATATCAAAATGATTCTGCCCCAAATCCCCCCCCGTATTACTAGCCTGCACGATCATCTTCTTACCACTCACGGCGCCGCTCGTGAACGTGAGCTCGTAGCAGGCGCAGCACCAGGTCGTCTCGTCCTGGCCGCTGACGCGCACGGCGGCCCAGCCGTAGGAGTGCGTCTCATTGACCGCCCACGGGCTCTGGTTGCTGCACATGAACGCGCCGCCGCCGCCGTTGTCGCACCCCGACGCCGTCGCCCCGTTGTCGTTCAAGGGATTGTCCGACGCGTCGCACGTCCCCACCACGTCCCCGCTGTTCGTCTTCTCCGTCCACCCGCAGCTCGGCTTGCAGCAGTCCCAGTACCGCGTCGTCTCCCCCGTCCCCGAGGCCCCCTGCGCTGCGGCCCCCCAGGGGCCCACGGCGGCGGCGAGGAGGGGTGGGAGGAGGTATGAGAGCTGCATGGCTGTGTGGCTTTTTGGGTCCGAGGTTGGCTTGATATAGGTAGGTATAGTTGACTGACCGGAGGTTATCCGCAGATAGCTGCTGCTGCTGCTATGAAGAAAGGCTATGAAGGGGATAAAGGGATGACTACAGCAGAGCAGAAAGGATTCGTCGACAGAGGATCACACCATCTCTTAAAGAGCTCCAAAATCTCACTGACATGAGCTAGACAGGAACCAGCGCCAACCGCCCATGGATATCCCCTGTCCCGAAGCCATCATAGCCAGCGATCTCTTTCCTAAACTATGGGCAGGTCTTCCGAGCGCCCTATAAAGCTGCATGGCGGGCCGTGTGGTGAACTCTTATCTAGGTAGACTGCGCAATTAAGGTAGAGCTGGAGTTAGGAACGGAGCGTAGCTGGGTGGAGCAGGGCCCTGGCAAAATGCAACGAGCCATCTGGAAAAATCGCCCGTGTACAACAACCGGCCGGAAGATTGCCCCTTGGGGATATATATTGGAGATAGGGCCGTTTACCTCTGTCTTAGCAGTTCCCCGCATGAGCAGGTGCGGAGAAGATATCCGAAAGTATTCGGTCTCAGATAGATTCCATGGCCGATATCTGTAACCGCCCCTATGACGTCGTCGTTCCAGTTGACACATTCATCAGTCAATTGTGATCGAAAGAATTTATTTGCATAGCATCATGGGTTTTGTTATTCAGCAAACTGAAATATAATAGGGAAAAAGAGCCCTGCTACCTCGTGGACTCGTCAAGCTACCTCGCCTGTTTTTGGAGTATCTCAACCAATGCAGACCGAACCCTCCCACAAAACCTCAACATTCAGGAACCACTTGTCCAAACGCAAGCAGATGTGCCAAGACATGCCTGCAGTGTCTTCGCTCGGTTAGGATCACCATCCACCACCACCCCGACGACGGCCGTTGTCATCAAGGGCGTCGCCGACGCGGTCTAAGACTTGGCCGAGGAAGCCGCCTGCGCCAGAATCGTCATCGCGGCGTTCATCATCACGGCGTTCGTGGTGTCGGCGCTCGCCATGTCCGGAGCTCTCTTCTCGACCATAGCCTGAGCTCTCCTCACGACCGTAACCGCCCGATCCGCCGTATCCGGAACTCTCTTCACGACCGTAGCCAGAGCTTTCCTCGCGCCCGTAGCCGCTTGGTCGGCCGTAACCCGAGCTCTCCTCACGGCCATAGCCACCGGAGCCGTAAGAGCTCTCCTGGCGACCACCACCATACTCATCACGTCGTCCCTCGTCCTCACGTCGGCCACCACCATAGCCTTCCTGGCGTCGGCCGTAACTGTCACCATCATCCCCACCGCGTCGGCCATAACCGCTGGACCCCTGGTAGCTGTCCTCGTTGCTCTCATACCGGCGCTCGGTGCGCTCCTCGTAGCCACCGCCACCGCCGTAGTTGGGACGGGTCTCGCTGCGCTCCTGGTAGCCGTAGCCGCGACCGCTGTCATCCTGCTCGTAGCGCTGGTACTCGCTGCGCTGGCCTCCGCCAGATTGATGACTCTCGGAGTACTCGGCCTGGCCGTAGCGGTCCCCGGAGCGGCCGTACTCAGTTCGGCTCTCCGTGTACGAGCCGTCGTTATCTTGGCGGCGGCTGCTGCGAGATTCCTTATCCTCGTCCTTGAAGGCCCCGCCAAGCAACGAGCTGCCGATAGCCCCAAGGAATCCGCCCCCGGAGCTTTTGCTTGATTGCTCCTCGTTGAAGTTGGGCAGGTTCACTTGTCCGCCGGATTGAGTCTTGACGAAATCAGAAATACCGCCGGTGACGCCCCCGACAATGGCGCCCGCGGCCGCGTTGGCGATGCGGTCTTCGGCGGACCCTCCCTCGGCGAAGTTCTTGTGCATACCGAGAGGCTTTCCGCAACCGTGACCAGAGTCTTCGACACCTTCCTTGTGGTTCTCACCATTCTTGACGCCGTCGCGAGAGAGTTTCTGGCGGTACTCGTCCTTCTCACGGTCGTCCATCTGGTTCCACCAATCTTCGATCGAACGGAACATGATATCGCGTCCTTCCCGGGCGCCATCCTCACCCTGCTGGCGTTGAGCTGGATGGTGTAGGACACCGTTGATGATACGGTTCATGAGACGGTCAACATCGGCGCCCTCGTCATCCCAGGCTTCCATGAGTTGGGGTACAACCCAAGCCACAACCTTGCTAGCAGTCTTGCCAGCGACTTCATTGAGGATCTAATTATGATTAGTACTGCGAGCAATAAGTTTCAGTTAAGGCAACTAACGTTAGAAAAGTGATCTTTAGAAAGCATAGAATGTGTGGGATCAGAGCAATTGTCATCATCAAAAACGACGTATTGCTCGTTCTTGCTGCTCTCAATGATCTCGGAAGATCCGGTGCGGAGCTCGTTCTTGACCTGTTGAATCACGGGTACAACGAATGGGGCCATGATGGAGAAGACCCATACGGACATCTGCTCCTCGAGCTGTTCGATGAGCTGAGGCAGGACAGGAATTTTGTCAATTGCCTCGCTGATGCCCTTCATAAGCTCATCGTGGAATTCGATGGCAGGCATAACCTGCTGAAAGACCTGTTGGATGTATTGCGTGAATTCTTCCGGCTCTCGGGGAGAAATTGACGCGGTCTCCATTTGCGCGTTAGTAGCATTGCTCTGGATGTCGTTCATTTTCTGCTTCTTGTTGTCGCCACCAATAACACCATCTGGGATCTTGTCGATCAGCCCCTCCAAAATGCTGGTATCGTTCTTCGAGTTCTGCTGAAGAGTGCCCTCGAGCTCTTGGATCTCATTCTGGGTCAACTTGTCCGAGACTGTGAAGAATAGGATTAGATATCATCTTGAAGGGATTATTGGCTAGCGCCTTGAAATCTTACTTACCTTCTCCAGCAACGGAGTGCAAGAAATCTACACCACCGAAGGTACCAGTAACGATGGGGTAGACTTCGTGTCGGGCGCCAGAAATTTGAAGTCTCGTGTTGCGACCGACGTGAGGGAAAATGTCACGCTCACCGAGCTCGATGAGAGCCAGTTCAGTATAGTTACTGTGAGCAAGGAAGTCTAGGATACATCGAGTCAGCCTATATACCAATGGATATATAATCATGCAAGAGTGTTTTACCTTCCAAGCAGTGGAGACCGGTGCCGAGCAGACGTAGTGCCTCGTAGAGGTCATCCTTGTTGTTTCTCCGCTGATAATTCCGGCCGAGCTCGATACAGCGAGTGAACAATTTCCTGACATGCAGGGCCGAAGTCATGATGCGAACGCGCTCATTGGCGATGTAGTTCTTCATGCCCGTCTCCTCGTCGATGGCCAACTCGACACTTTCGTCGACAGGCCCACGCAGCTTGTCATAGTACTGACGAGCATCGACATTGTCGGCGTAGTTCTTGGGGTTGTCGATGTGGTCTTCGGGGCGGTAGCAGCCGACGCGGTCCGAGGTGACCTCGAACTCTCGCGAGCCGTAGCCGAAGCTCAGGAACCCGAGCACGCACAGCAGGAGACGGATTGCTTCCGCCGAAACGGACTTCGTCGTTCCCACGTCGATGGCCTGGGAGTAGTCACGGAGCCAGTTGCCGAAGTAGACACGCGAGACCATCATTTTGTCGAATTTCTTGCCACCGATAGCTCGAGCTGTCAAGATGGTAAGGAGGGTGTCTTCGATGTCGCCATGACGCCCTATACGAGTTCATAGGTCAATTGCTTTTCTTATAAAAAATATGTGGGTAAGATGTGGGCGTAGACTCACAGTTTTGTCCTTCGACCTTGGAGATAGAGGCGATGTTACCAGCACCAAAGGCGAGGGCTGGCCGAGCGAACACGAACAGGAAAGCCAACCCCAGGATGACGGGGAAGGGCTTGATCGAGATCATCTTTGGCTCTTCTCAATACTGCTTATTTTTCTTCTTCTTCTTTTTAGGGGTAATTGTAGAGATTGAGGATGCCGATGTTAGTGTTAGTTTTGATGTTGATGCTGATGTTGAGAATGGTTGAGAGGGGATGCTGAGGCCTCGGTTCGATTAAAATAGGTAGCAGACCCAGCTAGGTTAGAAGTGCTATCATGTATGTATAACTAGGGGATGGCAATAATACGTTGATCAATATAAAGGTGACGTGATACTATTAAAGGGCTACCTAATAAACCTAACGTTAGACCTATTGCCTGTCAGGCCTGTCAGTGCTGTCACTCAGTCAGTCACTGGCATGGCATGTCAGGAGCTGGCGTGAGAGGGGGACCGTCAGTGACAGTAGCGGGAGGGCAGGAGGGGGAGGGGCAAGCAGAGCTCCTTGATTGTGCACCTGTTATTCCTTGATGCTCGTGCTACAGATCGCCAGTTTGGAGGGGTTGTTGGAGGGGCTCTGGCTTCCTCACTGGCTCGTGTCTCAGCTATGAAGCATCTGCCAAGCGTGCCAAGCCAGCGGTACCAGGTTTTAAGTGGGCCATATTCGTTCATGGCCGAACGATTAGATACGATTAGATACTTCCGGTTGCTAGTAAAAGCTGCGGGTGACGATGGTATACATGTATATGTATGTATGTGCCCAGTTTATCGGCCAGGATCAGAGACGTATCAATGCGTAAGCTCTGATGAGCTTCACTGCCTTACCTATTCGATTGTGGAACGTTATGCACTTTATCTCACTATTGTTGTATGTAAATTGGGTGGCTCTACTGCGTATGTATGTACATAGTAGAATATGAAGAAGGGGAGA
Organism: Whalleya microplaca; assembly: GCA_022497155.1. Taxonomy (NCBI): domain Eukaryota; kingdom Fungi; phylum Ascomycota; class Sordariomycetes; order Xylariales; family Xylariaceae; genus Whalleya; species Whalleya microplaca. The sequence goes on along the minus strand of MU385735.1, from coordinate 608,514 downwards.
AGTGATACTATCTCTATAGTCATGACAAGAAGTATGAACGTGAGCGCAGTTATCAAGCTACTAAGTACGTACGGATGCATGTAGTCAATAATAAGTTGACGTTTATCAACGAATGATAGATTGTCGCTGAACTCAATTGGCCTCAAAACATTGATAGTTGACGGATCAGAGCTGGTCTGGGCGCCGGTTCTAACCGATGATTGGTAGTTGAGTCAGTGTCATCGTTTCAGTGCCCTCGCTTGTCCGGCTGAGCCGGCACTTACCAGGTAGCGATCCGTTTTAGATCGACTGACTTTACCAGGCTGCCAGGTACCTAGGTACTTTTCGAAGGGGGCAGTGTTGTCGGACTGGATGAACTCAGTCCCGTTTCTATGGTCCTGTGAATAAGGTAAGAATCAGGGACCAGTCGGGATCTGCAGACCGTCGACTTCAGATGATCCAATTACGAGTGAGTTAGCTGGTCCGGTCATGATCGGACGTGATCTCTTGGTTTCGTGTAGCCAACATCACCAGGTTGCAGCAGACATGTACGTGGAACAACCGCCTTACGAGGTATTGGTATATATACTTCGAAGTGCTGTTTATTCAAACTAAGGAATTGTGATGCGAGTCCGAGTTGACTAAAGATTACGTACGAGAACTCTTAGTCGCAGCTGGTCAGTGTAATTAATTAGAACATCAGGTGGTAGGACTTCATTGATCGTCTTATTTTAATGGCTTGGAAACCTCAATGAGAATAGCGAATTTTTACTAGGGGAGAACATGTATGTGCCATGATGTCGATTGTTGCTTGTTTCTTGGGGCCGAACGCGTTTCTACTGCACGCGTTTGGCCCCAATAGCCTTCTTCTATCAGCAGATGCTCTGAGAGTTTACTTTGTATTTGTTATACAGTTGCAGTTGGGGTTTCTAGACCTCGAGCTTAAGTGAGGGGTAGGGCAGGACTTGTTTCAGTTGTTGACAGGGATTTGATCTCAGTGCAACCTTCACCGCCCACCAACTCTGCGATGTAAACTTAGTAGCTATGATGTCCATCAAAAGGTATAGATAGAGTAGCACATATTTGTCTGAAGACATGAATGGTAACTTATAACAAACTACAAGATTGATATCGTCACAAGTATCATACAAGTCTACCGCGACGCGTTTTAGTCAACAGGTAAGCTCTTGGAGACACCAACCATACATGACTATAACAATCAATGGATGGTGTATAAGTATCTAGACCTAATAGATGACCTCGAGCGGCACCAGATATATTGGTTACATATTCGGTATTCATGTCGAGAGGGTTTAGTTGTCTTGGCAACAATCACGCTGTAGGTTCATGATATCTGTGGCAGCTATCATAATCGGTATCCAACATGTGATCTAGCCTGCCGACTGTATAGTAGGTATGTAGTCTCTGGATAGTACAGGATAGTAGAGCGGGGCTGGCGACTTTACAGCATGGGCTATCACGCACATGTTACGCGTCTCTGAATAGTAATAATGGACCCCTAGGGTCTACGACGACCTCCGGAGCTGTTGGGAGTATGATCTGATTAATAGAATACGAGTTAGAAAAGTTCAACATCAAAGAATATAATACAGTCCATAACTAGGCGAATGCATTCCCGTCTAATTTCAAGTACATGTACCTGGTAGTCCTAATATTGATATATATATGTTTAAGGAAAGTCAGGCGGGTGGCGGCAGAGATGTCGCGGATAGTAGGCCACATTACAAGATAGCAGGTACTTGATGAATTATTGTACTATACGCTATATTAGACAATGTGAAAGACTCGACAAGTGTTGGCTAAGCTGATCATTATCAGCTGTTGATAGTGAGCCAGTGTAATATCAGTAGTGGGATCCTTGAGTGGTAAAGTGTAAATATATATATATATATATATAGCTATAGGACTAGAATCAAGTATAGAATGTATACAGAACGTCTGGGCCTTTAGGGTTAACACAGTTTGGAAAATACGCTGCTGGGAGTTCATTGCTTGGGTAATGTGGTGAAGAGACTCATTATGGTATGTAGTAATGAGACGAAGAGCTAAGGCGATATATGGACTATCACTGGTAACACCTCTGAAGTGAATGAGCAAGTAGGCGTAGGAAGAAGAAACGGAACTCGGGGTTTCAATCGACTGCTTTGCTGCACGGCGGCGAACTCGGTGTAGAATCTAAGAGGTCCGCTGGGTATCCGGTATGTCCTAGGTAGTAGATGGCTGATTATGAGCTGTCTACAGAGGGCATGCTTGGGGCTAGCTGTAGCTAGGTTGGGAGAGTCTAGGGGTATCTTGAAATTACGGAAGATTGAGAAAGTATAATAATAGTGTCTTTCAGATGTCGTTAAAATAGGCTGGCGCTGAAGGTCTCTGAGCTTTGAAGTGTGCCAGTGCTGGACGGGACTGATGAAGAGCTGGAAAAGTTGAGGGAGGGGGCGTGCCGGGCTCACTGGGTCGCGTTGCGAGCACTGGAAATTGGGAAAATTGGGAAGGTGTTGGGGGGGGTAGGTTTGACCCTGAAAATCTCAGGACGATGGCAGGAGACGGCCGGCGATTGCCGCCGCTTTAGGCGCTTCACTGAGAAGAGCACTGATGTGATTGATTTGGTGGGCGACACCTGCACCTCCAGGCTGAGCCAATTGATTGGCAGATTACCGTGGGCGGGTGCAACCATCAAAAAGCGACGGGCAGGACGGGATGCTGACAACACCAAAAGTCCAGTACTTTCGCCCGTCTTCAGGGCTTCTAGTGCGGCGCCCTTCCGAGGTCACTCTCTAAAGGCCCTGGAAGCTCGGGATGGCTTCAGGGCATCGACTATCGGTCACGCGCAGCATCCAGAACTACAAAACCGATGCAAGCACTGGTAATAACTAGCAAATCTTATTATTGAGACACGCGACGAGGCGTAAATGCACCGAGCTCATCTGAAAATGGCACCATCTGATAGAAGGTGACGTGTAGTGACTGGCAATAATAACAATTGTTGTAGAGGTCGAAGTATCGCGGTCGAAGTATCGCAGTCGCAGTGATTTCCCGAGTTGGGAAGGGTTTGGTTTGTGCCTGCTGAATTTTTCTTTTACTACGGGGCTGGGCTGGGCTGATTTGATCAGGTCCCCTCCAAACGCGCCAGATACAAGTTGAGTGCAATACCATACGCAGTACTGCGTACCTCCTACCTCCTCCCTCCTCCCACACCACCTGGCTTCCGAAGTGACAACTACCATGAGCCCTGTAGACATGCCGAGCCGAAAGCAACAAGAGCAGAACACCATCAACTATAGAGTATTGATGATGCAAAGTGCATATTGCAGTGTCTAATACGTGCTCAACTGAAATAAATTATAATAGTTGAAATGAATTGGCTTATGGTGGTGAAATGTGCAGCTGTTTGTGCGTGGACGGCGGTACTCGTACAAGTACCAGGGACGCTGGAGGTCTGGCGCTGCAGGCAACACATATGAGGAGCTTAGCCCACCCCCTCCCCTCCTTCAGTGATTTGAAAATCAGCCAGCTCTGCCAGCCTGGGCGCCACCGTATTTAGAGGGTCGCCACCCCTCCCCTTCAGCGCCCTCCCTCCCAAAACTTTCTTCTCCCCCCGTTTCTGCCTATTGTTCCTCTTGTCCCCAGTGGTCGTTCACCTTCAAGTAACTACTACCAAAGAGCACCACAAACAGCACCACAAACAACAGCACCGCAAACAACAGCACCACTGAGCACAGGTAATTAATTCATTATCAGCTCTAGTAGGTACGGATAGTACGGATAGTACATACTACGCCACGACCGCCCGGCTCTGTTTTTCTCACCTGCACACCTTGACAGGACCTAGCATCCTACTGTGTATACTGTGTAGAGAGATAATACACAATGGCGCGCCCCAAGAAAGCTGATGTCAACAAGCAACCTACCGCTGTCGCGCCCGCACCAGCACCGGCCATGGCCCCAATGCCCATGCAGCAGATGCCCGCCCAGCTAGCCCCTCAGGCCATGCCTCAGCCTCTGCCAACTACTGTTGGAGTTCCACCGCGAACCATCGGCATTGAGGAATTCATCAGAGTCCGCGATAGTGTAAGTCATAAGTCATAAGTCACATCTCTTACTACCTACTACCTACTCCCTACTACCTACTCCCTACTACTTACTCCCTACTACCTACTCCCTACTACCTACTCCCTACTACTTACTAGCCTGGTCATATTTCCTTCGCCGTGCACCAATGCCTGCTCTGCTCCCCTGCTTCCTCGTATGGCTTTGCCATATCTCCATATCTCCACCTGATTTACTTCTGGTCTGGTGTGAGGATGCCCACCTAGTCGCCGCTGCTGCAGTACATCTTTACACGTGCAGTGTAGAGATGGAAACAGATGGGTGAGAGGTGAAATATGGTACCTGGGGTTACCTCCAATTTGGAGTCTGGAGTCAGCCCTGCAGTCTGTTTGTATACTATTGCCATCCAAGCCAACCCGGTATAGTATAGATGCTTGACAGATGCTCGACTGTTTATTTGCGCCCCGCCATCACCACATTACAGGCTGTATACTTACTACCAAATGACATTGCCAACATCAACCACTGGACTCGGGGGTTCTTTTACTGGCTGCCATCCCACTCACTCACTTGAACACTTTCATATACATCTATCGCAACTTGTAAATGTAAACTGACAGCCGCACTAGGTTCATGCCAGATTTAACACTATCACGGGACTTATGAAGAGTTTCTCGGATGACTTCCTGCGTCAAACCAACCTGCTCATAGGAGAACCTGCTCCGTTTGACAATGGTGCAAGTCATTCCATGCAGAATCTCATCGCCAATCTTGATGGCATTGGCGGACAACTCGGCGAACTAGGTCCTCCCATTGAGGAGAAAAAGGAGCGCAAGAAACGCACCCATGATCCCAATGCCCCGAAGCGACCTTTGACGCCCTACTTCCTCTACATGCAGACTGCTCGTCCTATCATCGCCAGTGACCTTGGTACCGACGCGCCCAAGGGTGCTGTTCAGGAAGAGGGTCAACGCCGATGGGCCTCGATGACTCCTGGTGAGAAGACGGTAAGTGGCTAGACAGATTCACACTGCTGGTACGATCTTATGCTAATATCATTGTCAGGCATGGAACAATGCATACCAGTTTAATCTGCGCCTTTACAATGCGCGGGTGCACTCTTACAAGGCAGGAAACCCTGACGCCAGAAACATGCCCGATCCTGAGGCTCTCACCTATGCGGATCAGAACGGCATTCCTCAGCCTGCCCTGTCCAACGAGGATGCGCTTCCGCCTAATGACCAAGATGCTATCGCCGAGCAACTGCAGATGGCCATCGCACCGGTAGCTAGCCCTGAGGATGTTAGTAAGACCCCCAAACCGAAGGCGACCCGGAAGCGAAAGAGCGCTGTAGGTGATCTTGAGGACGGCGAGGCGAGCGCCGCTAAGACCGCGACGCCTGCCAGTCCTGACAAGAAGCGAAAGAGAGCTTCCAAAGTAGCGGATACCCCTGAGGAACCTAAGAAGTCGAGCCGCAAGAAGAAGACGAACTGAGCTGGTTGTCAATGTCAACACAACTTTCATTATTAGGCTTGGGCCCGGCCATGTCATCGAGGGCAACCTGCTGGTCCCTTGATAAGGCGGGGGTGGCCCGACGTGTGTTATTACTTTTCGGTCTTTGACGATACTTCTCTGTTGATCTACGAATCTGGGTTTGATTCACCAACGCTCTCCGAGGGCTCTTACATACTCGACAGGATTTGCGAAAGGAGGAAGAGTATATCGTGGACTGACCTGTTGTGCAAAATATTCCCCCATGAAGCAACATCGTGTGCTTTTTTAAGGGTCAGATACACGATCACTAAGGAGATAATGCAACCATAGCGCTACGCAACATAAATGGAGGGATTTGTCCACAGTCCTTAGCTGCATAGATCATTCCTCCATTATATTCTCCTAATGTTGTATGAATCACGAGGATTTTGCAGCTAGTCCATAGACATGGATACCAGAGGGCTGTAAGGCACAGGCAGGTCGGATTGCGGAACGGAGTTGCTGGGGTTCTCTGCCTTGTATTTACACGAACGAATACACTTCTTTTTACACGCATGCTTTCCATGTCTCCTGCTCTGTATAATAAGTTGTGATTTGATCCTACTCAGGTACTGACAATATGTTTGGTATACTTGATGAAGACCGGCTAGATATAATCAATGTCAGCCTACGCCAGACCTACACATATAGGGCAGTTCTTCGCAAGGCTAACTGAATGCTTATCTAGCTCAGTATTGTTCAATCTCTAGGCCTACTTGGGAACTAAAGTGGCTCTAGCCTAGGAAAGGATTCTGTAACAAAATTCCGAATTTGACATTAGCGCTATCAACATGCTGAGACTGTATTGATAGCTGCCTAGCTATCACAATTGGGAGACAACTTTGAACCGCTATGGAAAGTGATTGTAGGCCGACGTTTTTAGTCCACATGCTATAGAGGATATTGACTTACACGAGATACCAAATTCCATTACTAGGATTGAAACTAGGGGCACTATCTTAGACATGTACCTATTCTAGGACGCTGTTACTGTCCTCTCGGGGTCTGTTTTAAGTTTTGACCCGGCTAGCCAGGTAGACATACACAGGCCTAATCAGTCAGGCTCGTCGTACTACCTACAAGCACATCGTGACAATCAAAATGGTTGGTGAGATTTTCCTCAATGAAGCGTTTAGATTTTGACATTATGTTCAACAGTTTTTACTGCATAGCCGCTATTCTTCTATATCATTCCAAGACTTATGGGCCCGTCACGTTAGAAGGTACCTACGTGTCGTTAGGCCTCTGCTCAATACCTAGGTAGGTGTCCTCCAGCGTTCGGAATTGACCAATCAACTTACATGGATTCTCCATTTGCAACAACGTCTAGAGTTCGACCACTACAAATGCTTCCAGTGAACACCCCCTTACCAAGCGTACCTAGATACTGAACTACAAATGCGCCATCAACTGGGCTTTCACCCCCAGGTAGGCAACAATTATCAAAAGGTCCTAGGCACATTCAGGCTACCTCTTGCTTAGGTACTGACTAAATGGAAAAAGACAAACGCGATTATATTTCAGTATGTATATGGCAATGAAGCAGCAGCCACTATCTGCAGGATCAGGACTTATATGGCTGTGTGTAAATGGGCATCCTAGATTCAGCCGCCCGCTGGCGAAGCACCTCCGAGCAACCGCACTACTTCCCATCCATTATCCATCCATATGTATGTATCCAGCATCCCCCCTCCCCCCTCCCCCGTCCATTCCCACAACACCACAACGACCGCGACCTTACATAGTACCTCACCATCCACCATCCACCATCCACCCACCTACCATCCCCCTTACCGAACCCCCCCTCCCTAATAAGCAAAAAACCCCTGCGTAAGCGGCAACCTCCCCACCGGCTCCGCCTTGCACAGCACGCCATCGGCCTCGACGGAGTAGCGCTCGGGGTGGACGCGCATGCGCGGCGTGGCGTCGTTATACCGCATGTCCCGCTTGCCGATTCCGCGGCAGCCGCGCACGGGCTCGACGCGCTTGCGCAGGCCGTAGGCCGCGACGGCGCCGCTGGCGATGCTCGCCGAGGAGACGAAGAGCACGCTCGTCTGCGGCACAAGGGGCGCGAACATCGGGCGTGCGAGGATGGGTTGCACTGTGGGGATCGAGGCGTTTGGGTCGCCCTGTGTGTGGGATGGTGGTTAGAGGGAGGGGGGGTCTTCTGGAGTAGATGGGATAGTGGATGGGTGGGAGTAGGAAAGGAAAGGGGAGGATAAGGGTAAGGAAGGATAAGGATAAGGAACTCACCATCTGCGCATACGCAATCAACCCGCTCTTGATCACCGTGCTCGGCTTAGTTCCAAACCACGCCGGGTCCCAGATGACCAGGTCCGCCAGCTTGCCGACCTCGACGCTGCCGACCAGGTGTCCCATGCCCTGCGCGATAGCCGGGTTGATGGTGTACTTACTGATGTACCTCTTGACACGGAAGTTATCGGCGGCGGACCCCTGATCCTCGGGCAGCTTCCCGCGCTGGACCTTGTTCTTGTGGGCGGTGTTCCAGGTGCGCAGGATGACCTCGCCGCAGCGGCCCATGGCCTGGGAGTCGGAGGACATCATGGAGATGGCGCCGAGGTCGTGCAGGACGTCCTCGGCGGCGATGGTCTCGGCGCGGATGCGCGACTCCGCGAACGCGACGTCCTCGGGGATGTTCTTGCTCAGGTGGTGGCACACCATCAGCATGTCCAGGTGCTCGTCGAGCGTGTTGAGCGTGTAGGGGCGCGTCGGGTTCGTCGACGACGGCAGCACGTTGCCGTGCTCCACCACGCTGATGATGTCCGGCGCGTGGCCCCCGCCCGCCCCCTCCGTGTGGTACGTGTGGATCGTCCGGTTCTTGAAGGCCGCGATCGTGGATTCCACGTACCCGGACTCGTTGAGCGTGTCCGTGTGGATCAGGCATTGCACGTCGAGCTCGTCGCACACGCTGAGGCAGGTGTCGATGGCCGCCGGCGTGGTACCCCAGTCTTCGTGCAGTTTGAGACCGCAGGCTCCTGCGAGGACCTGTTCGCGAAGTGCTTCTGGCGCGCTGTCGTTGCCTTTGCCTGTGATACCGATGTTGAGAGGCAGGTCGTCACACGCCTGCAGCATCTGCCGTGTGTAGTTCGCTCCCGGCGTACAAGTAGTAGCACTTGTTCCAGCGCTGAAGATCTTGTTAGTCAAGTAGAGATAGTGCCACACAAGAGGTTTCCTCACCTAGGCCCAGTACCACCGCCAAGCATAGTCGTGATACCCGACGCAACAGACTCATACGCCTGTTGTGGACAGATGAAGTGGATATGCGTGTCCAACCCACCCGCCGTGACGATCTTGCCCTCGCCCGCCACGACATCCGTACAACTTCCCACTATCATGCCCTCGGTGACGCCATCCATGACATCCGGATTACCCGCCTTCCCAATGCCAACGATCATACCATGCTTGACGCCGATGTCCGCCTTATATATCCCCGAGTGGTCCACAATCAGCGCGTTCGTAACCACCATATCCAAGCTCTCGGCATCCGGACACCCCGTCATCTGGCCCATGCCCTCGCGCAGCGTCTTGCCGCCGCCGAACTTGCACTCGTCGCCGTACACCGTCATATCGCGCTCGACCTCGACCCAGAGGTCCGTGGCGCCGAGCCTCACGCGATCGCCCGTCGTCGGCCCGAACATCGCCTTGTACGCGACGCGATCGATGGTCGCGGCCTCGACAAACTCCTCCCCCAGCTCCAGTCCCGCGCCCGGGCCCGGCGTGTGCGCGAACCCGGCCTTCTGCAGCGCCTCGACGATATCGCCCGCGCGCGCCCGGTCCACGCGCCCCGTCGCGAGCCCGTTGCCGCCGCGGATCACGCGGTTGCCGCCGATCTCGACGAGGGTGACGGTCTTGGTGTCGCCGGGCTCGAAGCGCACGGAGGTGCCCGCGGCGATGTCCAGGCGGAACCCGTACGCGGCGGCGCGGTCGAAGTCGAGCTTCGGGTTGACCTCCACGAAGTGGTAATGGCTGCCGACCTGCACGGGGCGATCGCCGCGGCTCGTAACCGCGAGGCGCACGCGGCGGCGGCCCGCGTTCAGCGTGATGCGGGGGGCCGTGGTGGTGGTGGTGGTGGTGAGCACGTCGACGGCGCCGGGCTGCGCGAGGGCCTCGTAGGCGCTCGACTCGGCCGGTGGGAACAGCGAGTCCGCGGGTACCGGCAGGAAGCTGCCGTATAGCGCCTGCGCGAGGTCCCCGTCCGCCGTCGCGATCGGGTTGTGCACCGTCACCAGGTACGTGCCGGAGGGGAAGGTGCCCTCGACCTGGATCTCGCGCAGGGTGCTCACGACGGAGGGGAGCACGTGGCGGCGGCCCAGCATCGTCGCGCCGAGCGCCATGAGGTCCGCGACCGTGTGCTTGCCATCGCGGATCAGTTCCTGGAGGTTGTGGGCGATGAGGGCCTGCGTGTTTGGTTCGGTTAGCTCTGTTAGCTTCGGAGACCCGAGACCGAGACCGAGACCGTCCGTCCGGGTTTACCGGGACGATGGATATGGTAGTAGGTACAACAAGGGCTCGGAAGGGTAGCAGAGGAGCTTACCGTGGCCTCCGTGTGATTCAGCTTCACGCCCCGGGCGAGCCGCTTCTGAGCCAGGAAGCCCAGTTGCGAGATGACGAGCTTATCTAGCTGAAGCGAGGTGGTATTGTGTTAGCCAACATTAACGGTCCCCATTATAACCCATAAATAGGCGCTCTTCGACGTTACGAGTTAGGTAGTACGAACCTCTTTGGGCACAAGATGCATGGTCGCAGCGACAGTACCCTGCACCAGCTTACCTAAAATGTTTCTATTGAAGTGTTCTTGATACGTAAGAAATATACGATGAGGTGATTCCAAGCCTTCGGGTCTGGCCACTAACGAGCACGGGAGGCTATCCGCGGGGCTGCTGAGATCCTCGACCCACTTCCCCGCAATGGCTGGGCGTGCATGAGGATGAAGGCGATGGTTTTACTATGTAGATTACTTACATATGCGAAGTCAGGGCTAATATTTGTAGGATTAGTAAGTTAATGGCATCGAAGTTTAATTATTCAACACTCTTCGCATAAAGAAACATTCACCAACCTTACCATGTTGTTGGGATTGAGAAGACGAGATGATACTCCAGTTTAGCTAATAAAACCACATCGTGTCGAAGTTCAATCATTCAACACTCCTAGCATCCAGAAGCATTCACAGACAATACCCTGTTGTTGGGGTGAACAAGACGAGATGATACTCTAGTTTGACCAACAAGGACCGCATCAAGTATGTACTTAAGTATGTATTGAATGTCATCTGCCTAAACACCGCGTTCACCGTTGAGCTTTTCGTAGCTTCATGTCCTACCAACGCCGATTATGGTATCATGAAGGCCAACAGGTAAAGTCCCTATGAATGCAATCGACACAACAAATTCAGAAAAACCAGTTCCCCCACTCCCTACTCGCACTACTCCTCGACCTCCTCATCCCAAGCCTGACGCTCCTTCTTCATCAGATCGGCGATCATCTCGCGCTTGAAGATAGTGCTATCGGGGTTCGACGCGCGGGGCACCTTGCCGAGGTTCTCATCATCGAACACGGTGCCGATGTTGTCGATCCAGCGCCGGCGGCGCTCCATGAGTGTCTTGGTGACGTCTCCGATGCCCGGGCGCGCCATGCCAGCCGCGGCGCCGCCGGCCGGGTGGCTGCCGCCGCCCGCGCCACCGGGACGCTTGGCCTTCTTGCTCTTGCCCATCGTGCGCGTGCGCTTGAGGTAGGCTCCCTGCACCTGCGAGTCCAGGTCCTCCAGGATCGTCTGGTACTCCTGGTACGCCATGCGCTCCTTGACGAGCTCGGTCAGCCGCGCCTTCTTGGCGCCGTTGATGAGCATCTGTTCGCGCAGGCGGTCCTGCAGGAGACGCAGGCGGGCCGCGACCTCGTCGTCGTAGTGGCCGTCGTAATCGCCGTCGAACCCCTCTTGCGGGAGGAAACCGATGTGACGCAGCTCCTGCTTGATGCGCTCGTCTACCTGAGAATAGTCCAGCTTGGGATGTGTCGCTTTCTTCCACGCCTCGCTGGATGATTCCGGCATGAAGGAGGCAGGTGGAATGCTCTTATTTTCCTCCCCTGCCGCACCTGCACCGGCGTCACCGTTGACCTCCTCTTTGACCTCGGCCTCGCCGTTGACCCCGTTCGTCATAGGCTTATCCTCGCTAGGCTGCGCCCGGGCCTCTGGGCGCATAGCCTGCAGTAGTCGCGATAGAACAGGGCCAACTGACAACTTGTCGGTCTCAGCAACATCATCCTCCATATTGTCGATAGTGCCGCGTGCTTGGTTCGGCGGGAGCTTATCCCTGCCTTGTGAGTTCGAATCGATTGCCATAGCACCGTCTTCCTCAGCCCAAATCTCGCTGTAGTGCTTCTTACCCCGCTTCGGCATGATAAAAGGGCTGATACGATCGCCGCGCTCCCGTAGGAAGGCCAGGTCCTCTTCGGTGAACGGCCGGAAGTATGGTTCCACGTGCGATGAGAAGGTGCTGAAACTGATCTGATTAGAAGGTTTGGCACTACTAAAGTCCTTATCCGGGGGATCGCCAGCAATCTGGTCTGCTAAATCAGTCTTGGGGAAGACTGCAACGGAGTAAATCTCCTTCAGTTCGTCTACGGACATGCCCGGCTTCGCATCAAGAATCTCGTATACGGTAGGGTCGGGGAAGGTAGATGGGTCTTCGCCAAACGTTTGGTGTTGGGGCGCTTCGCGACGGGGAGGAGCATCCTCGTCCTCCGAACTAGATTCGTCTTCCGCCTTGTTGTCAAGTTTCGCTTTCTCGTCGACCTCCATCGCGCCAGGTGTTGGAGGGGCAACAGGCGAAAGGGAAGAGCTGGCAGAGTCGTCGCGTGAAGGCTTTCGAGACTTGCTCGAATCTCGGAGAGGAGAGGACCGTTCTTGATTGCGGGTGATTAGCGCCAATTGTTGGTCGGAAAGATTGTAGAGGCAAAACTGTGTTGCAACACCATAGAAAATAAAATAAAATAAAATAAAAGCAAAGTGTGTGCATGCGCACTGTCTATTATTGTTGCCCAAGTAGACGGCAATAACATCGATAACGTCGATACCTAATCCAAGCTCCAAGCTCCCAGCTCCCAACTCCAACATACTGATAATTGTATAATCGCAAATTGAACGGTAATTCCAGAGAGGCACGTGGCAAAACTTACCCGTGTGTGCATCTGCCGGGGCAAGGTTATCATTCGCCTTCCTCTTCTTCTTGTTGGCCTTCTTCTCTCCATCACCATGGTCACCTCCCCTACCCGCCTCATCTCTCCTACTGCTGGAGCCCATCTCATCATAGTGGCTCTTCCTCTGGGTCGCGACTAAGCGCATTCCCTGATTACACCAGTGTTCACGTCGCTCGATGATCTCATACAATTTCCCCAAACGGGTGATCAAGCTATCGAGGCTCTTGGAATCGGGCAGGACAGCATTCGAGGCGCTGGAATCTACGAGGTCGTCGTAGGACATGTTACGGACGTTCTCCAATTTAAGCTCGATATATTCCGTCTCGATCGTTTCGACGGGTGGTATGTTGGCGCCTGGCGCTGACGGCGGCACAGACATCGGAGTTGTGTTGCGACTACGCTGGCGAATGGCGCCGGCGCCTTTCTTGCCCGTCCCCTTCTGGCTAGGACCGGGAGGCATGTTGATGGGAATATAACGGGTGTCTATAAAGAGGTGTTGTGTTGAAGAAGTCAACGAATCCCCGGCACTATGGACGCCATATATATTTAATTATCGCTAAGGTTCGGTTTAGTCATCCAATCCTTGGCGTCAGCCTCCAAGGTTAGCGGCTGCCGCGTTACGTACATATGTAGAATATCGGGCTTGAGTGGAGATTTGATCGGAGAGGTAAGAATGAAAGTCCGTCAAACAAATCGGGCCACCTGCGCATGAGGTGAGGTCTGTTCATGCGCCACAATCTAGGCGCCACAGTTCACCCCTGTATTACAGTTTATCTACGGAGTATGGCACAGTTGCTCCATGGATGTCTTCGTCTTTTTTCTTCCTTTCCGACGAACGCAGCAAGATCCTCTTCCACGACTTCAAGTGGCCGAGAATCTCGATATATCCTATATCTCATTGGTCCCTGTTCTACGCTTTATATTTTCAACCCTTGGATGGAGTGTCAGTCCCCTTAAAGGCTTAGTCTTCTTGCACATGCCACATGAAAGCATAAAACCGCGGTTTTCTTGCTATTAGAAGTTCTGAAGTAGTCCTGAATCTTTGAGAAACTTGTGGGCTCGACCATATACAGTTTCTTCCAAAGTTGAGACGTGGGGCACCAGACTGATATCTCTATACCTTTTTGTGTTCCATGTCGAATTGAGTCCAGGACTGGTACAGTACAAGGTATATGAGTAATATTGTGTATATAACAGGCCATCTGCCAGTCTCTAGAATAGCTGAACCTCAAGTCAATCTAAGTCTCATGAACCCTGTATTTCAATATTCCAGTCGAGATAGAACCACCACGTGTTGATGCCATGCTTACTACAACTCTAATGATTCTAACGGCATATGCATATCCAAAAAGCATATTGCATAGACTTTAAGCTGTGGAAAAAAACCATATATACTGTATATTCTATCAAGTCCAAAGAGAAGTTATCACGATCATCGCCTCCTGTTCTATCATTTCAAACTAGCATTCTCGAATTCTTTCGAATTCGGTTGGTAAACATCATCGAGTCATGAACGTGTCCTGTCAGGCACAACCGCGGCGACTCCCTCGGCAGTATTCAACGTCAGACTTCCCGATGGTAAGTTATCCGACTGCTCGCTTGGCCAGTAGTGTCGGGATCAGAACAGGTTGGGTGTAATGCGAATACGTATGACTGCTCGGTTTCGGAACCAGTGCGGAAATGCAATACAATATTAGGAAGCTTGCGAAGACGTGGCGTATTTCACCGGTTTCGAATAAACATTTCGATGTCGGGACCAGTCGAAGTGTAGCAGACAAGTAGCAACACGTAGGTAGTTCATACTTGAATTGTAAGGGATTGGGACGTGACAGCGCTTGAGTGCATCAATTCAGAGATTGGTGCCAAGTTTCTGCTCCTCTTGAACTAGCCTATAGTCGTTGATATTCATGTTTCATTATATATGTCTGAAACAAATTAACCAGTGAAGTATCACCATTTTTCCAATGAGAAACAGGCTTTAGCATGATACAGCGCTATCACAACTTAAGTTGTCGCTAGCTCTGTTTTTCTCTAGCGATGTCATTAGTCATCTCATTTGGACTTACTCGGCCAGCTGCGTGTGGCTTTATGGATCTCGAAATCGGCAGTCGTCTGGAAAGGATGGAATGGTATTGCTCTAGTATGCAAGTCCTAGCAATAATCAACACCTTTAAAAGAAATAATGGTGCATTGATGGCCCGATCACAAATCCATATCGGTATTCCAAATTGAGACTATATGACACGAAGCTGTGTAATGAAGCACAAAACGGCCGGAAGTGTTCTACCAGAGTTCCGGGAAGTTGCCTTCCTGTTGTGTTCGAGGTTCATTAGATTCTATAGGCGTAAGCCCGAGAGTTAATAATATGGTCGAGTTATGTTTAATCCTCGTTGTCAATACACGCTATCACTCAACCTCTTATAAAATAGGCAAGGTGTAACAACTGCATGATTTGTTCATTACCCCTTGCTATCTGCCAGCGATCTCTGCCGATAATCAAGGAGCTTGACATGTTTACCACGCAGCTTCTCTATTTGACAACCACGATTGCGTAAACATATATTTTAATATCTTGTTTGAGGAGTACAGCGTGTGATCCTGAGGCTAAGCATCGTTACCCTGTCACGTCCCCGCCTGTTCAATATAGTAGGAGACCTGCATCGGCAGGTTCATACTAGGATCGCATGGATCAAGAAGGTGCGTGTTTCCTTGTATCTTTTTTTTGCAGTTTGACACTAAATTCTAATTACTTAAGCATTCTATGAAGCACGATTGCGTCAGATAAATGCCAATACAGTATACTTTCTGAAAGCAAACATTAGGTTAGGCCATAGATTAAGTACTGGTGTTAAAAAGAAGCGCACCTACTAAAGTAGCTGTATAAATCATTGGACAGAGAAGAGGTATCTATGTATCTGCAACATAATAAGCAAAAACAAAAATAAACATAAAGGCAATGTCCAGATCACAGGTTCCGTCAATAAACTATATTACCCGCTTTCCTAGTCTCACAGAAGCGGCTTGCCGTCCAGGGTCACACGATGGACCTAAAAGCGGCTTAGATGAAAAGAAGACGTCAATGTCTATTGAATTGGAATGTTAGCTTTTTCTAAACAGTATCTAAACATAGTTCTTACGGGTAATGATTGGGTTCATCATGTTAGGATACCATATCATATTATAGTATGTAAGCTTCAGTAATAGATCATTCTTTGCTAGATATGGATCATGACTACGATTTCAGAACCGCTAAGCCCCTCTCGACTTCAGTTAAGGTTTCGATACATGTCGTTGCCGCGATGAGGCTCTTCTCTGTACGACTGCGTCTAGGTATTATTCTCCGAGTAGCATAACGATGATGCGGTCAAGCAGTTCAGTGCAACTACTTTTTGGTCTGCATGCAGGTGGGCTCCTTGACATCAGGAGTACAAGTCCGCTGTCAAACGAGTATTTGGTATAGTTACACTTACACAAGATATTTGATGAATTCAAATTGTCTCGTACGAAACTCTGCATAGTTAATGAGTTCGGCATGATAGTCATTGGTCTATTCATCCGCTAATATATTACTTTGGATCTTCCGGTCAACTGTTCTCTGACTTATTAGTATATATATCCTATCCTATTCTCACTATTACTAAGGGCTCTTGACCTTTACATCTCGTCCTCAACACACACGAGCTATTTCTATGTCTAAATATTAATACTTTAGTTATACTAAACCATATATTCTAAGTTCCAGCGCTACATATAATCGATGGCTACTTCCATGAAATCATCCCCTGTTTCTATTTCGCAAGTGTAAGCGCATCTTTCTTCAGCACATATCAGCATCCAAAGTCCACAATGGAATGATTCAACTAGGCTGACTCTCCAATTTGATACATAGAAAGCACGAACTCAAGGAAAGACAGAGTGACAATACAGGAGCTGGCCTTGATGATGGACTTTCGAGTCTGCGCCAGCAAAAGTTCCTGCAAGAGCCAGTCGAGGAAGGCAACCGACTTGTCATGCTGGCCTACCAACCCTCTGATCTAGTTGCTTCAGTTCATAGTGCTATATACCGGGTTTTCTTGCCTATTGGTAAGGTTAACAACCTTATCTCTCAATCCTCGGATATGGGCTCGATATAGTACGTTTATTCAAGCAACATGAGCTCCTACAAACTGACAAAATATAGAGCTTCTCCAACAGCCATTATCGTTTCAAATCGCCACCGTAAGATAAGGACCATTCATCGGCAAAGATTGGACCAGATAATATGGGGCGACTATCGACTAGAACAGGGTCTCACACTTGTCGCTGGCCGTCAAAATGCCCAGCTAAATTACGAGAACACATTGGGGAATACGGGCCGGTTCTGACCCAATATTGATGGTGGCGCTGACTTCGGCCTTGTGATAAACCTTAGATGGCATGAGATTACCCACATTTGTCATATAGATCGACTACATGTATTCCTCTATGTATGGTTGGCCATTCCGTCTACGACTGTACCAGCCTTGCACACTTTCATTGCATCTCAGTAAACTCGTATCCTTGCTTTATCTTATTGATTGAGTGAAAGTCATGTTGGTGTTTTGATTATACATAATTCGTAAGCCTGCGCATGTAACGGTATCGCGAGATTCGGTGAGTGATATTATGAAATTGAGACTATGACATGCGTACAACCCTCAGTCTGTACATATTTGGGACGTGATTGGCTATTCAAAATGAGGAAGTACAGGATACGAAGTGCAGGATATTGCCTCAGGTAATTAGAAAGTCGTTTCAGTTCGGACTCCCCACCTGAAACTTAGTAGCAGCGCCTTGGCTCACCGCAAGACGCAACTTCATTCCTAAGCCAGAATTCAGGTAAGGCTAGGATAGAAAAGCCAAGGCTTACATCCGATAGATGCGGTGAAGTGACATTAAAGTCACTTGATGATAAATATGGTTGCTGATGGTGGGGGTCAGATCCCCCACCTGTCATCACTAACAATCCTACCTACTTCGGTAATTTCGTCCCGATTGGATGGTTGAGGCTTTGCCTATATGTTCCCGAGCGACTGGTAAGATGCAAATCTGACCCCCACCGAACGTTTGCCCTACCTGGTGTTCACATGGTTTCGAATCAATCCATGAGATGATTGGGCAACTTTGGCTGAATTGAAGAACATTATGCAAGCGACAAGGTCCAAGTTTTTGGCCGGTGACTTGTATCACCCTTCAGTTCTGTCAAACAAACTAGGATCTTACCCCGGATGCTACCTTGTTGGCGAATCCTCCACATGCATCCTCCTCACTACCATGGTGCCATTGTACGCCCGGAAACTTAGGTAAGAACGTCCCAGGCCGGACGAACCAGCCGCTTGGATTGTTTCATAGTGTAGAAGGTGGCGAGTTCATTTTCCAACACATGCCAGAAAGCTACTAGTTCGCGGCCAATGCTGACGGTACGCCACAACTGACATTCGTACATATGCTTTAGCACTACACACGTTTCTATATAAGGGTATGTTTCTTCCGTGATGTCTGACTCCAACAAGTTAGAATCAGGCTACCTCTTTGCATTTCTTACAAGCTGGCTTCCCATTCGTTTTCAGTACCTATCATTAAGCAATACGGACGGACTCTTCAATATCTGATCTATACAATATGCCCTCTCCAGCTACTTCTACTGCTTCCATTGTATACGGGTAAACATATCATTGTCTCTTCTCTCATTACATCTTGAGCTACCACTATGCTAACATATGATGTATTCTAGGAGCTCAACCAATACCAGCACCCATCGGTTCTCTTCTGTAGAAGCTACCGATAAAACATATTCTACACGAGTATATGCTGAGACTCAACATCATGTTGCTGTCGGCTCACGTACGACACAACAAGCTTCTATACACATGTCACAAACAATCAACAAGATAATGGGCCCCTTTAAATAGTCATGAGGTAAGTTAGGTATCTGTGAATATACCCCAAAATAGAGCTAACTGGGGGATAGCACAACACGACTTAACTCCTCTCCTAGGTGATTGGATATCACGAGCAGTATAGAGACACTAGAGCATTGTACGGTGACGAAGTGAGGAGGCTGGTATATTTGATACTGCCAGTGTCTATTCAGTAAAACCTCCCTGATTTTCGTCAGACTTGTGATTAATCCAAAATAACGTTTGATGGCTTTATTATCTCAATATATAATAAGCATCTTTGAGGAATGACTCTATCTTGCTGGGTCAGGTGATTGCTTGTTAACGCAATAGCTTATCTAATGTTGAAACTATTGATCGCCTAGATATTTCGTATTGCTCCTTACGCTGCTACCCCTGTTATTCTTGGGGGATTACAGTTATCGCTACCAAAATTTTTTTCCATAGTAGTTTTGGCGCCAGCCGTTAAGACCTGCTGCTGACAGCTGCCCGAGCCCCTGCTTCAACCTAACCATACAGTGCGCAAATATCATTGATTTTTAGTACATCAGTACAGGGGGTACGGTCGCTATATTGCCCAGTCGCCCAGCTGTATGAGTCCGTGCGAACCGATATTCCTTACTATAGTATGTCGTCAGCTGTCATCTGCAGCTCATGGCGGCTGTCAGCAAAACTACGATAGTAAAAACTTTTGGTAGCGATAACTGTACAACTTAAATTATTCTAACCATACGAACACTGATGCTTGTAAGTGGATTGCCTGACTAGGCAAGTGGATCAGTTTCGGTGGTTCCACCTTAGTCCGTCTCGGAGTGCACGGATTACATTCCCAGTATCGGTTCTACAGGGTTCGCCGTGAAGTAATCGGAGACCTTGGTAATAGATAGCAGTTTGACTGGAAAGAATTTGAATATGGTCCTACCTCGCCGTATTGAACATTGATTCCTTAATATATTATCAAGCAGGAATTTTCTTAAGGGTTCATGATTGAAACACCGTTAGTTCCTACTCCACTTAGCATTGACTACATGTTGTGAAGAAATTGATAAAGCTCACAATCAGGTAATCCGATAACCTATCGTATTATCAGCTTATATTTTGCCTTTGGCTCAACCACCTTAATTGCTCTGCAGCATTACATCTTGTCTTGAAATGGTACTGCGCAGTACCATAGGACGGGAAAATTGAGTTTCAAGTATGAAGAGGTCGTTGCTTATAGAATGAATAACTACAGATTAGACAGGCGCTGTTATGTGTCACTTGACAGCCACTAAAAGAGCCAGGCATATACCATGTAGTAGTCATGAAGCGCTTAGGCTCGTGTAGTATTTCATCATGGTATGAGATGGCTCTGTGCATTGTAATATATTATACCAACCTCCAAACATAGACAACTCCTTAATTACATGTGATTGATAGCAAAGGTTATACGCACAAAACTTCTCGAATATATGATGAGGTTTTGGTACGATTTTATCTGAATCGATGGCATTAAAGTATTTCTATCATACGGTTAATGTTGAAGCAAATATTCAGTGTCGTTAATTAAATAAAGTATAGATTTTAGTAATATATTTATAGCCCAGATATGTTTGGTTCGAAATGGGTCAGTCAAGTTGGGTTAGGTACAAATAAGGATGCCATCTTGTATGATATCTTGGCATTCTGTCGTGAATTGCACATACGCCAGCTTCCTGTGTTTATCAGTTTAATATTCGACATAAACCCAAGCTATCAGCGATAGGGTCACTGACGTGGGAGAATGTGCTACACGGCTACTTACGTTAGTCCTGATGAAAAAAAGGCCTAGTCCAGGCTTCCGTAAGTTGATCATAGGATACCGCACGTCAATGTAATATCTCAGTTCGACAAGCTATATCTAGAGAAACAATTTCAAAATTTCTGGTTAGTCGATATTTCGAGGATCTCGCATTTCCAAACCAGCTTCCTGTCACCAAAAGAAAGTCCCCATATTTTCCCAATATCTCTCATGAAATTCGTCAGCATTCCCCGCAGGTGAAGTCACGTCACTCCAAGGCTTGCAGACCTTATTCACCAATGAACATCATCTGACATTGGATTGAACGCAGAAACACATTCCTGGACAGGTAGAGCAGGGATTTTATCATGTTTTATAACGCTCTAGGTTCACCGATCTTATTATAGGCGTTTCTTTTGACTGGCGGTCAGCGACCACCTTAGCTCCTGCTCCTTATAGGTCAATTATAAATGTCTAAAGCTACTTGTGTCTACATGAGCCAACCAGCCTTCTTTTGAGGCCATACATAACTCAATAAGTTTGTTGGGCAATCTTGCATGTTGCACTTTATATTTGTACCTCAAGTATATAGCCAATATTATCTCTAGGGCTCATGGTACCGTGCCTCTTGAATAGGACCGCGTGCGTACTCGCAAATGTAGCGGTGACAATTCTTGCGCAAGATGAAGTATATAAGGATTTGAATCTATGATGAACCTCTTCAGACTCACATACCGCATCCTCAGCTTGAATTTATGAAAAAAAAACCCTCCTTTAGCTTTATTTCCCCTATTACGTATACGGAAACTGCACTACTCTTTAAAGTTTGCAGAGATCGATAAGAGTATCCCTTTACGGTCTGTGTATTACTGTTTGATTATTCAGGGATATTATTCTCCGACTTTTTTGCTAGGTATATTTACCTACATAGTTGATACATAGTTAGGAATTTTTATTGGACAAGCGCGATGAGTTCTACTGCACCAACTACATCTTCGCTGCTTGATGGGTCTGTTATACCACCCGCTAATTTACTTAACCTGAACTTAGTTAACCGAAAATAACTGTTAGCAACTGCCCCAAAAAGTCCTCTCACAAATTATCGGGTCACGGTTTAGGACTAATCGAAAAGCCTGAGGTTGCAGATGAATACCTCCCCCGATGGTGTCAAGAAGCTTTCGAAGCAGAATTGCCATCTAATGGCAATAGACTTGTGATACTAGGATTTCAATCAACCAGTGAATCTATTACAACGGCACAAGCAACAACGGTGATGAGGTGCAAGCTCAACGCCATCATGAAACCATACAGTCTGAAAAGTATCATCCTTTATTAAGGGTTTAGCAAGTATGAAGAGTTTTTGACCAAGAATGGATCAGAGTAGGTTATAGGAGAATAAATGATCAATCACTTACCTGCAACTTGTGTTTTTGAGCTGATGAAACAAGACTGGTATTCCCTTCGGTGGAAACAATTGTACCCAAGTAACGTCTGTTTCCGAGATTCTCGAAATATATCAAATCAGCAAGCAACAATCATTAAAACTAGTAGCCCCTGAACTGTGATGCTTGTGTTATCATATTATGTCCTCATAGAAACCTGTACACCGATGTCTCTTGGCCTGCGTTGGTATATAGTAAAGGGTAACGTTACATGTAACATAGAACTCAACTGGTTAGCGATTTTCCTGTTCTGATGTATTTGAGTTAGTTCTTTGCAAACGTTGGCGAAAAATTACTTGTTTTGGGAGGCACCCTGGTGTTTGTACCTACTTATTCTCAAGTGGCCGAAATGCTTATTTTGACGGTGTAAGCTGCTATTCCGACGGTGGTCTCAGCTTCTTGACGTCAATAGTGGATGTAGGTAGGTTTTCTAGCTACTCAATCCTTTAACAACCCCCGCTGCTTAAAGCTATTGCTATGGCTAAATTCGCGACCTTATTATCCAATTGTGAGAGACTAGATTGGATTGAATTGAATACTATAATATTATGCTTGTGCTTAAGTGCTTTCATCAATAACGCCTTTAAAGAGGACAATAGCAGTTGTGTATGAGGCACGGTTTTAAGCAGTCACATTGGAGATTCTACATCCAATTATTAGTGAAATGTACAACGAGATAGGTATATCCATTATTTCACCACATACAGGCCAGGGAACTTAGGCAGCGGCTTACGCCGTCGAAATAAGCATTTTGTCTGATGGCATTACCGCAATACGTATGTCTCGAACAGAACATACTCGCTCAAAAAAGTAGATGGATCGAACCTACAGGACTTGCCACATTGTCTCACATCCTGTTTTCTCAATCTGTCGTTCCATATTTGTATACCGATTATTCTTCTATGTAGCAGTGTCTAGATGCGTCGAGAGCACAATGTTCTCCAATCAATTGCACCGAGGAATGTGGCTGAATGCTGGAGAACTGTGGCTTAGAAGCGCCGAATATTCGGCACTACTTGACATGAATGAGCTTATTGGCCAGCCTGGTTGATTATGGTCAATGGATACCAAGTGATCAGCCACATGGAGTATCGCGGCCAATCCACACTACAAAGCTTTAGCCTGCTAGAGACAATTCGGGGAAGCCGTTTTGTGCCACATTACAATTTCGTGTAGTACGGTAACTAAGTTGCGCATTATCTATTGGAGTCTACACTAGCCCTTCATTCTTGAAATGCTAGCACGTAATAAGCTCTTTCAGGTGATGTATTTTGCTAGTAAGCAAGTTAACTTTTTCGACTATGAATTCTCATTTTTCTGGGAACTGCCGTTTTCATTTGACCGGTGGTAAATACCCCTGTGATGCAGTCCCTTGTTGCTAGCAGCCAGCCATCATCAAGATGAAGCCTTTGTACTGATGAATGTAATTTATCAACTCGCAACCTTGCCAATAGTAAGAACAGAAAATTTTGCGATTATGTTGCCAATCTTCCTGTAGGCACTGGTTCAAGTGGTACACTGTGAAGTTGATGGGGTATAAGGTCAGTGGTATCGCGCATGAGTCTCATCATCATGCTTCTTTGAATATGATATACAAACTAGCCTTTCACTTTTATATGCATTATCGCTGTGCAGCCTTGAAGCAACAATGGCCCATCCAGGTCAAGGAGAGGATAGAACCAGTACAACGTATGTGGGTTAACAGGAAGTCGTCTCGCAATTCAGACCACTTCATAGATTATCAAGAATTGTTCATTAACCATACAATTCAGAGCGCCTAGGAGTCCCAGTCCCGATCCTCAACAAGCTTCAAAGTCTGCCGATAGTTCAACCTGTTCTCGATTAGATGACTTCCTCAAAGAGTCACACGAGGACGGAAACCGTCATGTCTTGTTACCAGACCAGTCTACAAATGGCGAGGCTATTTCACAGAAGGCTCGAGAGCGCATGTCACAACAACTCCAGGACATTACCGAGGTACTCGAAAAGTCAGAAGGTTAAATATATACGCCCTCCTTCATATGCAGATTACACTTGCTGACAACAAATCAAGCTCATCTTACTTTATCGGCCAATCCTCAGTGTAAGGAAAAGGCCTAGGTGAAAAGTTTGGTTTTATAAAAGTATCACAAATAAATAATGCTTATATCATATAGAAGCCTTTATAACTAGAAGCTTCAAGATTTAAATATGGCAATCTATATATTATATGATGGGAATCGTTAGTACTACTGGGAGGATGTTGGCGTCTGTGATATCTTGTCTTATATGCCCCCTAGTCTTTATGTATCACAAAGCCCTACTAGTTTATAAAACCACTCATTAAATACAAGATATAATGGGCCGGGTCTTAAACGTCACTTCTTGAGATATTAAACCAATTAATAGCTGACAGACCTAATCTCGAAGCCAAAGGGATTTAAAGCTCTTCTTTGTCTGTCAAGGCGATAGATTTAGCAACTGGTAAGTGTCGCGCAGATATCCCTTTGTTGTCAAATTTGACCTAGACAACTCTTTATCATTATAATCTATATGACCGGAGAGCTACTTTCTTTGCGCAACCGATCAAAGAATTAAGAATGCTTAAAGGCGACTTGTATTACTACTTCAGCCCCTGACTTACCTGATGATCATAGGTTTCATAGAACATACAAGCATAAAATTGAACCCAGTCCTAGCTTTCAAGTATGCCAGAAACATTTATCTATAGGACCCGCGCGAAATGGATCGAATACTTTGAGGAGCGACCAGATCAGCATCTGACAATATGGGAACTGGTTAACTATCCAATACCCGAAATGTCGTAACATACCACAACAATACCAAGACTAAATCGAGTGTGACAATCAATAAGACATGGGCTAAGTTGGTCGAATTACGAAGATTTCAATACTTCACACCACAGTATATACGCCCGATGCTCGGGCCAGACTTATACGAATTGCCAACAACTTTGACGCCAGGCAAAATAAAAGAACGCTGGGAATCGATAAAACCGAACCACAGAATTACAAGAAAAGACCATTTCAGCGGTTATTGTGGCTTATGGATCTCCTATTTCATCAATGCGATGATCGAAGCTGTGGCGCAGGGAGTAGGAATTAAAGCCCTGTTAACATGGCGCAAAACGACGCTTCCACGTATTGTAGATGGAAAGCGGTTGAGGAGTTGGAGAGCGGATAATTTGGTGTTTTTGAAAGCGGACACCATACAGGCTAATGAACCACACACCGAAACGGAATATGACTCAGAAGAGGATTCTAAATTTGAACCTGGAAATGAGTCTAGTCAAGTCGCAATGTGTGCAGTAGGCACGGACCAGTTATCTCGCAACTGGACTTCAAACAAAGTGAAGTCGGCCTTGGGAAGAGGAGCTGAAGGGCTGGCAGATGTGAAGAAGCAAAATTTTGCTCCCATGCGTCAGATTGCTTCCTACTCCCACCTGGGCCAAACTCGATGGAACGTGGTGTTCACAGATGAGGAGGTCGTCATAGGACGAGCGTACAAGGCGAAGAAGACTGAGGAAGGTTCCGATCTATATGAATACGAAGATGCCCTTGATGAATACCTTGGGATTGAGATAGCTCCAATTCCATGGAATCAAGGAGCCACGAAATACCGATTGTCGGCCTTAGAAGGGTTACTGGCTTTCATTATTCTCAGTTTTCACAAACAGCACCGTGAACTTGTGCCATATAATGAGCTGCCACCGCTGAATATTTGGTATTCTGTCCAAGAAGATACTCATACGTACTATCAACATTCGATCACTCGCACGATTACCATGGAAAAACCCGAAGGGATTGTCACTCAACAGCGTGGCATGTTGCTGCGAGACAACAGTAACTGCCCCACTTCCTAGATTGAATAATTTATCGTCACTAATACTTGCCTCAGGATCTAAGGTCTGGAGATGACAATCACAATAGCAATGTTCTTTATGATGCACAATTTAGAACTCAGTACCCAGGCTTCGAAAACTTGACTAAACATTATATAATATTATCGACCGTTGGAGATTTGAACAGTCGGTCGCCCTGCCCTACAATGCTTCAAGATAAGGAAATCTATCTCTCATGACAGAGTCTCGGTTTTCAATTGAAAGCAACATGATGAGAACTTGGAGCGATTAACAAGTGGCACTTTTCACTAAACAAGGGAACACAAGAAATCAAAGAGGATGTTAGACTGTGTGTTGGCACTGTGTATTGGCACTGTATTATCATATATGTGCAATATCATATTCTTTGTTACTACCACCTCTTTATTTTTGTGTTCTTTGTTGCTTGCAAGAACAGAAAACCTGGATAGAAACCACAGATGGCAATTTGATATACCACGTTAATTATGGACTGTATATTAGATAAGAATGTTTGGTTCTGTCTTGTTTCCTAATAATCATATTACAAGGAGGCTGCACAACGAGAAACTATGATCTTACTACCCGACCTCCCAGGGCCTAATCTTCATCCTTTCCACTCTGGAAACAAGACTCTTGAAATTGACTTCATTGAAAACATCGCCGTTGGAGGAGACGCGACTATATGGAAGATCTCAATAGAGAATGAGATATATATTTTGAAGATAGCACGTCCAAGTCCAATCTGGTTTTGTTGGTTTTTCCTAAAAGGCAATGCTAATACTAGTCTTTTCATAGTTTGGATTCGGCGAAGGAGACGCCACCCTTCACATACCTCCTTCTCTTCAGGGCAAAGTGACAGTCGAACAGCTCCGTACTTATTCAGATGCATTCAATGCCGAATGCCGTGCTTATGGACGTTTGCATGAAACTAGAAATGAGCACCTCTCTGTTAAGTGCTACGGCTATATTACCTTGACTTCCGACCATGAAAAGCAGCTGGAAAAGAAAGGCGGCATAGTAGAGGTAATCGAGCGCTGGGCAGATGAGTACAAGGAATTACCTCTTCGAGCTATTGTGAAAGAGTTCGTACCTGAAGGCCGCAGACATTATCCACATCTAGACCCGAAAACTGTATCAAAGATGATACGTGATCTGGATTCTCTTCACCGACTCGGTATTTTTGTCAATGATATCAAGCAAGACAACTATGTCCGAGATGTAAACATCGACTTTGGCCGCTCGATGACAGTCCCGCATCCTTGTTATGGCAGGAAGAGAGTGGAATATCTTTACACACTCCCAGCTGGCAAAGATCTCACGGCAATGAAAGACGAATACGAATTTGACGATATGATATAGATTGGTACAACATAGGTCTTGACAAAGGCTGGCACCATGGCCTGCGCATTTGGAGACGATTGCAGGCGCGTTGTTCTGAAGGACCAAGGTACAACTTTAGACATGAGAGCATACCTAATTCTCGTCCAAGGTCAGCAGGCACAAATTGCGATTGTACCTAACACCAAGGGCAACTCTGGTATCTCCTCTTGTTCATTGCTGACTCGAGTGTGATTAGAGTACGACCGGAGCTGTACGATTGGGAAGCGGCTGCATCAAAGAGACAGGCATCGGCTCCAAATCTGCAATCTGAGTTGACTGGATTCAAAAAAAGAAAGCGAGAGAGAAAACAAGGAGAAAAAGGTTGCAAAAAGGCGAGATTGAAAGTGGTACATTGGTGCAAGAGAGGTATGCAAAAGGGAGCAAGAAATGTCGGAAAACGTGAGATTTTCCTGCAATATATTCTGTCTCACGATATTCTAAATTCCAGCCAGTGAAGAACCCGATTTATGCATGTGCGTGAATGAATCATATTGGAAAAAATGGAACATCCAGGGCCTGATGGCTTGCAGGCTTCATTCATTTAATAAAACAAGTGTATTAGTCACTATCACTCTATGAGAGGATGGAAGTGAAGCTCTTTAGACTAACATAGCTATCTGTGCAAGAGTTGGTATACGTGATATCTTTCCGTCCATCTACCCCGGAAGTACACATTTCTGTTGACTACATGAATTTTGTATTGTCAATGCCACTCATAGTTTAAGGCCTTCCTCGTATCACTTGAATAGGTGTCGTCCCCGACGGAACGTCTACCTAGCCAACCTCCTCGATCTTTTCAATGGATTCGAAATAGCTGATAGCCTCGTCAAAGTTGTTTCGTCCAACATTCGCAAACCGGGCGTAGTCAAGCGGCGTGCGTCCATTTATGTCTTTTGCACGGATATCAGATCCGTTCTCAACCAAGATCCTCATCACCTCGAAGTCGTCGTTGTTGAACTGTCGGTAATATAGGATATTGTCGGCCGATGACCTTGAGATTCTTGCGAATATCGCATGCAAAGCAGTAGCTCCGAAGATATTAGTTTCATAGACATCGGGCCGCAAAGGTGCCCGGAACAGTGCCTTCACAAGCTTCGGTTGTGCACTGCGAGCAGCATAGTGCAAAGTTGGCAGCGCATTCGCATAAGGTCTCACGCGAGGACTTGCTCCATGTCGTAGTAGAATCTTAGCGCCCTCGACTGCTACATCCATAGATCTCGCATGCTGCATGAAGTAATGTAGCGGATTGATTCTCTTGACGCTTCCAAGGCCCTGGCACAAACCATTGGGGTTAGCATCAAGGGATAAAAGTTGTGTCAGCTGCGTCAGAACTGGTTTGGGAGGCATTATTGATGGTGAGTAATCATCATCGCTGGAAGGGTATTTCTTGTTCCCCAAGCTACAAACCATCTTGCATGCCACTGCGAGAGGTGTGTTACCATTGTCGTCAATAATGTCGGGGCAAATGCAGAGCTGCCTGACACAGCATACGAGGAGCTTCTCAAGTCGTACATCACTGAATGACACTAGCCAATGCAAGACTGATTGGCCATCGATTGTAGTCGTACGCTTGCCACCATGTAGTAAAAGCAACCGTGCCATGTCAATTCGGGTCGCGTATGATTCGTCCGACCAGGGGGCGAATTCAAACGGTGTGCCTATCAGTTGCTGTATTTTCACGTCAATAGATTCAACGTCAGCTCCTTTTCTGAGGAGCAAGCGCATAGCATCGAGCGGCGAAGGACATCCCGGCTGGTGACCTTGAATCGCTATTTCAAGCGGTGTAGAGACTATCCGGTGGGGGTCAGAGGGAGGGTTCGGATCAGCCCCATGGTCTAGCAGGATGGCAATGATTTGAAGTGCATCCTGAATTGCCACAGGTGAAGTATGATAATTTGCAAGCCCATACGCTTTAACAGCCCAATGAATTGGGTGATAGAGCTCTACCAGCGGGCATTGTAGTTGATTATCTCGTTTCGAAGGTTTGCGATTAACATCGGCACCATGAGAAATGAGGAGATTGACTAGGTCGGTATGTTGTAGACATATAGCGATATCTAGAGGCGTGAGGGAGGCTAGTCTTATGTTCCGAAGCTTGAGGGAAAGTATGGTCTCCTTTTGGTTCTGGTAGGATATAGGCCGACTGTTGACAGCGACCCCAAGATCCAACACTACACACCAGCGAGTTAGGGTCTTCCCTTATAAACTTTAGCTGGAACATTTCTTGGGATATATACTCAGTTTTGCAGTCCGCGTATCTCCACTATAACAAGCCCAGAAAAAAGCAGCACAATTTCCACGAGCGCTTTGCTCCAGGTGCTCTAAGTAAAAGAGACCGGAGAGGTTTCGACAGGTCATCGTGAACCGGATCTGGTCTGGTCTGCCAAGGGACCGAAATATCATGGGCAGGATCTGACTCGGGAGACCAGGGGCCGCTTGGGTCTGTACCATGGAGATAGAGGGACTGTTAAATCTATAATGATGGAAGGTCAATGTAGTATTTATGGAAAACGGAGCAGTTTAGTGGGAATGATTGAAATTGGTAAGGTGGTTACATATAGGCTGAGATTGTGGAATACTGGACTTGGTCTACTTTGTAGCGGGAAATGGAACAATCGCGTGCTTATTCCTAGTATCAGAAAGTACCATAAAAGTCAGCATTCACCTGAGAAGGAATTGTTTGCTTTTGGAGCTCCAACAATGTCCAACTAACAGCGAGTGAGAGGCATCTGATCGAATGGAGATCGACACGTGAGGTAGTAGGAGAATAGAAATTAGTCACGGTAGTGATTACAATGATGTATTCTACAAGTCATCTTGTTTCCAGCTAAGTTTTATTTTGTTTTATTTAGAAATAAACGATAACTACGTTATGTCAACACGCCAAGACTTATATTTTCTCAATGAAATAATAGGAGAATAGCTTCGGGGATTTAAAAAAAAAAGAATTTACTCAAGATTTTTAGTTCTATAGTTGTCTGTATATATATCTTTTCCTCCTGTCATCTCCTTTCCGGCTTTCAGACCACAGCCTGCCCCCCCTCCCCCCCCCCCATCGCTTAGACTCCGTTGCCAGCCCGCGTAGTGCATCTACCCTCACTTCAACCCACTTTTCCCTTTGAGCCTCGAGTGCAGCCTTTTGATCGCGTAACGTCTCCACCGTCTGGCAGAGTCACAATAGCCGACTAATTGACTTTTTTTCCCATATGCTGGTGTAGTTAGTAAGGTCATGTGGTGTTTTATAGCCTTCAGTTTCTGCCCACAGCGCCTGCCACGTCTCGTCGAGCCTAAACACTCTGTGATTCCAGACTTGCCGAGGCTTGATGGCCCATCTGAAAGGGCAAGAGGCATAGACCTGGTTCAAGTATGCCATGGTAATAAGTATGACTTTTTCATGACTCATGGTGTAATCGGGGAAGATGGCGCCTAATCCATTGCGCTCCTCGTTATCCACCAGTCCAAGCAATGCGAGAATGCGACCCCGAGGGTCTGTAGACCCGGAATGCTCGAGATTACGTATCAGCTCCCCTAGCGCATATCCACTTTTCTTGATATGTGAAGATTGCTAGGACATGTGTATTAAGTCCATGGTTGCGTTGTGCCGCCACTTGGACTTTCCGAGTGTAGACCAGGCCTGCAAGGGGCCCACGACACCGTTCCAAGGCAAACGTATATTTCCATATAAGAGAATAATGTTCTCGGCAAGGATAAGCTCCTAGATAATCCACATGCGCGACTAATAGGGGCTCCTGATAATTTCGTCCACAAAGTCTGGGGATGAGAGCTTATAGGTGTGATCTTTGCCACCTCTTTCTATGTTTTCCGACTCATCGGGTCTACCAAGCCAAGCAGCAACCGTTGTGGAAGTAAGGTATGTCTGTTCTATTCGGCTCACTTGCATGGTCTTCTCCTTCGCATTACTCTGGAGTTTGGTTAATGTAGGTGGTGTTTATTTAGAAGTATCTTTAGTCGGAGTATTCACGACAGTGATATTGTAGGTGAAGCAACAAGTGGAACAAGTTCAGAGGTACTGTAAAGACCTGACCATTCAGGTAGATAAGTTCGGACTCAACATCTTGACCCCAACAGTAGAAAATTGAGACATACTTGGGTGCGTCGTCTCTGGCACACGCTTTGACTAAGAGTTGTGGCTTCCCATCTTTGAGTTCTGATCCCAATTCAACAAGCCGGATGCTATTCGGCAGCGAATGTGAATATGTATAATTATGTGTCATATTCTTGATCGCCTTGGACAGAAGCGTCGAACGCAATTATCCTCGCGTTACGCTCACGCTCGCTTCTATATGTATATTGACTTGCAGCAGTAGAGCCTGATTAGAGAGAATTTCGTGAAGTAATCTATAATCAATGCGACACATGTTCAATATGGTCTGGATCTTGAAACATCACAAGGCATCAGTTACATAACTGAGAGTGCGTATTCTAAATATAGAAACGATTTATCGATGTGACACAATTATGTTTTTATTGATTCGAGTCAAAAATATGTCTTAATTTGAGTTCATTTAACTAGACTTGAGGCAAACGTAACCTAGCCATACCTCCCACCTTGCATTAATGACTTTCTGCTAAACTATACTTGCAGCTTGAGTCTATGAGATTATGCACAAGCTTATCTCTAATTGAGTTTCCTGGAGTACGTGAAGGAAAGGAAGAAGATAAGTAATGTAGTCGATAGCCACGAGACTCTCACTGCTGTTTTATATGTTGATAGATTGACTCTACCCAACCACTTCCCAAATATGTCTATGGAATGAGATAAAACCGACACCTTCCCTTTAATTCCCTCATCCAGGGGTGGTTCGGTAGATGCATAGGCTTTCTTAACTTTGGCTAGCTTGTCCTCGATGTGTACTGGATCTTCATGAATCCCTAGCCCGAAAGACCTCTCCTTTATCCCAATTAGAGCGGCAGACATGGAGAGTATGTCAAATAGATGTCCAGTACCATCTGTGCTTTACATAATTTAAAAAAAAAAGATATCGGTATACCATAGTGAAGTCAGCCTAAATTTTAACTTGAGATGTCATCCTAGTTGGCTCTCTTGTGAAATTATTGCTTTTCAGGGGCATGGAAAACATTATCTCAGTATCTAATTTTGTCGCAAAAACGACGCCGTTATTGCGGTGCAGCCAGCAATAACGCCTGACATATCTTCCCGCGACAAATTTTTATGGATTGACTGACGTACATTGGAGACCCCATCAAGATCAATTCATGTTAGATATATAATCTATACAAGTTGTTGCCACGCTCATTTTGTTGTTTCTCGTATTCTATGTATTCTACGTGTTTTACATATATGAACACCGACATATTATACAGGATTCCAACTAGGTATACGGCATCGTATAAGCCACTGCTCTAACGTATCGGAAGATGAGCATCGGTACGCATTGTAACGGATGTAAAACAACGATATATGCTTAACGAAATACATGGATTTGCTAGTATCTAAGGAGGCGGCTATTGCATATCCTGGTTTTCGTAGGCAGGGCCCTGTACTACCTAATTAAGCGCAGCACCCCTTAGGCGTGAGGAGACGAAATAGCCAACGCAAGTAGAATAGATGCTCAGCGACTGATAGCCGAATCGATAGGGAACTATTGCAAAGATACAACTGTGCAATCAAATGTACATAGCAGCTGCATTGGTAAGGAGGTAGCGTGGCAGTGTGGGTGTACATGCTTAGGTAAGAAGGCGAACCTAGGTACCTTATGTTGGTACTACATACAACGAGTTTCTGCAGTCTTCACACGTACAGGGACCAACCAACAGCCGAAAATGTGGGGCTGCTAGATATAAGGTACATGTAAGGTCCCCGGCAGCTGTCTGGATCCAAACGCGCAGTGGCTATTACTGACGTATCTAGTCAGGGCGCGTGTCGCACACCTTTGCCAGAACAACTTCAAACGAAGATTGTCAAGAAATCTTTGCCTCAACATACTATACAGTCGAAACTTCCTTCCTTCCTGTCCTTATCCCGCAGAGTGCTGGAGCTAATGCAAGTCGTTTTGGCTGCTGTGAAAAAATGCCATCGATGCTCAGCCTCCCCGTTGAGCTACTATCCTATGTCGCCCAGGATGTAGAGGACATCCAGGACCTTTCCGCGTTCTCTCGCTCATGCCGTGGTATTCGCCATGCTACTATTTCGATTTTATATCGTCGCGTCAAGGATGATCCATCCATCATGTGCTGGGCAGCCGACGAGGGCCGCCTTTCTACTGCTGAGCGTCTGTTAGAGGCCGGTGCTAACCCAAATGTTGCACATTTACAGTGCCAACCAAGGAAAATAGTATTGGACTCTCTCAAATATGCCGAGGAATATTCAGTACTTGACCATCGAAACACATATGCTGCTCCCATTCAGGGTCAAGCTACTGAATCAGAGCATTCATCTGATTGCAATATGGATGAGGGTGGACATGATTTCAGCGTGAGCAGCGTCGAAGATGCTCCGAATGACGGGGAATATGATGAGAACAGTGATAGTGAAGAAGAAGAAGAAGAAGAAGAAGAAGAAGACGACGAAGGTGATAACGTGGGGAGTCGATTTGATCTTGACGACGAACCTTCATTCACATCAAAATGCTACTGGACACCGCTGCATATCGCAGCTCGTTGGGGTGACAATAAGATGATCGATCTACTGCTAAGACAAGGGGCAGATATCAACGCCTTATCTCGCGGGTTTTGCGAATGTGTATTGCCGTTTAATTATTCACGACAACTTTCTGCAGTCAGACGTTATCCCCCATTATGGAGTACGTATTCTATGGTTCCTTGATTCCTGTTGTGGCGTGCCTTGAAATTTCTATCGGGCCATTTGGTCTTGAAGTTACTGAAGCATATTTTGGAACGTCTCAAACTATTCAAAGTTATTTTGCTAACTAGTGATTGTGTAATAGCGCCACTTCAGTGAGTATTAGCATCTAGGATCATTCGTCATCCTTTTTGTCCTGTTTTAGGAGAGAAAGGTCCCTTCTTGGGATATATTTAGGAGTTAAGAGGCCCTTGAATCAGGTTTTATCATTCCTGATAATTGGCCAGACTTTCAAGAACGACAAGATGCTGACTTTTGACGCTGTAGTACCGCCATTTGCCATGATCACGAATCTACCACGGAACTCTTGCTATCTAGAGGGGCCTCAACTGATGTGTCGCCTAGATTCATTGGGTCAGACATTCGAAGAGTCACTGCACTCCATATAGCCTGTTGTGTCAACCTGACTTCGATATCTCGTTTGCTGATTGATAAGGGGTACCAAAGTAATGTCGACGTAGAAGATCATGCAGGGAGAACGCCTATAGGCTATGCTTATTATAGTGGCAGCTGGGCATCCATAGACCTTCTACTTGAGGCAGGTGCGACGCTTGATGTTCCCCTTGGGTCTTTCACTCTACTCGAACACGCGTGTCTTGATGGCCATTTTGCTGAGGCGCTCCGGCTTATCGAGCTTGGGGCAGATGCCCAAGCTTCCCTCGAATATCAAGACCCTGGGCCTCATTCCAAATTACTCCGTTTCTGTTGCCTTGGTACGCGCTACTCTTCTAGAGGCCGTCCAGGACGCAAAACCGACCAACAAATATTCAGAACAGAACTCGTCCAGACCCTCATCAAAGCTAATGCCAATTTAGATGCCAAGACAAGTTTAACAATACCACTTATGGAGGCTTCTTATTTCGGCTTAGCCGAAGTCGTCGAGATTCTGTTAGCCGCGGGTGCTAATGCCAATTACCGAGATTTCCATGGCGCCACCGCCTTGACGAAAGCTTTGTCCTCGCTCGGCATATCCCGCGATGGTTCTATACTCCGAATCATCAAGGCCTTGCTTGCTCATATGCGAGGCTTTGATACTTTTGACGTCTTGAAAAAACTATGTGGATCTCTCGGATCTACTACAGAAAAGGCCGCTGTGCTACACCTGCTGCTCGAACATGGAGGTTCCTGGGCCCTTGATTGTGACTTAGGCCAAAAGCTGCTCTTGGAGGCTGTGAAGTCCGGCAATTTTGATCTTAGTGACATATTATTTCAAGAGGGCCTGAGGCATCCGAACGAGAATGAACTCGAGACTATCATCAGAGAGTGTCTAGAGCTGGATGATCCAGATGGTCTTGGTTATATCTTGGGACTTCCCGGTGCGTTTGACATCATGATGACAGAACAGCGCCTCTATGATGCCATCAAGGACACAAAGACGGCCTGTACTATCTTTCTAATTTCAGCTGGGGCGCCGATAACCTACAAGACGATCACCGGCCGAACTTGTCTTCTCGAGGCATCCAAATACAGCACTACTGTTATTGCTTCAATTCTCCTTGATAAGGGGGCCGACCCGAACGAGATAGATGATAATGGGAATGGTCCTTTGTTTTCTCCTATCAATAGCACCGGATACATACCTATGATTCGACTTCTGATCGATCGCGGTACCAAAATTCATGAGCCTCTACCTGAAAATGACTATATCATGGGGCATCACTACATCACGGAATGCCCTTCTAGCCCACTTGATCACGCTATATACTGTTGCGCAGCACAAGCTGTTGATGTGATGGTTGACTCGAAAGCCTACTGGAAATCAACCGAAGAACAGCGTAACGCCCACCTACTTACCGCTTGTCGTACCGCCCGTGGACAGAGCGAGACTTCACCTATATTCACTACACTGATTCTCCGCGGAAAAGCAAACCCAAATGTAATTTTTCCCATCATAAACCTAACTCCGCTACATATCTGCGCAAATTTGGGAAATCACATAGCAGCTAAGATGTTGGTGAAGCATGGCGCCGATATCCATCTGAAGCTACCTCGACCTGAACCAGGAAGTCGACTACCAGAACAGCCAGAAAATCCTTGCGAAGGTACAACACCCCTTGGGTGGGCTATCAGCGTTGCGCGTGTCCGAGTTCTTGAGGGAATGTTGGATGAGACGCTGGATGACCCGTTTCCATCCTCTCGCGACGCACTCGTCCTCGATTACGTCAAATTAGCGTGCAACAGGCATAGCCCGAAAGTCATAGAGCTCCTGGTGAGCTCGGGCTTGGATGCAAACTTCCGTGACGACAAAGGCGACCCATTCCTCACCTTGCTTTGCAAGGCCATCCAGGCCATCCCGCCGTTTGAAGATCCGGATTTGCCAGCAGCCACTATTGCTAAGCAATCCGCCGAATCTTTCGCGACGTTGCTCGACGCCGGTGCTGACCCGGATAGAATGAACAACGAGGGCGTCACGCCCTCGGATCACCTTCGGCGGATGATGTCGTACGCTGGCCCTAGCGAAGTCCATCAGCAAGTAGCAGAGACATGGAAAGAAATGTTCCTTTTCAACGAGGATGGAACTCTGGAGATCACTGGGTAGTGATATGCGAAAAGTAGCTAGCGCTAGTAAAACGGAAGGAAAGTGGAAGGATAAAGGGTGAGGTACATGCGTTTAAATGTGGCCCTCGCGGCTACAATGAGTTTCTGCAATGGTGTAACGGTAAATACCCTGGGAACTAAATGTTAAACAAGCCAGTAAGATATATCTTATAATTGTGTTAGAATTCACAGTATACAGACGAGGGAACGTGATGAGTGCATATTAAGCTTGTTTATTGGGACAGTCCCAGATTATGACTACCCGTATGCGGGTGAAAACGAACGTCTTGGAATACAGCCAGTGCAGTTTACTCCATCTGTGAATGATTACAACTTGAACTCCAGCGGGTTTCCAAGCGAATCATATCCCTTGTCCTCATTGATGGAAGTAATCCATGCTATCTGTTCAGGCCGCTGAATTTCCAGCCCCTTCAACTAGAGAGACTCCTATTTTCCTCGTACGATACGTCAAACTCCCCATTGTCATGCTTAGAGGACAACTGCGTGATGCGAGATTTAGGCATACTTGTCTTTCTGGGGGTCATCGGGTTTGCATTTGTGGTCTCCAGCGCCGTTCTGGTCGGTCCATGTGTTGCATCGCGGGCATTGACCCATCTCTGGGTTTGGATCTCCCCCTAATGGCGACTCGTAGTCGTTGTAGCCCTCGTCGCCTGAGTCTGCAGCGGGGAGCTCCTCCTCTTCCTGTTCTTCCTCGCTGTTGTCAGTGGAGCTGGAGCTGGGCTCATCCTGCTTCTCCTCTTCCTTCTCTTCCTCCTGCTTCTCCTTTTCCTTGTCACTGGACGACATTTTGGATGTTGGTTTGTAGGTGCGTGTATGTATGTTTTGGAGTGCGGATAACAAGTATTAAGAGGCTCTTCAAGCTTTTGGCCGTTGCAATAAGAGTGGTGGCAGTGTTCGCATCCGATGCTGGATAATGAGAATAGGAAGTCTCGAGGGGTTTAAAGGCGCTTTATATGGAACTTCAGGAGTGAAGTTCCACGGGATAGTCATAGATTCGTTGCGCAGATTGTTAGACAGATATTCGACTTCGACTTGGTTCGTGGCATGTATCTCTCTGACAATCGACTCACCCTCCAGTTTGTCCATGACGTGCCATTCGGTCAGTAATCGACTACTCCTTGAGTTACACCAGAGAGGGCATTCAGGCAAAAGCATGGAGTCATTGGTGGTATGTGTCAAGTGCAGTGCTTGTGAGATAATGTTGGAAGTAGTTTACAAGCTTGGCATCATGAACTTACTAGAGCTGGTTTCTAACTATTTTCCTTGCAAACAATTCTTGTGACATTTGCCGAGTAGTTCATTCTTAGTCTCTAAGACTTGTGCCTCATGGTTGATATCATTTGCCATCGATACTTTTTGGTGTCGCGATTATCTGTCACCTGAACATGTTATGGTTTGCCATAGTAGCCCCGTCACGCAAATTCATTTTTTAGTCGCCATTGTGCTACTCGTCCGAATAATTTCTTTCGGGTGTGTTATATAGTGTCACTGCCTAGTACCCTAAAATCGTTTGTGATATGTGATGTCCGTTTGAGTCTGTAGGTTGTGCAAGCACAGACTAGACCACGAGGCTCCTATGCGTCACAATCACAGGTCTTCAATCTGTCTATTAGGTATATGTACAAAAATTTCTTGGAATTATTCAACGTTTGCTTATGGCGACAATTTTCTACCAGCCAATCCATTCTTTTCCCCTTATAGTATCGTACTAGCACCCGCAGCAGTCAAGTGATAGCACTGTTGCACTATCGCATTAATGGAAGTCTAATGGGAATGCTAGAGATGTAGCATAGCATACTGCTAAGCTAAGTACTTCTTTTGTCAGTAAAGTGACACTACCTCTAACAAATGAAGATATCACCATTACCACATAGCTACTATTGTCGACGCTATGAAGGAAATATGCCTACCTATGTACCGCACCATATCGACCAAACGGCGTACGAACGAACTATCTAGATTCGATAAACGGGAAACACAGCCGGGTTCCTCTTCTACGACGTTCCAAGGCTCTGAGCGTCAGGCGTATGTTCAGTTAACGGAAACGATTTTGATTTCATGTCCATGCGTAATCAGATCGACTAGAACTAGGGCTCAGGTCATTTTATTTATGTTACACACTACACGGCACAAACATAGGGAGATGCCGACCGCATATATTGAATATATATATATATATAAGCGGAAGATCAGGTGGAATCAGGGCTAAGCTAGTTGTTGGCATCGGGAAATAGTCCTGAAATCTTTGATCTGGAGTGGAGGATGAACTTATATTAGCATTTCAAGGTTCGAGGAATGTAGCCTAGAAAAGTGCCATACTAACAAGATAGGTTATCGGTACATATCGAATGAAAATACTGCACAGAGTAGGCACCTAAGTTCCATCGTGAATAATAATAAAACCTACAACACCTTTCTATCATGTCCATAATATATAAGCCGGTGGTGGGGATTTGTGGTTTGAAATGATTATGTCAACATGCCGAAATTAGCTATAGTTACATATTCAGGACAGATTGCAAAGATTGTAAAATAAAGCTATATTCTTTGTAAAGTATAAGTAAACAACTATGTATAGGCAAAAAAAGTAGCCTTGTATTTATGGCCAAGAAAATGGTAAAAGCGAGGAAACTCTTTAATATCTAATGATCGACCAAATTCATAAGATGAAGCAATGATCAGAATGATGGCTTATTGAGTGTAATGAGTTACTAGAAGAGTGTAGAGTCCTCTTCAGGTATAGGACAGGCGGCAAATATGCGTAGGCCTATATTTCAGCCCAACAGTCCCGTTCGAACACAACTACCTTAATATACTAATATGAACTCTTGGAGACCTTGAATGGTAAAGATGTGCAACATATAGGGGTTCTAGGTAAATCTCTGCACGACGACTTCATGAAGTATTTGAAAACATGTCTACATATCTCCAATATAGGAGTATCTCTAAATACGTCAAGATTGAGCTAGGATCTAGTAAGTAATATAGACAAAAAAAAACATTATATATACATAGTTTCTGCTCATATAATCCTTATCCACGATGCTTCATCCATAACCTTGCGCGTTTCTGTCTTAAGGGACATCGTCGCGATATCCCGAGTGTTAGGTGTACATATATGTGTTGAAATACAGGGTTAATGAGACTTGATTGACTCGAGGTTCAGCTATTCTAGAGTGGCAGACGGCCTGTTATATAACCCAATGCTGCTATCATGCCTTGTACTGTACCAGTCCTTGGCCCTCAAACCAACGAAGACATGGCAAGAACATGAACATTTGGAGCTGTTACATTAGTCAACACATCAGACCCGTGATACACGAGTACTTATGGCCAGTCACCCGCGATTGTGAAGGTATCCTTGCTTTGTTCCCCCTATATACAGCCAAGTAGACGCAGAGCAGCGTATCAGACCGAACCCCAAACCCAAACGACGATAAAAAGCCTACCAGGAACGCCATAGATGCAAGCTCTCCCCCCCCTTTCTCCCTCCTTAACATACATCCACACCCACACATCTCACCGCCCCTCCCCCCCTTCCCTCGCACTCCCCTCCTCCTCCCTCCGCCTCGCACTCCCCCCACCGACGCGCTCCCCGCGCTCCAGCTTCTCGAGCTCGCGCCTCACGTCCTCGGGGTCGCGCTCGGGCAAGCCCCACCACTCGCGGTGGAACTTCTCCTGCTCGAGGCGGCGGCGTTCTTTCCGCTCGCGCTCGCGCGCGCGCACGAGCCGCTGCGCGAACCACTCCTCGCGCGCGCGGTCGTGCTCCGCGGCCGTCGCGTGCGCCATCATGCACCCGTTCATCTGCCGGCTCAGCGTGCGGCACGCGAACGGGATCGTGAACGTGCGGTTGCGCGCGCAGTCTGCGAAGGCTGGTGATGAATTGGGGTCAGTGAAGGGACAATTCATGGGTGGGAGAGGGAGGGAGGGAGGGAGGGAGGGAGGGAGAGTCTCGTGGGATGGGATGGGATGGGATGGGGCGGGGTGCTCGTGTGTCTCTCTGTCTGACGAGGGTTGGGGTAGGAAGTAGTATCATGATGGCTCAATTGACGGGGAAGGATATCAAAGTAAACTACTCGTCAAGGCGGAAGGCCAGAAGACAAAGGTAATAGACAATGTCTCAACTCACCCTTAATCTCATCCGCGCACAGCTTCCGCACCCTCGCATTAAACACCTCCCGAACCTGCGCCTCCTGGCTCGCCGACAGCGGCAGCGGGTTCCGCGAGGGCATCGGCAGGCGTTCTTCCGTTCCATCCTCGCCGTCTCTCCTCCTACTGCCACCACTACCACTGCTACTACTGCTATCCTCGAGCGGTGAAGGTGGTTGCGCAGCCATTGCGGCCATGGGGCTCGCTCGGGAGTATTGGTGTATGTATATATAGATCGGGATCTCAGTGATTGGTGTCGGACCGTTACTATAACGGCTCCATACGTGTCAAACCGAACCAGAGAGTCGTTCGCTTGTTTGTAGTTTCAAGTTCGTTATTTTATTGTTCGGGGGGTTCGTTCGGCGGTCGTATGAGAGTCGGTCGGTCGGCATGCGGAGCTCTCACTCTCGCCTTCCCAAGCTCTGTTCGAAGCAATTGGATTTGGGGAGTGGGTGTAGTGGGGAATACTGCCGGATCTCACCGCCCACCGGGTCGATATTACCTTTTGGCTTGCTTCCGTCCTCCATGTGAGCAGAACAAGGTCTAGGCCTGTCAGGGGGGAGCTTCCCGAGCTGTCGGGAGCTATGCATGATAGCTAGAGCCTCATACATTACATAGCAGATTAGATAGCTATCTACTCAAGTAGGCAGGAGGAGTTTAAAAGCCGAACTCGCCTCGACTTATATAAGCTGTTAGGTCACCGTATGAACAATTTAATATAGTCACACTTTGTAGACCTTGCATCCTACTTCTTATATGTTCACGCTAGAATTGCTCCTGTTAAGAACGATTTCGCTGTTACTATTTATGTACCAGTTCAGTTATAAGTAAGCAATCAAGAGCTGATTCATTCATTTCTCCTCCAGCACCGGCGTGCTAGGGGCGGACTCGTCCCGCTCGAGATCCAAGCTCTCCTTTTCCTTGCCCGACCTCTTCTTCATCGTGAACCTAGCACCCCAGCTGACCGGTTTCTCCTTAGGCGTCTTGTTGTTAGCCGCCGCGCTAGTCGGACCCAGGGACGGGCTGCTATGCAGACTCTCGTAGCTGCGACCAAGGGAAGCTCCCCCACCGCCGTTACCGTTACCGCCGCTGTCCTCGGCGTACTCGTCGAAGCTGGTACGATCCGCCACGGACGCGTTCTTGTCCGAGTTCGTGACGCTGCTGGGGCCCTTCTTATTACCGCCGCCCAGGCCGCGCACAGAGGAGAAGCTGAACTTCGAGGAGCTGCCTTTACGCAGTAGTTTCCTGAACCCGCTCTCCTGCTCCTTGATACCGAGTCCCGCTGCGTGCTCCGAGGGCGTGTTGGAGGGCGACCGATCTAGGCTGAGCGACTCACGTGACTCCGTGATCGATGGCGTATCTACGGAATACGCATCGCGGGACTTGCGCGAGTCGGAGGGCGAATCGTCAATCGATGGGGCCGCCCCTTCTGACACGGATGCCAGTGATACGCGGGGCTTCTTTTCCTTGGTCGGTTCCTTATCCTTAGGTTTGCTCTTCAGTCTGTCCTTGGACTCTTTGGTGTCTTTATCTGCCTCCTTCTCCTTTTCAGGTCTCGTGCGGAATAAACCTGCCATAAAGGTTGGCGCGGCAGGATTCAGGCGCTGGCTCAGAGATTTCGCCGCAGGTCGGGACCCAATGATCCCGACTTGGCTAGGAGATGCATGTAACAGCTCAACGTCGTCAAGGATTTCATCATCAGCATCAGCGAGTGTAGTCTTCAGCGCAGATGGTGAACCATGGAGGGAAGGCCTTCGGGAGGGGTTCCTTGAAGTCCACGGGTTATCATCCAGGGGCCAAATACGGCTAGCCTGGGGAGCCCGGCCCCAAATAGAGCCACTGTCAGTGGAGGGCCGGGGCATTTCCGAAGAAGCAATCGATACGGGCCGAGGGCTGCTTGGATCACGCTCGGAGAAAATATTGCTCCCGATACTATTCGCATTCGTAGCAAGACCCACTCGTCGCGAAGGAACGGGTCTCGGACTAGGACCGCCTGCTTCTGGCAGGTCAGGTCCCGCCGAATTTCGGTTGAACATATT
The DNA here is from genome assembly GCA_022497155.1 of Whalleya microplaca. Classification (NCBI taxonomy): domain Eukaryota; kingdom Fungi; phylum Ascomycota; class Sordariomycetes; order Xylariales; family Xylariaceae; genus Whalleya; species Whalleya microplaca. The sequence continues at coordinate 565,764 of MU385735.1, read as the reverse complement.
CCAACCGGTCGAGAAACTAATTCGTCGCTTGCTGGAAATAGGTTCCCCGTCATCTGCGTGGCGCGGGAAGGATTGACTTTGACTATGTTTCAAAGACCCCAGGGCCGGGGGCTCATCTTGCTCCTTAGGGCCACGGTGAAGCCATGGAAGAAAGCCACGCCGGTGGTTAGCCTGGTTTTGTGGGGCAATGGGAGATGAAGCCGGACCGAATTCCCCTCTCGCCCCCTTGAGCGAACGCCTCTCACTGTTTTCACCAGTATACTGAGAGAATGGCAGGTGTTGAGAGGAGCTATGCGGGCTAGATATGATACTCAGAGATTGGGCTGACGAAGCCGGGGACTGAGGGTCGTTCTCCGGAGAGGCGTTCGACCCAAATGTATTTTGTCGAGCTGGTGGTCGTGACTCGGGGCTTGGAGGCTCGTCATCTATAAGGTCCTCAAGCATTCCAGCGGGCAAGAGTGAGGTCGCCGTAGGACTAAGCGGTGCACCACCAGTGAGGGCCCGTAGACCTTCATCATCGAGTGGGGCAGAGAAGTCGTTATGATCCATATATGGCCCATGAGCAAAGCCCGGCGGAATGGTTGGGGGTCGAGAAGGTCCAAAGGTGGATGTAGTAGTAGCATACGGTCGATCGGCCACGGAAAATGATTGTAGTGGCGATGGAATTGCCACGTTAGATAGCGAGTTACTGTTACGGCTTCGCCGCTTGAGTTGATTCTGCGTCCCCAGGTCGAAATCAACGCCGGAGGAGTTCGCTTGACTATACATGAATGGGAGACCAGACTGTTGTGCTGCTGCTAACTGAGCCTGCAGCACGTTTTCGTAGTCGTTGACCATTCGCAGCTTCCGATTAGCGGCAAAGAGTCGTCGTTGTAGGTCCCTGGCCCTGTTTTCCCAGTCTCTCTTAATTTGGCGATCTGTCTCACGCCATTCTTCGCTTTCCTCTCCACCAGGAAGCTTCTTACGCTGCTCCTCAGCTTCTTTCAACTCCTTGCTCTTTTCCTTGAGTTCCGTCTCTTCCTGAGCTAAGCTGCCTTGTGCTTGAGAAATTTCAACACGTAGTTCTTCGGCTTGAGCGTCGCCTTCCCCTTGACAAGTACTCCTATCTTTTTCAAAGCAAGCTTGACGTTTCAACATCTGTGTGATATCTTTTTCCCACTTTGCCATATCATCATGGAGCTTTTGTCGCTCGGCTTGTTTCTCCCTCAGTAGCTTTTCTTTTTGCGTCTTACGTTGCTGCGCGCTCCTCATGGCTCTTTCCGTAGAACCCATCTCCCTCTTTAACTTTTCAGTAGTGTCATCCTTTTCCTTTTGTATACGCCGTTTGGTTTTCTTCTCCCCAGATAGCTCGTCCATGAGCTCCTTGTGTTCTTTTTCGTCCCGGGCTATCTGCGATTGCGTTTCATCAATCTCTTTCCTGATGCTCTCGAATTTTTCCCCAAGTTCCTGTAGTGAATCCTCCGAATTTTTGCTCAACGCATCCTTCACCGACTGGTCCATGCTCGTAGTAGAGGGCGAATGCTTTCTCGTAAGCGTATTCCGTCTAGGTCCAGCAAGTGAACTCGAGCTCGCTTCGCGCATAATGACCGAGGGGGTGTCAGGAACAGAAGCGGTTTCGACACCAGCGGCCGGGCTTCTTGCTGCTCCATCCTCATCGGTAGGGTCATAGGGCATGGCAAGCTGTTGCTCTTCGGGAACAAAATTCGATGGCAAGCGACCATCTCCAAGCTGAGGACGGCCATCTCTCCCAAAAGTGCGCAAGCGTATGACACGACTGCCTGCTTGAAAATTGTTGTATCCAACGGCTATGACTCGAACATTATAAAAATGATTAGGCTTCAAGCCGGTCACGGTAATCGCGGTTTCTTGGTTCGCGGAATCGCCAACTGAATGCGACATGTGTTATTACTATTATGCCATCCAAAGTCCAATTCTCATCGTTTATTGCTTACCATTGACGCCGTTGACCTGTATCGTGAATTTGGCCACGGGCCGGGTGGGTATAGGGCGATTCCAGTTGAGGGTAGCGGCATCGGCACGAATGCCAGCTAGCGAAACGTCGGGAGCGTCGGGAACCTCGACACCCAAGACGCTGATGAGTTCGTTGACAGATTTCCTCAAGGTCTGGACGGCGCGGGTAGCCAACCTGCAGGGCAGCGCAAGGGTCAGTCAGCAAAGGACAGCAACAGCATAGGTCAGCAGCAGACAAAGAGCTACGGCCGTTACAGGCTGCGACGGGTAATAGTATAAATATATATAAGTTTTACGTACCAAACAAATGCAAGGCCGGTGACGAGCATATTGGCATGATACAGCAGCAGCACGTCGAGTCGCAACAGGGTGGCAGCGTGGATGGCGAATTGGTAGAGTTGTTGTGGTGTGGCCTGGGCTAGCTCGGGAGCCACAGCCCAGTAGAAGAGCACGCAGCCGATGACAACGATCAGATTGAGGTGGGTCGTCTTGGGTTCAATGAACCACCAGGCGAGAAGGGCGCAGACGAAGACAACGGTTGGGACAGACGTCGGCCATGGGGTCCATAACATATCGCCGTGATCGGGAAGCAGGATCAGGACAGGATGTTTGCCGGACGGGGCGGGCAAAGGAAAAAATACCAACAAAGAAAAGGAAAGAAAAAAAATAGGTTTCGCCTCGAGAGGTCGAGCAGAGAGGGGGAGGGGAGTGTTAAGAGCTAGACGACATCCCAAAAAAGAAGATGGAACAACAAAAAAAAGATGGAAAATGTTTCCTCCTTTGTCGAATTGCCTTCACCAGAATATGTGGATACTTACAGAAGGGAAGGGCTGCTGCTGCTGCATTAGGTCGTATGTACGTCGGGTGCAGTAGATAGGTACTCCAGCTGCTAGGTACCCTACCACCTACCTAAACCTACCTAGACCTACCTGGGTAACCTACCTGAGTAACTAAGGCTGCTAGCCTGACAGCGCTGTAGTGAGCCGCCTTGGCGACCCTTTACAGTGCCATTATATACCATGTACCTTGTATGTATGTACTGCAAGTTCATATGTATAGTAGTTACGGAAAGCGCTATACATACATACCTAGAGCTCCTAGTACTGAACCTTTTTAGGTATCATAGCTCTCATATATTGATGTTCATACATGTCATAGTCGCCGACTTCAACCTCGGGTTGTCTAGGTATCATGAGGCTACTGACTACATGTGCGACTATGTACGTATATCACTACACAAAATGAGATAATAAGCGCTGACATGAATCAATACACATATCTCCATCTTAGGCATTATAATGCTATTTTTAATCTGTCATATCTGCTTAGCCTGGCAGAACCTATGTATGTACCTATCAACGAGCCTACATATATTGGTCCGGACTATACAGGCGAACGTCGTCTTTCGTCTTTCTGTCAGCCTCTTATAAATCCTTCATCATGCACTCCGTAATCTTGTCCATACATCCAAACCCTGCAAATGCTATATACCATACCTATGATAGAATTATATATATGTAGGTTGAAAGCTGGTTACGTACGCATGAATGAACCAACGCTTTCTCTCAGCATTACACGATAATGTCCACGGAGCTTGATTGGAGCCTTGTCTTCTTGTTGGTCCGGCAGTGTGAATCTAACACTAGAGAAGGGTGTGCAGCCACGACTCCAACGAATAAAAATTGTAGTATCCAGCAAAGCCCGTCGAATAACACGGTTTACCCCTCAAAACGGCTGCCTACATACGAATACATACTCGATCTCTGGTACCACGAGCCCAGGCTATACACAAAGCCGTACGTCGTAGATCCTCGACGATCTTGGATAATCCCTAAGAAAAGTCGACCTCTAGTGGCCCGCTCATCACGACCCATTCGTCGCTCCATGAACCTATGTATGCACCCGGTTACCCCTCACGAGAGCAACGTCCAGTCGTTGATTGAGATGAGGACTGAGCTATGTAAGAAAAAAACTTCTATCTCCATCTTAGAAGTTAGCCAGGGATCTAACCCCGTGGGACCATCGCAAGATACCGCCAGGAGTGCCCTTACGCATGTACATGTATGAGAGCTGTGAGATGAAGCAGCTCACCCACTATGAAACATCATTCTATTGGAATAGATCGACTATAATAATAATACAATCAAGTAGTCGACGTCAAGGCTCTTAGAGCTGGACGAAGAAAGCTCCGCTGCTTTCTCTCAATGTACATATAGCTCAGGTTAGGCAGCTAGATATAAGAAATTAGCGAGACAGCGTCTTTGCGATACACTAAAATACAACTCAAGATGATAGATGAGTATTATTCTTGAGCTAGGCAATGAAAGTCGCCATCTCGACCAATGCTAACCACATGAAAGATAACAAACAAACGCATCACATGCAGTTGAGCATCCGGCAGTCGATTTACTGATCACGCTCAAAAGGAAAGTTCCCATTGGATCGACAGGCGCCTTATCGTGGGGCTTTTCTGGGGCTATTAGTCAAAGACTCGGACTTGGATGTATTTTCTTGTCATAGCTGATACTTTAGCTTCGTGCGATGAAGCCTTTTGGAGTTGGTCAAGAAGTTGTTTTATCCTTTCTTGTACTCCCTACTCTCTTTTTATTGCCTTTCCTGATCGCCGAGGACATGAGTGAATCTGTGCGTATCTAGGCTGGATCTGAATGCCCAGACCGCACTGTACTACGTCCACCATGATTCGATCAATGATCAATAGTCTTGTCTTGAAAACCTTGAAAACCGTTGATTTCCCTTGGCAATATCGTATCTGTTCATTTATTTCCCTAGCGCAGCTTCTACTATGGGGTACCACGTAGTAGCTCTCTTGTTTCAGATCGCTATAAGATCGTTTGTTCCAGAGAGTTCAACATTGTTACCTAGGTACATACATAGGTAGTGGTAGGGTAACTCAAAGACTCGGGTTTCAAAGAAAAAATAGGAAACCTTGGATCAATGGATGAATAATGATACTCACTGGGAGAGAAAGAGATCGGTTTGTAGCGGCGTTATTAATAGCATTTTCTCGCGCCAGCCATGGAACTCATCAGGTGCAGTCATCAGCTGCTGCGAGCGCGGGCCGGCATTGACCTTTTTAGGGCAGACGACCCCCTTATAAGATCCACTTCCTATGGCGCATGTGCTATGGATCTATGGATGCAAATGTATTGTCCCGAGGCTTTACTTTGCTTGGTGTTTTGATGTGGTGCCCAGGTGTGCTTCACATACTTTGTAGAGCTCGGCTTTGCATCCGACATTTGACAGCTCCAGTGCAGCTCAAGCTTCAGATTAATTAACATCCTCCCACCATTTCCATCAACCTGGGTTTGATACATGCGAGCCGCATAGGTAATAAATTCTAACCCAACCCAACCCAAACCAACCCAACACTACTACTCCTACTACTACTATTCAGGCTTTCTCTTGAGCCTCCTTTTTCTGCTTCTCGCCTTCGTTTACATACCGTCGAACTTTGTGTGAGTGTACTCATATTTGTACAATATCTCCTGGATAGCTAGCTAGCTGCTGGTGATGTCGCTATTTTCGACCGTGTTGGCTTTGGACCCGTAGCTACGTCACTTTAATAAAATCCCACCAACGTCCCACCAGAAGGCGATGAAACCCGACAGCCGATGCGATCCTTCATTCCTCTACATAAGGGAACTATTCCTCACTTACGTATATCACTCCAAATAAACAAGGTGGTTAGGTATTCCAGAGCTGTATCCGCTCTTCATGCGTACAGTACCAAAACATTGCATACAATCTACCAGTTTCGCCTCCTCCCAACAAGATCGCCCAACAATCGAAGCTAGTGAATCTATCGACCATAATACAGCCAGACAGCCCATATCAAGCTAACCCCTGCTGTGTCTTGTCTCTCGGTTTGCTTACCTGGCTACCATTATTTCTCAGCCCGGTCTGAGGACCGCATCGCATACCCTCATACCTTCACTGCTCTTGCGCCAGCAATACAGACTTGTTCTGCACAGCTTCAACCATGCAGTACGTCCGGAATATCAGCGACTCGGTTTCCACCGCATGGAACTCGATCAACCCCGCGACCCTCAGCGGTGCGATCGATGTCATAATAGTCGAGCATGAAGATGGCAGCTTATGCTGTTCCCCCTTCCACGTTCGCTTTGGCAAGTTCTCGCTGTTGCGCCCGTACGAGAAGAAGGTCGAGTTTCGGGTCAATGGCGTCAAACAGAATTATGCCATGAAATTGGGGGAGGGTGGCGAGGCCTTTTTCGTCTTCGAGACCGACGATACTATTCCTCAGAGTCTTCAGACTTCGCCTCTCAGCTCTCCAGCTTCTAGCCCGCCGCTCGCCCCTAATAGATCATATTCTGCCAATGAACTCCAGGAACCCGACTTCTTGCAATTGGATAGTGATCCTAGAAAGCCACGTTCCATGACTACGACGTCGCGACCTCTATCGCGTCCTGGACCGGCCGTTCTCGCATCCCAATCTCCCCGCCCAGGTTCGTGCTTATCTCGAACTATGCTCAAACTTTCAAGGCAGCTGTCGCTAACATTGGTGTAGGCGTAGTCGAACCCCTCGCATCTTCCCCCGAATTAAGTAGACCAGTTTCGAGGGGGTGGAATGCTCCCCCCACTCCTCCAACATTCAACCATGAAGTATTACCAGCCAGCCCGCGGACGAATTCCGAACATGACGATTCAAACGAAGACTCACAAGAGAGAAATAGCCCAGGCGTCTCTCAGAGGGCACGCAGTCCCCCTCCTCTCGCACCCCCGCAGGCTATCCAGCGAGCCATGCTGCTTTCCAAAGAACTGTCCGCAGTCAATATTCCCAGCCATGTGACCGGAACAGGCGATCTGATGTTGGACATGACGGGATACAAGGCTAGCGAGGAAGATGCGATCAAGGCAGAAATCCTAGCACGCAAGATCTTGTCGGAAGAGCTCCAGGGCGATTACGACATTGGCGCGTTGTTTGGAATGGACGAAGAGGGCAACCTCTGGATATATAGCAGCGAGGATGCGAAGGAGGCAGCGATGAAGAAGACCGTGGCGTCCTTGCGACCAACCCCTGCTTTGCCTATGGATGCCGTGTCAGATCCTGGCTACCAAAGCGATGATTCTACCGCGTCAACGCAGACACCGTCTCACAGGAGAAGCGAATCTGATGTTGGCCAGAGTAGCATCCAAACCGCGCCGACCACCCCAGGATCATCTTCGGCGGGAAATCCGAATAGGAACTACGCCAAGACCCTCCGGCTGACTAGTGACCAGCTGAAGGACCTACACCTGAAGCCCGGGGAGAACTCAATGAGCTTCACAGTGAACCGAGCAACATGTCAGGCGAACATGTATCTCTGGAAGCAGGACACGCCTGTCGTCATCTCAGACATCGACGGCACAATCACCAAATCAGACGCCCTGGGCCACGTGCTGAACATGATCGGGCGAGACTGGACCCATACGGGGGTCGCGAAGCTCTACAGCGACATCGCCGCCAACGGGTACAACATCATGTACCTAACGAGCCGGTCGGTGGGGCAAGCGGACACGACGCGGGCGTACCTCAACGGGATCGTGCAGGAGGGGTACCGGCTGCCGCGGGGGCCGACGATCCTGTCGCCGGACCGGACGATGGCGGCGCTGCGGCGCGAGATCTACCTGCGCAAGCCGCACGTGTTCAAGATGGCGACGCTGCGCGACATCCGCAGCCTGTACGGGCCCGACAACCACTGCTTCTACGCCGGCTTCGGCAACCGCCTGACGGACCAGATCTCGTACCGCACGGTGGACGTGCCGCGCAACCGTATTTTTACGATTAATTCTAATGCTGAGGTCTCGCTCGATTTGCTGAGCCTCAATAAGCTCAAGCTGAGCTATGTTAATATGGGCGAGGTCGTCGATCACTACTTCCCCCCCGTCAGCACCCTCGTCAAGGGCGGCGGCGTCGAGTTCACGGATTTCACCTTCTGGAGGGATACCCCGCTGGAGCTGGATGAGTTCTCGGCGAGCGAGTCGGATGAGGGCGCTGGCGGTGCGAGGGAGAGCGATGATGAGGCGGAGGAAGAGGAAGAGGAGGAAGAAGATGAAGAAGGGGAAGAGGAGGATGAGGACGTGGGCAACATGGGCGATAGCTATCTATCCCGAGGCGACTCCGACGACGTCGATGCCGACGCCGAGGCGGGCGAGAGCATCCTCAGCGGCGAGTACGAGGGTGATGAGAACGAGAACGTGATGGGCTCGATCGAGGACGCTCTATCGGAGGACGCCGACGACGAAGGGGACGACGAGGGCGAGGAAGAGGAGCAGATGGAGGAAGACGACAGCGTCGAGCCCCGCCCCCAACCTCAGCTCCAGCCGCCGTCCCAGCCCAAGGCCGCCGTGAAGGACATCAGCGCGGAGCTGATCACGGGCCTGAGCAACCTCGGCGTCGACAAGGAGACCAAGGACAACATGAGCGGCTGAGGGAAAATTTTATTCTTCACACATAATGCATTGTAGAAGCGAGCGAGCGCGCAAATTCGACTGCGAATGGAACGGAATTGGGCAGCATAGATAGACTGATTGGTTATAAAAGCGATTTGCATGCATTCAACTGCGTAGCTGGAAAGGTCAAGGCAAGGGAAGGGAAAGGAAAGGGGGCTGGCTGGCTAGCCTGGCTGATCGATTTTTTAATTTCGCATCGCATAGACTATTCTGTCTTATTGTTATTTAGGCGTGGCATCACGGCGAGTTGGTTCGTTGGTTTGTTGATCGGTTCGTTGGTTGGGTTGGGCACTTGTGGTAATTTGGCATCACATATTCATCAGTCAGATCGAGATCGAAGGGTGGCTGCTTGTCGAGAGGAGACAGGCAGAAGCAGAGACGGAGGCGGAGGCGGAGGCAGGTTAGATTGTTGTCTATTACTACTAACTAGCTACATGTAGGATCTGTGGTGGTGGGTGTTTGTATTACTCTTCTTTTTCTCTCGGTTGCATAGCGCTGGCGTTGAGCGTTCGTGGATGGGGAATTCTTTCTAGGTTTGTTTAGGCTAGGTGTCTAAAAGACAATTGTATATGTACAACGAATTCGCTTGTTGGCTTGTGTCTTAATTGGTCATTGTGACTGTCCTCTAGAAGGCTTGCCGATGTGATGTTGTAGGATTCGAAGACCTTGATCTGCCGTGCTGGCAGAAGTCTCATCTATCATTAGTTATCATCACCACAGGCTCTATTCGCACCAGGATACCATCATTTAAGCTCACGGAAGCTGTCTGGCCTCGTGGTATACGACTCCTATTATGTATATCGAGAATTAGGGTATATATGCAATGATCATATCCCTCTAAACTGTGACACCCAACGCCCGCAACGCCAGTTTTCCCTGATTAGAACGCCGTACACGAAGTGATGCTAGTAATAAAGCAATCAAGCGTTTGCCGCAATAAAGACCAGGAATAGAGGCATGATCACTCCTACTCCATGCCATCCATATCCTCATCCCCCATCTCATCGCCCAGCAGCTCATCCAACCCGCCCTCTTCCTTCTCACCACCAGCCTCACCTTGGTTCTGCCCACTCCCATGTTGCTCCAGACCCTCCATGGACTCGCCCTCCATAGACTCGTCCTCATCGCTATCCATCATGCCCTCCTCATTCCATTGGTCCTTCAACCCCCAGCCCATTCCACTCAACACGAACCGCTCGTTGGGCAGCCTCACCCCCCATTCGTTGGCCAGCACACGCGGCAGCGCAACGCGGTTCCGCTCGCGCGCCAGCTCCTGCAGCCAGTCCTTGGAGGCGCCACCACCGCCGCCGCGGAACTGGTACGCCTGCCGGCTCGCGATGGCCAGGTGCACGGCATTAGTACTGACGGTGGCCTCGCCGTTGCTCGGGGCCGTGGGCACGGCGCCGCTGGTGCCGCTGGGCTTCGCGCCCGCGTGCGTGGTGTACGGGTCCGTCGACAGGTGCAGCGCGTCGTGCAGGATACTGCTGGTGTGGCGGTAGGCGAAGTCGAGTAGGAGCAGCGGCACGCGGCTGTCGAACGACGTCACGCCCTGCGAGGTCAGGAGCAGCTCTAGCGTGCGCGCGTCCCGAGGCCGCGGCGCGTGCGTGGTGGTTGGGGAGGGGGGACCGTTGGCGGGCGCGGGGGCGCCGGCGCCGGCGGTCGCGGCTGCTGTGTTCGTGCTTAGTTGCGTGCGCCCGAGGGTGTCGGAGCTGCTTCCTGCTGCTGTGATCTGTGTCGGCTGCGAGGCGGGTTGCGATGGGCCGTTGGCGGAGGATGGTGGGATGCCGTTTGGCTGTGATTGTGACGCTGTCGCCATTGTTGCAGTCTGTGTCCCAGAGAAGGGTGGCAGATTGAGGGTACTGAGTAGAAAGATGCAAAGTCCGCCAGGGATGAGAGAGAGTTCGCAGGTATAATCGCAGTCTCACTGCTCAATTCAAGGTGGACGAAGGCACACCGATGAAACTAGCGTTCCGTGATTGTCTTTGGCGTTGTCGCGTTTATGGGTATCTGGATATTGACCTATGGGCCAAATGTCGATACGAAGATAGTGACGGTTTCTTCTAGATGGCTCGTACCGATGATGTTCAAGAAAATCGAGATATGTGATGCGGAGAGATGGAAATGTTGAACCGCGCGACGGTGCATGCTCTCATAACCTTACTTACGCATTAGTAGTAAGCTACGAGGCCCGCTTTTGATTGCGCGTTATCCTTATCCTTATCCTCATCCTTATCCTCATCCTTATCCAGGCACCAGGGTACGTAAATGTACCTAGGTATAATTGCATGTAGGTACCTGGCTTGGCAGTCGTCAGATGGACGAGGGCAGCGCATTGTGGTCAGTTTTCCAATGGAGGGGCAGATAATTTCTGTCTCGATACCCCACCATCATTGACCTAACAGAGGAACGTCATTTTTAAACATTGAATCTTCCCTTTTTCCTTCAGCATTCTCGGACCTCCAAACGTTGTGGTTTATTGATGACAGGCCAATTGCCATGGAGACTACTCTGCCACTCCCCTTCCTTGTCTCGGTGGCCATCCCACCTGGCTTGGGCTCAAGTGAAGGCTTGAGTCGGGACGAAGTGTCAAGCCTCGGTTGCGTCTTCTTCGAGGTGACTCAGCAAAATCTCGAAACGCTCCTGGGACATCTGGACCAGCACTATGCTGAGCTGCACGCTGTCTTTGATGTCACTGGCATTGAATCTAAAGATGACATTGTTTCACTCTTGGATCATGGTGCTCGGAAGGTCTTCGTCCAACCTGAAAAGTTGTCCGACTTCGCAGAGTTTGGTGCCAGAGTAGCTCCTGCTGTAAGCAAGTTGAACCAGGTATCCGCCGCCACTACAAGTGGTCTGCTCCTCAAGGACTTCGACCCGAGAACTTGCGATGTCGCGAAGTTCTTGGAGTCAACTAAGGCGGACAAGATACCCCCACTATACATCAATCCGATTTCAGGTATTGTCTATGAACACTTTGTCGACCTGTGTTCGCAACTATCCGCCATTCCAATCTTGCCATCTACAGAATTGACTGCTAAGAAAGAGGAAACGGAGAAGAAATTGTTTGTACCCAAACTATTCTCTACTTCGTGGAAGTCAGACAGGCCAGATAAGCTTCTGCCGACGGTCGTGTGTGACGAGAGAGGAATAGCACTGGGGTTGGTGTATAGCAGTGAAGAGAGTGTAGCGGAATCGATAAAAACACAAACGGGTGTTTATCAAAGCAGGAAACGGGGTTTATGGTACAAGGGTGCAACGTCTGGAGACACACAAGAGTTAGTGAGGATATCAATGGATTGTGACAATGATGCATTGAAGTTCGTGGTCAAGCAAACTGGGAAGTTCTGCCACCTAGACCAATTTGGATGCTTTGGTGACCTAAGGGGCATTTCGAAACTTGAGCAAACCCTGATCTCGAGAAAAAAATCAGCACCTAAAGGCTCGTACACGAAACGACTTTTCTCAGACGATAAGCTACTACGCGCTAAGATAATGGAAGAGGCAGAGGAGCTTTGCGATGCGCAGTCCCCTGAAGAAGTTGCTTTTGAGGCAGCAGATCTAATATACTTCGCGCTTACTAAGGCTGTTGGTGCTGGGGTCAGTCTTTCGGACATCGAGAAAAACCTCGATGCCAAGAGTCTAAAGGTCAAGAGAAGGCCAGGAAACGCGAAGGGCCAATGGGCTCAGAAGGAAGGGATCACCAATGGGGTCGCGGAGAAAGCTAAGGATGCTGCTAAAGAGTCGACGGTACCGTTGACATCACAACCTGCGGCTGCAGCTCACACTGCCCCTGATACCCAGAGGATCACCATGAAACGGGTCGATGTTAGCCAGGTCAGCGCAACGGAAGTCTCCGAGGCTCTAAGGCGGCCGTCCCAGAAGTCCGCCGAGGCCATCATGAACATCGTTACTCCTATAATTCACGACGTCCGAGACAACGGAGATAAAGCTCTTCTATCTTACACTCACAAGTTCGAGAAGGCGACTTCTTTAACTTCACCCGTCATTAAAGCCCCATACAGCCAGTCACTCATGAACCTTCCACCTGAGACTATCAAAGCCATCGACGTCTCATTCGAGAATATCCGCAAGTTCCACGCTGCGCAAAAAGAGGACAAGCCCCTGAACGTCGAGACAATGCCGGGAGTAATATGCAGCAGATTCGCCAGACCCATCGAGCGAGTAGGTCTCTATGTACCAGGTGGTACTGCAGTGCTGCCCAGTACTGCTCTTATGCTTGGAGTACCAGCCATGGTCGCTGGTTGCCAGAAGATTGTCCTCGCTTCTCCACCGCGGGCAGATGGCAGCATCACTCCAGAGATCGTGTACGTGGCTCACAAGGTTGGAGCCGAGAGCATTGTCCTGGCAGGCGGTGCTCAGGCTGTCGCAGCTATGGCCTACGGAACGGAGAGTGTCACCAAAGTCGATAAGATTCTCGGGCCTGGGAATCAGTTCGTTACAGCTGGCAAAATGTATGTCAGCAACGACACGAATGCTGGCGTGGGCATCGACATGCCCGCTGGTCCATCTGAAGTGCTTGTGATTGCCGATAAGGACGCCAATCCAGCCTTCGTTGCATCGGATCTGCTGTCTCAGGCTGAGCACGGTGTTGATAGCCAAGTTGTGTTGATTGCAGTCGACCTCACCGAAAAGCATCTACAAGCCATTGAGGACGAACTCCACAAGCAAGCTATGGCTCTCCCGCGAGTAGATATCGTGAAGGGTGCCATTGATCACTCAGTCACCTTCCTCGTCAATGATGTGGAAGAGGCTATGCGGATCAGCAACTACTACGCCCCTGAACATCTGATTTTGCAACTTAAGAATGCTGAGCAGGTTGTGGACCAAGTCATGAATGCGGGAAGTGTCTTCATTGGGCAGTGGACACCTGAGAGTGTTGGTGACTACTCTGCCGGTGTGAATCACTCGCTACGTAAGTATTTCATCCATCATAGGTTGAGACTGAAACTAACATCGACTAGCTACCTATGGCTACGCTAAGCAGTACTCTGGAGTCAACCTGGGTTCCTTCGTCAAGCACATCACGAGTTCGAATCTTACACCTGAGGGTCTTCAGAATGTGGGAGGTGCGGTTATGCAGTTGGCGAAGGTCGAGGAACTCGAAGCCCACAGGAGAGCGGTTAGCATCAGGCTGAGCACCTTAACGGGGAAGCAGGTATAAGTGTGGAAGTGATTGTAACATAATGAGAAATAGAGAAAAAAAAACTACGCAGTGCATTGAGGGAAAATTGCTGGGAATAGCATTACCATGTCGGAAAGGTAGCTTCTCCCTGTTTAGATCACTTTACTCATCTGGTGGAATTTAATGTTTGACATGTTGCCTGTTAAGCTTGTGTTGATGGTTGCGCAAGCTGATGAGAGACGGTTGGGAAATATAAGAAAGAAAATTGCATATTCTTGACTTAAGATACATGAAGTCAATCGAGGAGCAACTAGAACGGCAGATTGACATTTTCCATGAAGACCTAAGCTGTAGTACTCTAGTTTTAAGGATGGGTTTAGGGCACAGTAACCCGTAGGACTTGTCATGAAAGGGGTTCAATTCGACGTGGCCGTCCTAAGTATTACTTACGGTCTTGGCAGATAGTTCCTCCACTAATCCCGCAAATAGTCCCGGTCTACTCGGTTGCTGGGAAGTCTACAATACAAAGGCTAACAACACATTTATTTTCATGAACACTTTGTTTGACCCTCTTTGGATAGATCAATTTCTTTTTCAGTAGTCGTACGAGTCAATTGCTATGTGCATTTGTGTAACCTGAAATCAGTACAAATTAGCTTAGGTTAGTTTAGTTACACCATGCCGTTACTGAAGTTCAACGTCTCATCTCATGCGTAGTCAGCCGCCGTCGCCAAGCATCTTCCCGCACACCATAACTATTTTCTCACGCATCTCTACATGTCACGTTGCAACGCATCATCTTGACGGCACCTGCAGAAGCCATGACAGCACCCACTACCGGAGGTAACAAGGAGGTCCTGTACTTCGCCTACGGGTCCAACCTCTCCACGACGCAGATGCACCAGCGCTGCCCGCGATCCACCCCGGTCGGCCTCGGCCACCTGCCGGGCTGGAAATGGATCATCAACGAGCGCGGGTACGCGAACATCGTGCAGCAGCAACCACAACCACAACAGCAGCAGCAGCAGCAGGCCTCATCCCCGTCCGCATCTGCCACAACCACAACCACGACTGCGGCCGCAGGGAACGCGTCAGCAGGCGATCCCGGCGTCTACGGCCTGCTCTACCGCCTGCACCCAGACGACGAGGCGACGCTGGACGCGTGCGAGGGCGTGCCGTGGGCCTACGAGAGGCGGTTCCTCGACGTCATCCTGGTTCCAGATAAAGCCAGGGCCAAGGTCAGGGCCGAAGCGGGAGCGGGAGCCAAGATCGAGATCGAGGGCGCGAGGGCGCACGCGCGGGCCCTCGTGTACGTCGATTTCGAGCGGGTGAAGCCGTCGACGCCCAGGCGCGAGTACGTGGCGCGCATGAACCGCGGGATCCACGAGGCGGTGGCGGAATGGGGCTTGTCGGAGACGTACGTGGAGGATGTCATGCGGCCGTTTCTCATTGATGAGTGAGCATATAGATAGGTAGGGAGTCAGGTAGGTGGTGCTGGGATGTCAGAGTTGGAGACGGCGACGGAGGTTTGGGTGAGATGCCGATATAATAGTCTGACTATGTAAGGTTGCAGGGGTTCGTGGGATAGGCCGCGTGGATAGGGGCTGTGCAGGTATGCATGCGCAAAGGACCAAAAATGTCTGTTTCGGCAGCTGCTTCCCCAGATATTTATAAATATACTTCCCCGGGCTATAATGATGGCGAATTAAGTAATGTCGTATGTGGTTCTGTAGCCCCTGGATGCCTGCCATAAGGTTATCACATAATACCCGACCTGTCATTCGGCATGTACCTAGACCACTACTCGTCGACGATTACTATGTCCTTTATCAAATTTATTCTATTATTTCTAAACTCGTCGCTAGTTCTATCAAATTTGTTAAACTCCGTAGCTCTTCCCTGCTCTGATGATATTATACGGACTCAATCCGGCCAAAGGGAATACACTTCGAATTAGATTAGAGAACTTGTCATTCCAAGCTATGTCTATGACCGTACTAATTCAGCTATAGAGGCATCCAGGTAAGTTACACAACCCATTGTAGAGGTGGCATGTCTACCGTTGGTAGAAGAAATCTGCAATATAGAGTTAGAACGAGACGCCGACATGCATTGCTGCAATTCGAGACGTACCGGGGTGATGATCACCAATATTCTCGAGACTTTCCCCTCGTGTTGCAATAGCCTGTTCGGAACTCTGATTCGCCCTCTTCCTCTTGTTTAAGAACTCCAGATACCACCTGAGAGCCAGTGAGGACAACAACATCATGATTACCATCGCAAGAGACGCAGTATTTCCTACGCTATCTAGAGAAGAATAAGGACCACGTAAAAGCACAAATAACTCTAGCGTCTCGAAACTTACAGTATGGCGGATCCCTGTAGGCCTGGTTTCCACAGATTGAGAATAAATGCGGGAAAATGTTAAAAAACGCCAACGCAGATCCTCTGTTACTCCTGTTAACAAAGATGCTCGACAGAAGTCAGGGGAGAATAGCTGGTTCCCAGACCTTCGTGTATAGCCGATGAAGTTCATCGCGCCCCAAGTCAGGTAGAGCACAGTGCTCGGGTACACGGAGAATGCAATCAGGCACGTCGCGGCGAACCTGACCTCGCGATTCCTGACCCAGATCAATATGGCGTACCCAATTACGCCTCCAACCGTAGAGGCCGCCATGGTCAGCCCACGGGCATTCGTCTTATCGGCGACTCGGCAGAAGAAAAGGATCCCTACGCATCCGCAGGCGTACACGATTGTTGTAAAGAGCTGAGCGTTGATCTCGTCGTACCCGAAGTTCTGCATAGTCATACATGTAAGTATATGACGCTAGCCAGGTAAGTATTTTGTGATAGGTATACATACGTGGATCAGTTCAGGGAGGAAGTTGGAAAACGACGACTGGCAGAACTGCGCACCGCAGGCGATCAAGATGAAGAGCCAGAAATGGAAGTCGAGCAGGATCTTATGAATCTTTCTGTAATCCAGGCGAGCCTCGGAAGAGTTATGAGATCGGGCACTCCTCCGCTTGATATGTACCTTTTCCTCCTCGCTGAATCCCCAGCGAAGACCCGCTGGACTGGTCGGTAGAAGGAGTAGTACGACAAACGAGAAGGCTATCGGTGCGATACCCTCAATAAGGAAAATCCACCTCCATGGCCTCCATCCGTTCGCACCGTCGAGGTTTTTAGCAATTCCGTATGCGATTAGCCCATTGAAGGCACCGGCGAGTGTCGACGTCGCCGCGATGATGGCTCCGCGGGTGGCTATTTCGTTGTATTGGTACCAGAACGAGATATCTATTCGAGAAATAACTGTTAGCCTAAGCCACGTATACTAAAATTGAACTAAGTCAAGCCCATGTTCTGGGATAAGGGGGAAAGGTATACAGACAGAAGGTGCCTCCCTGGACAAATGCTTCGGCTCCTCCTATGAGGAACCTAAGAGCGAGCAGTTGCGCCGAATTACTAATGAGGACAGTTATGGCCGTCAGAAATCCCCACTACGAAGTGTCTTCAGTCAGCCAGGCTTCTCACGGAAGGCTCGTTCGATTCTATTTGTCGTCTTACCATCATCATAGCGCCAGCAAACTGTCTATTAGGGTGGAGTTCCTTAATTAAGAGCGTTCCTGGCAACTGGAATATAAGGTTCGCCACTAGAAAGGTCGTCGCCGCATTCGAGAAGTCTCCGGGGGTGAGGCTCAAGTCTTCTTCAATACCAGCAATCCTAGTATTGCCAAGATCAGACCTGCCCTGTTTATAGTTAGCAACAGCCTAACACCGATAGACTGAACTAATAGGAGTTATAGTGTACAGTATATCTTGGGACCCGTTACTAACCATAGAACCAAAGAAGTAAACGCTCGAGACGAGCGGCAGGATAAAGAGATCGAGTTTCCATTTTACCCTGCGATCTAGAGCCGGATCAATCTCTTCCGCCGGTATATCTTTCACGGAGCCGCCTTCCTGAAGCAGAACTGCAGGGTCTCTGTACTCGAGCGGTTCGATTCTGTTCTGCTCGGTTTCGCTCATGGTGTGTGAAGTCACTCTTGAATAAGCCATTGTTCGAATAAAGAAATTAGTTGATGTTGAAGTGGTCCACAACGTCGGCACGATGAACTTTAGGACGAGGACATGGGATGAAGAAGCGGTTCAATGTTTTAAAGTCTCAAAGTATCCCCTAAACTCTACAACTATCTCGGCTTTGCGGCACTCATTACAACGTTATTTCGCACAGCCCTCTACCAGTTTTGATGGTATACAACATAAGATGCATGTTACCTATTGAAACAACGTCTTACGTAGACCCTATATTGGAAGGATTAGGCCAACTCAGTCTACACGAGTTTAAAGCTTGGTATATCACAACATTGAAACTCTGCCGTGCTTCGAGGTCTGCTACGCCGCAGTGGCGTAGCACAATTAGGGCCAATTTCAAATACCGTTGGGCTAATGTCTTAAACAGTAGTCTGAATCTGAGGCTGGAATAGGTACTCGTTTACATAAGCCGCGACTTGAGCAATGATCTGACGGGACTTTTGCATCGGACCGCTGCGTAATCCGAGGGGGCTGTGGTTTGTGAAGCGAGATTCGCACCACACTGCCGGTCGAGCAACACATTGCCTGCAGGTGCCCGAGCGAGTATCGCTCCACTCCGCTGCTTGTAATACTCATCCCATCGCATCCGAGTAAGTACAAAACCATAACTATATGCTTGCAAAAATGGCACTTACGTATGCCTACCCGTTTCTGGTCGAACCTCGTTGCTTCGGTGCCAGCTGCCAGCGAATTGACAATGGACAAGCCTATAACCACCACTGATGTACCACCACAGTTTCTCAACGCCGCATTCTTGCTTGGCCATATTCCCCAGAAAGCTTTGGCATCGGATCCTCGCGTCTCGTACACTCTCTATGTACCCCCTGAGCACTATAACCCGAACGCCGCATCGACTATTGCCAAACTTTCTCTGCTTGTCTCCCTACACGGCAGCAGAAGGGACATATCCGACATAGATGATCTAGTTACATTTGCTAAGTCGACACCATGCGCGGTTCTTGTCCCACTGTTTCCCGCAGGCCTCGATGGTCCCAATGACATCGACTCGTATAAGTTGCTTCGGTCGAAGACTCTGCGTTCCGACCTTGCACTGCTGGCGATGCTCGATGAGATCACCTATCGCTGGCCTGGCATCGAGACTGACAAAGTGTTCCTCATGGGCTTCAGTGGCGGTGGCCAATTTGCTCACAGGTTCCTCTACCTATACCCGGAGCGACTGGCGGCAATTAGCATCGGCGCCCCGGGGAGTGTAACCCTCCTGGACGATCAACAGAACTGGCCGGCCGGGATCAAGGACGTGGAGTACCTGTTTGGTAAGGTTGTGCAGAAGGACCTCATCAGGAAAATTCCAATCCAACTAGTAGTTGGCGGAGCGGATGTCAAAGTCCCCGGCGGAGAAGAATTCTGGGTTTGGTTGCAGGAGATGAAGGGTCGCCATAAGGGAAATGATGGTGACAGCAATGACTTAGGTGGTATTCTTCCGATAAGACAAGGAAGAGTTCAAACTATACAGAATTTGCGGGGAACTTGGAAAGAAAACAGCATAGAGACCCAGATGGTCGTCGTTGATGGGGTAGCTCACAATGCCAAGGGTGTTCGCAAAAGCGTTCTGGAGTTCTTGCGGCCTTGGATCAATAAAGGGGTCTAAAGCAACTCGAAGCCTCGAATACGTGGGCTTTGGGCGCTCAAAATCACGTTCCAACTTTAGTTGGATATCTCCTTGCCAAATAATATGCTGCAATTACCTGGCATTCATATTAAGCAAGATTCCGAGATCTCATGTTATAGCATCCCCGCTTCCACCTACCGAGCTACTTAACATTCTTAATACTGGCAAGTTCAAGTACCTTCACCCAATAAAGGTACGCTAATTAATCAAGTGGCTCCTTCGTCGGGAAATCTTTGCCCGTATCCTTGACGTCCCGCTGCGGAGAGTATAGATGCGAGTGTGCTATAATGAAATCAGAGTTGCCTATTCCAGCATGGAACATGAAAAAAGCGAGTGATACTACGCTATTTCACATGGAAAGAAACACCCTATATCTACGAATACCAAGATAGCTCCAAATGTCTGAAGTAGCTATAAAGACTTATAGATATAGCTCTCAGTAGATAGATGTTGCTTACGTAGAAAGATGTCCGCATGAGTAAAACTTCGACGGCATACCAAGACATAAAAAACAGCTCAGTAGACCAGAAATCGAAGTTGTACACAGCTCAATATACTCCTATTCCCAGATCTACGTCCTCACAGTCTATTATTCAACTTTTCTTACAGTACATCTGGCCTACAAAAGGACACGATATATTTACAAACGTTGACATTGTTATTATACTTCACATAGGTTTTGATATCACAGCTATCTTTTGTGGGCAGGTCTCTTTTAAATACTAAGCTCTCGGATGCACCTTTCAGCCGAACTTTATACAAAAAGGGGTATATCACAATTACCCCTATCGTGACAAATCAGTATTATAGTAGTGAATGCCATAGAGGTAAACTGTATCACCACTAGACTCCCTACTTCAGCTTATATATTCACACGTGCGGGACGTTTACAAGTCACCCTATAGTAAAAGTATTATGGGAGTATACCTCAGGAAACAATTTGCTCTAAATATTCACATTCCCAAAGCATAATAAGACTTAGAGTGAAACCAAAGAGTTTACGTAATACCATCTGTTCCTCCCTCGAGGCTATTGACTTTGGGAAAGATTTGGTCAACCTCGGCCACTCGATAGGAACGATCTGAATGGCCCCGTATATCAAGGCAACGCAGGCTTGGTAAAATATTACCGAGAATGATAAGGTCTCTCATGCTGTATAATGAATTTTCTAGGCGTCTGCGGCTTCTGAGGTGCTATGGGAGAGACAGGAGATATAGCGATCATCTGCAAGGCAATAGATCATCACGAGGAATGTCGGACAACATCGAACTTCATTTTCTGTCAAGTTTTAAAATGCGTTTAAGATATTAATGACCCTTGTGGACCGTAGTACCTTGAATCTGCCGACTGTTTCTAGCTTATGATGTTCCCATACTAGGGCATTGTACCGGACAACACTCGTATGGACGCTTACATCAATGTATAAACGCTCTCTAGGTGCTTTTGCCTGACAGTATTTACACCAAAGCAATTACTACTATATGACTAATTACTCTAGCGGCAATGTGTCGCCAATCTGCCTAAGCTTTCTTAAGACATCTATGCAGATTTCACATAACGACTAATCAAATCCCCAATGTCCCTAAACACTAGGCCTGAAGTAGGTATATAAGAGGACTAGTACATGGCGAGATGTACATGAAGGCCTAGACCTCAGGATTTCACCAAAAACAAGGTAAGAGGAGCAGGTTTTCTACAATATAACCAATATAATCCCTAAATTTCCCGTAATGCCTCTATAGTCGTGGGATCCTACAGATAAATGGATAAGCTGCATGGAAATAATGACAAGGTTCTTCGGTAAGAACACCACTTGTAGCTAGTTAGGCTTACTGTCTTTGTGAATTAGAGATGACACTGGTACTTGGAATATCACATGGTATTAAACCGGAAAATGGAATCCCCGTGATGTTTTCGTGGTACAAAGCAATAAACTCTCGAGAACCTTGAATGTCGTTATCAATTGGGTTGGCCTACCGGTATCGGAGGTAGTTGTCAAGTAATCAAGGTGTGTGTGAGGTTGTCCTTGTGAGCTCGGGACCCACATAATTGAGACTAACAGGAACTATAGAACTACAGATGAACGCTAGTCAACAAGTATGGTAAACTCTTAATAAGAAATATCAAAAACAAACTCTAGTACTGTAGCATCCAAGGACTTAACACATCTATTGGAAACACACTCAGTATATCATTTCTATAGGTATCTTAGTTATGTCGTAGATCCTTCCCATGTTGGTGGAATGCCTGGCTGTTATTGAGCCATTTTGACATCGCTATGACGTTAGAGACGCTCCTGTGACGTTAACCAGAGGATGAAACGTGTTGTTTATCAAAGATTAATGTTGCAAACAGATTGCCAACTTTATGGCAGAATGTTTCAATAAACTTTATTTTCACCAAGAATCTGCAAGTTAGAGTTTTAAGTTCTCATCAATTGACAGTTGCGAAAGTAAACTTAAACGACAGAGACACTTACAAAATGGCAACATCGCTCCGCTCGCTAGCTTCAACGTCTCTGCGCAGCGCGCGCATGGGTAAAACCACATCCCTATTTACACCTACATCTGCTATATCACAAAATGCACGCTCCCTCACTAGACCTCGCACCTTCGCCACTACACCAACAGCCTTCGCCTCGCAGCAGCAAACTCCCAAGATCCTCCTCGAGGACCGGGACTCCGGCTATGGTTTCGTGCGGCACAACCCGCTGCCGCCCAAGCCGCGTAGTCGGGGCGTGACCGAGATCCGGGGCCCCTACTACACAGTCATGGGGCAGCGGTACCTGTCAGATGTGCTAGAGACGATGGGAGCGCACGTAGACGGACTCAAGTTCGCCGGCGGCTCCTTTAGTCTGTTCCCAGAGCCCGCACTGCGGCAGCTGAACGACCTGGCGCACGAGCATGGCGTGTACATCAGTACGGGCGGCTGGATTGAGCACATCCTGGCGTCGAGCGGCGGCGATACCCTGGGCGCCGTGGACAAGTATCTGGCCAAGTGTCGCGACGTTGGCTTCGATGTCATCGAGCTGTCGACCGGGTTCTTATCGCTGCCTGGTGATGACTGGTTGAGGCTGGTCGAGCGCGTGCAGCAGGCCGGCCTAAAGCCGAAGCCAGAATTGGGCATCCAGTTCGGTGCTGGTGGCGATACTGAGGCATCTGAGCTGCAGAGTATCGGCACTAGCGATCCTGGTAAGGTCATCAACATGGCCAGGAAGTTTATTGATGCCGGTGTCGACCGGATGATGATCGAAAGCGAGGGCATCACGGAGAATGTCAAGACGTGGAGGACCGATGTAATTCAATCTATCTTGAGGGAGCTGCCCATGGAGAAGGTCATGTTCGAGGCTGCGGACCCTTCTGTGTTTAATTGGTGAGAACCCTTGTATTTTCTAATTAATATTTGTGAAGAAGATCGAGAAGACTAACATTGAGTGCCTCAGGTATATCCGAGAGTTTGGTGTTGATGTCAACCTGTTTGTCGATCACTCCCAGATCGTCCAGCTGGCTGGACTCCGAGCTGGTATTTGGGGCAAGAGTGACACGTTTGGCAAGATCACTACTTTTAGACCTTGAGAACTCTCCCGAATGACCTTTGAAGATGCGGTTCCGTCTATTAAGTCTGTTTTTGCGATCGCAGTGCTCTTGATACCTAATTATGATTACCAAGATTGGGAGTTGAGATGATTTGAGACTGGGTTTAATACAACTATTTCTCAGGGTAGTCTGTTCTGCTCGACATATCGTACGTCTCACGTCTTAATGTAGAGTAGTTGTTCAGATATTAGCTATACTGAAAGACCCTTACATGTTTTATCCCGTGAATGGATTAACTCCGTGACCTTGTAGTCTTATCCTTGTTTGCCTCGATACGATACTTCTTTTCTTATCTTATAATACGTCCGTCTCTTCTTTCCAGTATCTACGCGTTCATATTTTTAGGGAGTTGGACTGACGTGGTCTCTTGCGTGAAGCTTGTTTCATTATTTCGATTCTAGCATGTGTTAGACCTTTAATGCACGCCCTAGCATATCTAAATTTCCGGAGCTAATTAAACGGGAAGCAAGCTAGTTTATATGTGAAGTAGCACATTGCAGACCTCAAATATCCTACTACAGAGTCAATCAAGTGTATAATCATTGCGTGATTTATATTGTCCAGCCAAACCCAAATAAGAAAAAAAAAAAAAAAAAAAAAAAAAAAAAAAAAACAGACTCGACCGTCCTCAATGCTATATATACAAGAGTTCTTGCATTTGTGTAGTTTATATACCGGAATCCTCCTGTGTAATGCTCTCCGAAGATTGGAACGCCGACCATGTGGAACAAGTCTCTGTCAGCGAGGTCGAGTTCGTCAAGGCCGCTATCTCGTCATATCTCTCCACGAGTTGCAACGCGAATCCTTCACTTGTGTGCCAACCGATATGACACTGTGTATCCAAAGTTAGCACTCGATGCACTCGGGATATTTAAAGGAGATGAACATCAGAATCACGGCCCCAGGCATCATCGCTCTCCGACATGTGTGGAGATGCTCTGTGTTGTACACATAGGGTTAAACAGGAGTTCTAGATGTGACTTACGTGCATAAGCCATACGCCAGGGTTGTCTGTTTCGAAACCTATAACAAGATACCCACTAGCAGGCAACATCGCTGTGTCACGGCGAGGAGGGTTGTCCGTGTCGAGCGTGATACTGCTAGAGTATGAACCTGTGCCTTGAGCGAGCACGTAGAAATCATGACCATGAAGATGTATCCTGCGAGTTAAATTAGTAAGTGTTGTTTCTGAGGTAGTAAAAGTGCTTTGGCTCCCTTCTGCGGGCTCATAGCCCCAAGATATCTTGTTTGCAGATAAAATTGATATATTATAAGGGCAGTGGGACACTTGCGAGGTACTTACGGATGGGGAACAGCAAGTTCGGTGTCGATCGCCAAGTACACCCATTCATTGGCGGTTGGTAACTGGATCACGGCATCGTCGGTGTCAAATGAAGTCACGTTATTCACTACCTGCAGCAGTGTGGGGTCTGTCCAGTCGACCATCATCGATGTACTGTTCAGAGTCCATTTGAACAGACTGTTGACGGTTGTAATGTCAGCCTCTTCGCTGGTGACGGAGGAAGAGCTTCCAACAGTTTTGCTGAGGTACGGGACTATGTTATCCGTCTCGTCGTCACATGAATCAGTGTAGTCATAGCCCGTAGTTGTTGGTGTCGATGAGGTATCGGCATAAGTCACAATAGCACGAATATTGTCCTCATTCGAGTTATCAGAGCAAGCGGACTGGGGAATGGCTCGCATCCAGAAGTTGTCTGCGACCGAAGCCCTACAACGTCCATGGTTAGTTTTCGGAAATTCGAGAATTGAGGGAAGCCTAAACGCCTCGTCGATCCAAAGATAACATCGTCATAGTTGAGGTCAAACTTCAGGGATAATGACAGTCTCGGTAAAGGTTACTTACTGATCAGCTGTGACGATGACATCGTAGCGTTGCCCTTGAAGTCGTTAGTATTCAATTAGATGAACGATAATTTCCTACTTACCCATGCCAATATCAAGCACAGTCGTGTTATACGGCTGGATCGGTACAAGGTCAGATGCAATGACTTGCATAGTATGATTATCGATGGAAAATTTAAAGTGACTATCGATAGCTCCATTGACAAGTCTCAACCGATAAGAAGTCCCCGAAGTGAAGGATACTTCAAGTCTTGAGCCACCGTCGTCGTAGACATTCGTGCCATTGATAAGTCCATTGTCCAGGGTGGGAGGGCCGGTTGTCTCTGCTTCGTAATATAATTCGTCCACTGTTGAATGATCCCAGTCTGATAAAATTACGACACCGAGATCCTCATCGTAGTTCGCAGTAGCCGGGCCGTTGATGATTATTCCTCCAGCAATACCCTGCCACGCTTGAAGAGCAAAGTGTGAGTGATACCATGATGAACCGTATTGAGTGGCCCTCCAGGTGTAAGTCACGGAGTCGCCAGGTGCTGTTGGGCACTGGGTAATGGAACTGACTCCGTCATTCTCGTTGGTGTAGTTCTGACGTATACCGTGAAAATGAATGGCTTGAGTTAAGGTTAGCGATCAATTTCGGCTGTGGAGCAATAATGAAGACCACAAGCATAGACATTGTTATAATTATATATAAAGGTTGAGAGAGCAAGGGACGAACCCATAAAGCGTATCCCTTAGGCTATAAACCCGGTGATATAGCAAAGGAAAATACTTGGAAGTGTACTTACATGTACCATTATTGGACGTGGTCAGAGAGTTGGTAACATGAACGACCACTGTGTCACCCCAGTCTGCAAAGATCGTTGGTCCAGGAATTGAGCCCTGCAATATCGACTTAGCGGTGCCTTATAGCAAGAAAGCCGAATAAATATTTCAAGGAAAAAAATAAAGTAGAGAGACAAATTTCGAAGTTCCAATATTAAGCTTACATTTACGGCCATGGCTGAACGGGAGACACCATCTGGTGAGACGGTCACATCGGTCAGTTCAAACCAATACTCCTTGGTTACTCCAGTGTCTGGAACCTCAGAGGTATAGTCTGTGTCAATAGAGTAATCACACCATTCGCTTCTGGTTGTTGCCGTATTCCCTGAGCATGTTGATCGTGGGTATAAGTTCACCGAAGGAGAAAAGGGGGAAGCTGATGCTGTGCTGTACAAGAGTGACAACGTAATAGTTGATAGTTTCAAAGCAAACATGTTGTAGTAAATCCAACCACGACTGAATCTTCGGGTTCAAATTGAAGCAAAACAACGAGTGACAGTTTTGTTGGTACGAAGACAAGTTCCCAAGAGATTGAAGAAGAGTAGAAGAACGACTATGATCTTTCAATCACGTCCGACCATCACACGCAGCTAGGCAGTCTTTATGTCCATCATTGCCTCTACCAGGTCCCATCTACCGAGTATAAGGCAAGACATCGTGACACTCGAAATCGTAACGACCCATACTGAAGTAGCATTGCATATTGCGTAAAACGCACTGCACGGCCGACGATCAGCCCATAGATCCACCATCATCTAGTTGAACCAGAGTCATCCCTTCACCAGCTGAATCCTCCTCGTGAGTTGAAGATGCCTTCGTATTGTCGTACGCGTGTACAGAGCGCAAGGAAGCCCGCGCGTGCTGCTGAGTTTCATAGTTTATCTTTGATGGACCTACGTCGTTGGTGTATTCCCCGTCCGGAATGTCACCGAAGCCTCGGATGGGCGTCTCCTAAAACAGAAGCAGAGCCTAGGCTCTCTTGATATGTAATACATATATTAGCAGTTGGTTGAAGTCCGTGGCCGTGTGGCGCACAGCAATCTATAATAGGAGTAGTGGGTGGTTGGACGCATCATCAAGTCCACCACGAATGCCCTGTTTTGCATAGTTACCAGCTCCGGGGGTTACGAAACTTTTTGTGGACCTGCGAGGGCTAGCTGGCTATCTTGGTAGAAATCTACTAATCTGCAAGCCAGGTGGGCGCCATCAAGGAAATCCTGGACGGTATCTCCATTTGCTAGAAAAGTGGTCCTCCAGAAGCGAAAATAGTTACGCTTGACCGGGCGCAGCATGACGCGTTGCCGCAAGGAAACCTCGTCAAGTCCCCGAACCCTCCCGCGGCCCCGCGCCCCACAACCCGAATATAGAGCCAGGGCCGGAATAACATAGTCTATTTGGTTAGGCATCTATTCAGGAGGGGGAAAGCTGACGAATCCATGCCTTGGGTGGTAGCCAAATCGAAGATATGAAAAGACGGTGCTTTGATCGAACAATCCTGTGAGCAGACAACTCGCTTAACTTCTCCCTGAATTATTGCTTGACCCATTGTCTGTTCTCTTCTCCGCAAAATAGACTCAACTGAACGTCGATCATTATATTAGCTATGCTTGCACTACAGAGCCTCATCCTTCTTGGCGCGTCCATGGTTGTCGCTGGGTCACCACATGTCGTAAAACGCGCACCAACATCACCTTTTGTGCTATACGCCTACGGTGATGGCATCGGTGGTGCTCCTATATTTACGTCTGGCGGTGGGTTGACTCACAAAGCTATTAGACATCACTGATCCTAATGCCCTTAATATCTAGACCGCGCCTATTTGGGCGATTCATTTCGATTGAACAGCTCTGAAGCCGCTCCTGTCCAGTGTAAATAAACTATACTATAACGTCCTATATATTTTCGTATACTGACTGGTAGATAGTCACAACCGGTACAGATGATGCTTTGCTGGGCAGCCCGAATAGCACTACTGATAGTACCAGCACGCCGACATGGTCGAACCTGACATTCCTCATCCCAGGCCCAACATCTTCTTCCCACGACGTCGGATTCACTAATTCGACACCTGGTAGTGATATGTCGGCATCGGGGTTCATATTCTATGGCCAATTCTTGCTGCACCAGAACACCGACGGGTCTCTCAAGTCGATGTGGTACGCTCTTCCCACCGGTACTGATCGTGTCTGGACTCTTGGTTGGAATTCAACTGGCGATGATACTGAAGGAAAAGTGACGCTCACTCTGAAGGCTACGGCTCCATCTATAAAAACGGATCTAGACGAGTCGGCTTAACTAGCAAACTTCTTGTACTCTCAAGGAATTGCTAGCCTACCACGCTGAGCAGGCTGGTACCTATCGTTACTTTGGCGCTGGCAATAAGAACAAGATCTTTCTATACTTAAAAAGATTTCACCTTCAGTCTCTGACTCAAATTGGCTATTCGCACCCTTCGTATCCACAGTACCTGCTGTGCTGACTCTCACAGCTCGTTCTCAGTCTTTTTCAACTTTGACTATTTTATACCAGCAATGCCAATATTTTAGAATAATAAATTATGTCATTTCTTGCCCAGATTGAATCATATATGTATATCTGTGATGCTATAAACAGATGCTCCTTCGATGTGACCACCCATTTATAGACTAAACAACAGTGAATATTTTCCGCTCAGCTAGTCTAAAGACTAACAAAATGTGTGCTGAACATAAAGAAAGCGACAGCTAAATATTGCACTTAGGTTCTTATACTTGGACACTATGTACTACATTTATCTGTTAAATGCTATATTCCTCGAGTCTTTTAATCTTTTTAGACGGACTCGATGATGGACAGACGTCGCAACATATTTTTACCAATTGGACGGGTCGAAAGAATGATAACACCAATGCTGAATCGTTTATTTAGGTTTATTACGCGAGTCTACTTTGTAGGACGCCCAGCTCCTCGCTCGCGCTGCAATATACTTGAATACAAGAAATCAATTGAAATAGCAATGATATTCCTCTCTATAAATCCTTACGGAGGCCGTCTCTGTTCATCTCATTAGTTCGGAGGGTTCCTCCTCAGTCATACATGAATTCTCCAGTAAATTCATCCATCTGCCCGAAGTGGCGGCGTGCGAGTGTTTGAGGTGTTGACGAAAGTGGTCTCTGCGATAGAATTTCTTTGCCAGATTGCACTCGCCGAACTTGTGAACCGTCTTCAGGTGACGAACACGATCTCTTTTGTCGTTCTCATCCGTATGGCTGTGTGTTCCGTCCCCTCCGCTACGGGGGAAGTCTGCTCCACAGTACCCACAGGTGTCGGCTGTGCCTGGTTGGCTGATGCTCTCCTGAAAGGCGTTTTCGTAATCCGAAAACGCTAGTGGTATGCAAGACCACTCTTGTCGTCGTAAGTGAAGACTGTTCTGGTGTCGCTCTGCTTCGTTTTTTGTCTTAAAACGGTTCGCGCAAAAGCTACATTCGTACTGTCTCTCAGCTTCGTGGGCACTGCAATGATGATCAGTCTGTGCAATTGCTGTAAAGCGCCGACTCCTTTTTCTTTCTCAATTTTTGAGATGGCAAATTGCGATAATTCCAAGTACGGGCTGGTTCTCTGTCCCCCTTTAATCTGTTCAGTGGTTGTCTTACCTCAGCTCTTCCACAGTCTCAAACCGCTTTGGTTTCTTAGGGCAACATTCGCACACGAATTGCCCCTGCAAGCCGCTCTTCTTCGCGGAATGGCCTATCGGTCGCCGCTTATTTAGTCCTATGGGTAGCTCAAGAAAACTTTCGTTGCTACTTTTAGTGTGTAGGATGGGCTTGTTCATATTGGACGAACTCGAATATTCGAAATGACTTCGGGAAGTGGGTGGGCTCGATCCAAACCACTGAGACATCTCCGCCAAGCTATCTGTGCTGCCGTTCCACTTGGTAGAATTGCTGGTGCCATATGCAAACGAATAAGCAGACATTGGGGATCTTGAGATCGGAATTGGGAAACTTCGATTCCGCGTGTCTCGATCTAGCATGCTAGAGGAACTGCCATTCCGTCGAATCGAGCCCATGCTACCAGGCGGAGACCTTGCGCGCCTCTTTGCTCCATACCTAGTCCTCGACGAATTCGAAGAACCATCTTCTGGACGCGCAAGTCCAGAACGTCGAAGACTAGATGGACCAGTGTATAACGTACCGTGGTCTTCATGCAAAGTGCTAATGCTAACGCTTCCTGGTATCGGACGGGATGTTGACCTCGGCGCTACACCGCTATCTTGCGAAATGGATGGGGTCGATACGGTATCAATGTTATTGTACAACCGACTCAAGTAGTCAATGGAGTTATTGATGCTGTGCATGGTCCACTGTTCAGTAAGAAGAGCCCTCTGCGCGAGTCGATAGTACTTTATAAGCCTGAGATCCACCTTAGGATCATGCGGCTCGTTCTATTCGAAAATCAATAGTCAGTAACTGTGAAATTACAAGGCCGTGAGTGCCAAGAATAAAAAGTTAAAGAAAAGGTATAACCTGGGTTCTTAGATTCTCGGTTTAGGGGTAAGTACTCTCCCATTACCTAACTAAATGTGGTTGAGAGATTCGATATACTAACCTCAAGTGACCACGCCGAAAGGAGCGGGTCAAAAGAAGCTGATGCTGCATCAAAAAGTTCTAGAGCGAGTAGAAGATATTCTAAGCAGTTTTGTTGCATCTCTGGACTGAGTGTGCAAGGTTGAGCTTCTGACTGGCCAACGAATCCGATGACACGGCGGACATAAGATTGAATCCATAGACCATAAAACGTTGATAACCACCACCGTCTGTCGTGGGGACGATTGTCTTTCCTAAAGATAACTTTGGAAAGCTCTTCCGTGAATGACCTTATGTTGCAACTGAGGCTTTGGAAGGGTTGGATCTGGCACTTGGAGCTAGTGCAATCATCATGAAAGTCGGTTGTCATAAGTCCGGCTTCGTAAACTCGCAAGATGTCGACACAGTCTCGAAAGCACTCGATAGCCAAAGGGACAACGTAAGACTAAAACAAAAGGTTAAATTCAACAGCGTTTTATAATCACTAGAAGTTTTTGATTCAATACTCACCCCGCCATATTCGATTTCGTATGCAATAGCCGCTTTCATCACTTCAATATCATATTCCATAGTGTTAATCCCTAGAACACGTTTCGAAGAAGCGATGTCAATAAGCCCCCAAATGATGTGCGCTATATTATCTTCGATACTACGGGAAACGGGCATCTGGGTGTTAGGGAGGGGTGTCATTGGCGAACACAAAATCTCGAGCACAATTTTTGTGTGAGTATCATGTTCGGATGCAAGAAGAGCCATAAGGCGATCTGTTGCACTTTGAAGACATAGTCCAACCTTGTGGGCTACCGGAAAGTTTGAGAGGATCTGCACCTGCTTCTCGCTTTCCTTGAATTGGCTCTCACGAGACGCAACGACTTTCGGGCACAGGGATATACAGGGCACGTGATCTAAAAGAGTACCACGCTTGCAACCTATATTCCGCCATCGGGACCATGTAAGGGGCCTCGGGCATGCTTTGCACGGCTTCTCAGGGTCACACTTAACAGATATTAGCAAATGGTACCTACTCCCAGGGTTTGATCAGCCTACCTTTTTTCGAAGAATCTTGCATCTCCAACAAGCGCCAACCTCTTTCAATGTACGAGACAACCCCTTCCAGGAATCTCGACAGACTAAGGAAGTGACAGAGTGCATAGGTGTCTGCCTTAAGTCATGTTCGTCGTCTGTGAGAAACTCATCATGTGGCGTAGCATCGCCGTGGTCTTCCCAAGCTTCTTCCCATGTCTCGAGGTCTCCTAAAATACGATTAGGTGTTCCTCGCGGTAACCTGTCTGGATCCATGTGCGATATTGTAACTGGGTCATTAATCGTGTGGGGACTGGTGAACTTAATCTTTGAGATATTGGTCTTATTTGTCTGTGGAATGGATAGCAAAGAAGCTCGATTATCATAGGGTAATTCCTGCAGTTGTATTCCTACTGATTGTTGAGAATCCTCCGTGAAGACTTCGTCAGATTTTTTCCGAAGCTTGACAGTCTGGCAAGAGGCATCGTAAGAATATTGGAGATTAAGTTTCGTTGCAAGAGCCCGGATTGTCGTTTGCTTGGAAGAGTCGCAGTGATCAAATTTGAGGTAATTGTCCGATGGGTTGTTGGAAAAAAGCAGCAAGGAAGCAAAGAGCCCCAATACGCTCGGGTCATTCATGTCTTGGAAACTCAGGACATATTAAGATAAGTGATGCACCAGGGCTTAACTCACCTAAGGATTCATTTACTTCAGATGGATCTGGTGCCGCGCTATAGGGTATTCTATCACAGTCGCGCATATTTTCGTCCACTGTCTCAGTCACAGTGGAGACTATATTGGCCGTAGAGAGATCTTCTTCCATTGGGTCGGTTGCAAGAGTGTCCCAGAGTGTGTCATTAAGATTTGTATAGTCGAAGCTGCACATATCATCTAGCGGGACATTATCCAAGGCTGCCACGTCCAAGGTACCATAACTAAGGTTGTCGGTCATATCGCTTAAGATGTAAGACATAATTGAAACGCCGCATTAATGGGTTCAAGTTATCAGAAACTCCCGCATCAGGGTCGTGTCGGTACTAGAAACTGAGTTCAGTAGTAGGTGTAAAGAGCAACAAGCTCTATTCATTTCCTCCACTCGTAAGGTAGGATTCCAACCAGGCAGCTTAGAAAGACGAAAGGCGGTGGACCAACAGGGCTGATAGGGCTGGCAGGGCAGTCGGTCTTGTAGGTCTTCTTTTAACAGCTTAGGGGCTGTCAGCGGCACTGCATACAATATGCACGCCGAGTCACGACCCCAGAATCTCGTCCAATCCGAGATTGCCAAGATTCATCTGATATGTACTACGGCGGTCTCCACCAGGCAGTTAACCCTGAGCATGCGCGTCTTTTGCGGTGTGCATATCTTGGACATTTCATAGTATAGAGACTTGTGATATAACATAGGAGTTCATAACATATATGCATTCCACCTTATTCAGCCCAGCTGCCCAGTAGACTAAGATAGATGCCAGAAGGCATTCTTTCAAGCTAATTGACAGAGAAGAGGGATATATATAGAGCTGCAATAAAGTATGCTTGTGATATTCGCAATAGTTTGTACAACACAATTACATTCTTTGGTTATCATGTCGGACCCGACTGATCCAAGTATTCTACAGGGCATCGGAACTTGGATTCAATTCGCTGAGGGGTTGTCAGAAAATGCCAGGCAAATGACTGATACCTACCCAGGTGTTCTTGAGACTCGACATCTCGAATGCACCATTGAGAGTACTTCCAGTGAGATTAAGACTGATTTGGTTCACACAACCAAACCATGGGAACCTACATTTGGTACCGACTACTGGCATCGACCAGGGGATCTTGCAGTCAAAGACGTTACGCTTGAGGCTAGACGGCCAATATCTCCGCAAAATCAACATAAACTTCGCAACAATTACAAAAGCCTTCATGTGAAAGCACCAACGAGACCTTGTACTGCAGAATTCTCTCACCAGGGTGAATCTCATACAGATGCTGCAGTGTCTTCCATTAGCCGAACAGTGGTTTCAAAAATCGGGGATTGCGGAATTTGATACTCGCAGGGCCAAAGTCGACGACTCCTAAGGGACGAGGCAATCAACTTCACGAGTAGGAGGTCAGGATCGTTCTTAACTATTTTATGATATGTTTCACTTCTGCTACTGGCTGGTCCATGAAACAAACAATGTCGGTTCATACGGTATACTCCTCCATTGGCAAAGCTTAAGGGTAAACTAACGTATCGTATAGAGCATAATAGCACTAGCATAGGTTGTCGAGTTATTGATAACCTCAATGTTAACATTAATAAGGCTTCATATTTCTACTACATTTTTCTATCTACCTCAGGAACTCAGCTACATATATACTATGCCATGACTACCAGTATTCAGCGCCATATCTGGTTGTTCAGCTGTCAAATGTGAGCATAAACTCTATTTAAGCATTTATATAAGGTCAATGCTTACTCAATTAAGGAGTGGTTTCAGAGTTGAGGAGTGAGGAGAAGAATTGTTGCACGAGTTTAGCATCCTTAACTTAGTACAGCATATTTAGATTCAATTTTACGGCTTAATTAATTCTCTTACGATGTTATGATAAGAGCATTGATTAACTATAGGCGTCAACTAATATACTGAATCATGATGCCCTTGCATTGCAGACTGGAGACTGTGACATATGTCCTGCGACTGGCAGTCGGAAGCTATCAATCTAGATTTCACTAGTATATACGCATGCAGCCACCCTGCTCTTCGGGAATACAAACAATCAAGTCTCATTGAAGTGCATGTTCATATTCCAGTCTTTGACACGTGTCAGTAAAGCATCATAAAGCATCAGTATAATGATGGTCAAATGAGTATATGGATAGGCAAGTGAACACCTAGACACGTACAGTCATAGCTGTAGTGACTTGGTATTATGAATTCGAAAATAAATCTCTAAGCTTGCCTTTAGCTGTCTTTACGGCTGTTATTAAACCCGAGTTGTTTAAAATATTTGAGATTCCGTTTGATTTTGAGTATTAAGTAAGAAAGCTTTGCATAGAGTAGGTATAACAAACGTTGTGGGGCACACTCCATCCATTCTCTATACTCGGCGATACTACCAATAGAAATATTGGGAAGGCCTTGCGTAATCTAAAGAAGCCATTATATATGCATGGATGCGAGGCTTTGCGCGGATACGTGCTAATAATACCAGGCATTAGATCCTAATGTTGTTCTCATCTCCGCACTATTTGTTGTGTGGAAAGCACGCCATGAGAGCTTATCGCACATCATCAGATGTCCAACGTAGGGAATGTAACAACGTGATAATGCACCACAGATAATCTGATAAATTAGGTATATCTAAAATTTCGGACTGTACTAACCGCGGATTATTCTAACGGTCTTTGTTCTAGGTCATGTTGCTATCACGTCAGTTGAAATACCATAGACAGTAGCTTAAAAGCGCCCGAGTCCCTTGAGTAAAATAAAGTCGATTCACTACTATAATCATATTGCTGATTCGTCCTTCCCACTGGTACCCAAGGCCATCGACTTATATGCCATTTACTCGGGAGAATTCCATCGGACTTTATCATGTCGATCAGCGACAAAAGCCACGGGCATACATTATACGGTCTGATAAAGGAAATATTTAATTGGTACCCATCTAGTTATCCTACAGCGGAGAGAAAGTAGGTGATTTCAAAGGGCAATCATACAACGGAATCACTAATAAACCACAGACTACTATTCAAACTCGACTTGTCCATTCTAATATTCGCTTGTCTATGTTGTAAGTCCACAACACCAGCCCAAAAGCTCAAGGGCAAAGAAGAAACCTAACAACTCCAGTTTTCGTCAAATTTTTAGGTTAGCTCTCTATTCTATGCTATATCTACCTTAGTTCCTTTTACTTACCAGATAACAACACTCCAAAGACCAAACCAACATCAGCAATGCATATGTCAGCGGCCTCAAAGAGGACTTTGGCCTGTATGGGAACGAGCTCAATTATTTCAACGTTTGCTACTACGTAGCTTACGTGGTTTTTCAAATACCTGGCCTCTTGCTCATGTCTCGTCCTCAGTTGTGAGTGGCTCAAAATTCCACTTTCACCCAGAAATGCAAGAGTAGAATTTGACAAAACTGATTGTATACAGAGCTCGCTGGCTATTACCGAGTCTCGAAATTCTCTGGGGCATCTGCACGTTTGCTCAGAGTAGGGTAACAAATGTTCACCAGCTCTATGCATGCCGCTTCCTTGTGGGCATGCTTGAGGCCCCTGTCTTTGCTGGAACGCATTTTATCCTGGGTAAGTCTGTCCCTTCATTTCCCTCTGTCTGTATTTGGTCGTGTATGATTGACATGACTCTAGGTTCCTGGTATAGCGGGCCGGAGCTCTTCAAAAGAGCTGGCACATGGTTCCTATGCAACCCTCTAGGCACCATGGTTAGTGGCTACTTGCAGGCCGCCGCTTATACCCATCTATCTGGTGTCGCAGGCATGCCTGGATGGAGGTAAGGCCAGCACTGTATTTCTGCTTTCTACCCTTACTCCTGATGCTGATCGTGACTCTGAAGGTGGCTCTTTGTTATCGATGGCATATTCACGATCCCAGTCGCCCTAATCGGATTTTTGGTATTCCCTGGGATCCCAGATTCCCCTAAACCGTTCTACTTTACCACAGGCGATATTGCACTCGCTAAAGAGAGGCTAGAAAGAGCCAAGATACGCAAGCCAGGGAAGCTAGGACTTCACGTTTTCAAGCGCAGTCTTGAGCGGTGGCACATTTGGGTCTTCGTCTTTTGCGTGAGTAACATCCAAAGCCATTAAATCCCCTCTCTGGCCTTTTCAAGATCAGTGATTGTCCAATGGAGCATATCCGGGTGTTCACAGCTCCCGAGGCCTTTTATCCCTATATAATTCACCAAACTGTCTAAATTGCGATTTTGCTAACTCCGGGTGCTGTAGTATATGTGAGTGGCTAGCTCGCTACTAATTCAGTCGATCCCTTTCATTTTATGGCCTTGACTGCTGGGAAGTGTAGGTAATGTTCACGCTGATATATGATTGTCAGATGCATGATCATCTCTAGTTATCCCGAGGGATACATGAACCTCTGGCTCAAAGCAGAAGGTTACTCCGTTGCCCAAATAAACCAGCTACCCACCGTCATATACGCGATAACCATCGTGGCATCCTGGCTAGGAACGACCCTGGCAGCTATATATCCTTCGTGGACTATTTATACATTCGCGACAACCTGCATCGTGTTCTCGTTGACGTGTATGATTGTCTGGACAATACCAACGGCTCTCAAGTATCGCTCCCGCCTTCCCTTTTCTTTCCTTCTAAGCTAATCAATTACATAGGTTCGCCGCGTGGTACCTCTTTGGAATGTCAGGATGTTTGAGCCCGATTTTATATTCGACAGTGAACACGGTCGTGAAGGGAGACTCGGAAGAGCGAGCGCTTATCCTAGTCAGTTTACCGCCTTACCCTTACATCTCCTAAATGGCAAATTCAAGAATGGAAGGGCCACGGGTTCTGGAGACACTATATAGCTAACGAAATCTTAGGGCTCAATGATGACATTTGGCTATTCGTTCTACATTTGGGTACCCCTCCTGCTGTTCCCGACTGTCGGGCCAAATGGCGCACCCCGGTGGCGTATCGGATGGCCCGTCTCACTGGTATTCCATGTCCTGCTATGGGCTGGGTTCATCGGCGCGGTGCTATTACATCGGAGAGAGTGAGTTTTCATAATCCTACCGCCTGGCTACCGGGCTACCTACTAACAGCTCAATTTAGCTCTAAAAAGAACACCAGTGCGCAGGAGGAGGAGAGCTCATCAACAGAAGAACCGGTGATTTTCCAGACCGACGCTCATTTCAAGGATTGAGCTCCAATAGATATCTAGCATATGCATCGTTTGGGCATTGGCAAGGCCAAGTTAGGGGCCTCA
The DNA here is from genome assembly GCA_022497155.1 of Whalleya microplaca. Lineage (NCBI taxonomy): Eukaryota > Fungi > Ascomycota > Sordariomycetes > Xylariales > Xylariaceae > Whalleya > Whalleya microplaca. Next base: position 528,642 of record MU385735.1, on the reverse strand, counting down.
CGATGTGTCTCGCATAGAACCATTCCCAGAATAGGACCTCAAACTGCCCAATGCCTAACTAGATTCGATAGATGCTTTAGTTTCAATTCACAGTTAGACTTTGGTAAACATAATCCCTAGTAATTTCTTGTCAGTCGCCTTGGAACCCCGAGGTTTATAGAGTGCTTCGCAAACGACCCACGGCTGTGGCCATATAAGCCAGAGCACCGCCCTAGCTGACTGGGGGTGATACTTCTTGTCGCGGGGATATATCAGGCTTTATTACTGCACCGCAATAACGGAGTCGTTTTTGCGACACTTCTGTAATGACATAGAGGCGCCTCTCAAAAGAAACTATGTGATGGCATGTACTTATAAAGGGATGGCGCATGCTAAGCAATAATTCTTGGTATTACGATGAGATGATAATAACGTAAAGAACAAAAGTCTGAAGTCAACTCGCAGCGCTGCAGCGCTCTGGCCCGAGCAACCCCCTTAGCTTATCAGCTTATCTACGCGTACTGTAACTCACACGCGTAAGGGGCTGCTTAGTAGGGAGCTTGGGGCACCCACAAGACCCCTGCCATAACACGATAGTATAATTACTAAATAATGACTATTGTTATTATCTCACACTAGTGGACATCAAGCAGTAGGTTGCCCCAGGTTCACCTGGTTTCCGTTAAAGTCCTCCGTCATTGCGGCATACCCGTACGCGCCGTAGGTGCTCCCGGCACCGCCCGGCCTCGGCAGCCTCGGATTGTTACACCAGCCTCCCGCCGCGAACGCGGCCGTCACCCACCCTACCACCCCGGGCGTATAATACTTGGGATTTGGATTCTGCTAGTTCACAACAAACAGCTGGCTTGCGGCCGTGCAGGACATGCTCGCGCGCGCCTCAACGGTAGCCAGGGTGCCGTCGATGAAGGCTTTCCAAAGCCAGCGCATCCGGCCCTGTCGGACCGTGTTGGTGACCGGGTCCGTGTAGGTGGGCTCGCCGGCGGGCGCGGTGTTACCCCGGGCGGCAGCGTAGGCGGTGTCGAATTCGTTGCAGGACAGATCGACCCAGTTGCTCGGGCGGAGGAACTTATTCCAGATAGCCTCACTGTTGGCTTGGGCGGGGATGTAGGCGAGGTAGGTGAAGACAGCAGCGATGTCCTTGACGTAGATCATGGTGGCGGTCTGGGACTGCTGGTCGACCAATGGACTCTGCATTTTGAAGAATGTTTCCTTCTGGAGGTTCATTTTGCCGTTGGCGAGCACAAGGTCCCGCGTGTTCACTTTATCGCCAAGGCCGCGCCCCATGTAGTTCCAGAAATAATCCTTTGGCGGGTTTGCGTTGGCGGTACCAAGGCGGGCGGATTGGAAGGAGAAGTAGGCGCCGCCTCGGGGGTTGAAGGCGATCAGATACTCCTCAACCCACTGCTGAGACGGCTTGGTGTAGCCCGGGGGAGTTGCGGGCCCAGCGCCCTGGCCGGCAAGCCATTTGATTAACTGGAGCAGAGTCTGGGCCTCGAAGACGTGCTCGGTCACGTAGTCAGACGACTGGAAGAAGACCTCACTGCCATCATTCATGTACATGTCAGGCACACAGGGCGGGTTTTGCTGGTTGGCGTCGTATCCAAAGAAGCGGCTAATGCCGGCATAGCTGGAGCTGCTGATAGCAAGGCCGCAGTTCGGAAAAGTACCAGTGTCCAGGTCGATGGTAGCTCCTGTACTAGTTATGTACGTGTACCTCTTCCTATCACGCTTCTCGAGTCCGTCACGGGCAAGAAGATCCCGGAATGTCGTATTTTCCAAGGCCTCGACGAGGTCGCGGGCTCGCACGTATGGGGTCTCATCGCCATTTGGGATAAAGATGCAGCCCGGGGCATCGCCGTCCCGCGTAGAGATGACGCTTGAGCTGGAGTCATTACGCTTCGTAATACCGTTGCTACCACTGCACAATGGACAAGGAGCCACGTCCCCAGTCTCTTTCTCTGCAGTTGGACACGGCAGGGGACCGATGACGGTGGTTGCTCGTCTTCCGAGTCCACGTCCAAGCGCCGTGTCCAGGCCATCATATGACGAACTTTTATGTCCCACTCTTGACAATGCCCGCGGCCTGGGGATTCCTATGTGCAGCGTCTCATCGCTTCTCGCGCGGGCGCTGATGGGACACGTCTCGGGGATAATGGGAGCGAAGCACTCCGCAAGTACCCACGGGTTGCTCGGCAGGATCCAGTTAAGCTAAGAGGGCTCGTCTAACTGGGCAAGAATATTAGCGCCAGTGTTAACGCCATAGCAGACGCTACCAGTAGTGGTCGACGCCTTCAGGTACACTGTCACGTAGCCATCCACGACGAGATCAACCTCGCAATTGGGCAGTTTGTTGAAGAGGGCACCCCATGTTATGCCAAATCTGACGAGAGGCTTGACATGTGCTGTGATCTGGCCGTAGGCCTCAACCGACCAGTCAAAGGTGGATTTACCGGGCTGCGTGGTGGGCTGGGCATTCTTAAGATTCTTGGGGTTGCAATCAGGGCCTTGGTCAGGAAATGAGAGCTGCGTGTCCCAACTGGTAACCCTGATGGCAGCTTCGATGTGACCACAGATTCTTACACCAATATTAACGGACCCTAACAGTCTGAGGTTGGGATCCACGGTAATGGTGTCGGGCACGCTGAAGAGAGCGTTGAAGTTTTGGAGGCCGAAAAGCTCCCTGTTCCCCGTGTCGTAGCTCGCCTTGACAATGACATCGATGGTGAATACGGCATCAATATCGCCTCGGTTGCGCAGGTACATAAATGATTGACTCAGATCCGGCAGTACGGAGCCCGTAGTGAGCTTGGTGATGATAGTCAAGCCAAATTGCATGTCAATCTTGGCAGTGATGTCTGCCTTCACGTCGAGGTTAGCCTCGACATCGACTCCACCATAGTTGCATTGGAACTGCTCTTGCAGTAAAATCGCCGTAAGCGTCTGCGAGATGGAATGGTCGACCAGCGGAGCCGCATCTGCCACGCTGAACAGACCTTTGAGCCAAGCCACGACGTCTTCTCTTATACCGTACCGGCTAACGATACTTGCAGCGGCATCGCGGCATTAAACAAAGCAACTCTTGCCCAGATATTTGCCTGGAACCCCGTTCTGGATCTCGCTTGCAGCAATCTCAACAGATCCCTTGGCCTGGAGCTTTGCATCGGATCCCCAGGCCCGCAGTACATAGCGCCGACTGTGCCCCTTTCCCCCATCCCAACGACAGCTACTGCCCCGGTGACCGTCCCCAGATGTTGCCAACGGGACGGCGACAACCTGTGGAAGCTATTATCAGGTCGTTCCGGGTGATTACTGCAACATGTTGTTGGTCAAGTTTGGCATCTCATTGAGTGACTTGCAAATCCTGAACCCGGAAATCAATGAAAAGTAAGTCGATCTGATCCGTGATAAGACTAAACCGAACTTTTTCTTAACTTTATGCCCCGTATCTAGTTGCACGAATCTTTTCGCATATGCGTCGTACTGCGTTCTTCCTGTCGGTAGCAGTAAGTGCAGCCCCTTTCCTATGACCTCCTAAGAGTCTAACCATAGGCATCTGCAGTAAACAATTACCCCGGGTCCCCAGGTTTCGCCGTCTCAGCTAGCCTATCAGGCACAGCTATCGCGTTCAGTTCTCTCCCCTCTCCAACCTATATGCCCGCGCCCTTCGCAGGGTACAACCGCACCTATGCCCCAAATACCAGGACAGACTGCCAGGACTATCTCAACGGCGCCGACTACCAACAAGACTTGTATGGTACCTTTTACGGGAACGACTGCCAGCTCGCAGCCGACGTATATGGCATCTCGCTAGATAACCTGGGCATCTGGAACCCGAGTCTTGGAGATGCGAACCTCGTCAACTGTACCTTAGCAAGTGACTTGTCGTATTGCATCGGCTGGGGCGGAGACGTGTCGGCTGGTACAGACGACGGGACCAACGAGCCAACACCTGTTGCCAACGGCACAACCTCAGAGTGCACCATCTATGTGGAGGTATCCTTTCGAGATAATTGCACCGCCCTCCTCGCCCAGAACAACATCACCCTCGACACCTTCTATGCCCTTAACCCCGAGGTCGGGTCGGACTGCAGCGGATTCGCAACAGGTATGTCCGATCCCACTTGGCGATTCGGCCATTTCTAACCTTTATTCTTCCCCAGACGTCATGTACTGTGTGTCAGGAACCCCGGCACCTCCCAGTAGCAGCACCACCTCACCAACACCACCAGGCCCGACCCAGTCCGGCCAGCCAGCGACCTGCAATACCTGGTACGTGGCCCATGACGGTGACTCGTGCGCCACCGTCGAGGGCCTCTTCAACATCACAGACGCGCAGTTCCACAAATGGAACCCCGCCGTCTCATCCAACTGCGTCGACGGCTTCTGGGCCAAGGAGGCCTACTGTGTCGGCGTGGCCGAGTCGGCGGCTTCATCTACCACGGCCCCTGCGCCGACGGCGACTACCACCGCAAGCACCCACCCAACTCCTCCGGCGCCAACGCAGAGTGGGCAGCCCGCGGATTGCAATGAGTGGTATGTGGCGGTTTCGGGGAGCGACTGCGGTACCGTGGAGCGACAGTATGGAATCACAGATGCTCAATTTCATGCTTGGAATCCGGCCGTGTCAAGTGACTGTCTGAGAGGCTTTTGGCTGGGTGAGGCGTATTGTGTCGGTGTTTCTTCGTGAGATACACAGAGAGGTTTGATTGGGTACTTACCCAGGTATTTTTTTAGTTTGCGCGTTCCAAGGTTTGCCTTGAATTGAAGTTCAGACATTTGCTTTCAATCAACTGAATAATCATGGCGAATAATTGATGAGTAAGCCGATAGTTCTGTTATGCGAAGGAATCATGTACGTCCTAGATAGAAAGGATTTTTGTTTTGGTTGTTTATATATATATTCTTTTGACGGATATGACAAAATATTAGTTATGTTGGGAAAGCTTTTGATACCAGTGATGAAGTTCATTGATGCCGGTTCTCAGATTCAAGAACTTGGATCTAGAGGTTACCCAAGTCTCAGGTGCCCAAGTGAGTTGTGTCACATCTCTGACCCGTTTAATCAAGCTTTAACTCCCAAAGTCTTTTTCTCTTCTCGTCCTCTTTTCGCTGTTAACTCAACATCCAATAATTCGTTCGCGGTCCAAAATGCCCAAATCGCTCGGCGGCACCGCGCAGCTTCGCGCCAATGACGCCGCCTCGCTCGTCAACGTCACACACCTCGCCTCCCACAGCGACCCATCCATACTTCTCGTCAGCGTCTTCTCACCGGCTATATGGCATCCCACAAGCTCGCTCTTTGGTCAGCAGCAATCCCAGCTGCAGCTGCAGCTGCAGCAACACTTGCCGCGCCCCCGCCCCTCACTCCAGGTGTACTACACAGCCGCCGACGCTGGCGACCCCGCACGCCTGGAATCGGCTGCGCGCGCCCTAGAGATGAGCATTCTTTCTGAACGCCACCAAGGCAGAGACCCCGCCGAATGTGACCGGTTGGACGTGTATGGGATGCCGTTGCTAGAACCGGAAGGAGACGTGGTGGCCGCCTGCATAGAGCACCAACGACGCGAAATTGCTTCCCGGCCTGAGGACAAGGACTGGTACATTCAGAGATACGACGTCGGCGGTGGCGATTGGCGGAGGGCGTTGGTGGTCGTGACGAAGGAGCAGGAGGGCTGGGTGGTTAAGCATGGGGCAAGGGGAAAGGTTGGTCTGAACGTAGTATTCTTTGATACGATTGGTCAGGAAGAAAGCGGCGGACGCAGGAGAGACTTTTGGGAACGGCAGGCAGATAGTGTGGAGGAAGAGGAAGTCTTGGTCAGAGAACTCAAGGCAGAGCTGAATTGGCAGCACAGTGCTTCACAGTTTGAGTAAAGAATGAGATTCTAGTCATGTCCGGTTCTTCTCGAGGCTTTCGCACTCGACCATTCAGATTTTATCAAGTATAGTATTACATTACTTTTTGAGCTCGACACACTATATGACAGGGATAGGAGTTTAGCATCGAAGAGAATTCTTCGAATAATGGCGAAGGAAGTCGAAGCAGTGGAGGCATGAAGTATTTTCTAAGAAGCTCATGCTATATTGCACGCATCATTATCAATGAGCATGGAAATCTCCTCAGTAGCCGGTGAGCTAGCAACACGCGCAACGTCGGTCAAGCTGGCAGAGTTGCAGGGCTCTAGGGTCCAAACTCTGGTCCATGTCAACCCTAGACATCATGGTCGAACATTTTGATACTCTTCTGCCTACTGTTTAGCCTGACACGCGAGACTGTCGAGTTATTGATTAGCAAATATTTACATTTATCTATGTCGCTTCTATGGCGGTGGCTATGTGGGTGATCCCCAAAATGACTGGGTCATCATCGTACAGAAATAATAAATTACGCCTTGTGTAGTATAAAGCGTGACATAAATTACGAATTTAACGTAGTTAGGCATACTTCCAAAGCTGTCTAGGCACCCCTTCTCTATGCTCTTAATAATTGAGATCGTAACAAAGCAACTTATCATGGGCTATCTCGTGGGCTTTTCACGGACGCGGCCTGCTTACAATGCTTATTAGCAATGTAAAGTATTCCACACAGTGTGGTTGCACTACATCGGGGGCAGTCATTGTTGACGAATCGACATCTAGGGTGATACGGCAGGCAGGTAGAAGTAATATGCCTGGTTTAGAACCGACCTAAAGCCTGCATGTTGTTACTTTGGGAACTAAACTCAAGGCATAATTCAATATGATAACTGTGTCCCTTGGCGTTATTAGGACCTGTCACTCTTCTCTCCATTTCACCTCCTGTTAACAACTCCTCCCCCCACCAACAACAACAACATTCTATCAAACAACTACAATATCTATATTTTTTCATAGTTGATTCCCCGATTGTCTCTGAGCTACTCTCTATCGCCATATCTTCTGAGTTTACTTGATTCGTCCGCGGCAACCGCATTTACATTACCATGGCAGACCCGCTATCGATCACAGGTAGCATAGCGGGAGTTGTCACTCTTGCACATGAGGCTTTCCGACTACTCACAAAGTACTATAAATCTGCGAAGGATGCCCCAAAAGAGATAAAAGCTCTTGTGGAGGAAATCAGCCTATTGGGTGGCGCTTTGAACAGTCTAACAAGACTGGCCTGGAGTTTTGATGATGGACTCTTCGATAACAGCTTTAGGATGCATCATATCGAAGGATGTCGCGAAATACTATCAACCATCGACAAGAAACTCAATAATCTTGATGGAAGCAATCTCAAGCAGAGAGCTATTTGGCCATTCTCATCGAGTCGAGTAAAAGAGATGCTCGCTGAATTATCACGGCACAAAGACAGCATTGGCCTTGCACTGGAGGCTAATTCCATGGAACTCCTCCTGCGTTCGTTAGCCCGAACAGAAGACCTCGATAAAATAACATCAGAGATCTCGAAGGATACCAAGAAGTCGCGCGAGATCATAAGTCGCATCCATCAGGATTCGGAACGTGAGAAAGTCTTGGGATTCTTCCTCAGGTACAACCCGCAGCAGAACTACGATATGAGTCGCAAACTACGACACCATGGAACGGGCCTTTGGCTCACACATCTTCCCAAATTCCGCACCTGGCTAACAAAGCCAAGAGAGAAGCTCTGGCTATGCGGCATCCCTGGAGCAGGGAAGACTGTATTGGCAGGTACTATCATTGAAGAAATGCTAGCACAATGTAATGATAGTATCGCTGGTGCCTTCTTCTTCTGCGACTATAAAAACGAGAAAACCCAGTTGCCGGTGAACGTTCTTGGTGCTTTAGCATACCAGATAGCGATTCAGAAGGAAAGTGCATATACTATTTTAGAACGGTATTATCACGACCTTCGACCTATGAACAGACTACCTAGGGACCTTACAGTCACGGGTCTTGAGAAGGTCCTGATTGATATGATCAAGTTGTTTGACCAAGTCTTCATCGTTGTAGATGGCATAGACGAGTGTGGAAAGCATGTTGATGACGTACTTGAAGCATTATCCTCAATATCCGATAGATTGGACAACCTATCGATGGCGTTCTTGAGCCGGGATGAGCCCAATATAAGGGATAGTCTTGAGGAAGAATTCGTCTGTGAAGAAATAGCGGCTCATACTGAGGATGTAACGGAGTATGTTACTTCCGAGATCGAAGAGCGTATGCGAACCAAGAGACTACGAATCAAAGATCTCAAACTCAAGGGTGACATATTGCAAGGCCTAGTGGACGGTGCCAATGGAATGTGAGCTAGTTTATCGTTCAATGCTTGGAGGGCCAAAACTAACCATACTCATGCAAGGTTCCGTTGGGTTGCTTGCCAATTAGATCATCTTGGCGAGTGTGACACCGACAGAGAGCGCCGCAAAGCTCTGGCCGAACTACCTCCTGACCTCAATGAGACATATATACGTATTCTAGAGCGTATACCGAAGAGGCGAGCGACACTTGCTCAACAAGCATTGCAATGTATAGCTTATGCGATCCCTAGACTAAATATTATGCAGCTCAGGGAAATCCTGTCTGTTCCGGAAGCTGGAGGTACACTGGAACCAGAGGATCTCATTTACGAAGACTCAATCCGGCGGCTTTGCAGTAGCTTTATACGAAAGTCAAACGATGGGCAGTATTTCGAATTTGCCCATTTCTCTGTTCTCGAGTTTCTTAAAAATTCATCCTTGCTTAGACATAACCTTGAACCTTTTCTGATCTCAAAATCCCGCTGCAATAGGCTCCTGGCACGGAAATGCCTGAAGTATTTGCAACTGGAGACCTTCGGTCGCGCCCCTGTGCAAACGAGGAACAAGACGGAAGACGAAATCATTGACATGAATCAGAGGGAAGTCGACCACCCGCTCTACCGCCCAGCAGCGATGTGCTGGCATAGATACGCCAAAGATGAATGGGCCGACCAAGAAATCATACTATCTGCACAAAGACTCTTTAGTCCTGAGAAGACTGCGCAGTTCGTCTCGTGGTCTGCGGAATTTTTTTTTTGCTTATATTACAGTACCAAAAGCCTTTTATTGAACGACGACTATGACAAGGACCACTGTGACGACGTCAACGACGACCGGGTTATCGAAAGCACTAGTATTAGAAGAAAGCGTCAACTGGAACTCCTAGATATATGCAAGAGTATTACGCCACTGCATCTCGCCGCCATGTTGTCGCTTCCGGTAATTTGCTCCCACTTACTAAAACAGGGAGTCGATGTCGAACAGAAAAGTCTATTTGGAACGCCTCTACAATGCGCCATAGGCACTTTAAGACTCTTTGAGCCCAAACACTCCTATATTCTTAGTACAATCACGAACTTTCATGCTTACCTAAAGTACCATGACTTAACGGATGCGTATCGTTTTCCTATCGAGGTAGAGACCGTAAAATGCCTTCTCGGGGCAGGAGCGAAGGCCATCCGAGGAACAGGAAAGCCTTCCCCAAACCCTCAAAGCTACCTCGGGAAAAGTCTTTTCCATACCGCAATTCTAGTTGCTCAAAAGACCCGGGCCCTCCACTGGTTTACGTTTACTTTTCTTGTTTCCGAGGGACTTTCTTTAGATGAATGGGATGTGAAGGCATTCGCCCATATGGTTAATGAGCCCTTCTTGGTGCTTTCCGACTCCACAGATTTTGAAAGATTCGTCAAATCATTAAGCTCATTGATAGATAAATCACCCCATCATCGGGAGATTTGCTCGCTGGCGTGGGAGTCCGCCCTTGAGCATGGTGCTCCGTTCGCTCGAGATCCCGGCATTGTTGATCCACGGATCTCAGTTGCGCCAGCTGCGCAGAAGGCGTGCATTACGGCCGCTGTGGACCACGGGGACATTGACCAGCTGGAAAAGTCCTTACAGCGATTCCCTTTCGATGCACATGATATCACGGACTCCGATGGCAGACCCTTGCTGCGCATTGCCTTGGAATCTAGACATTGTGCCCGATTGGCAGTGATCAATTCATTGCTCAATGCTGGCTGCAGTCTGTTACAACCAGATGGAGAAGAATATCGGCCTGTTCATCGTTGGGGTAGATCGTCGCACAACTATAGATATACAATGAAACAGATCGAACAACACATTGATTTTTTCAGAAAGGATGACAGCGACGAAGATGACGAGTCCCTAGTGAAACTCTTTATTGCTCATGGGGTAACGGTTGATTCGCAAGACCCCCATGGATGCAATCTACTACACCTTCACGTTGGAGAATACCGCAGACTATTGCATTTCCTCGAGTATGACACTCGTGAAAACGTCGTCTCAGCACTAAGCACCACAAACAGGAACGGCTATACTCCTCTATGTGAAGCACTGAGGACGGGCCATGCAGATTCGGCATCGCTGCTGCTCGAACGAGGCGGATCCAATCCTCAAATATGGCAAAGCCCAATCCCAGCCCTCTGCCTAGCCATTAAGTCCAACTGTGAACATGGATTTCGATACCTATGGAGTGCGGGGGAAAGAAAAATCGTGAACAAGGGCGAAGTCCTTACTCCACTTCACTGCATCGGATCCAACATATCGATCAGTTTCGTCAACTATCTGAAATCATTGTACCAAGATTGCTGCACTCTCCGTATGAACGGTAGGCTTCCCTTAGAGACTTATCTAGAGGAAGTTATATGCAACGAAAATAGCAGCATTGATGTGAATGTTATCGAGGCTCTAGCCATACCGGTAGCTTTCAAGTCGAATTACCAAGAGGGAAGGTCAGTTTGGGAACACCTGACGGCAATCCCTATGAATGCCATAAGCCAGGACCGGAACAAGACAATAAACGAAAAAGCTTTCAGTGAGGCTATAACGCATCTCATACGGCTGGGATGCTTAAAGTCTTATGAAACGGCTTCACGGAGATCTGGGATCCTTCCCCTACTGGAAAATCAGAGACAGCACATTGAATTTTCTGACGCAACCTACGAAATCATACGCCATAGCAACGAATTATCTCAGTCTAAAAATTCACTGCCAATAATTCTATTGTTAAAGGAAGCTATTATTTCTCAACACGTGGAAGGTGTAACTTTACTTCTCCAAAAGGGTGTCCCAATTCACCAACGAGAGGAAGGGATCTCGGCGTTAGAAATGGCTTGTCATCAATATATGAGCCACGATATCTTTCGGCTCCTCTTAAATCACGCAAACCTTGAACGACTGAACGAGACTAATCCAAGAGACGGTTTAGGCCTCATTCATTATCTTCAAGTACCAGACGCAAGGTATATCATTGAGCTCTTGCAACGAGGTGCAGACCCGAACCTCCGCACAAGTTCTCCTGATAGAACTAGAGCTCCACCTCTGGTGTATCATTTGAAGCACCATCGAACCGAAGTTGCAATATCCCTTCTGGAGAATGGCGCAGACCCGACAGTTGCCGATGCGGCTAACATTGATGCAGCATTAGCAGCAACTTCGTCAGGTGCTACAGCATTCTTGAATGTGCTCCACGCAGTCAAAACACAATCCTGGAGTATTGATTGGCAGAGGACTTCCCGCTGGATCTCACACGTGAAAGGCCGATCTGTGGCTGAATCAGGACTCACTGCTCTGCATCTTGCCTCTTTAGCAGGATCTGTTGACTGCTTGAAGTTTTACTTAAATCATCAACTGCTGGCAAACCTTAACCTGGCTTCGGACCACATGCATACACCGGTACATGCTGCGGCATTAGGCGGTCACGTAGACGTTGTCAAATTTCTTCACAAGCATGGAGCCAATATCAATGCTCGGACAGATATTGGTCAACTGCCTTTACATCATGCCGTTTTCAGCCAACAACTAGAGGTTGTCAAATTTCTGTTACTGGCTGGTAGCGATAATACAACAGACAACAATGGAATGTCACCTTACTTGTATGCTTGTCAACTTCAAAGCCACGATATAGTCGAATACCTTCGTACAAGAGAACAGACACAAGCCATTGAGCACATAAGTAGGCACCAAGGAGACATTCGAATTTCTCTATCGTACGAAAAGGGCTTCGCAAAGGCGCTCGAGAACGCTGTTACATATGGAAACATCAGCCTATGTGAGCAGTTGGTCCAGCGAGGCTGTTCCCTAAACAGCGAACTTCCTGGCTGTAATGGCTGCTCCGCTTTGCTCTTAGCAATCAGGGAAGGGAAACTCAAGATGATCCGATGGCTTTTAGCTAACGGCGCATCGACATTGAAGCAAGGCTGCAGTAAACACGGTAGCCACTCTGCAATTAATACAATTATCAGAAAAAAGGGGTCGCCCAATATTATTCGAGAATTCTTGGACAGGTACCTAAACGATGGAGGTAGTTTGCTTCATGAACCAGAGAACCCGGTGCGCATAGCAGTGAGCTTTGGGGACGTTGAAGGACTTCGAATCCTGCTAGAGCACCTCCAGCAAAACAAACGGCGCTATGGGTAAGTATTCGGCATCCGAATTGTATTACAAATGCTGCAGTCGGTTCTCTCTAATGTTGTAATAGTGGTCAGATAAGTGGGGATTGGACACAGGTCGTTTCGAGTGCTGTAAATCGGAGCTCAGTCCAACTGCGAGGCAATCCCACTCCACTCCATCTGGCAGCTTCTCAGTGTAACATCGCCTCGGTAGAGCTACTCCTCGATAACAATGCTGCTATAAACGCATTGACCTCGGATTTGCGCACACCTTTACATAAAGTGGTACAGAAAAACAGTACAAGTGCACGAGAAGTACTACAAATGTTGATAAAGCGCGGTGCAGATTTGGAATGTCGCGACAGATTTGGTGACACTCCTTTGATAATGGCTTCGAGAGCGGGGAATTGGAAACTGGTCGAAGTTTTACTAAACGCTAAGGCAGATCCAAATACTTCAAATGATGCATACGTGAATGCTCTTCAGGCGTCTGCAAGGGCAGCTCCTTCAAACACGATTTCTGGCCATAGGGAAGTCTTTGTCAATCTTCATAATCTGGGGCTTGATGCTCATAGTGAAGTCTCTGGTGGTTTACAGGCTATGCACAGTGCTATGTACTGTAGCCAGTTCGCAGCGATCATTCTAAATGGAGACTACGAGATCGAGAAGACTAAACCAGTACCCTGGAATGCATATTCATTCGGTTATATATCTTTTCTTACCACCAAATTCCGACTATATCGTCGAAGACTTCCTATTCACGTCTTCCGAACTATTATAAATTCCGAGCCTGATAATTCCTGGAGCCCACTTTGTGGACTGGCATCTGTGGGGAGACTTACAGCTATGGAAAACCTTCTCGCTACTGGCGCTATTCTCGAATTTGAGGGATGCCCAGCAGGCACCGCCCTCATGATTGCATGCGAAGCAGGCAAGCTCGAATCAGTCAAGCTCCTACTGCGTCGAGGTGCAGCTCTATCCTACCATGGACCCAAGGGGTTCCGGACAGCGTTTGACGAAACGAAAACCCCAAAACGCATTCTAGACTGGCTGCTTGTCACGCGGTTTACGGATCAGGCAAAACTTGAAGAAACTTCTGATAATAACCCGTCGATCCAGCCAGTCCAAATGCAACCTTGGAGTGGTACGACGAAAGCTGAATTGGTCATCTGTGGAAGCCTCGAAAGACGTTCAATGGAGTCAGCCAAAGAGTACTGGATTCGGCTCATGCGCGCGAAAACCGAGTGGAGGGGTAAGTTCGTGCCCCCTATGGGTGGACGGAGGACGGCGCGGCCGTCAAGGCTGATTCCTTTTGAACCTGTTCGTATTCACACAGAAGGATATGAAGTTCCACGGGTTGGCCAAGGGGCTGCAGAGGGTTGAAGGATGGCATATAGGGTAAAAGAGTAAGCACAGTGAGATTTAGATAATGGTTTGGCGTTCCGGGTTGTCTGGTAATGAAGATCTTAGCAGTTGTGACGTCCGCAAGGGACATTTTCCAGCCTTAGTTGACAAGTTCGCCTTTTTCTGGATATTGTGATGAGATATGTATTGCCCCTTGTCGACTCGGTCGAATTTAATTGTCTGTCGTCAAGCATTATCCTAGGAAACCATCCAGTGAAAACTTCACATGATCTAGAAATGCTACTTGGTCAGATTGCGTATGAAGTATATTTGGCTCTGATTCCTCTAGACCTGAATTGCGATTATTGTTGGTAGCAATAAAAGTATGTTATTATCATCGAACTGTACTGGGACTGTGACCGGAGGCATGTACCTTGGATGGTTCCATTAAGTCCTTCAGGCCATCGTCACATACCTGTTTGGAGAAACCAAGATTTAATTCAGAATATTGTTGCGTAGGCTCGACCGATACTCAGAGGCTAATTCTGATGAAGTCTTCCAATAATGTTAATCGATTATCCGGACATGGGTATACTGTTTCCAACTGTGCAGCAACACATATGAATGAATGAAAGAAGATTGATGAGTAGCGGTTCTCTTCTAGAAAAGACGCGATGAGTAAGGAGTCATCTCAGCAACTTAATGACCATAGTAGAAATCGAAAAGCGTATGAAAGGTCATGTTGATAAGGTAATACTTCGTGCAATCCTATCAGGCACCATCTATGATAGGTAGCAGAGAGCATGACTGAGAGCAATACATGAGGAATGGCATATGCAACGTTCGTCTCAACCTCAGAGCTAGAAGAATTGTCGCTTTCAGAGCAAGGCGAAGACGCCACGGCAATAGAGCGAATAGGCCTTCATATGTTCACTCTGGCTATTCGAGTGGCACGCTGGCCATTGGGAGATTGACGCAAAGAGGAGTGTTTACTCCTGTGAATACTACATCTCAATTCTGTAATACATGTGACAATATGTTCAACTACCTTATGCTTGGTGAAATTCGACATGCATACAACTCTCAAGGGAAGCCATACATGTAATCTCAAACGAGCAGGATGAGGAGCAATCTGACCACCATCATGTAAACACTATCGACACTCTTCTAGAAACCCCCCTTATCTGACTTACCTTAGTCGCCGTGCGGGAATATTCTCCGTCTCATAGTGTGGTAAGAAGATCTGCGACACCTTCGGTTACAAACCTGCCAAAAGACCATGCACCTCATTGCAAATGTGAGGTAGCTGATTGGCCACTTTCCATTCTATCTACTGTGTAGATAAGCGTCTATTCCTTGGACATAATTCATTGATGTGCCCCTCCCATCAACTTTGCATGTAGCTAGGAAGGAGTTCTCCATTTAGGAGGGCAGTCATCGGTAAGGTGAAGACGCTGAAGAGAGATCGATGTCTATGTACTGGTCGCCAAGCATATTTCCTTGAAACGAAAAGAGCTGATTATGTCATGTAGATTGGGATGAAGTCGTTCAGATCTAACCAGCAGAGATGGCTGAAGGGAATCGTTCAGATTGTCATGCGGTAAATATGCTATATAGGTAACTTCTAAGATCTTCCCCAGCCCCTCACCATCATAAACCACCTCATGACCAATCCACAAGCCCTTTAAAGCCACGGTCGTATTAGATATAGATCTCGGAGCGTAAGATGTAATGGGCCATCTCGTCAAGATATCTGGGAGACGCTTCCGTCCCCGGCAGTTGACCTCGCTCATATCCAAAATAGGAAGTTGGAGCATTCGCCGTCCGAGTCCTGCCCATACTATCTTTCCAGAGTCCTTGAATATTGCCACACAGATTATATGAATATGTACACTTAGAAATGTTCTTTCCAGAACCGGAAGCGTACTTCCCTGCTGGTTGCCGCTTTGGTTGCTTTCTTGATGTCTCGGGCTAGAGAAGATGTTAGCAAATGTACAATGGCACTTAGTTTGGGATCTTTTGTTACTCACCAGCTACGGAAGGACCGCAGAAATACACACCAACGGTGGTCTGCATGCTACCTTCTAGACCGCTGATATATGATCGATCAAGAATTCCGTTTCGCATCGCCTCGAATATTCTCTGGAAGTTGGGACGGCCGAAGTTCGTGCGCGACTTCAGTTCTGTCAAGGGATCGTGATCGGCTCCAACACTGTTCAGAACAATATTTTGCGTGGTGTCCATATCCAACTTTTGGGTAAGGTATGTGTGGATCTTCAAGAACTCAATGCCGTTGCTCCCGGGGATTCGGGCGGCCTCGTTACTCTGGGACTCGAGCGACGAGAGGAGGGTCTGGAACCATTCGAAGGAGCCGGTGTCCTTGCACACCCAGATGAACTCGACACGACGTAGACGCCTGGGTGGGTTGGGGCTGTTCCTCAAATGCCAAATGTTCTTCAAGATAGAGGCCCATGGCGTGACGCCAATACCCGTACCAATGAGGACCGCGATTTCGTTCTCGAATACGTCTTCGGCTGGGGCACCGTAAGGTCCGTCAATTCGAAGGCTAGGCATCTGTTGTCCATTCTGCAGAGCAACCTCGTACATTCCCATCGGATCAACACCATCATAGAACTTAGACTGAGCTGCACCAGCACCGATCGCGTCACCCAAGGCCCTCGTGAAATCACCAACCTGGCGAACGTGCACCGAAACATAGGGATCGTAAGGACATGATGTAATCGTAAATGGATGCCACTGGAAATCCGACACAGAAGGCACCTGAAGGAAAAGCCACTGGCCAGCCTTGTACTTGAAAGAAGGCTTTTCGAACTGGATCTCGACGACATCTGATAATAGGTTAGTATCGATTGAAATAGCATCGGATTTGGGGGCTTGTCTGACCGTATGGGTGGCGGACCACTCGGGTAATCTTGGTGGTGCGCTTGGCACGAATTTCACGATACAAGCGCTCAATCAAATAGAAACCACCCGCGAAGAGCTCCCATCGCCATCCTTGGTAACCAATGCAGTGCTCCCAGAAAATGTCACCGGCAAACGGAGAAAACCCATCGGCAGTGTCGCGAACGAAGCAGCCCACAGCATGCGTGTATAATCCGAGCATGAAGGGAATAAAAAGGTGATGTGTGTACCAGAAGCTCTCGAAGGATTGCTGGCGAATGCGCTGGTGAGCAGTGGTGTACATTAGCAGCATGCATAGAAGCATGATGTGTCCGGTGACACCACCAGGTTGAGTATAGTGAATTTCGATCGCGGTCACTGGCCGGATTTGAGTCTTCTCAACGTTGTAGAAGCTAAATACAGTTAGCTCATACCCAACTTCAAGGTAGAGAATATTCAGCAGGCATACTTGACATAGTGGCCGGCAACATGAATGACAGTGAACATAAGCATAGAGTAAGCCACCTGGCGATGGAACCAGATGTTTTCATCGAGAGGCAGAAACCTAATCTTGGGTCGAACCCAACGCACCAATGTTCGACAAACCGGTAACAGAATCAATGTGCCGTCTATGGCCAAGACCAAACCTGCACCTCGAGAGATCCATACGGAATACGCCAGTGTGTTCAGACCAGCTAGCCGCGGATCCGACTCTTGCTTATACCTAAGAAGCTAATTAGTCGGTTGACCGATATCCCACCACATATCGTGAGACGCACCATCCATATCCAAAGAAGAACCAATGCATCCCCCAAAATAGGATGTGGAAGATGAGTTTACTAGCAGTAAACTGCTTCGCGATTAAGGCGAAGAGAGCCATGATGGCAATTGACCGTTCCTCCCCTTATCCGAGAAACGAACTGAGATTAAGTGTCGACCTGCGACAGCACCGACGTTGAGACGATCCGTACTTCCTCGGCGGCGACCGTTGGCGAAGGCGTCGAAACGAGAGGACGGATCCAGCGATGGCGATCCCCAAATACTTTGCAAACAATTGTCACCTCTTCCTGTCCTTCTCTTCTCTTCTCTTGTCTTGTCTTATTTCGCGCCGAGAATATTAATATAGACCTATTACTACCCAACGTCGAGAGCCCAGAAAAGAAACAAATAACTGAATAAAAAAGAGCGATCTGAGCCAGCAGGAGACGAAAGCAAGGATGGCGGACTGAGAAAGACTCAAATGAGAGGCGGATACTTTCTACGTCCTGGTCGCCGAACGGAGGGAGCAAGAAGGGGAGCAAGAGGGTTAAGTTGATGGGCGGAGAGTATAAGTCATAAAGGATGACAGGATCGGAACGCAGAGACAATACGACCAAGCGCGAGCCAGGGCCCAGCGGGACACGAACAAGGGTCCAATGGATGTATGAAGATCCGGAGCTTGTCGATTTAAGGATAACTCGATCTGCTGGAGAAGGGGTTTAACTAATTGTTCGGATGTCAGTAGCCCATGAAACTTGGAAGCCAATGGGCGACGACGCTAATCCAATTCGTTTTAACTCTCTCCAGACGGTAGGGAAGGCTCTAAAAGCTACAAGTGAGATGGACTCTATTTTGCTGTGGACGGCGGCAAGGAACTAAAACGGGCAGATCAGACGTAGGGGTGGGTTTCGCAGGCGGGCAATGCGGTGTCAGGTTTGCATCCGATTATCGACACTGATCAGACAGCATACCACTGGTGGTGTGTGCAAGTTGTGTGTAGGGCTCAAAGGTGTAAGTGATGGACCACGACCGAGTGGGGAGTTGAGACGGACAGTGTTTAGGAATGTCGCTCTTCGGTGTTTCGACAGGGGGACCTTGGCACACTACAACATATCGGGATCCATGTAAGCTGGATGTGCGCGTGTTTTCTGTAGAACCAACAACAGAATCCGTCGGCGACCTTAGTGAGAAAGTCAAAATGACAATGACAGAATGAACCACATTGTCGGAAACGGTTGTTCGGGGGGGTTATATGCAGGACATGAACTATGTTGATGGACTTAGACGCCAGCGAAGACTCTCCCAAGAGCCGATTGGAGTCTGCCTCACTCCTATTGATTGAGGTCGAGGATAATTATGGAACTATTCAGTTTCTAAAGCTAGACGGGCGGCTGCTGAACACTGCGGATTCGTCGATGAAAAATGCGGCATCTCACAGGCCACCAATAACATCATAGAGGAGTCCGTGATTTGTGTGACCCCCAGCAACCCCCAAGTGCCCAGTCGCTAAGACGAATGGACAGGCCAGAGCGGGTTTAGCCAACTCCGTTAAAGAGCAGATGCTACGTAGTAGACTAACCGAGAATAGATCCATCCTGTCAGCCTGTCAGATTCATCCTTTCTTCCCCGACAGGTCGATAGACGATAGACTAGCATTAGTGTCAAGGGTCTTTCCGCTACTGCAAACCCTTCTGCACCAACAACTGCACGGAACATATTGGACATCGCTGCTAACGAATTACACCTGTATTTTCTAGGATACGCCCCCTGGCCGATCCATTGCCTGCATACTTGGCAATATGGAATCACATCAGACTGCCGAGACCCGCAATGCTACCTACAGTACCTGCGAGTTCGATGTACTCTACTCACAATCTGTAGTACAGAATATACATGACCACGTTGTCGACCAGACCTCTGGATTGGCATAGCAATATGGCATGAGTAGGTAGATCTGGATGAAAAGTCGTACGATGGAAAAGTCAGGCCACTTTCTGTAGAGGTGCTGGCAGGACATAGATATATAATGGCCGCCGTCAGGCGATTCGAATCCGTCATACGATCTCTTTCAATCTTACCTGGTTCTCTCGCAAATCTTGGGTTTTTACCTTTACGATGACTGGGGAAAATGGCGGCTCAACCGCAGTCCCTACATACATATGTCATCCTGTGAAGATATACACAGCCTTATGACGTCGCTTGTCCTCTGTCACGACCGCAGACCAAGAGTGCCTTGTCTCTCCTACCACGAGCAGTTGTGGTAGGAACAACGCCACAGTGTTCGAAGCCTTGCTTCAACCGCACTGGACCGCTTGAGCTGGATTCTTCCCAAGGCCAGACAGACGCCACTAAAGAAGGAACGGGATCCTTCCTAACCTCCCGCGGATATCTCTGTGAGAACTCCCCTCCATGTGCGACGAAGGCTGTATGCTTTGCTCGTCTCACTAGCAGCCTAGAGGTAATGATCACACTGGGTCTGATACCGGTCCTATTCGCGAAGTCGCGATGCCTGTGTATCGTCAAAAAAAGATTCCTCATCGCCTACGTATCGCACTGGAGCAGCTTCGAGGCCCGTGGGATTGCTGATTTGCTTCGAGAATGCCTCTAGTGTGGTCCCTGCAACGGTTCGCAAGTGCGAGCTCGAATTATGAAACGCGCAAAGGTTGGGGCTCTGGGGGTTGACCCTTCAAACGCTGGTGCATTGAACTCAGAACCATAATGAGACAAATATTGCCGAATACTCCTGGTCGTAGGCTAGCCGAATCGTAATTTAAACCTGGGTCGTTAACGGAGCACCTGTTCATGCACGGCACAGGGCAGATTTTGACCTTTGCGTAATGTACTGGCTACTTCGCTGCTCCACCAATTTTGTACGGTAATTAAAAGCCGGAAGCCCCGATTAGCTAGGTAATCGCCTTTCCGCGCTTATATTTACTAGTATAACTGGAAATAATACTATTTATATAATACGGGAGCGTTTAAGGCATCTAGATTATCTAATATAGTAAATAGTTAGGCTGCTTAGTTATTTCCTGTTTATTATTATTAAATTAAAGCTATTAGGCTGGTAAATTATATACGTAATTGTATATATTATAGTAATCTGGCTATATATAATATTTAACTATTGGTTTTATTATATATATATATACGTAATTATATATATATATAGTGATTTGTATATATATATAGTGATTCGGCTATATATAGTATTTAATTATTAGTTTTATTATATATATATATACGTAATTATATATATTATAATGATCCGGCTATATATAATATTTAACTATTAGTTTTATTATATATATATATATACGTAATTATATATATATATAGTGATTTATATATATATATAGTGATTTAGCTATATATAATATTTAATTATTGGTTTTATTATATATATATATACGTAATTATATATATATATAGTGATTTATATATATATATAATAATTCGGCTATATATAATATCTAACTACTGGTTTTATTATATATATATATACGTAATTGTATATATATATAATAATTCGGCTATATATATTATTTAACTACTGGTTTTATTATATATATATATATATATATACGTAATTATATATATTAATTTATTACTTTTTAATTTAGCAACTAAGTTATAAATAATTATCGGAATTTATATATATAATTACGTATATGTATAATATTAAAGTAATAAAATAAAATATAAATGTAATTATATATTTATTAGGCTTAAATTTGCTGATTATAACCTTTTTAAACTGACTTTATTGCCGCTATTATTATTATTACTACTATTATTACTACTATTACTATTATTATTACTATTATTATTATGGCCGCTATCGCTAACCCTTATAACATTTTTTTTTCGGAGGATAACGTTCCGCGTTCCCGTTATCGCGAGCGCTAACGCCGCATAGCCTCCCGTACGTATTTATAAACCTGTATCGAATAATTAAATAAATCCGGATATAACTAACTATATTATAGGCTGCCAAATAATATAAGAAGCTATTTCGGCAGCTTATTTATATCTCGCTTTTTGCCCCCGCCTAAATTACAGCCCTGTCGTAAGGTTACTAGATTTAGTCGCTAGTAACTTTTTAATTACGAATTTAAAACAACCAGCTAATTTCCGCCCTTTCGCCGCTACCGGAAGCTGCGCTAATTATAAATATAATAGGCCGCTTTAATTATATTATATATATTAACTAAAAGCTTATAAAAAAATATTTTAGTTATATATACCTAAGCTTACGGCCCGGTATAGCAAAACGACGCCCGATATAATAATTGTATCGAAAGGAAAGGTTTTTAAGCTTTTTATATATATAAGCCGGCTTTTTTTAACCGCTAGACCGACGTGTTAAATAGTATTTATGCTTATTGCTATTATAACGGGTAAAAGAGCATCTATTTTTTATTAGCGTATATATATAGCTATTAGAATTTATAAGACTCAAATATAAAGCTAATAATAAATAGTCGCTGTTTTTTAACGTATTACCGCCCCCGCATTTATTATAGTAATAATAAGCTAAATACCCTTATAAGTAGTAGTAATAGTAATATTAATACTACTATTATTTATTATATCTTTTAATTTTGCCGGCTTAAAATTAGTGGCATATTATAAGTTTTTATCCGAAGCCGAGCGGGCCGGCGCTTATGTTAATTTAAAAGCTCGGTTAGCCGCTTTTATGGAGGCGGAAGTAAAAGCGGAAAAGAAAAAGGAGAAAAAAAGAAAGAAAAAAAAAAAAACCTACAGTTTCGGCCGTTTAAAGAAATTTTAAATAATAAGGAAAAGGATAATAATAATAACAATAACGACAATATTTTAAAGGAGTTACTAGCCGGGTTAGCCGAATAAATATAAATTTATTTTATATATAACTTATATATTTTTAATATAATATATTTTATATACATAATTATATATATAAAATTTAAAATGCTTACTTTAAGTACGCAAATCTACGTATATAAATCTGAAATGCTTACTTTAAATATATAGATTTATATATATAAATCTAAAATGCTTACTTTAAATACGTAAATTTACGTATATAAATCTAAAATGCTTATTTTAAATACGCAAATCTATATATATAAATCTAAAATGCTTATTTTAGGTACGTAGATTTGCGTATATAAATCTAAAATAATTACTTTAGGTATATAAATCTGCGTATATAAATTTAAAATGCTTATTTTAGGTACGCAAATCTGCGTATATAAATCTAAAATACTTATTTTAGGTATATAGATTTGCGTATATAATATTTATATAAATTTAAAATGCTTATTTTAAATATATAAATTTATATATATAAATTTAAAGTGCTTATTTTAGGTACACAAATTTGCGTATATAAATTTAAAGTGTTTATTTTAAGTACGTAAGTTATATATATATAATATATAAAACTATTTTGCCTAATAATAAAGTTACTTATCCCGCAATATATTTTACTAATAAATAAATATATATCCCTTATATAACAGATTTTAATACTATTAATTAAATATTATAATACTTTTTTAATAATATAAAATAAAAATAACTATATTTTACCTAATAGTAAAATTACTTATCCCGTAGTATATTTTATTAGTAAATAAATGTATATCCTTTATATAATAGATTTTAATACTTTTAATTAAATGCTTTAATAATTTATAATAATATTTAATAACGTTTAATTTTTTTAAAACTATAATAATATTTAAACGTATACGTTTTTTTATTTTAGCTTATTTAATTTATTTATTAATTAAAAATTAATTTTTTTTTATACAAATTAAATTTTTTAGGGACATTATAATTTAATGCCTCCTTACTAGCGTTAACTTGTTTACCGATTAAAAAGCAACCCGTATCTGCTTTTTTAACGCTTTTATTTTTTTTTATATATAAATAGCGCTTATGACTTATTTTGTAACTTATTATAATATTTATATACCTTTTTTTAAAACTAGTTAATAATTTCCCTAAAGTTTACTTTTATTTTTAAGGGGATGCCGTATATATAATCGTAACTACTTTTATATACCGGCCGTTTAAAATACTTAAATATCTCGAAACTATTATTTCTTTATTTATAAATAAAGCTTGCGAAAGTTTTTTTAAATAAAAAGCTATATAATAATTAATAAAAAAAGATATGCTTATAAGGGAGTAATTATTTTTTATATTATAAATAAAAGCAAAAAAGAAGTTCGGGCTTATTATATATATCTTTATTATTATTATTATTATTACTAATAAGTTTTCTAAAATTGTGAATAACGACATTTTTGCAGTAGTTAATAGCTATATCGTTACCTTTATTATAAGCTTTTTTAGCCTCGAAATATTACTTTTCGATAATAGCTTACGTTTTAAAAAGCAGATCTTTAAACCCTTAATCCGGAAAGCCTTAAATAAAAGGCAGCGTGTTTTTTTTAGTCTTATTTGTAATAAATTTGGCTTTTATAAACTTATTTTTCTTTTTATATTATATAAATATAACGCTAATAAATAAAGTCTTGTAAATAGCTATCTGATATTTTACGCCGTTTACTTTTAATATTAAATGCTATAACTCGACTGCGTTTATTATAAAGTATTAAAAAAGTAGTAGACTTTTTACTCGAGTATAATATACCTATATTTATAATCTCGGAACGTAATTTTTAGTAATATATTCGGCGTTTTTAAGGCTCCCGCATTTTTTATAAATTATAACAGCCTTATTTATAAAATTATAGCAGCTATTAAAGGAATTATGTATATATAGCGTAGCTATAAAATATTTATATATTTTTAGTAATAAGCTTTTAGTTTTAATACGCCGCATTAAAGTTTTTTTAATATAATATATATAAAGAAAATAAATAATATTAGCTAGCTAATTATTACTTAAATCGGCTATAGTAAAAAAAGCTTTACGTATAGCTTTTTATTTAGTATCGTTATTATTTATAAATATATATCGTAGCCTTTAATTATACTCGAGGCCGCTAGACTATTTAATAATAACCTAAAAATACAGGCGAATTATTATTAAATTTTAATACTTAATATAAAAAAATGTATAAAAAATTTAGCTACTAAAGTTATCGCGTATTAAAATACTAAATAAATATTATTTTTATTTATATATTATTATATTATATATAAAATCTATTAATATAATTATATTTCGTTATATAAAGATATCGAGAGAATTTTTACGTAACTAAATAAAAACTTTAGATTTTACGCTATTTTGTCGTTCTATAAAACGCTCGTAATAATAAATCTATTATTTTAAACGGCGGAACTATTTATCGACCTCCTTAAACTAAATATTTTTATTAAAATTATCGATATAAATATAAAAAATTAAAGTCAGTTTTAAATTACTCCCGCGGTTTTTTTTTAAAACGTTACGGATATTTTTAATATTCTAAATTTTAATATACCTTATTCCGTAATTTTAAAGTATTAATTGAATTAATAAGTCCCCTTTTTTGCTGTTTAATAAATTTTTAATTTATTTCGGGATTTATTAATTTATTAGCTAGGTTTAAATCTAAAAACGAAAGCTATTATAAAGCTTTATACGGTTTATATCCTTTTAATTGTTATAAAAATGCTTTATATTATTGCCTTAAAGTTTAATAGTCCTATTAGGTTATAAATAAGCGAAAAATCGAGTTTTATAATTTACGGGCTAATAAATGGTTTATTTCTTACGTTTGATATATTAATTAGCTTTAAATTCTTATATTTTATTTTTATAATAATAATAACGGAAAAATAGTTTTGTGCCGTTTAGCTAATTTTCGGCTTTAAATTATTAGTAATAAATCGGAGATTATTATAGCTTAAGTTTCTCGAATTCGCTTTATGTAATAAGATCCGGCTTGTTATAAAAGACTTTTTTATAAAGTCGAAACATCCGTTTCTATTATTTTATAAGATTTAGGGGGAAAAGGATAGGAATAAGGAGTGTTTATTATATAACTAGAAGCGTTAGATTTAAGGGCTCTTAATTAAATCTGTTAGAATTTTTATTATTATTAAAAATAAAAGTTTTTAAATTTAAGGTCCGAGAACGGAATTAGGATCGAAATTATAATTATTATATTTTAGTAGCCGCCCTTAAGTAATTAAGGATTAAAAGTCTTATAATTCGTTTTTTAACGTAAATAAAACCGTTAGGTAAAAGCGGAGGAAAAATATAAAAACCCTAATTTTCGTTAAAGCGCTAAATACGAAATTTTTTATTATACCGTTCCTTATATTATACCCAGGTTTTAACTAATATGTTTAAAGTAATAATAAAACTTTAAGGCAGTTAAAAAACCGGTACGATAGGGCTATTAAGGTTTTATAAAGGGTTTATTATATATTAATATAATAAAAAAAGGCATTTAAATAGCCGATAAACCTATTATATTAGGTCTAAATATAGCCTAATAATAAGGAATTTAAATAATTAATTTAGGGGGTTATAAAAATTAAAGAGCGTTAAGAAAGCTAAAAAGCGTTAAAAAAGCTTATGGTTATAAGTGCGTAGTTATATATATAATATTAAAGACTAATATAATTTAATACGTAATTATATATATAATAATTAAATTTAAGCTTGAAATTATATAGCTCGAAATTACATAAGTTAAAATTTCAAGAAATTAATATAATATTTAATATTATATATAATTGCGTATATAACTCCTTTATATAATATATAATTATATATATTAAATATACCCTTTATTACTACTAATAAAATTTTAACTCTTCCCTCCCGATTGCTAATAAATATTATGCGCAATTACGTATATTAAATATACCCTTTATTACTGCTAACAAAATTTCAACTCTTTCTTCCCGATTACTAATAAATATTATACGTAATTACGTATATTAAATATACCCTTTATTACTGCTAATAAAATTTAAGCTTTTCCTTCCCGATTATTAACAAACTTTTAATTTTTCCCGCCTATTACTAATAATATTTTAATTCCTAACGTGCCTCTTTTTTTAAAATCGATAGTTATCTATTTACATACATAAAAATCCGCTATATTCTTCTTATAAAAAACTAATATAATAAAGCCCGATTCGCAGAATATTTATAACAAAAAAATTAAATCTATTTCGACAGGCCGTTAGGATATAGGTTTACTACAAACGGATTATTAAAAAGTCTGTTTTAACGGGCTATTAATATTTATTTAAATGGTTTAAAGAGGATATTTAATAAGCCTGGTTATTATTAACGTAAATTATTTACCGCCGGGCATTTCTAATACTAAAATTCTCCCAAATTTAAAGCCGAATTAGCAGTTATCCGTGGATATATTAAAAAAGCGGCTAAAAATAGGCCGGAAAAAATATATATAAATTAATATCTTAAATAAAATTAAGATCGATTTAAAGCTATAAGATTTAAAGCCGAGTTAGTAATTATTTATAACAAGATATATAAATTAACGCGCCAATAAAAGTAGCAAATAAAAAACTACAGTTATATTAGTAAAATAACAGTAAGGGAAAAAGCTTATAAAACTTTAAAGTTATTAAAAATACTACTTAAGGTTATATTAAAATAGCTTTAATTCTAACTACTATAAAAAAAGGTTATAAATAAAAAGGTTAAGGAATTTTAGCATAGCGCGACATATAAACATATTACGCGTGGATACGCGCCCTTGATCTTTATATTAAATAGCCGCGAAACGCGGGTAGGGTATAAAGGGTATAATGTCCTGAAGTCGCGGGAAGCTAAATAAGTGGAACGAACAGGTGCTCCGTTAACGAAGCCCAATTTAAACGCCGGTTCATCCCTGTTTAAGCTTAAGACAAGCTTTTAGTCCCCGTCCATTTCATACTCGGATGCGTATTAACGCTATCGAGATATCGGCGGGATTATCGAGCTCGGCCGAATTAGCCCGGTTCTGCCAAACTTGAGGAGGCTCGAGTTGAATGATTATTGTCATGAGCTTTCAAGATTTGCATTCAATAAACGGGACTGTCGTGTAGAGAATCTGCAAGATCATTCGATTGATGATAGTATGCAGGACTATTAGGTATATCAAGCAGCTTTGGATGCCTAGCCAGCATTGCATATCTATCCTTGGGGAGAATTTCACATCATTTGATCTTATAGCGATCCTTCCCCTATTTGCGTCAAGAGCACTCCAAAGGCATGTCTTATGGTGATGTGGCACGTGGGATCATAAGGTATCCTTATGCGATTTCGATCTCGACTTGAATTCGCTGCGTGGCCAAACCGAGATGAATTGTTCGTATCGCAGAGAAGCAACATCTGAGTGAGGCTACAACAACATATTTCGTTTGATGAACAAGTCAGGACAGCATGACAATGACATTCCAGGGCCCCGCGATGACACCACATACATTCGAACGAGTCCATGAGAAACAACGTGACTCATTACAGGTCAAAACCTGAACATAATATCATCGAAACTCACAATAACGTGTACGATGATTATTGGGATGTTCTGTCATAACCCCTACCTACAGGACTGATTCTCGTACTCTGACGCATATGAAAGACTGCCCATAGCTTGATCTAATCAACTTCATCTTATCTTATTCACAGTTGAGCCGGTCACCTCCCCTCTCATCCGACTGATGTGACCCTCTGACAGTGGTTCATTTGGCTTTAATCATCATGACACAGAAGTACAAGAATAGTCTGTCAAATTCAAATCTATTAGCAGTAAGCATACTCTACACCATTACATTAGGTTCTAGTGAGCCCTGCTAATATGAGAAAGCTTCAACACCAACTCGCACTAGAGCTTCGATACCATCAACGAGATGCCCACAGAAGTAGAATTGCGAGCCGATCGGACCGTCCAAGTTGGCGTAGTTGGCCCATCATACAAGGCACTGCACTATCGTGCAACTGTGAGTTGGTATCTATGATAATAATGTTGTTCGGCTATGGGTAGATAGTGAACAATGCCGGCAAGGCCATTGCCATCTATGAGAACAACATCCTTGACTCGACCGTTCTCAGACGATGGTCCTTCAACCTAGGTTTCTCACCACAGCTTTAAAGGGTTGATCTTGACCACGAGGCCGGGCGGATGTGGCAATCGCTCCATGAATTTCTGGACTGGAAAAGTGTTGATTATGCTATGAGGACTTTGATGAGTCACTGGTGGTCTTCGATCAACTTGAGCCGACTGGTAGTCCACGATATCACCAGATGCCACCATGTATGGCGTAGCTGAATGTGCTACTAGCAGCTTGGATTCCTCCGCCTCCACTACTAGGCAACTTCAACCAAGGGAAGCCTCATGATGAATGATAAAACAGTGATCCATATGAACATTCATCGAGTATGGGCTGTTCTCTTAGAGAGCTTCATTGCTAAATACAATGTTCAATGGTTAATGCCTGACAGACAAGATTCTTACATAGAACAAAGAACATTCACTTGGTGTGAGATAAGATGAATGAACATGAGCATGAGCTTAGAGAGTATCAGGTGATAAAGTAGCCATGCTTGTTTATACATATTCACATTCTAGCATCGCACTACTAATATCGTAACTGTGGCAAATATCCCACACTAGACAATGCTAGGCAACCGTGTCATTCCCTTTGATATACCAAATGAATCCCCCTTTTCATCCCGGCCAGCAAGGGTGTTTAAAAAGCCATTAGATGTACAGTATATGCCTAATGATTAAGTGCAATGGTTTAGGATGGATGCCTGGAACAGGAATGTCCAAAGTGATGAATAATAAGCATGATGATTGCTGTAGATGTTTGGTAGCTATAATTCTGTAACAAGTCACGGTAACGAGTCATTAAATTGAGTGCAGATTGGCATGTCCACGTAAGTGCAGGCGGTGCCAAGGCGGTGCCAAGGCCGAGTCTTACTGGAAGAACGATGCTCCGATTAGTGGCGCCGCAGCCACGCCATCCCCTGTCTCTGGGCTGGCTTCGGGTGCGCAGCCCCATTGCATTACGTCGCGGGCCACCTTTTTAGCGCTAATAGGGCCCTCCTTCAAGGCATTGATCGCCGACACCAGACACCCACAGCAGACACCCACAGGTGACAGAGGACACCCGCACAAGACACTGACATCCGCCCTGCCGCCAAGGGCTGCCTTGTAAATCCCAACCTTGGAACCTTGAGCGATAACCACGATATCTTGACTTCTTCACTTTTTGGCGCGCTTTTAATCCTGAACACTCACTCAACACACCCGACCCCATACACCAACAATCGTTTCTGCCCTCCACTCCCGAGCCCGAGCTCTCTCCGCCGCCCTATTGCATCCCCTCTATTGCATACAAGCTTGACAGTGCCACTCATTCATGCGAGCCCAACATGGTAAGATTAAGACTGACTACTTGCCTGCTTGCCTGCCTGCCTGCCTCCCTGCCTGCTATCTGTCTACCCAGGCATGCAAAACCTCCCTGCTAACTGGCGCGTGTGATCACAGGGTATAAGCAGACGTCCGAAGGATAGATCCGGGGGAGGCGCCGGGGCGCAATCCGGAGGCGGTCCCAAACCGAAGAAAGCCACCTTCGAGACCACCAAGAAGAAGGAGATAGGCGTCTCCGATCTGACCCTCCTCAGCAAGGTATCCAACGAGGCCATCAACGAGAACTTGAAGAAACGATTCGAGGGTCGCGAGATCTACACATACATTGGCCATGTGCTGGTCTCCGTTAACCCTTTTCGAGACCTCGGCATCTACACCGACCAGGTCCTCGAGTCCTACAAGGGCAAGAACAGACTCGAGATGCCGCCTCATGTGTTCGCTATTGCCGAGTCATCCTACTACAACATGAAGGCCTACAAGGAGAACCAGTGTGTCATCATCTCCGGAGAGTCAGGAGCCGGCAAGACCGAGGCCGCCAAGCGGATCATGCAGTACATCGCAAACGTCTCCGGCGGCGAGAGCGGAGAGATCAAGCAGATCAAGGACATGGTGCTGGCAACCAACCCCCTGCTCGAGTCGTTCGGAAACGCGAAGACCCTGCGAAATAACAACTCGTCCCGCTTCGGGAAATACCTCCAAATACACTTCAACGGCAACGGAGAGCCTGTCGGAGCCGACATTACAAACTATCTTCTAGAAAAGACGCGAGTGGTTGGCCAGATTACCAACGAACGGAGTTTCCATATCTTTTATCAGTTTGCCAAGGGAGCGTCGGAAACCTACCGGACCATGTTCGGAGTTCAAAAGCCGGAGACCTATGCTTATCTCAGCCGGTCCAAATGTTTTAATGTAGATGGTATTGACGATCTGTCCGATTTCCGGGATACGCTGGAGGCTATGAAAGTTATAGGCCTGTCCCAGGGTGAACAGGACGAGGTGTTCCGCATGTTGGCGGCCATCTTATGGACCGGAAACATTCACTTCGTCGAGGGCGATGATGGCTATGCTGCTGTTGCGGATCAGTCCGTAGTGGATTTTCTGGCATATTTACTTGAGGTGTCACCAGACGCGTTAATTAAGGGTATTACAATTCGGATACTGACGCCGAGGAGCGGTGAAGTTATCGAATCCCCAGCCAACACGGCACAGGCAAATGCCACTCGGGATGCGCTGGCTATGGCTATCTACCACAACCTCTTCGATTGGATTGTTGGGAGAATCAACCAATCTCTGCAGGCACGGCAAGCCACAACCAACAATATTGGAATTCTCGATATTTACGGCTTCGAGATCTTCGAGAAGAACAGTTTTGAGCAGCTTTGCATCAACTACGTTAACGAGAAACTACAGCAGATCTTCATCCAGCTTACGCTGAAAGCTGAGCAGGAAGAATATGCGCGCGAACAGATTCAATGGACACCTATCAAATATTTCGATAACAAGATTGTATGCGATTTGATCGAGCAAGTCAGGCCCCCGGGTCTCTTTTCTGCCCTGAAGGATGCCACGAAAACCGCACACGCCGACCCTGCTGCTTGTGACCGTACCTTCATGCAAAGTATCAGCGGCATGTCAAATGCTCATCTCACCCCTCGACAGGGGAGTTTCATCATCAAGCATTACGCCGGTGATGTTAGTTACACCGTCGACGGCATCACGGATAAAAATAAGGACCAGCTTCTCAAGGGCGTGCAAAATCTGTTCCAGCAGAGCTCGAACCGATTCGTCCATACTTTATTCCCTCAGCAAGTAGACCAGGACAACCGCAAGCAACCTCCCACAGCGGGTGACAGAATCAGAGTCTCTGCCAACGCCCTTGTAGACACTTTGATGAAGTGCCAACCCTCATATATTCGAACAATAAAGCCGAACGAGAATAAATCGCCTTCAGAGTACAACGTGCCGAACGTGTTGCACCAAATCAAATACCTAGGTCTGCAAGAAAACGTTAGAATTCGCCGCGCTGGTTTCGCTTATCGTCAATCATTCGAGAAGTTTGTCGAGAGGTTCTTCTTACTATCTCCCGCCACGTCTTATGCAGGCGAGTACACCTGGCAAGGGTCCGAAGAAGCTGCGGTGAAACAAATCTTGAAGGATACTAGTATCCCCAAAGAAGAATGGCAGCTGGGTGTTACGAAAGCTTTTATCAAGTCCCCGGAGACATTATTTGCCCTAGAGACGATGCGGGATCGTTATTGGCATAACATGGCTACCCGTATCCAACGAATGTGGAGAGCATACCTAGCCTACCGTGCCGAATCGGCAACCCGAATCCAGCGATTCTGGCGGAAAAAGAGGGTGGGTGCCGAGTATCTGCAATTGCGAGATCAGGGCCACAAAGTATTGTCAGGGCGCAAGGAGCGTAGACGGTTCAGTTTGTTGGGTTCCCGGCGTTTCTTAGGAGACTACCTGGGTACGAACGCCTCAAATGGCCCCGGATCCCAAGTTCGCAATGCGGTGCAGATGACGAGCAACGAGAAGACTCTGTTCTCGTGCCGTGGTGAAGTTCTCGAGGCCAAATTTGGTCGTTCGAGTAAACCGAGCCCTCGTATCTTAATTGTGACCAACAGCAAGTTCTACATCGTGGCTCAGGCATTAGTCAACCATCAGATCCAAATCACTATTGAGCGCCAGATCCCTCTAGGAGCCATCAAGTTCATCGGAACGTCCACGTGTCGAGATGATTGGTTCTCGTTAGGCGTTGGATCGCAGCAAGAGCCTGACCCCTTATTAAACTGTATCCTGAAGACGGAATTGTTCACACAGATGCAACGAGCAATGCCTGGTGGTTTCAACCTGCAGATTGGCGACTCAATAGAATATGCCAAGAAGCCAGGGAAAATGCAGCTCGTGAAGGTGTTGAAAGACTCACAGCAGCCTGTTGATTTCTACAAGAGCGGTGCTATTCACACAGCGCCCGGCGAGGCCCCCTCATCCGTTTCTCGGCCCACTCCACCGGGTAAACCGGTACCGCCACGGCCCATCACGCGCGGCAAGCTCATCAAACCCGGCGGTCCCGGCGGCAGACCCTCGCGGATCACACAAAGTCGTCCAAGCACCACCAAACGCGGACCCGTCGCCCTCCAGACTCCTCGGGCGATCCCCAACCCCGCTGCCTCGAGTGTAAGCAGCATTGCCAGCCACACCCGCAACCAAAGCTCGACGTCCTCCGTGCGCGCGCCGCCGCCGCCGCCTCCCCCGCCGGTCTCGGCCCCGGCCCGGACCAAGATAACGGCGAAGGTGTTGTACGACTTTGCCGGGCAGAAGGAGAACGAGCTCAGCATAAAAGCGGGCGATATCATCGAGATTGTCCAGAAAGAAAACAACGGTAAGACTCATCTCCCGTACTCTCTCGTACTCTCTCACCTGTAGGATGAAAATTTGACTAACCGGTCCCTAGGCTGGTGGCTAGCGAAGAACTCGCGCGGCCAAGCATGGGTGCCCGCAGCCTACGTCGAGGAGCAAGCGGCCCCGCCCGCGCCCCCACAGGCCCCCCGGCCCCCACCGCCTCCGCCGGGCCACGGGCACGGTCACGGCGGGCAGAACGGGGCGGCGGCGCGCAGCAAGCCGACGCCGCCGCAGCCGCCGGCGAAGCGGCCGAAGAAGCCGGCGCTGCTGCAGCCGCGCGACTCGGGCATGAGCCTGACGAGCAACAGCACCAGCACCAGCTCGGATAACAACAGCAGCCGCAGCACGACGCCGACGCCGAGCATCGCGGGATCGCTCGCCGACGCGCTGCTCGCGCGCAAGCAGGCTATGCAGAAGCGGGATGATGATGATGATGATTGGTAGAGAGGGATAGAGCAATAAGCCGAGGAGCTCTGATTCCGCTATTAGAAAGACATGCGGGCAACCCGTCCCACATTTCGAAACTTCTTTTTTCCCTTCCCGACATTACTTAGCTTCTACTTCTTCTCCGAATAAAATAAAAGGATGGGGGTGTTCATCATCGATGGTTCCACGGCAAATGATGATATGTGCAAGAAAGCAAGAGAAGAGGCGACCTGGTTATCTTTTGGAACAGCGTAAGAGTGAGAGAGCGAGGAAGAGAGGAAGATACAGCTTTCTTGAGAATATAGCCGCCCATGCTTGTACTAGAACACACCACACCCACCCACCTCAGGAACCAAAACCCCAACCTACATATCGATAGTAGTTTAGTTCCTGACACCCCCCACTAGTTAGATAGAAGAAGAAGAGAGAGAGAGAGAGAGCGAGAGAGGAGTGCTTGATGAAAATTGGACATAAAAAACTTTATTTTTCGATTACCATGTGGTGAATTAATTACTCTAATTATGGCTATGCCTTGCGCTACTCGCTCGCTTGCTTGATACCTTGATTACGTATCCTCCCCGTCCTTCGTGAGGACCTTTCGTCTGCGTATTAGTTCCGCCAGGGGCACATCCTCTTCGTCTTCATCTTCTTCCCCTTCGTCTAAGTCCGAGGAAGACTCGTCATCAGCCACAGGCACCTCGTCGAACTCGGCATCCTCATCAACGCCGAAATCACCCAGGTGCTCACCATCAGCATTAACCCAGCCGGACTTGCCCTCATCGACCACGATGCCTCCACCGGACCGTCTATCTCTATCTCTATCTCTATCTCTATCTCTATCTCCACCTTCTCCCCCTTCCCCTTCCCCTTCCGCCCCCCTCGACTGATCATAATCGTAATCCTGAGCGTAGTTATTGGAGGGACCGTGATCGTACACCTCGTCCACGAAATCATAATCCTCGACCTCTTCGAGCTCGCCCAGGATGCGCGCGCGCGCGCCCTCCCACCGCCTCAGATCGCGCTCCTGGCGGCGCCGGAACGCGGCCCGCTCCTCCTCGGGCGTCGCGCCCGCGTGCGCGGCCTCGAACTCCGCCCTGCGGCGCCGCTCCGCCGAGCGCCGGCGCTCGCGCCACGCGCTTCCGCCGCGGTGGAGCCTTTCCGGGTCCAGGGGTGGCCACATGCCCTCGCGGTCGTTGAGGCCGTTTTCCTCGTATGTCCAGCCTGTGCCCTGGGGGAGACCGGTGCTCGTATTCGCGGCGCCGCTGGTATCGGGGTCTAGCGGATTGGCGGGTGGGAGCGCCACCGTCGGACTGCCCGCGAACGGGAAGAACCACAGTAGTGGGTTCCGCGTGCCCATGGCCTGCGCCATGTTGGCGAAGATGCCGATGTCGTAGGGGAACTCGACGGGCTCGACGAAGCGGCGATCGTCCGCCGTCCACCAGCTCTCCTGTCCATCGCCCCGTCTCTCGAGCGTGGCCTCGTGGCGCTGGACCTCCCAACTCTCGATCATGGTGGTATTAAACACCCAACCCTGCAGCGTCGTGACGAGCAGGATCCCCAGCGCGAGCGCCGTGAGGCCCGCGACGAAGGTCAGCACTGTCAGCAGCGCCAGCTGGCCCAGCGTCGGGCCCAGGTACGCGGGCAGGTGGCGGGCGTCCCAGAGCCCGCGGAAGCGGTCGAGCAGCAGGTACAGCAGCGCCCACAGCGAGACGTTGGTGTAGGCCAGGAAGCGCAGGAAGTGCGGGAACGTCTGCAGCGACACGCAGTTGCCCGTCCACGGGCAGTGGTGGTCCATCTTCGGGATGCACCGGCGGCAGGTCTTGCAGTGGTGGGCGCGCGGGGGCTTGGGGGCGGCGCATTTCCGGCACCAGCGTGCGCGCAGGGGGTCAGTTCGGGCGTTAGTAGTAGTATTTGAGATATCGGTCTTCTTGTGTGAGGGGAAGACGTAGCGCCCCGGGTCGACGGTGCAGGCCTTATAGTAAGTGTACCACAGGCACAGCACCAGGCCGTTGAAGATGTAGGTCTGCCGGGCCGTGAGGGGCCCGGGAGGCAGGTCGGGAGCGTTCGCGAACAGCCATTGCGAGGTGTAGGCCAGGAAGGCGATGAGGATGCTGACGGCGGGGACGGCGAGCTTCTGGAGCGCAGGCGCTGTGCTGCCGATCAAGAAGGCCATGTCTGGGCCATTTGAATGTATTGTTTGTGTATTGTTCGAACAAGGGCTATGTGTAAGGCATCAGAAGTTGTATGGTGCCAAGAGGACTCCGGATTGGTAGATGAGGAATGAA
Source organism: Whalleya microplaca (assembly GCA_022497155.1). Classification (NCBI taxonomy): domain Eukaryota; kingdom Fungi; phylum Ascomycota; class Sordariomycetes; order Xylariales; family Xylariaceae; genus Whalleya; species Whalleya microplaca. Next base: position 492,802 of record MU385735.1, on the reverse strand, counting down.
GTTGGGTGAGCTTGGTTTGATGTTATTTTTAGATATTGGAATGACGCGGTCCCCAGAACTTAACCCTAGTGCCTGGTGGTGCAGGGACCAACAGGGGTCTATAAGATCCTATTATAACGATTGATCTTGTTATGCAATTACAGCTCACCTCTACATGTGTTTCCCCCATGGTATTGGGTAAACCAGTATATATAGAAAATATCAGCTACAGGCAAGGAATCAGACGTGATTATCACCGGCAACGTCCATGGTGTCATTGTGTATTTATCAGAGTTATGTACGTTAGTTTTTTGCCAATACGTTACTCTAGGTATATGCAGTTGGTCCCCTTTCCAAGAAGAGGGCCATCATGGGGATATAATCCATGCAGCCGAGCTCTGCTAACGGTTTGTACTGTCGTGAAATATTGTGAATCCATGTGAATAGAGGCGAATGAGCATGTATAATCGTCTTTGATGCACTAACACCGCTGTAGCTCCAGCATAAACTCCCGTCTACAAATAGCGCTGGGCTGGCTTCTTCTTTTCTTGATAATTCAAATGTGGTTAAGTTAGCTTACTTGAAATTTAACAAGAACAGTGGCACCAACAACAACGACAACGACTGCGATACCTGGGCTGTCCGCATCCCTCTCTGTACAGGAGGGGTACTCTGTGAGCGGGGCTCATCGGGATCTGGTAGAGAACGAGATAAAGACCTTGACCCAACTCGCCGAAGCCGGGTTCCGCTGGTCGCAGTGGCTCATCGGCGGTGATGACAGCTACGACCATGCACTCAGCCATCCGTATCTCGTCATGAGCTGGATTCCCGGGACTCTGCTGTAATGGACACCGGAGAAATCGGTCAACCAGCGGCAGAGGCACAAGAGACTTCGCCAGCTGGTGGACATCCATTTTAAGCTAGTCAGGTGCACTCAGGAATCGCATCTGAACCTCACACCCCCATACCTATCTCCTATTCCTGTGTGTTCAGATTTCTCTACACAGGAGGGCTGACCTAGCAGCAGGCCCTGGGGAGTCGACTCTTACAGCCTTGACGGCTGCTATTAACGACAAGACCTTCGGCATGGAAAAAGGGGAACTACCCGGCAACAGACCTTCGGGGCTGGTTCGTACAGAGTAGTCTTCGCAGTTAGCCCTCTGGCACAATAGCCTGTCAATACACAGGGTCACCGTCGACCATGAATACAGCATCATAGGGTAAACAGCGGTCCCCACTCTCTCCAGGTGGGAGGGTATGCAAGATCGAGGGTGCTCATATTAATTGCGCTGTTTCCTTGTTTTCTCGCGGGATCATCGATCAGAGCCTCGCCCGGTTCTTCCCGCTACCGCTTGCCCTCTGATTGCCGAAATGTTGGAGATAGGCACGGCTGGGCTAGACACGGAGGCCGAGCTGATATCCAGCCTTGTAGCCTATCGCTAGGTCATTATGTCCTACTTGTCCTCTCTGATTTCCCAACGGCCAAGCCATAGAGCCCGAGGACAAATCGTCACCGTGGAATATAGGCGTTCTCGCTAGAGCAATGCATACCGTGGTGTCGCCGGATCCCAACACTGACTGGCGAGCACTGGTCGTCCGGACTTGCTATAGCAATCCTCATCACAAGTGGATGGAGAAGCGATCTTGGTTGCTCGATACGATAGAGGGGGATCTTGGGGTTCGCGTCGACAGTGTACCTCGGGACACGATGGTGGACAACGAGGTGGAGAACCTTTTAAAGGCTGGGCATCTATAGAAGGACTGCACTAGGGAGGAACTCTTAGAGTGAGCCAGAATCTCTAGACAGGAGAAGAAGTAGTATGATGATGGCCAAGTAGTCCGGATCCATTGGTGGCTGGGTACATGTATTGTCGAAATTGGTAAATAAAATTATGGGGGCATCATAGCATGGGTGTATTCATGAAAGAGCAATGTGATATATCTAGAAAGCGCGAGGAACCATCGTTATCTGCTTGTCTTTCCTTCCAGTCCATGGAAGAAAGTGTAATATAATGTGGAGTATCATGCTATCTCTGAAGGCATGCAAGGTAGAAGAAGAGCGAGACAGATGTAGGAAGAAATGGGGTGACAACGATGTTGTCGTAATCAAGGTATTAGATTGATTTACACGAAGAGCAATAAAACCCAAGTATGTTTTTCCTCTCGTCTCCTGATCACCATACTATTCCGAGAAACAGACACGCACAAACAATACCCAGCTTCTTCACTGCAACGAAGCAGAGAGCATCGGCAACTCGCAACCATCTAATAACCCCCCTGGTTCCACCAGCCCATAGAATGGTTCATCTCAAAATAGGTTTCGTGAGGCGACGGAGGAAGGTTCGCAATCATTTCTTCACATCGTTTCTTCATATTCCTATATATGCCCACGAACTCGAAGACTTTTGGGGCTGATTGGGGAACCTGCTGATAACGCTCGTGCTTGGCGACCATGTCACGGCTGACCTGTATTATCAAGTATTTTTGGCTGATGATCTGGATCGTGACCTCCTCGTCATCGTGGCCTTCAAATCGATGCTTTTGTAAGCTTGCGTGTTCAGGAGCGCGGAAGGGGCGGAAGCCAAAATCACTGGCCGGGCTGACATAGATATGGCCGACCGTCTTCTGGTCCGTTCTGGCTTGATTTTGACGTTTGCGATGTCGCCGGCGTTTCTTTGGAGGTGGGTCATCCGGAGCAAGTGGATAAAATTCGACATAATTCCAGGAGCCTCTATAGTAGGCAGTATCTCTGTCATAGCAATTTTCGACATAATCTACAGAATATAAATCGTAAATTTTCGCGTCGATGGGAACAGGGCAAATTTTGTCTGCTTCCGGTGTGCTGAAAATCGATATTGGAGGTGATGGTTCGCCTTGTGCTGTCGCCTCCTCGAGACCTCTGTATGCATTCATGACCTCTTTTACTTTGCTCTTGTGAGTGCTCAGTTTCCTTTCCTTTGCTCTTGCATCTGGATCACGCCGTTCCTTTAGTTCCCATTTGCGCTCTTCGCGTTCCGACTTGAGCTCGTAATAGTAATCAGCGTCTTCCCCCTCATACGAGTGCTTTGATGTCATATCACACTCGCATTCAGACTCTGGCTTGTCGCAACGACACTCAAATGTGCAGTCGCTTTCGTCGCTTTCTTGTACGGTATCAGAAAGATCCTCGTCGAAATCTTCCGGGCGCACATATTCCGATTCCGATTCCGATTCCGACTCCGTTTCCCTACTATCTCTACCTCTCGTCCTCAATTTCGATTTCTTTCTCTCTGCTGAAACCCGGAGTACGCGGGTGTACCACTCTGGGGGTTGACTTTTGTTGTCTGGCATGTTGAAATCTCTAAAATTGCCTTAGACTTTTGAAAATTTGCTTTGGTTGACTGGCAGAACAAGATATTTCAATTGGCGTCGGGATTCTAAAGTGCATCGAGTTTGTCGCGTAATAAATTAGAGTCGCGACGCGTCGTCAGAACGCGTTGTCACAAGATCCTATTAGCGTCGTGAAGTCTGGAGTACCTGTGGCTGAAGCATGGGGTGACAAGATCCCTGCATATGAACGACATATCTAAAGAACAACCCGAAGATATGTTGAATTAGCTAGGGTCTTATCCCACTGTTCTGACCGAAGAACTCGAGTACCCAATACAGCGTGAGCTTCGAATTCGTAGATAAGAACAGTCAAGCTATTAAACCTCACAACTTACCTTTCAGAGTAGATCAAATAGAATGATCTTTAGTAACCAGTCTTCCACCATGTAGATTAGAATCCTTGCCCTCGCCCTCGCCCTCTTCACCACTGTCACTATCTACGACCTCAGCAGTATGACTAGTAAATCTCAATACTATTCGCTTTTAAACCGTACAATTTACGCAGAAGGCAAAATACAAAGGATGCTAGACAGCTAATTTCGACCGCGTTTGCCAGAAGTCGCTTACAACTGCTAGAAAGAGGGATTGCCGCGTGCCCGACTGCTGCGATATCCTACAAATCTTCAGTGCGAGGCTACGCTACCCACACGCCTCACCTGCGTGTTGATGTTATAAACATCTCGAATCTTCTGGCTTGAGTAATCGGTAGAGGTACACTCAACGATCTTTCTCGAGACGGCGCGAGAACCCCTCTTCTACCGAGGTAATAGTGGCTACAGACACTATGGGTTCATAGTTCCCGGAGGCCTAGCTATTATCAGACTTAACTCACCAGGAAGTACGGAAACTAGTGTAGCTATGGGAGCAGTGGTGGTGGTGGTAGTATGGATGGGTTGACTATGCGAACTGGGTATGCCATGTCTCAAAGTCAGATCGAATGCTGCGTATGGTGCTACAAAGATGTGGGACCTAGAGATAATCTTTGTGCAGTACTGTGTATAAACCCACTAAGCGTGCAGAACAATGGAATGGATGGAGTCTCCAGCTGGATCATAGAACATAATGAAGAAAATGATAAAGGAGTTCAAAGAACTGGTAGTTTGTTGCAACACGGCATTCTTACACCTCACCGCTTGACAAATTAGATATGCGATGCTTGACACCTGCTATTGGTACTGCAATGTTTTTCTAACAAAGCATGCGACAATGCCCAGCTGGATTTTGAGGATGGAACTAAGAATAGGTGACATTAGACTAGCCACGAATCCCACGTTCAAACTTCATTATCCAGGATTCTGTGGTACATTGCTCATATCTCGCATGTCAAGGAGATCATACGAAATTTGCAGCGAGGCGCATGGATTCACAGCTTCTCTCACAGTCGTCACATTCTAGAAACCCGTTAGAAATCGTCCTCATGACAAGCAGACGGACGTCCATCACTTACCTCCAAAACTAGAGTTCGTACGGCCGACATGTCTATTATTCTGGCGACATATCGGCCCAAGCCAGGACGCAGCTAATACACGCCCAATATAGCAAGACTGACCACTACCTCTATAATAGGCAAGACATATCCTCGTCCGCCAGGCGATCACGCGTCGCGTATATCGTCGTCCTTGTTGGCGCCCTCGGGGCTGCGACTGCGACTCCGTCCCCGTCCACGATGCGATTGCCGAGCTCCTCTGTTACCCTTGCCCGGCGGCGGTCTCACGAAGGCAAAGTCGACGTTGATCGTCTGGTCCAGGAGCTTGGTCTGGTGTGCGCCGTCGATGGCAGCGCGGGCCTCTTGCAGGGTCGGGTATTCGATGAGAGCGTAACCCTATATCACACATAACCCAATTAGTTAGCTTGGTGTGTTGACTTGGGAGAAGATTAGATTCAAGCGACGTGCCTTGACGTAACCGCTGCGACGGTCCAGGTTCAGGTGCAGGTTCTTGATCTCGCCGAAATCGGCAAACTTGTCGTTCAGGACCTCCTCGTCGGCTTCCTCGTGCACGTTCGTGACCATGATGATCCAGCCCTCGATGGAGCGCACGGCGGTGGCCTTGGAGTGCGTTTGCATGTCGCCGACTTTGGCCTGCGTGGCTTGGGGTGAGCTGGGTTCGTCGACCTCCATCTCGGTTGCGTCCGCCATGGTATATTGATTAATTGAATTTGACGGGTTGAAGATGCAGAATTTGAGGTGTTTCTAAATAGAAAGATGCGAGGATCACAAGGTGAATGAATAATGGAAGGATTCGGTGTCGCGCATTCGTTGCTTGCAGCTTTGCGAGTCGGGTCCTCAAAGGTGGTGGAGCTCGATTTGTGTGACGTTCTGCGAAATTTGGTAGTGCGAGGCAGGGATACAATGGAATTATGAGGGCACTTGAGACCGGCTGAATACTTTAGCCTACCAGCTGGCCCTTACATCCTAGTAACCCCCTATAGTATCTGTAGTCTAAGACAACTCGTCTTCAGGTTTACATGTGCAGCTGAACAAAAAGAACCTCGAGAAACAATGAACTGAGCTGCAAGGCATGCTGCTCATCTAATCAAAATCATGAGTCTCTCTCTTAGGCCACAGCTATAGACCAATTGATTCTATGCAATAGCCTTTATATCGAACACACTCGCGTCTAGACGGTGGCATTGCAATACCTAAAGACTCGGCCAATTAGTTAATATGCGTACAGCATCATCATGGAGATATTGTGGTTATTAAAAGTAGTATTATACGAGCCTGACCGAGAGTCCAGGATAACAAGACCTACATAGACACCACTTCATAGCCTACCAATCTCAGGACTATCCCTACTTATCACCTCACTGCGACTCCAGAACGTTGACCCGCATGAGAGCCTCGCAAGTGACCTACAGTGGGGTGAAAAAAAAAACGTACAATTCATATCTAAAGCCACACACACCGCCGATTTAACAACTAACACTCTAACTTGTAAATTCAGCTGTAACGCTGCCTTTAGTTATTAAAATTAGATTTTTTAGAATTAGATACTCTTTTGACCTGGCTATCTGACAGTATTTTTTTTTTTTAATTAGTAATCCGTATACCACCCATTCGCTTTAATTACTGCTTTAAGCCGATTTTCTATAAATATTATTAAATAATTTAATAACTTTTTTTTAAACTTATTTTATACCGTAATCGCCGTTTTAATTAATAAAGCTATTAATATAGCATTTTTTAATATATCTAATAGCTTAGGTTTTATAGCGTAAATACGTTTTTTAAGCAATTTTTATAGATTTTTAATAAAATTAAAATTAGGCGAATAAAAAGGTTAATTTATTAAAGTAATTTTATTATTTAAAGCTTATTCTTTTAGCTAATTTATAACTATACGCGCTTTATATATAAAAGCGTTATTTATAACGAATATACTGCTTAGTTTATATATAATTAAAAATGCTTTTTATAAAATATTTAAGATAATTTCATTTATAATTAAAAAGGGTAGTTATGGGGTAGTAGTATTTATAGTAAAATAGATAGAGATTTAGCATTTAGATTATAGCGGAGCTATAATCTTAAATGCTTAAGATTTTTTATCTTTCTTATCTATTATCTTATCTTATCTAATCTAAGCTAGTTCGCAGGGCCCCTCCGGGGCTTTATATTAATAATATTACGGCGCTCGGAATTAAAATCTTTATAAAGGTTAATTAATGCGGTACGTTTTTTTTAGCCAAACGCGCCCTAAAATATTTAAGAATATTTTATTAGCTTACTTTTTAATTAAATATAATAAAGTAATAATCTTTTACTTTATAGTTAAGTAGTTATTAAAATTTATATAAATAAAGTTAAAGGAATATTTCGGCTATAATATAAACCTTATAATAAAATACCCATTTTATACGTTTACTTTTTTTACGGGCTATAGTTAATTTATTTAAAAAAATCCAACGCTTTTAATAATTAATAGGCTTTTTTAAATATAGCCGAATAAAAGCCAGACGTTTTATAACATATATTACAGTTAATTTTAGCCGCCGAAATGCTTATTAATATTAAATGCTTTTTTGCTTAAGCTAATTAATAATTATTTACGCGTGAACTTTTAAACCGATTTTAAAAGTTAATTAAGTGTTAGTAATAAAAAGATCTTATTTAATAAGCCTTATTAAATATTTTTTATCCCTTATAATGAGTTTTTTAAGACGGCCTCGGCTAGGGCGTAAGCGGCCTAACTTTTAAATCTTGTAACGCAAATTTATCTAATATACGCTCGGCCACGGAACCTCTTCTAACGAAATAATCGCTTTAACTAAAAGCCTAACTAAATATAGGGCTGCAATTCTCGTCCTTTTATAAGGAGAATAGTGTTTTTTTGGAGTCTTAGGACTTAATGGTGGTGTGGGAGCCATTATTGAAAAAAAGGTGTAGTTTGCAGGTGGATTGCGCGTTTTTTCGCGTGGTTGAAATTGTATGTTTTTTTTTTTCACCCCACTGTAGGATTCTTCCGTAGACTACATCCGTATCTTAGAACCAGCATGCGATGCGGGCATCTCCATAATGACAAGATATCCGGTGAAAGATGGTAGGGCTAGTCCTCACAGCCACATCCTCGCATCGCATCAACCACAAACCCAATCCCAACGCCTCTACTAGACGATAGTTATAGCTACACAACAGCCAAGCCGCAACAACTGCCCCTGACCCCTTTTTACCAGCTCCCGAGTCACGCTCTCCCTACCCACCCTCCCGCTCGCTCGCGCGCGGTTCCTAGCCAGCAGATCGCAAGTGCAGATACTGTTCCAGCTCACGCCCGGTTACTTCGCGAGGGGAATGAATCTACCCAATGTACTCCAACGGCCGATGCGGGATGAGGCATGTGGCTGTTTCGCGACAACGTATCTAGCCTTCAATTTGCTATCGAAACGTTAGAGATGGGCTGATGCCGAGTAGACCAGCCCGGGTTAAGTAATGGTGCGCTGTTCGCAGCACATCAACAGCACTCCCATGTCACTCTTCAACACAGCGCTACAGTATCCGTCCCAGCTAGGCCCTACCTACCTACCCTCTTCTCATGAAGTAGGTATATCAATGCAAACAGAGTGGTCGCTTGACCTAGGGGGATCACTGACCTGCACCCAAATACGCTCATTCGTATCAGCTTCTGTAGACAAGGAACATCACAAGTCACTGAAATGCAAAGAGCGAGCTAGAAAGTATAATGACCATTGATGGTTCATTCAATCTATAACACTATAGACAGCGCGCCTCGAATGCGAGGACTGTGATGTAAACAAGAATCCTCGACTCCTAAGTTATACAATGCATTTTATGCAAGCCTCCTTCTCTTTTTTTTTAATACGCCAACCGCCATCCATGCATGGGCCTCGTAACCTCGTAAGAATGCAAACCGAACAACTCGGCATATCCTGTCCGAAAACTCCGCCTTTCTCCAGCCATCAACCAGGTAACCAATGCTTATTGTACAAGTCCATTCCGAAACGATCCTCCCTTATCGCCAAATCACAAGTCCAAAACGCCATCCCAAGTTGGGTCTCTGCTGAGGATGCTCGAAATTGTAATCTCGACATACTCAGCGGTCATCTCCTGGCCAGCTGCCTTTTGCCCTTCGAGAACATCGTGCAGATGATAAATCTGGTCTCTCTTGAGATCGCGTCCCTTTCTCAACTTCCGGATCTCTGCATCCAACCTCTTCCAAATTTTCCGATTCACCGATGGATCGCATTCATCGTATACAGCCTGCTTCTTCGCCAGAGCAGACTGGATATGTCTCTCCTCATCCTTTAAGCCCTTGAGGACCTTGGCAAGTGCTACCGCAGGGTTCTGAGAGGGGCGCAATGTAGCCTGATCCTCATAGTCTGCCCCAGTCATAGATCGTGGTCTCGGGGACCGGTCTGTTACAGGAATGGGGCGTTCGACACGAACCGTTCTCTTCTTATTGGCGCCATCACTAACCATGTCATCATGTCGCTCCGGGCCCATTCGCGCGCAGACAATGCAATTGCGGCAATCATGTTCATGGCAGAGATCGTCAAGGACACGCTTAGCATCCCCGGATAGTTCAGAGTCGGCCTTCTTCGCCTTCTGACTTGCCTGCTTCTCGGTTGTTTTCTGTGTCTCAAGTGTGATATCGTCTATGAATAATTCCGATGTCATGTTCTCTCCATGGTCCGCTTCGGCATCCAAGCGTGCGTTGATTGGGTTCGGGCGACGGAAGACATACACTGGAATGCTCAGTTCGCTGAATCCGCTAAGATCTTCTTCCTCTTCCTCTGGTGCGGGGCGAGAAGCTTCAGCAGCCTTGGTTGCTCGCGTCTTTCCGATGTCGAATTGAATTCTATTCTTATTGGATGTCTTTTGGGAGACGACATCATCAAACCTCGATTTCCGGACAGCAGGGACGGACTCGGAAGGTCTATCAAGACCACGAGGCTCCTCGAATGTCATGGTAGGAGCCGTGCTGGTCATCTTCTGATTCTGCGCATTGAGGCGAGAGGGTTTGGAGTTCTTGAGGATTCCATGTGGCTGTGACTTCACCGAGTCGGCCCGTCCCTTAGACGCAGTAGAAACCGTCCTAGGTGAGTTGACATTCTGCGATCGAGTCTGAGGCATTGGCGGAAGACTCTGGCTGATGTCTTCCGTGAAATCTCCTTCAGAAGCAGACGATCCCTTAACGGAGTCAACCTTTTGTTTCTCAAGGCGTGCTTGGCGAATGGCTTCCCGCACTCTGTGCATTTCATCTTGTGCGAGGGTGCTAACATCATCAGAACCCTGCGTAAGGTTGATTTGCTGCGTAAAGTCTTCCTGAAGTGGGATGCCAATCTGAGATGTCGTGCTCTTAGCGGACATGGTAGGCTTCCCATTCGGCTCCACAACGCGTGTCGCCTTTGCGGCCTTCTTTCGGCTCGCATCACCCATGACACTCCTAAGGGTTTGAGTGATTTCACGAGCTTCCTGCAGCGCTTCCGCCTGTCGACGGAGTTGGCGCTGAAGCATGGCTTCACGATCAGCGCTGTTCTTTAGCTTGTTTGCTAGAGCTGACTCTTGATCAGCACCCTGATTGAGCTCCTCGGTCAATGCTGCATGTTGCTCCCTATGTTTGACATGGTCTTCCTTGTTTTTCTGGACGATCTGATCGAAAAATCTAGCGATCTGATCAACTTGGTCGTTGAGTAGTTTGTTTGCATCTTCGAGCTCGCCATAGTCCTGCTCGTGGGTTGTGCGCTGTGTGTCGAGATCAGCGTGCATATCAATGATCTGCTGCTGAAGTTCTGCATTCTCCCGCTGAAGCTGACGGTTTTCGTTCTCGAGCCGAAACCGGATTTCCTTATCATCAACCGACATTGGCCCATGTCTAGCATGGCTAGCGTCAAGCAGTTTCTTGAGCCGAGTCACCTCGTCGCGGAGGTCATGGTTTCTTCGCGTGAACCCAGAGTTCTGTTCCTTGAGATCTTTGTTTTCTTTGAAGAACATGTTATTGTTCTCAATGATTTGGGCGTTCTCATCCTTAATTTGATCCTTCTGCCGCATAACAATGTCGTGCTGATGTTTAATGGCATCATATTCCACCTTGGCTGAGTCAAGCTCGAATTTCATCTCTTTGAGCTCAAGTCCTTGAATGCCGTTCTTAGAGTCCAAGGCCTCGTTGTGCTTGCGAAGAGATCGATTTTCGGTTGTCAAAGCCTCGCACTGACGGCGGACGACATTGTTGTCATCACGCAACGAGTTGTTCTCCACCTCAAGAGCCTTGGCATCGTGCGAACCACTAGCTTTCAGGTCTTTGAGTTCCACCTTAGCCAGACAGAGCTCTGACTGGAGACGCTTCACCTTCTGGAGATATCGCTTGGCATTCTTAAGTGCCTCGTCGCGCTCGCCCATGAAGGATTCCGTATGGATCTCACCGAGGCTGACCTTGCGATCTGCCTGGTCCAAACGTGCTTGGAGGGAATTAATGTGCTCTTCCAATTCTATGAGCATGGTTAGATAAGGTAGAAAGACAAACATGATGGGAAGAACTTACGAGCTTTCTGATAATTGAGATGTTCAATCATTGAACTCTCCGATTCGGAGCCCATAGCACTATCCTTGCGGGACTTGTACTTGGCAATTTGGACACGAAGCTCATTGACTTCGTCCTGAAGATGAGCAGCCTGCGTCGAGACCAGCTCATCATGGTCCTTCAGCTCACAGATCTCCTCTCGGATCTTATCCAGAGATACAAATATCTTCTCTTCCTCTTCCGGGATGGCGACAGCCTCGACATCATCGTGATGGTCAGCAGACTTCTTAGACTCGTGGTCATGAACTTTGCCATGTTTGACAAAAATAGGGATTCCATTCCTGAAGGAAGAAAGTCGCAGGGCACCCGAAACGAAATCATGCATATGGGTAAGGTTGGGAATGAAGAAAGAGCGTGCAGTCTGGCTGTGAGTTCCGAGCTTTGAGCTGCTGCTCGTGCGCGGACGCTGACCCATGTGCATGTGTGCAGCACTCGGGGCCCGTTCCGAGGATTGAGAGTTTGGGGATGAGGTGGTAGATGCCGTCTCCTTAAGCGTCTCAAGGAGAGTGGTGACATTGCCACGTCGCGACTTGGGGCCATGGACAACATCGGGGCTTGGGTCCTTCTGTTCTGCTGTGTGGGCTGGTCGGCTCTCTGGGCCACGTTGGGAACAAGCCAGCTCTGCGGAAATGTTCGCGGAGCATTCCGATTCGGTCTGAACACGAGGCTGCATTTGGGCTCGCGTTCGAGTGAAGATTCGGCCTTCCTTTGATTCAACTGGAGCCTTCGGGGCCTGAGTCTGGACACACGTTAGCGGACTATGTTTCAAGAAGGTGCGAGGTAGTACATCTGTGTGCTCGGCAACTCGAGCTTCGGCAATGGAGGACGACCGACGCGATTCAAGTTCTTGTGCAGCGAGAAGTGCGTCCTTGCGGCGGGACCGGAGGTATCCCCCCGGCGGGGCTGCAACTCTTTGCCTCACATTATCCTGAGGATTGCCTCCAAGGCTTCCTCGCGCGGGTACCTAGCCCTGCTGGGATGCGAGTGCTCTTCGATCGCGGACTTGATCGATCTTCTGCTTCACGCCACGGAGGTCACGGAGACCTTTGCGCAGCAATTCCGAATATTCGAGAATGGTACTTACTTTAGGACTTGGTGTGACATTCTCCTTCCCTTGAGGGTTGGGGTCCAAGTCGCTCGCGGTTTCCCAGATGTCCGATTCCACTGGTGCAGGTGGCCCGGGTTTGTTGTGACGCTTAGTCCACTCGGGAAAACTATGTCCGAGGATCGAAGAGTCAACAGGCCCGGTGGGTGGCTGAGACTGTGGCTGAGACTGTGGCTGAGATTGAGTCCGTGGCTGAGACTGGGCCTGTGGCTGGGTGTGTGGCTGAGAAGACGGTTGAGACTGTGGCTGGGAAGTTGCTTGTTGGGCAGCGGCTTCCTTTGCTGCAGCAACTTCGGCCGCGTGCGCCTCCTGGGCAGCAATCTTGGCCGCGTGCTTCTCCGCTTTGACTTCGCGCCAAGGGCGTGCGTCCAATTTTCTTGTTGACTCCCCGTAAGGGCTAAATGAGAAGACGGAGCTCGCGTGCAGCGAAGGGAGATCAGATAGACCACTGAAGCTAGTAATGGTTGGCTGATCTCCGGTAGATGTCACTGGCTCGCTGAAGGGATTTTCAGCAGTTTGGTGCATCTCCCGAAGGATGCGAGATGAGTAGTTCTTCGAGTCCATCGCGACCCGTCACGCGTTGAACGCGACTAGGGCTGGAACCGAAGGGTACCTACTGTGCAGTAGGTGTGTGCAATTAGGGCACTGCGACGATGTGCAACGCTAAGTGACGCGTCCCAATGGCTGGGCAGGTGTGCAATTAGGGTAGTGCGATGATGTGAAACGCGAAATGACGCGTCCAAATGGCTGAAGTCGCGTCAAGCAATTAAATTGCAATGGCTTGCAAGAAGCGACAACAACAATTGTGATGATGGATTGCAAGGTGCGATGATTGACAAGATGATGATGGGAATGATGAGTGCAAGAAGTTATGATGAAGGTTGTGATGATCGATCGCAAGGCGCGATGATGATTGTTGTGATGATAGATCGCGAGACGCGATGATGATTGTTGTGTTGATTGATCGCAAGGTGCGATGATTGATTTGATGCTTGATTTGATGATTACAAGAAGCTGCGATGATTGAGAAGATGAAGCAGATGTTCTTGATCATAGAAACAAGCGTTGGCAGTAACAGTTTGATGATTGTTCTGAAAGTGAAGCTGTGAAGCTAGAAAGCAGTGTGTGAATGTGGATGATGGTTGTGGAAAGGAAGATGGAGAAGAGAGAGAGGGAACAGCCGACCGGGATCTGCTTTGTTTATGTACTTCGAGTGCACGGGAGCCCAGCAACAGATCATCTCAGGTACGTACCCCAGATCTGCCAAGATCAGAATATTCGGGGCCGAGTGCCAAAAATATGTGTCACTCCCAGATTTCTTGCTTATTTCACGCCCTCCTCTTTTCCACCCCCCTCTTGCGCTAGTCTCATTATAGTAGGAATACGTATCATCTCTTAAGTCCACACCCTTATACACACCACATTATCCCACACCCCCTGTTATTATACACCCCCATCATCATACACCCCCTATCGCACACCCCCTATCGCACACCCCCTATCACACACCCCCTATCGCACACCCCTGATCACACACCCCCCATCACATCATATATGCTTTTTGGTAAATCAATATTTGAATTTCCAATCAAACCATTAATACTATTCTATATTCGGATATCTTTCATCACAATCACCCATTGCAGACTTTAGGAGCTGTGAAATTCAAGATCAGAAAGTTGATCCTACAAGTCCTTAGTTAGGTACTTGTGTTCGTCAAGTTGAATCAACTCGATACTTGGTACATCTGACCTTCCCCAAAATTACCTAAGTGGTTGTGCCAACAAATTGCCGAATTACCTTAGGTTGGAAAGCAGTTATGGTCCTAGGTCTTTTGTACCTCAAGGTCAGTAATTGCAATGTCTCCATCATAGGTTTGATAGCTGCCTGGTAGGGAAATCACAACCACAAAAGATATAGGTATAAGCTGCGTAGCTGGCTTAGGAATTAGTTTACCTGGAGATTTTATCGTTGAACCGAAGGAAACTACCCAATACAAACAAGGGAAGTGGTGGAAATACCTTTCCAGATGAGTTCTGTCTCTATGTATGTTGATGCCATGAAAGCGTTCAATTGTTTAGAGTAGGATGGTAGTCCCTTCAACATTACGTATCCATAGAAGGTTTATAGTCACATTTATGTAGCTTGCAACAGTGACTTACACAAGTCAGAGCAACGAAGAACTTGGCAATGTCATATACGCAGTTGTTCTTACGATGGATCGCCGCTAGGCAAATTCATGTGATCTTCACATTTTGTTTACGCTTGCTTATCCCCTGATGCCGTATAGACTATACACATAACCAACAACGATACCATTCTCTCTGTACGACGATTATCCTTCTCGATTCGAGTTATCACAAATAGCCTATAAATATATACTTTCTAAGACAACGTTTCATCAACTTTGACTCGTTGTCGCCGTCCCCACGTAAAATGAACCCATATCCAATCTCCAGCCACCAGGCGCCCATACCTCAAGACTCGAGCTCCTCGACAGTGCCTACGTCCACGAACTCTGCGATTTATTCCAAAGGCCATTAATATACATAGTACTGAGTTGTTTAATATAGTGAGATACCGACATTGGTCTCAAATGTTTCCTATAGAGGCGGAGAACAGAGAACGCGTACCCCTACGCAATGAATTGTTGGAAGGTACTGCCACAATGGCGCTCCGTTCCAAAGCTCCGATACCATATCATCAGTTGATAGTGATCGGGCTTTGTATGGCAAATGGAACGAACTTGTAACACGCTGAACATATTACCGATTGCAGTCTAGATCAAGGCTGAACTTCGTTCGCGTAGCTTTATTCTTTTGCCACATACCACACCAAGGCTCTCGAGGGTTCTCCTCGATTGTCATGTCGAACACGCTTCCTGCACCTTCATTCTATGCAAAGGTCATATATGGTCGGTCTACAATGTTCCCCTTTAGGTCAGTGCGTTCTCTTTGTATTTGATTTTTCGGTCCGAAAGAGGGCCCCGAATACACATGGGGCATAATCCTCGTGTCTGCGCTATAAGGAGGTTGATTAGGGAACATGGTGGAATTATCTACCTTCTAGACCTCGATTCTAGCACTAACATGATCGAGTAGATTTAAGCACAACTGGAGCACAATTGGTTGTCAACTACAATACTCCTTTTACATCCGTATACGACAAAACCCCAAGTCAGCAGATATTGCAGCAACGAATGGCTCAACTATCAGATCAAGATAGGTGGCTGCCGCTCCGAGTACCAATGTCAGGATCCCTTGTTCCTTTTCGGAACATAAAGAGCATTCGAAGAACAAACTCTTAGTTCGGCTCTTTGTGCAACGACTGGGTTGTCTTGCTACCTCATACATTCATATTGTGACAATCAGACTGTTTTTTTACGGAAAGCCTATTCTTGACTCTTCGAAGCTGTGAAATATGTTAGCCCTGGTTTGTAAACATTAATGTTGTAAGCAAACAACAGATCTGCTTATTTTGTTCAGTGGTTCAATATAATAGATCCCTTCTTGTCCCTATTGCGAATTCTTGCTTTATTCCTTAGAGAGCATCTAATCAACCAACATCCAGTAACTAAAACCAAAATACCGCTTTATCTCGACAACCCGCAGTTCATACGATCGCGCCACATTCAGTCATGTCATCCAACATTTCTGCGCTAGCTCTTCTCGGTGGCTTTCGCCTCTGGGACGCTTGCGAGCGTCAGATTGCCAAAAACAACGCTAGACGCTATAAAGAATATGGGCGTGTATGGGATGAATCGGCGTGTAAGTTCAATCCGTCAGATGTAAGCATAGTTGTGCCGACCGTTGACTGGGATAGCGGCTTTGAGAATCGTATCTGTCTATGGCTCGCCAATGATCCCAAGGAGATCATCATTGTGACGACCACCTGTGCAGCAGCCAAGGCTCGCGCAGTAGTAGAATCAGACCTAGTTCAAGCAAAGCTCACCTCCGGTACCAGTCACCCTACCATCCAAGTCATCACAGTCCAGCGTGCCAATAAACGAGAACAGCTGTGCCACGGCATCAACAGGTCGACCGGTAAGATAGTTGCCCTTGTCGATGATGATGCCATCTGGCGAGACTTTGGAGTCACCCATGATAAGCCACATAGGTCCAATACCCTCCTGTACTTGCTTGCGCCCTTCAATAACAAGAGCGGTCATGATATCGGGCTCGTAGGGGGGCCCATTGTCTCCTACGTCCCCGAGGAACGCCGTGATGGCAAGGTGATAACGGCTTGGGAGGTGGCAGCCCTGCGCAGCCGCCAGCGGCGAGGCGCAGCGTCCGCAGCGGCCTTTATGGCGGATGGCGGGATCAACTTCACGATGTCGGGTCTGACGATGCTGCTGCGCGCGGAGATCCTCAAGGACCCGTTCTTTCAGTACGGCTTCATGGAGGAGACGTTTCATGGGCAACGCCTGAATAGCGGCGACGACGCGTTCATCACACGCTGGGTGCTGTTTGCGCAGCACCGTGCCTACCCCAGCGGCACCAACAGGCCCGAACTGCTCCCACAGTACCAGATCGGTCTGCAGCTAGCGGAGGGGGCCACGGTCGAGACTACAATCAAGGCGGATAACAACTATGTGTCACAGGTCAAACGCTGGACTCGCACAGGGCTTCAAAACCGGCTGACGTGCTTGTTCTACGAGCCGGGGTTCTGGCGCATGTACCGGAGTAGACCTTACATGGCCCGCAAGATGGTCGAGAGCATTCTGAACCCCCTGCTGACAATCATCCGCTGGATTGTTTTGTGGAAGACTTTTATTGCCTACCCCATACTTACTTGCTTACTCATAGCTTATGATCTCTGTGGGTGGTACCTTTCGCTTCACGATTTCGTAGCAAAGTATCCCTATACTCGTCGGAAGATTTGGGCAGCAATGATAGGTGATCACCTGTCCTTAGTGACTGACTTGTATTCTTGGCTAACTCTAGGCACTGAAGATTGGTCGACACGAGCGAGCACTAACAATCAGCCGTCGGTACTCAAAACGGAGAAGTCCCAATGAACGATCAAGTTGTAAGTTGTATGTCTCCTGCATTTTATTACTCTGAGATCATATTTCTCTGCATTGCTTCTCTGCGATCATGTTTTACAATATGCTTTGCTGTTATTATATTTCTCTGCCATCAATGTTTGAAACATGATTGATATTGTAAGTAGTCGCGTTGAATGTTAATACAAATCTGTCAAATAATCACTGTGTATACTTGCCATGGTGACTAGGTTCCACTATATGCTTAGGCACTGTAGACAGTAAAGGTTCGGGTTGATATCGACGTTATGGATCCTAAAATAGTCAATATATCTAAGGTAACATGTATCTCTCCATCTTGCGCATTCCCCCCCTGCAACATTCCCCTTCCACTTAAGTCTTATGTAAGACTACCTTATTATAGTACTCACGTTAACTATCAAGCCTCACGCTGAGAAGACGTCTTGTTTTAATTAAGAAAAGACTCTAGTAATATGTAAATAAATGGGAATATCGGATGTACTTGGATCACATATGTAAATGATACTTTGTATTCCATAAGCAGTCATAGTATTATAGTAATCTAACCTTCCACCATTGTCAAAAGTGAAGCTATTCATAAACTGCTGTCATGGTTTCATATCCCTAAAAGTTAAAATATACCTTCTGTAATAATAAGGGGCGCCATAGATAATGACTTCTAAAGTTAGAGGTACCTTGGCAAATGAAAGGGGATTTAGTAGACTAAGACCGCTACTGTTATAGCGGTCTCAGCAGGTATAAATGCCTTATCATGATATCGCAAACTATCAACATTTTGCTTAAAACATCAACAGGCTGTAACTGTAACGTATTTAAGTTAGAGAAGATAGTCGGTTATATAAAGCTACATCAATTGGTGAACGAATCACTGGGTATTTTCCTTAATTAAAGAACAACATTCTCTGGACGCGAGGAGGCGCAATAGCCGATGCAAATATCTCTTACCAAGGAAGGAAAAATATCTTACGAGTCGACTGTTGGAAATTGGCATAGTCCACATGTTGAAACGCCAATGTAACTGTCTTTGTTCAAACCCTTACAATTGCTGCTTTGTTCCACCCCTTCATCAAAGACATTGTTGAGCCAGCATGTCAATATTAATTGAAGTACCTTTTCTTGAGAATCTTTCCTGTGGCCGGCTCGTCTTATCGTTGGTTGAGGTTTAGTCTAAGCACGCTTCAATATCTACTTAGTCACAATGACTAGCTCTTTAGAGCCTACCAATCAAACGCGCAGCAGCACAACACTAAAAGAACATATTAATTGGCAAACGGGATGCGCTGGATGGTCATATCAGGACTCATATCCCGATAACACGCTTGGTGAGGGGTTTGTGTACTTCAGACATCACCCCCAATGCCGGTGCCAGAGGGGCCTAGCGTTGAACGTCCTCATCGACCACGCGAACATGATGGTAGACCATGACAAAATTCCTGTGTATCAGATTGGAGAGATTGTAGTACAAATAAGACTCGGGATTGTACTACCGAACAACCTATGGTTTGAGGCTGGTAACGCTAGCGTCCCAGTACCTAACAGCAACTCGCAAGTCTCGGAACCCAATGTCCAAGACTATGGTGAGTGGGCAATGCTGGAGTCAGAAGCAAATAGTAGAGAACCATGGGAAGCTGTGTTGCTACCAGTCTACGATAAAGAAAAAGAGAATAAGCTTGACCAGAGTGAAGGCGACTTTTATGACGATCGTCTTGAGTCCTGCCAGCGTGGAGATCTGGTGTACATATGCCCGTCAATGGCCAAAGCAGGAAGACGCACCAAAAAGATGCCTAGGCATCTCGAGGGGTACGTCTTAGGACCATACGAAATTATGGGTGTCTACAAGGACTCATTTTCACTGGACATGCCCCAGAACCTTAAGGTTTTCCCCGTCGTCCACAAGTCATTTCTAACCAAACATGTTCAGGGGCCTTCCGAGGCAACTTCACAGATGCAGAAAGCTCCTAGGATTGTCCCAAATCCGGGGCAAACCCTATCATGGGACTCTCCAACTCCAACTCTAGGACAGGTCACACAAGAACCTAAGAGAATACTTAACGTTGAGTTAAGAAAGGAGGTCTACTATTATGTCCAAGTTGGAGCGAAAGATCCCGCCTGGTATCATGCGAGTTGGCTTCAAAGCTCTTTGGCCGAACTCAATGAGTTCCATGCAGCGAATCCAAGTGAAATCAAGCCCCAGTACTATGTAGAATATCTGAAGCCAGCCAAAAAGGGGAGACCAAGCTTAAGGAGAGTCTGCACTAGGGCTCTGAGGCAGATAAATCATTGAAATCTAAGTTGAATAGAAGCTCCAAGTATCCTAGGAACCCGCAAGTCGCAGTTAGTCCCTCTAGGCTATATTTGTTAGAGATAGTGTAACTATGATGCATCCTCATACATGATATATAGATTTGCGGAGGAGAATTTAATGTACATCCGTGATTCCTGCACTCTGTAGCGATGACCTGAAGGATGAGTCTAAGAAGTTGAATTAAGCCATGTATAGAGGGACTCTGCTGTTATGGCTCTTGATTTATGATGTGACCGGGAACCCAACTGGATCTGAGTCTAGGCGGTATACATTGAACGATGCCCTAGATTTTCGAAAATGTGCATTCTGATGTTCTTGGATGGAACTTAGCCTTAGATATTTTATACAACAGTAGAGGATGCTGAATAAATTCCCAGAGTACCTCCTGCCATGCACACGTGTGGAAGGGCTGAAGACCGACATGGGAAACAGCTGATTTTATGTTGCCCTGGGTGATTTACTTTGACAAATCCATAGTAGTAGTGTTTTTTAGGTGATAATACCCAGCGACCTAAGGTCTTGTTATGGTGAAGCTGCTCATCTTCTGCCGCTGCTATTCACTTCCAAGATTCCTCTTCGCGACAGTAGATCTGCTTGTCTCCAAATTGATCTTGCTAAGGTTTCATTCACTTCTATATCGCTATTCCCTCACATTGATTGCGCCGCAAGCTAGCACCTGCTCGTTTTCAAGTGTCCATTGAAGCATTGCCCACAAAAACACCGCAAGAAGACCAGACTGCTGCAGCCCGGACTCACCTTTGGTCTCCAAACATACATAGAACAGCTATATCGATAAACTCATTGCAAGACACCCACGCCGAAAGTACAGCAAGCAGCAGAGAAAGTCCAGACTTGCATCTCGCCGCCTTCGTTATAGCAGCTGCGCAACACAGATCATCCACCGTCGCCCTAGGAACCCAGCGATCGCGAACGTACATACACCTGCAACCCGCCTAGTCTTCACAGACGCCTCAACCGAGACACCAAGGCAGCAAGCCTGCACGACTCGGTCTACCTACCTGCCTGCCTGCCTGGCCTCCGCGGCGAAGATGTGCACGCAAATCTACCTCCGCTTTGAATATTGCAACTGCGAACTGCGGTACCAGCTCAAGGAATGCAGACACGGACGCAGATCGTCGCGATGCTTCCACACACGGGTCGCCGTGCAAGACTCGAACAAGCTTTACTGCCACGTGAGTATCTACACTACACTCCAAATCATCGTTATACCTAAACTCTTTTCCTTCATTCCTGTTCTCTCCCTCGAAGCTAAACCGCCTCCACACCTACCAACATCATCCATCCTCAACCAACCCACCTACCCCCCGGAACCTGTACCACCGCGCTCACCTATCTACCTACCTACCTACATACCTACCTAACTACCTATCCAACCTACCTACCCACCCAACAAACCAACCAACCAAACCAGCACTAACCCAACCTCCCCCCGCAGTACCACGCGCGCATAAACGAAGCCGCGGTCCCCAACACGTCGTACGCGGTCTGGGCGCGGCGCGGGCGCTACCTCTGGCCGCCGACGCGCAACGAATCCGTGCTGGGGCACCGTGCGGTAGCCGGCGTGCCGCCCCTGCCGACGGCGCTCGCGGCCAACCCGGCGTTCGTCGGCTCCTAGAGGGACAGGCACGCGCTGTGTCGGTACTCGGACGAGAGCAGCGACCCCGGCTGGTGGACCGACAGCTGGGGGTACCGCCGCGACCGTCCGCGCGGTGCTCGTGAAAGGAGTAGTAGTAGTGTTAGTGAGGAGGATGAGGATGAGTATGAAGAAGAAGAAGATGAGGGTGAGGATGAGGATGTTGATCCGGATCAGACGGTAGTGGCGGAGTCGGGAGACGATGGCATGGATGATAGTATTGGTACGGGTGAAACGCTAGTACCGGACCCGGAAGACGACGGCATGGATGTGGATATGGATTTCATGTATACTGATGAAGAAGGCTCTCTATAGATGGCTGCGTGTGTAACCGGAATGGAAATCAGGACGTTCTATGGTGTCAAGGTCTGCGAACACGAATAGAGGCAGAAGAGCTCGGCGTTGGGCGTTGTTTAGTTGCTTATTGACGGCTGCGAAGAGGCAGAAGGGGATTGTCGACGCCAGGCGTTTACGGTCCTGATATCCATGCGCTGTATTGATGGAGTTGTTGGATTTACCTGATGTCTATAGACTTCTGTTATAGTATTGTGTCGACTACGAATACAACCTCTTTGTTCCTGTATACTACTGTTCTAATTGGAGACACTGGAGTAGGGCGAGAGGCGAGCTGCTAGTTTTCTCTAACACAATGACCTACCTCTACGACGGGTATGATGCATCTGGTCGTTATTACACTATTTTGAAGACTGCCTATTAGCATAACGTCATGCCCGATGATTTGGATGGTTCTGCAACTGAGCGTTTCACTACACCAACTCCAAACCAATGGCTACCTAGACAAGAGGCGAATACGGCCCTCCCTTCACGCACAAGTGTCTGGATACACGAATCTGACAACATCATCCAGCTGTAAATTAAGATAGTATCTTCATAGTGCTCAACATCAACACCCCCATCCCCAAGACAGAAAACTCTCAAATCATCCTCCTAGAATGCGTCCCCCTTAACAAGGACAGAAGCAAGGCCCCTATTCCCTGAAGTCGGCAATGACCTATTATTACAACTAAATCGTGTTATGCGGATGTTCGCATACATGTCTGGTGACCGACAGGGTCTGTATAGCCGTGGAGGGAACGCAATCGGAACGATACGCTGGTATGTCTGGCGGGTGCGATACTAAGGGGGACACGAGTACGTTTCGGCCCGTGAAGACTCTCGTGAATAGGCACACGATGACTCTGGCTGAAAGTTAATTCGAAATAGTGATTACAGCACTGTTAGCAGCAGCAGCAGTCATAGTACCTACAAGAGCCGTACGGAGCCCTGAGTTTAGTAAGGTTACTGGAGTCAGTTCAGTTACTGACCTTCTGGACCATTGGGACAGTTACTACAGGGCACCAATATAGCAGAAACAGCGTTGTTTGTAGCGTCAGCTAGAGATGGGATGGCAGCTACTCCCTGCTGAGCTCAGGTAGTTAAGTAGTTAGCAGGGCAATGGCTAACACAGTCATCAGGGTCAAGACTGACAACTAGAAGGCAGCTTTCAATAGTTAGAGTAAACAAGGCAATGAAAACGAGTATATGATTTTAACACATCTACTTGCTTCGTGCCACAAGATGTTGTCTAAGGCAATTGGCGCGACTCAAAATAGTTGCACTATAGTCTCTCTATCTCTCCACACTCGTCGTGTCAGTCCCCTACGACAAATCGAAAAGTCTTAGGGATCCAGTCACCGAATAACATTGAATTCCATCGGACAATCCAAACACAAGTTCTCGGGGAGTATTTTGGTAGGAAGTGGACTGACTGGCTCCTAGCCGAGGTGTGCATACTTTTGTTTACCCTCTATGGATCTTCGAATCTTCTCAATGCGATAACTAATCGTACATATATGCCCAAGTGTCTGTTCTGTCATAAAGCCAAGCAGGTGTCTGAAATAGATAGCGTCAACCACTCAACCTGACCCCGTCCAGATACGCTCCTAGTAGTAGTAACACGTTCAATACCAATGCACCGAGGTGCGCCCAACTCCAATGTGCCCTGCACCATCACTATCCTGGCCATGTTATATCATTACTTATTATCATCATCATCACTTCATATCACTTCACTTCACTTCACTTGTAGGCAGGTTCGCCGGGATACCGTCTACCACCGACACCAGTCATGGTAGGACTAGGGCCGCGAGTTTTGTACCGCCGCCTCTCCCTCTCATCCGCCGTCACGACCCTCCTCCCATCGCGATCGAAATCCCACCCCCGGTCCCGATCCCGATCCCTAGGGTCGCTCCGATAATCGCGCGGGCGGCGATCGACATCGGGATGACTGCTCGTCCTCCGGGCCGCGACAGGGCGCGCGTACTCCCTCTCCCTGCGACTCCGCCTCTCGCGCTCCTCCTCGCGCTCCCGATCCCGCAGGTGTTCCTTCTCGAGCACGCGGTCGCGGATGCGGTCGTGCTCGCGGTCGCGCCGGGGCGCCGGCGGGTAGCGCGGCGACACGTCGATGTCGGAGTCGTCGCTGGCGTACGACTCGCCCGAGACGCTGCGGCTGAGGCGCGAGGGCGGCATCTCCTTGCGCAGCGTCGCCGAGGTGTTGGGCGCGTGGCGTTTTTCGCGCGAGCTGCTGCGGTGCCGATCAGACGATCCGGGGAGGAGCGCGCTGATCCGTCGCCCGATGGCGGGCAGACTCAGCCTGCGAGAGTCGTCGGGCCGCACCTCGGGGCGGCGGCGGGGAGGGATCGCTGTTGGGGCTGAAGGCGGTGGGGCTGGCATGCGTCGTACGTACGAGGGTGGTGGTATAGCACCGTGTGGTCGAAGCTTGGGGCCTGGACGAGGAGGTATCTCGGCCTCCGAGTCAGAAGAAGGTGAATATGATCTCGGGTGGCTGTGGCGACGTGGGGCTGATGGATGGTGTGGATCAAGATGTTGCCCATATCGCCTCTCGTGCACAGGAGGGCGCAAGTCTGAGTAGCTTCGTCTCCGGGGCGGACCCTCTGGCGAGGTGCTGCCGCTGCTGCTCGTGCTTAGCCGGCGTTTGCCTGCCGAAAAGTGGCTAGGAAAAGGCGGTCTTGCGTAACTGCTCCCCGACACGTGGGCATATGCTACCGGCCTTTCTCGTTGGAAGTAATCCATCTCGGGCCTGCTGCGGCGAGGCACAGAACCACCATTCTCCGGGTGTCGGGCATGACTGAACGCGTCGTGCATTCGCGGATCGGACATACGTCGCCTAGGACCATGCTCCTCTGGGGCCGCGATCTCTCGTCGCAGCTTCTGGCCACATTCCTTATGCCATGCATCTATATCAGGATCGCATGTGGCCGGAAAGGCTTCTCTGGGCAGATCAACTGGAAACGGTCTCCCAGTCTCGGGATGTCTCAAGCCCCAGTTGCGAACGGCGTACTGCAGGAATGGCACATGTTCTTCAGGACCCAATAGAATCTGTAAGGATTCCCATCGCACGAAACCCCTTGGAGTCAAGGTCGGGATACAGGGTTCTTCGAAATCGTTCTCTGTCGGCTGCAACGAATGCTGGACTCCCAGTGCCTTCCAGATGTACGATATCGACTTATTGGGGGCGGTCAAAAAGAGCGAGTCATAGTCGCCGCCGACGGCATGGTAGAAGGCTGCGAGCTTTTTCGGATTCAACTCGTGGACATTCCTATCGCCAATGTTGTCTGACTGCGATGAACGCGCGGGTGTTAGCATGTGCCCCACCCATCTTTGCGACAAGAGGTAGGGAAGCAGAGGAAATGCCTACAATGTATATTGCGACAGCGCGGAGCAGCGCATTGAGGGTGTCAGTTGGGGACTTGTCCGCATTGAACATATAGCCATAGTACGCCCTCGCATCGAATTGCGATGTCCTCGGCTGTGACTGTGGTTGCGATGGCAAAGGCGATTGTGGTGGTGAGTGTGATGATCGTGATGATTGGGTTGAATGTGGTTGCGACTGCGGCTGCGGCTGCGGCTGCGGCTGCGGTTGTGATTGCGATCGCAAGCGAGATGCGTTCGCAGGAGGTGGAGGGGCAGTGGGCTCAGTGGGATTCGATTTCACTGAGGTCGTCATTTTTGAATCTCGAGAAGTGATGTCAATAACTGTAAGAAAGGTTCCGGGACGATGGGTATATGTGGGTTAGGCGGGCTTTAGCCTCCAGACAGGTTCAACACTATGACACTTTAGTTGAAGCGGGATCGATGAGACGAGCGCAACTGTCATCATCTAGTGGGAGAAGATATGCGACGGATAGCTAATAAGGTGTCTCTGGGTGTTCTGCAGTTAACCGGAAAGTTGGATTACTGGTTGGCAGATTACCATGGCGTCTGCTGTGTCACGAAAATAAGACGGCATTGGGCGGGATCAGGACATCAGGGCATACGAATGAAGATAAATAAGTAAGCATGACAGAGGAGGAAAGGAAAGTTGAAGCTGCAGGCTCCCAAATATGACCGAATATGACTCAAGGCGTCAAGGCGTCAAGACCGGGAAAGCTGTAACACAGGCATACAAAGTACAACTATGCAGATCTCTACGGAATACTACCTAGAGATATTACGTGCCGCATCTCGCATCTCTTCCCAGCCCTCGGAGGAGTTGAAAGATAGGTACAAGGTTGTATACAGATCAAAACAGGGAAGCTTGCTACGGATACATAGTAAGGCAGTCTCAAGGCATTTAAGGCACCCGGAGGCACTTAAAGACAGTTTCAAGGTGTGGTTACCTTGCAACAGGCACCAGAGAGCCGGCTGAGCTGTCTTAGCCAACTTGAACTTATTATCGGTTGACACGTGGGCCTAGAATCGTCTAGTTGGTAGCTGAATGCCAGAAAATACCCCGCCATGTTCCTCTAGGTAAATACAGTGTGTACGTTGAGACTATCCATCGTAGTTTGTAATATTCTGTATACGAAGGCCAAACATATCACATAAGAAATGCCAGCATGTTGGCGTTAGGTAGAAGAGTGCATTGCCATGTAATTTTTTCGTTGTTCAGGCTTGTTGGAAAAGACTTGTCTGAAGAGGAAGCTCTTTTTTGAGATAAAAGATGAGCGCTAATCTGGTTTTATACCTATTTCGGGTGGGAAGAGAAACTAGTTCCTCCACGTATGTAAATACAGTGTGTACATACGTTGAGAGACTGTCAACTGTATGCCCAATAGGTAACTTTATTAGTTGTATATGAAAGACAAAGACTTCCATCTTCGTACTTACAAGTCGGGTATACCAAACCCAAAACTAGGTTACCTGCTTCACCAGAAACCGATATGGGCACACAGATCTAGATTGTAAGAGTAATTTAATAAATATGCTGACGTTAGACGTTTAATTAATACGAGACGTTTTTCTCTCTCTTTGCATTTTCGGGCCTGGCGTAACATGCAACGATTTGCCTACTGTATGTTACATACATGCTGTGTTTGAAAGTGAGAGGCAACCAACATGCCAACCTCTTAAAAGTCTGATCCTCCAAGGACACAGCCACCTTGGCTTTCTTGGAAGTAAGGCTCAGATTACCTGCTAAACGAGAGCCGGGCATTTGTAAGATATTTGTACATAGTAGATACATAACAAGATGCGCCTTGCTGCACGGCACAGTCATCACCATATATTTCCCCGACTCCTTCGAATCCCATTCAACCAAGCAGATTCCACAGCGCCAAACCAGTTCCTATCATTGGCACCAGCTGACGAACGACATTCAGTTCGCCCCACCTCTTAATCAGCGCCGTCGCCGTCGCATCACTCATCGTCTTCTCCTTTCTGTCACTGCTCGAGCAGGCTGCCAGCAACTTGTTGTTCGTGCCCATGATGAAGATTAGGGTGAACGGGACGAGGGAGAACGTCGAAAAGCCAGCCGCAGCAAAGCCTCTCCACTCGAGGCCAATCGTGTAGTAATTATATGCGATGAACAGGTAAGTCGCCGCGTTTAAGGTCCCTACAATTGGCATGAATGACCTGCCCCTGAGAAACTGGAATCGCCATTGGCGGAGCATTACGTCTGTCGGCGCGCCAGTGTTCAGTATTGTTGGAATCCCAATCACCGACAAACTGGTTCCGATTCCTAGGGCCCTTCATGTCAGCCACATGTATGCATTGCCGGTGTTATCGCCTATTCGTTACCTGCTGCGACTGCGGATGTCAGGATCCCACAACCGGTGGCGACCGTTACAGGTGTTGATACGACTTGCATGGCGGGTGGCGTTATACTGTCAACACAGTTCAAGTGAACGCAATTGGGAAATGGCAACTGAAGGCGACTATTTATCTGTGCCTAGTCTGCCAACTTCAGTGTAACTGGATGTTTTCTGGCAGTCGATGCATTTACGTCTTATAGTCGAGCTTGCCCGGCATTCGGACAATTCGGACGTCAAGTCAGAGCGACACACACGATGACACTGCCGTTCCCAGCCGTATCACTGACGCAGCTACTCCCATTTCACGACTAGTTTGGTAAAACCCGATCAGTCGATTCCATCAGTCCACTGCACTAGATTAGAAGGAACAGTGCTCTCTGTCGGACCATTAGAGTCGTCAAAAGCCGGCCTAGTCCAGCTCAACGCCGGCCATTGGATGCCACGACGATCATTGACCTCGCCAGCCAACAGCTACCAACCTATTGACGATGAGATGACGTTTGAACTTTGATAAATCTTTGCATCATATCCAATTTTCTATAGAAGAAACTAAAATGAGACCAATAGTCTTTCTCTATACCATCATGCTCGCATTACTCGTTAGTTTCCGTGACACTTAATCTATGTGAAGGCTGTAATCAAGCAAGGTCGCGGACTATACCTCGTCGCCACTAATCAACAGCGTTCCATCCTATAACGATTACGACACCCGCCAATGAGTGCGCACAAGTTGATAGATCAATCAGAGGCCCCCTTTTCTTCCGGATCCAACTCCTAATCCTTCTGATCGGCCTCCGCAAGCACGAACCCGACAATAGGCACAACATTCCCAACACGTCCCTCACGACCATCAATCTCGACCCAGCGGTGGAACTCCCGAAAGCCCACCTTCTCTAGGACCCGACAACTGCCCAAGTTCGTCGCCTCGACCATCGCATACACCCTCTCCTCCACCTCCTCCAGCACCTCACCCCCCTCCCCCTCTCCCTCCCCCGGCCCGCGCCCCTCCTCCACCACCTCGCCCGCACCCCCCTCAACCTCAACCTCAACCCCCTCAACCCCCTCCCTAGGCAAAGCCCACCACGCCCCCAACAGCGCCCTCACGAACTCCGTCGCATACCCGTGCCCCCAAGCCTCCCGCCGGAACAAGTACCCCAGCTCAGGCCACCCGCGCCCCTCGTGCACGATGACGCCGCCCGTGCCGATGATCTCGCCCGTGGCCCGCAGCGCGATCACGTGGTTGAAGGTGTCGGCGTCGCGCGGCGGCAGCGCGGCCGCCATGTAGGCCCGCGTGTCGGCGTGATCGCGGTCGGGGCGTCCCGTGCGCGCGTACCGCATCACCTCGGGCTGCTGGCGGAGCGCGTGGATCCCGGTTATGTCGGAGGGGGAGAAGGGGCGGATTAGGAGGCGTGGGGTTTGGATCGTGGGGCGGGTTGGGGAGGGGCGGAGGGGACGCGTGGGGAGGGTCGTTTTTACTTTGCGCTTGGGGGGTGGTGGTGGTGATGACATGGTGGGTGATGAAAGGTAGGTAGGTAGGGAGGTAGGTAGGTGTCTATGCTGCCCACGCGTGTGAGGTGAGTGGTGATGTTGACTTCGTCGTGCCTTTTCACACCTGAAGTTGCTGAAGTAATACTGAGCGGCCACGATGCTTCTTATGTGATTGAGGTATATATGCCCCGGCATTGAATATTCTGCACCATGCCCGCGGTCGTGACTCATGCGTATTTTTAGACATGCCGGTTAGCGCGAGACAGGCCGCCGAGCGGCCGCGCCAGCGAGGCTGAAGAAGTAGTTTGCGTGGGGTAGTAATGCCGGACATATTGGTGAGATTCCATGGCTATAACCTGGGTAGGTAGTATTCACTACTGCTTCTATTCAACTGTATAGAGGAAAACGTAAGCAATTTGGTTGACTTGTGAGCGCGATTGAGTCTGGGCTCGGCGTAAGCTGGTTCTAGCGTATATGCACGATGCGCATAAAGTCAGGTCTGCATCAGTAGCATCAAGTTGTTCTCTACCTTCTTATTTAGGCATTCCGTATACTGAAAATAGGATTACCACAATTGCAACTGATCATTATAGACTCGACTCACAGTTTTCAACCTTCACCTTTGTAGTCCGCTCTCCTTTATTTCGGATATTATATATTCCATGGCCACTGACGCTTATACAGCCCGAAATTTATTAATCTGTAGAAGTTGTATAATCTCTTACTCATCTGATGATATACGAGTGCTTGGGACACCCTTTCGGCATGGACAGAATCACGAAGCAGCGACGACCAACCCCAAGCGAAGTGAGGTTCAACCGCTGTGATTGTGTAGAACATTGTCTCAACCGAGGGGTAACCTTAGGACTCTTTCATTCTAGCTGGGATAACTCAAGCATCGGCTTGCTATGACCGAGATAATCCCACGATAAAAGTAATGAAACCTTAAATTTCTGTAGTAGCAACAACTGCATGCGATGGAAAACAGTCAAACTCAGTGTAATCCACCTAATAGTGACTATACCTCTCAACTACCTATGTACGAACACGCAAGCCTGTCAGCTCTTATTAGTTTTCCATTTATTTGGAGTGGTATATTGCAAGGAATTCCAACTTACATTGCCGCGTGCTTGCATCCTATAGTTGATGACTGGTCATGATGTACGAATGTAAATGCTTACATTCACTTCGTGCCCTTCGCAGTTAAAGTCTCTCTAGCTGATGCAGATAATGTTAACCACAGAGCTGTTCATATATAGGGGAAATATTCATCCCATCTCTGCCAAGTTCCCCAGTCACGGCGCATACGGTCCCGAGTCACCGTGAACAAGTAATACCATGGGAGCAATAAGGACTTATTCAGACATATAAGAGCGGAAGCGCGCTCGTCTGAAAAATGGACTTGTATTTGGAAACTCTTCCCGACGGCTATCGAAACTCGAACCGACACAGCGACAATGCAAACGAAGCACGATGGATGAAGCTGGTAGATTCCCGGTCGTACCCCGTATGCAGGGGTTCCTCATCGCCCAGTCGGTTGTCTCGTTTTTGGGCTTGGTAGTAGTAGCACTACGTGTGTACTCCCGAGTTACCACCAAGGCGGGCTTTGGTTGGGACGATGGGTTGATTGTGATCTCGCTAGTGTTGGGAGTAGCACTCGTCGTGATACAGGGCCTACGTGAGTAATGGACGAGGCGGATCCCTCCAGAGAGGCTTCTTGCTAATTAGAGAGATCTAGTTTGTATCGATGGAATGGGCTATCCGATGGAACTAGTCGGTGATAACGAGCCGCTCCTCTTGAAGGTAAATCCAGGATCCATGCCTAAGATTCATATACCGTATATTCGTATATGCTGACCATAATGTAGTTCATCACAGCCCACGAAGCGCTGTTTATAGTAAGCACCTTATTGACAGAGTTCAGCATTCTGTTCTTCTACCTACGGATTTTCTCATACCACCTGTATGTGAAGCGCGCCACTAGGGTCTTCATGGTATTCTTCTGCCTATGGGCGGTGATCAGTATCATACAGTTGATGGTCCAATGCCAGTATGACCTCAACGCCCCTAGTATGGCAGCCCCGACAAACACTTGCCATCGAGGGAGCGTGATGGAAAACATATCGGCGCTGAATATCGCCGGGGACCTGATACTTTTCATTCTGCCGATCCCCGTCATCTGGCGCTTGCAGATGGAAACGTGGACTAAGATCAAGTTGACCGTGCTGTTCCTTCTCGGCATCGTGTAAGCAAGGCCCCAAAATTCTCCAAGTTGAAGCTGAGAACTGATCTTTGGCAAGTGTTACTGTACTCGCTATCCTCAAAACCGTAGCGATCATACGCGCCGATTTTTACAGCGCCCAATTCACACTATACGGGCAGGATATCCTCGCCTACAATGTTCTGGAAGCTAACGCAAGAATCCTGTGCGCCAGTCTGCCGATGATACAGACTACGCTTGGAGGTTGGTGGAAGAAATTCTGCACTTATCTCACTAATTGTGCGGGACACCAGCCAACAGGCCCCGGAAACCGCAGCTCTACTACATTGGGTGAGCCTCCAATGCCTCTGGAAGGTCTTCCTATGGGCTATCGGTTGTCTGTCTCGGTAGGGGAACCCTCATCATTTATGAATGATTCTGCTACGAAAGAAGCCTTTCATACCAAATCCGTTGAGGGTTGATGTTATCCAAAGGGGACAAGGATTTTGGTTGATACTTGATTAACATATCCCGTAGAGAGGCTGAGGAAAAGGAGGACCAGAAGGGTGGGAAGTAAAGTGGATAAACTTAATAGATATTTTCGGGGGCAGAGCTAAGCCTCTTAGGGTAGTAAGTTGTTCGTATTTAAGAGCCAAAGGCCGTTCCGAGACAAGAGGCTTGCTGTGCCTCACCGTACGAGTCATAGGACTCTTGGTCAATTCTTTTTGCTTGAAACCCAGATACCGTATCTACTCAATTGTCCGGGACCCTATCACATACCTGGAGCAAATGATCTGTACATAGTAGGAACATACATACATCTGGAACTAAACCTGGGGAGGGTTATGACGTCGGCCGATAATATCTGACCACCCGGTGCCAAGACGCTCAAAAAAGTGCATCGCATTACATACATGTAGGAGCGGATGTAGGTATGGAGGCAGCAGCAGCACCACCACAACCAGGAACGAGCACGAGCGGA
The DNA here is from genome assembly GCA_022497155.1 of Whalleya microplaca. Classification (NCBI taxonomy): domain Eukaryota; kingdom Fungi; phylum Ascomycota; class Sordariomycetes; order Xylariales; family Xylariaceae; genus Whalleya; species Whalleya microplaca. The sequence continues at coordinate 460,566 of MU385735.1, read as the reverse complement.
AGCAGCAGCACAACCGCGCCCGCGGAAAATGCCACAGCGGCGGTTCGTCCCCAAGCCCGGCTCCTGTCGTGCACCAACTGCCGCGCGCGCAAGCTGAAGTGCAGCCGCCAGCACCCGTGCTACCACTGTGTGCGCTCCGGCGCGCAGTGCGTCTTCCCCTCGCGCAAGCGCATCCAGAAGCCGCGCAAGACCAAGAACTCCGAGCTGCTGCAGCGCCTCAACCGCCTCGAGTCCATCGTGGGGAATGTCGGCCTCTCGGACCTCGACCGGGGCGGCGCCAGTAGCAGCCGGTTCCCGGGCTCGGACCCGGCGGCCCCGAAGATCCATCCCCTCCTCGAGCGCGCTCGGGGGCTCGGGATGGATGATGGGCAGGGTGGTAGCAGTGGTGGTGGTGGTGGTGGTATGAGCAGTCGCCAGAGGGTTCTGCAGGACAGCACCACCTCCAAGTACATCAGTGGAGAGTTCTGGTCCCATCTCTGCGGCGAGGTCGAGGGCCTGAAGCAGGCGCTGGAGCAGTCCACGGACTCGGACGACGACGAGCAGGGGCAGCCCTCGCAGGAGGTCTCGCCGGAATCCGCCAACGACGCCTCCAGCACCTCGCTATCCCCCAGCATGCTCCTCGGGGGCTCCCCGCGTCTCGCCTACGAGCGCATCGAGCACCCGCCGCCGGAGCACATCCGGTACCTGACCTCGATCTTCTTCCGGAACGTAGACCTGCTCCTGAAGATCCTCCACCGCCCCACCATCACAACCGCCCTACACGACCTCGCCTCCTCCACATCATCCTCCCGCCCCCAGCTCCCGCCCGCGCGCTCAGCGCTCTTCTTCGCGATCTACTTCGCAGCCGTGACCAGCTTGTCCCCGGAAGCATGCCTCACGCACCTCAGCACGCCGCGGACGGACCTCCTGCAGCTCTTCCAGGCCGCGCTCGAGCACTCCCTAACCCAAGCCGACTACCTGAACTCCGACAACCTCGAGACGCTCCAAGCCCTAACGCTGTACGTAGCAACCCTCCGCGCGACCCCGCAAGGCGCGCGCTCGCGCGCCAGCTGGGCTCTCGTGGCCCTGCCGATCCGCCTCGCGCAGGCGCTGAACCTGCACCGCGACGGCGCCGGGGCGCGGTTCCCGCCGCTCGAGGCGGAGCTGCGGCGGCGGCTGTGGTGGCAGCTCATCGTGCTGGACATCCGAGCCTCGGAGGATAGGGGCACGACGACCGTCGTCGCGCGCGATAGCTACGATACCCGTCTGCCGCTGAACGTCAACGATGAGGACTTCGCGCCGGGGGGCGTGGCGCAGCCAGTGGAGCGAAGGGGGCCGACGGATGCTACGTTTAGCCTGTGCACGGCGCAGAGCTCGGGGATCTTTTTGTATCTCGCGCATGCGCAGCGGACGGGGAGGGATGGGGGTGTTGGCGGTGGTGGTGGAGGTTCGGGTGGAGGTGGAGGGGTTTGTGCTGGTGGTGGTAGTGGTGGTGGGAACGCGGCTGCGTCCGAGGAGGAGGAGACGGTCGCGCATGCGCAGCACCTCGAGGCGCAGTTCGTGACGAATGCGGATCCGGCGCACGCGGGCTCGTACCTGGCGTCCGTGACGGTGCGGGTGATCGTCCTCAAGCTCTGGCTCGTGATGCAGTACCCGCTTCACCCACGGGCGTGCAGAACGGCTCTCCCAGCCGCCGCCAGCGCTGCCGCCACTGCTGCGGGAGGGAGTAATAGCAATGACGGCAGTGGTGGTGTTGGAGGAGGAGGAGAAGGGCCCCCGACGGCGACAGCGGCACCACCCCGCCATGGCGTGGTCTCGCGCGAAGCGACGCTGCGGACGGCGGTATCGGTGATGGAGCTGAACGAGTACGCGCAGAGCGGGCCGTACTCGGAGCGCTTCCGGTGGTGGGCGCTGACGTATCCGCAGTGGCACCCGCTAGCCGTGACGTTGGCAGAGCTGTGCATGCAGACGCGCGGGGAGCTGGTCGAGCGAGCGTGGCGGGTCGTCGAGGACGTGTTTCCGCGCTGGAGCGAGACCATCGCCGATACGAAGAGCGGCAACCTGTGGCGGCCCATACGCAAATTGTACAAGAAAGCTAAGGCGGCGCGGGCTGCCGCGACTGGAATTGGGATGGGGACGAGAGAAACGAAAGCTACGATGCCAGCGACAGTGACGGGTGATGCAGAGGCAGAGGGTGACGTCGAGATGAAGACTAGTCCAGAGACGGCCCTGCCTACGGTGGGGGATACGACTGTACAACAGGAAGTTCCATTTGGAACAGAGGGTGGCGCCTTCGAAGAGCCGAGCATGCCACAGGATCTAGACAAACTCACCATGTCACCGAATGTTTTCAACGAAGTGTTTTCCGCCTGGCCGGATGTCAGCTTCGATATACCCTCCGACATTGGTGGCTTGGGTTCGATGGACTGGACTACGTGGGATGAGTTCGTCAACGAAACTCGGGCTGAGGAGCAGTCGGGGTCAAGCGATACGAGCTATCAGCAGATGATGTAAGAAGTAATGAATAATAATAAAGAATCTCCGCATCACATCAGACACGCTTCATATTCTCAATTGTGGTATGCATTTACTGCCCTATCTATGGAGCACACATGCAAATGAAGTTTTCCGCAATTCCGTAATGAACACCGGCAAACCGATTCCCAAACCCCACAACATGAAAGACCCTTTATGCGAACGTGGACGGTCGGGTAGCGCTGAACACCTTCTTGGTGTTTGTCTTGGGGATACGGTGGGGGAGAGGGAAAGAGAGACCCTTGGTGACGAGTTGCTTGATGTACGGTCGTCGAAGGTCATCGGTCTTCTGGACCTCAACGACGCGGAGAATCTACAACGGTGTCAGTTATATGGTGGAATTCTTGCATCAATTTCGAAGGGAATCATACGTGGATCGACCTGAACCGAGATCGGTGGCGGGCAGCCATATCCTGGTAGAGAGCCTCGACAGCATCTGTTCTCGACGTCTCACGGTACTCCTTGTACATGTTGTGGGTACCGGATCGGGAATCGTAGCGGATCCAGATACCGTAGTTCTTGACGGTAAGGGGGTTCTTCTCGTAGATCTAACACACTGTCAACGTCCGGTGCTTTGTTGTTGATATCGGGTGGTCCCGGGGGAGCGAGCGTACCTGGTTCAGGCTGACGATCTCACCGTTGGCCTTCTTGACCTTCTTCAGCTTCATCAAGAAGTACCAGAATCGAGACTTGGCAACGACCTGGTTCGGGGCGAAGATTCGCATGCGGTACAACTTGGGGGTAGGGTTGGCCTCGGTGGGCAGGTGGCGCCCGACGACCTGGTATTCTTGAAGACGACCTAATGCCACTATGGTTAGTAGCGTTTCTTTTTACTGCGAATGAGCCCAGAATCTTTGCATCAGAGAGTCGGGAGCAAGTTGTTGTTGAGACCAAAAGTTTCTGCCGTCGCGATGTTGTTCAATCGAGAAATTGTCGACTTGGCGCCGTCCATCGCGATGTATGTGCCAGCGACCTTTCAATCGTAAACCATGATTTTTTCCTCCTCTTGAAAGTCCGCCCTGCATAATCTGTTGGATTGAAGTCGGGAATGGCTGGTCGTCATATCGTAGATCTCGGCTTGGGCTTCGTCGCGTGAACTATCGTTTGGTCGTCCACCTCGGACTCCGGTTCCATTGGATGTGCACAGTGTTGGAGTAGAGGAAAATAAAGCTTACCCATCTTGAAAAGTGTTAGCAATGACCGATATGCGCTCTTGCGACCATGCAACTTACTGTGACTTGCTGTGTGGTGTTGGTCGTTGATGCTGCAGTGGTAGGGGAAAGTTGTTGAAGGCACTTCGCTTAGCAAGAAACTTTTGGTAAAATTCTGTGCTAAGGGCTTCCCGCCCTAGCGAACTGTGGCTTGTGGCTTGTGCTGGGCAAGAATTGAATTGGGCTGGCAAGTGGGGTCGCATGGCTATGTGGCTGTGTGGATGTGTGGCTGACATTCTTGCCCACCCAGGCCTGCCAAGCTCAAAAATAAGCGGGTCGCAGTCCTTCGACTTCCCAGCCGGACTTTGGCCTGTTTGGCCAATCAGAGTGGGGCAACAACTTCAAAGAACGCCGTAACTCTCCCTAACTCTCCCAGCTCGTTCACAATCTTTGATGACCAGCGTGGCAAGGATGAAAGGATGACAGTCCAGATGTTTGATAATTTTCACCATATTTGTCATTACTAGCTCAAGATTTTCCTTCTTCATGGAACACAGGCAATCAACGCGTCACTAAACACCCCACGAGTCCCGGTCAGCATGGATTCACTCATCCAGGAATTCAGGGCAGCGTATGCTGCCATGAGGGGGGACCAACTAGCCGAAACTCTGCACCCAGATGCGCAGGCAAATCGAGATAAGCTGCTCTCAATATGGGGCCGTGGAGATCAACGGGGTGTCACATCCGACCTCAATTTCCTGTTCTACCAAGATCATTCACGTGTTAGGCTGTCTAAAGAGGAGACGACTGGCTGGTTCGAGATTTACCAAGCCTACTGGAAAGCCCTGGGTGAGATTCTTGCAGCAGAGGGTCTACGGAATGATGTAAAGGTAGGTCTGAGCCTTGCCTTGGTCTTTTACCCTCAATACGTTTTCAGTCACCCTGTCGCTTGGACAGGCACAGGCTAGCGATCTTTTACCAAGTCTCTGCTTTAGGGTGTTTTCATGCTAACTATAAGAAGTCGTCGTGGACAAAGGTTTATGAGTCATGGAGGGAGTTGACGTTGTTGGTCATTCGAGGATACACACACTACGACTTCGAGAACTGGACTATTCCATGCCTGTATGTCACAGGCAAGTATCTGAGGCTGTATGCGATACGAGCGGATGAGGAACGAAACAACAGTAGCGATGATATTTCCGTCCCCGTCATGCAAGATGATTTTGACCCTGAGGCCGAAGAGCACAAGCAGCTAGAGGACTGTGCGAGACACCTCAACAGAATATTCCAAACCTGCCTCAATGACAGGTAATTATCTCCCATTGCTCTCTACTCTGTCTTAGCTGACTAGTAGTTAGGGCGCCGTTGGAGGAGTCACGCAAATGGGGCATATATTATGCTATCAACCTTCTATTCAAGACCTACTTCAAGTTGAATGCAGCATCATTATCTAAGAACGTTTTGAAGGCCATTTCAGCGGGTCGGGGAGATATGCCGACACTTGATAAATTCCCCAAGTCCCAGCAAGTCACGTTCAAGTATTATGAAGGCGTCTTGTTATTTCTCGAAGAGAATTATGTTGAGGTTCGACCTGGTTATGCGATTTCTCTCACTGGCTAGTGGCTGACTTAACTTTAGGCTGAGAAACATCTTACCATGGCATGGCTACTGTGCCACAAGGATGCAACCCGGAACCTCGAGTGCGTTGGTAGCTGCTCAAAGGCTTCGGCTTATATACTAACGCGTCACAGGCTAATCCTGACCTACCTTATCCCGTGCCATCTTTTGACTACCCACACGTTGCCTAGTCCCCAGCTGCTCGAGCCATACCCAAGGCTGCAGAAACTCTTTCTACCCCTAGCCGATGCGATCAAGAAAGCCAACCTCAGCGCCTTCGATCAAGCGCTCCGAGACGGTGAGGACGAGTTCATCAAGCGACGCATCTACCTGACGCTGGAGCGCGGCCGCGACATCGCGTTGCGCAACCTGCTGCGCAAAGTCTTCATCGCTGGCGGCTTCGAGGAACCCAAAGATGGCGCAGAGCCCGTTCGTCGCACGAGAATTCCCGTGGCCGAGTTTGCGGCCGCCATGAAGATCAGTGGCCGAGAAGACGTGGATACCGATGAAGTCGAATGTCTGATGGCAAACATGATTTACAAGGTATGCCCCCTCTCTTATCTCGTCGTTTTGAGGCGCCCACCCTCTCCAAGTCTTGGCATCGACGTCCAACTGGCCAAGGTGCCTTCGGTGTGTTGGACAGGGATGATTCATACTTTTCGCGAATCTTCCTCTCGAAGAATGGCGCACCCCATTTATATAGGTGCCTCGCTGAGTTTGAAGACTCGGACGTTGAGCAAGACATCTTGGCCAATAGGACGTATTACTTATCCCTTGGTGTCCACCCCGCGACTTTGTGGAGCATGAGTCACTGACAGCGTGCCATGATCACAGAATCTCATGAAGGGATATATCGCTCACGAGCGCGGCGTCGTCGTATTGAGCAAGACCGGTGCGTTCCCCGGGACCAAAGTATGAGTCAATCGAGATACCTAGATGAATGGGGGATCGGATACCTACCTACCTACCTGCCTACTGGTTCGCCATTCGACAGTGCAAGGCGGCACTGTGATATACGTGTCTAGGTATCGGCAGACCGAAAAATGCCAGCGATACTAGCAGGCTACCTGCCTTGCCGCGAGGAGGATGTGGTTACACATGGGGGGATGCGAGATGGTGTGGGGAAACCGACGGCTATTGGGTCTTTGCTAGATCCCGCCGTGGAGCCGTAGGTACCTGGCATTGGTGAGATAGCAAAATAATAAGAGTCAGCTTCAGTCGGCTGCGGCGCGCAGGAATAAGCATCGTTTTCGGTGAGATTTGGTGTGCTGCGTGATACATGCATGGCATTTTAGCTCGCGGCCAACAATGAGACATCGTCTTCTAACTCCCGTGTCTAGATGCATTGTTCGCATCCGTAGTACGGAATATAGCTGACTCAATAAGCTGACATGAATAATTACGTTCGACTCAATCGAATTGTTTTCCTTGTCCCAAAAGTGGCCATATCAAGCTACAGTGACTGTTATCATCAACCAAGAAAAGCCCGAGCGAACCTGATACCAATCAGCTATCAATCGCATCTGGCGGACCTGGTGTATAACCCAAAATAACCTCAAGACTTCCAACAAATTGAGAATGAAAGGCCGGGTTGGTACACAGCCTAACAATCGTAGTTTACTATTGTATTCTCTGCATGGATCGTTAGGTCTTGGGGTTCGATTCCTCAGGTGGCCGATATTTTTGTCAACTATCCCTTTACCCTTTCTAAACTTGATATCAGCTATCATTCACTCTGCATCTGGCAGAACCATTTAAGGTATATATACCAAAATAACCTCAAGGCTCCTAACACACTGAAAAAGAATGGCCGGGTTGGTACGGCTTGACGATCGCAGTTTACTATTGTATTCTATCTATGGATCGTTAGGTCTTGGGGTTCAATTCCTCAGGTGGCTGATACTTTTGCCATCTTACCCTTTTTGAATTTGATATCAGCTAGGTATCGCTTCGTATCTGGCGGAACGGTTTAAGGCATACATACCAAAATAACCTTGAGACGCCTAGCAAAGCGAAAAAAAAAAAAAATCCAAAGGCCGGGTTGGTACATGGCCTAATGATCGCAGTTTACTATTGTATTCTCGGTATGGATCGTTAGGTCTTGGGGTTCAATTCCTCTGGCGGCCGATACTTTTGCTATCCCCTGTGATCATTATTATCCACCAAGATAAGGCCGAGTGAATCTGATATCTGCTATCATTCACTCCGCAGCTGGCGAAACCGTTAAGGCGTATCAACCAAAATAACCTCATGACTTCTAGCAAACCGAAAAAGTCCAAAGGCCGGGTTGGTACACAGCCTAACGATCGCAGTTTACTATTGTATTCTACTTATGGATCGTTAGGTCTTGGGGTTCGATTCCTCAGGTGGCCGATACATATTTTTGCCATCCCCTTTCCCTTTTCTATGTTTGATTTTATTTAGACCACAAAGAAAAATTAGAAAATCACTTACTTGTGAGAGAGACGATAATACGTGATACCTTTCAGTTCTTAATAAACCAGATCAACCAAATTCTGTGTGTACTTATGTCCAGAAAAAGAAAATTCCGAAACGACATGGGATAGCGACCTAGCACACGGGGATCATGTACCGTCCATCCATCCCTCGATTCAGCCTCCCGGCCGGCCTCGATGTGTGAGATACATACATGCATGCATGCAGGACGGATGACTCACACCCTCTCCTTGGCAGTCGGTTGGGTGGTGGTAGCAATGGTGGGGTAAGATACCACAAAGTAGGTAGATACCCAGCTCGTGCGACGCGGATGCGGATGTGGACGGATGCCTGAGGCATCGACATGTATGGATGGCTTCATGCAACCACTTTAACTCAGCACTGGACCGGGGTGTGTGTTTGCGCGGTCTGCGATGAACAGACAGACAGGGATAAAATGGCGGATGGGTCGGTTTGGTCGCGGACGACGCCGGGACTCGCTGCCATTGGCGAATTGAGGCGGATGGATGGGCTGATGGCTTCTGTTGGGGGCTGCTGCCGCTGGATAATTTTTGGAGGTAGGGAGGGAGGCTTACGTGATGATGGTTCGCGAGCTAAGTTTCATAGGTATGGGGATAGATGGGTAGGGATCCCGTTTGAGACCTGATCGTTATGGTGGGAAAGGGACTGAGCGATCAAGCCGTTGGACTGGGCTGGGCTATTGAGGATCTCGAATGATGCATATATGTGTAGTCAACTTCCAAAAGGCCCGGTTGGATCAAGATCATTCATAAGATAATCAGGATGCAATATGTACAAGAACATTACTCATCATCAGCTTCATCTTCTTCTTCTCGTCTCCCCGCCTTGATATCCCCGACCTGATCGACCTCGTAGAAACTGAGACCAGGGCGTACGTAATGCTGCTATCAACGATAGTGCCGAAGAGTAATAGTACAGGTTCATGAAAACTTCCTCCGGAGGGTTTCTTGCAGTCTAAATAGTTCGCCTTTTTGGCCCATGCTCCTCATCGCTCTCTGGTCCTTCTCAGAAAGACCCTACCCAGACCATCGTACAGAAAATCAACTCCTCATTATTTTTGGTAGTTTTCCCGTATCGTGAAAAGCGCGGCAGTAAGGACTAACAAAAGAAAAAAAGAAAAGGATACTCCAGACCGCGACGTGAGCCCCCCGGATGTGCACCAGATAAGATATCCCTCGGGATCGTAATGATACAAGGGCGCGAAAATGATTAAAATATGCTGACCGAGAAACTCCAAAGCCCGATCAACAGCTCCTGAACGCCGAAGTGTGGTATTGGTGTTGCGCTACTGCCCCAGTCGTAACCCCCAAGTCTCTAGCAAGATGACAATAAAAGAAGAAAACGTTGATCATTAAGATAAATATGAAAAGCTTGATGAATGATGAGATGGGAAGTGATGGGATGTAAGAATTAAGGTTGAGATGGATAGTGTTGGTAAGTTGGTCAGGGAGCTTAGAAGAAGTGTCGGTTGCTCCGAGGGGTGTTCCTGGTAATACAGGTTAGTGTCTTATTGGACACAATGTGTCTTGGGAGAAACTTACTGAGCGCTTGATATATCGTCAACATGATTGCATAGAGCGACGAATAGATCAAAGAAGAGTTGTGTGCCACCATTAAACATCTCTAGTTGCATCGTGCCGCTTCGCTTGAATGTGCTACGGCTGCGAATGATGAGAGCGAGATAGTGTGCTCGCAGCTTCGAGTCGGTGTCGGGCGTATTAGCATATGCATAACGGGCTGATGCCAGTATAGTGCTGCACTGAATGCCAGACTCTATTGAACCTTGATTAATGATCTGAGTGGACGACAAATGAGTAGTGAGAACTTACGAAGGCCTTGCTTACGCAGGGCAACTCGCTTGAGTTCTTCAAGCCCGTACTTATCGGCAGTACAGTAGATGACAGTGTCCTTCAAGATGTCGCCATCAATGGCGTGGTGATAGATGGTCGACTCGTTTGAACCTTGGCCCTCGTCATCGTGTTGCTCAATCTCCCAAGAGTTCCGACGCTTATTGTGTACCAAGCGAGGATAGTAGTCGCCCTTGTAGAGATATTCCAGGAGCGATGAGAAGATCTCAGGCTCCTCGTCAGGAAGGTGGATGCGCTTCGTATTCTGCGGGTCCATGTATTGAGTCTGAAGAGTTTGCTGGAACCACGGCGAGGCACATAAAACGTCTTCGTGTGCAGCGAAGATTCGCTGATCTTTCCCGATGACGAGGGTGACGATGGAGGGAGTCAAGGTGCTGTTTCAGTGAATATGTTAGTGAGATATACATTAATGCGAAAAAGAAGAAAGCATCTACACATGATATTTACCTGGCTGGAGACATGGAGACATCGTTTGAGGGTGCCTGAGAACTCGTCGCTGTTGTCGGTCGGCGACGGGGTTCATGGCGACTCTTAGAAACTCCATGAGTTTTGCTGAAGGACGAACTCGACTTGTTGACCTTGTGGCTTTTTGAGAAGCTTCTGCTTGGCGGTTGTCGACTGAACATTTTGAAATGAGTTGTCTTATGAAAGACCCGACCGTGGGATCACACTCGGTATTGTTACTCGAGTTCTCAATTGCAGGCAATCAATTGTTTCCGAGTACTCAAGTTTCGATAGGAACCGTGAGGGCTGCAAAAGCGACAGGATCCTTTTTTGCGACGTAGAAAGACAACTTACAAGAGATAATGCGAAAATGAGATGACGAGGAAATGTTGTTGTCTATCTTACCTGCCCGAGGCTCCAAAGTTGCAGATGGAAGAAGGGAAGGAAAAATTCGGGCGGCGGCCTCATTATATAGTGGCATCCGACCCATGTCCAGATTGTCCAGCTGGGTGTGTGAGCAAGCGCAAAGTGCTTTTTCCTGCTGCCGTACGCTTAGGCAAACACGTAAATTTGGCGATGTAGTTGGTCCACGCGTCGGGCAGGACAGGATATTACCACGAACTCACATGACTTTGCCCCATATCATATAACCCTTCTGGGCTTAGCGCCTATGCCGCCCCTAATTATCTCGGTGGTAGCGGGGTGCCACAGTGAGGCCAAGACACCCAAGGGATGGTTCAGTGGAGGGCCTACAGGGCTGTCGACAGGGAGCTTCCAGGGAGTTGCCAGGGATTGACACAGCTTCTGACAGAACTCATTGGAACTCCAAGATAAATATACAATATTACAATTTAGGACTCTTTCAATTTGAATTTGTCAGTCTTTTTGTTACTGCTCAGCATTGCATCGTTTTCTAATAAGTGTGAGCTCTGCAGAATTGTGCTAGGTGTCCTAACGGTCAATTGATGACAGAGCACACCGGTTATCGGTTATCTTGCTGGTTATCTTGCTGTCTTAAGATGAGGCGAGAATAGCTCCGGATGGTGCCAAACTGCCGTCACACACACTACGAGTCATAGCGATGGAATTCGGTTTCAGGGGCTAGATCTGGGATGGTCGCTGTGTCCATGGACCTGTATCTCGCTTGATGGCGTCCACATTTTCTGCCTGTATTTGTAGTGTGTGCCATTACCTAGGATGGACATTAGTAGCATTTACGACAAGGCCAACTGATTGCCTACAGGATGCCACTTATTATATGTACTGTACATACGAGCGAACACATTACCAACATTTTGATAATAGGAATCTCTTTTAATTCCATTGACAGAAGTGAGTGAGTGGACTTTACTACTAAATTAAAAAAAAAACTGAAATTAAAGGAAATAAACTGTAAATATGAATTGAAAGTTCTCTTTTGAGTCTTAACACTTCTCATTGGTGCGCAATGGCAGATAGTCACCAACCCACTGTTCACAATTGCCGGACACATAAGCTGGAGGTTGCGAGTCTAGGACATGTCTCAAGCCATCCGCGGTTGGGAATCGTACTACCACCAGTACAACATGACAGCCATGAGTACCTACGCAGTATGCCTCCCCCATTCTTCACAGCGAGCTCGAGCTTCTGTTAAGATAAAGAAGAGCCGGCGCATCGGCCTGCAGCTTGGCGCTATCAGCCCCACGAGTCCCAAGTTCACGTCGCTCGGGCCGTGTGAAGGAGGGAACTCGGAGTTCAGCACTCATCAATCAGTTGAATCCTACGCAAAAGCGGGGGTTCTCTGGACGAAGGATGGAATGCGATGTCCTAATTCGCCTCACTTTACCGATGCATTTCGTGCATGTTGCATGTGCAACTAACTTACTTGGAAAGGTTAGTCAGACGAGAACCGTCAAATACAGTGATTCATAACTCAGAAGGACAATTCAAGTGGCTGATTTTGTCAGCCCAAAGATACTGTAGAGCAAGTAAACCCCACAAACTACGGCACATGCAGCTATCGCGAATTCTACGTAGGCAAGTGACAGGTATTGTTAAAGCTGTCGATTAATGATAGGACGCTATATCCCCTAGCTCGATGTATTCCGACTGAATTTTCCAAACTGCATATTTATATATAACCCGATGCATCATGCATCCACGGTCCACCACCGTCCGCTTAGCGACTATGCTTCTCCCAGCTCAGCTGGACTTTCCGTCGGTCCTCCTGGATATGCGCAAAGTTGCCCGGAGTCAGGACGGCGTCGTTATCGGCCGCACGCCTGCTGTGCTGCGTATAGGACACGGCGTAGTTGGCGGGCACCGGTAGGGGTGTTCGCAGATCGCGCAGCGCCGGGATGATGCTGCCCACGGCGGAGCCGAGGGCTGCGGAGGCGAGAAGGATGTTGGTGAGTTGCATTTTTCTTCTTCTTTTTTGTCTCTTTTCTTTTCTAGTCTAGTGCTCAAATGAGTGTGTGATTGCTGGCTGCAAGTATGAAGGTGGTTGTATTCAATGTAAAGTGAGAGAACGTAGTGGAAATGAAAGTGTGTTCAAGAACGACTTGGGTGAGATGGTTGAATGAGAAAGCTAGAAGGCGGCTGCTTTCCCGCGGCGGGAGTAGGCTCTTATTTTTATATCTCATTGTCTCTTGCACCTTCATTTGAGTCCTTTACAACTCTTTGACACGTATCTACATTATTATATCATTACCTACTCTAGACATCTATCGTCCTTTGTTGGACGGTGGCGCAACTCTTGGTCTGTCTTTTTAGACCGCACAAGCTTTTTTCGGCCAATATATCCTAAATATAGTTCAATCTCTATTAAGTATACATATGTAGGTAGTGGCTTCGATTCGATCCTTTGTTCTACAAGAAAGGGGTGGATGTGAGGCTGCTTGGCACCGAGGAATTAACGACGTTCAACGGCGAGGCTCTTGGGATACTATCTAGATTGGGTTAACATGATTCGTGGATCGGACCAGAGATGCATGGTTATCTCAAGTCTAACAAGGTACAACTTAATAGATATATCATATGGCCAACGAAAGCAAGATACCTTTAGGGGCTCTGGCTCGTCTAATACCTCTGAACCACCCTCCGCATGATAGCATGTGATATTTTCTAGCAACGTTGTTCGAATAATATATCACAAAGCCCCATATCCCTTTTGGCCACAGTGTTCACTACACAATTATACGAGTCTAGTTAAAGGAGTTGGGGGCAGATGTTTCCGTTCCTCCTCGATTCGCTTGGTGAGCTCTGGGATCAAATAGTCCAGGAACACCCAACCCTTAGGTTTATCGAACTCCCATTCTCGAGGCTTCAGCCCTCGAGGCGTTCCACTCCCTTGTAATAATTCCACTATTTTTGATCGCTCGAGGCTGTGTAATTGCATGAGAGTTGAGCGATTCAGAATCGGTTCAAGGGACCGAATCCACTCGGGAATAGACGTGTATCTGAATGTAATTAGAAAATGTTCCCGCAACAATACCGAGGGACTTGATGATTTCTCCTGAAGAAAAACGGTAGATATGGTATTGACATCAAATTATGCACGATTCACTGACCTGTATTGCAAGACTGGTGATTTAAAAATGGGCGACTCGATTCCACATATCATACTACCATAAAACTCGTCCCACGAATTATATCCAAGGCCATCATCGATGATTCGGTTTTCATTCCCGATAATTCCGTGCCACGGTGCACGGATCTTGAAGGAGGCATGTTCAAGCACGAAGTCGGGTGTAGGTGGTTTTGACACGCCAGTCGTATCGAGAGATACCTTCTAGGTCATCCGGTCACCTAGTCGCCTCGAGGAATTTTCAAAACGAAACTCTTTTGAATCGCTTAGAGGAGAGACCCCATGTATCAGTTCTGGTGCCGTCGTTCTAGTCTCATATCCGTTCCGACCCATCGATGCATGTGTACTTAATTTTTGACGCCTGTTCGGCAAACATAGAGGCACCGATTCCCGGTCGAGGTACGTGGTCTTGGGGAGCATCGCGTATGCCTTATTCCAAGAGATAACGTTCATATATACTGAAGCGAAACAGTGAGGGAGGGTGGCGTGAATGGGAATCTCATCAGTAACAGATAGATAGACAGTTGAACCATCTTTTCTGATGAACTCACGATACTTTTCATTGATTCATTAGCGTAGTTCGAGTCTTTCCTAGAACAGTGGGCTGTGCCCGGCATACCTCCAATAGAGGATAATATTTATCTCTCGAAAGTTGAGTTTGCTTTACCATCACATAATTCTCGCTCTTGACTAGGAACTCGGACATTCTTTCGAGATTTCTACCCTGTTCTACCTTAATATCGAATTTGGCACAGCCATTCTGGAGAGCATTGGAGAAGAATAGGAGCGGAAAGAGACCTGCTATGAGCGCATCGCAATGACCTAGTTCGCTACGGAATGCCACGGGATCTTTGAAAAACCAGCCGAGTGCACGATTGATATTCCAAACGCTTGAGTAAACGGCCTGGCGTAACCCAGAGGATGTTTGACAAAGCCTTAGAAGGTCTCGGACGTCGAGAAACAAAGATATACAACTCCATATAGGGTACATATCATCCTTAAAGAGTCGGGCGATAGGACTTTTGGATGCATTGATTTCTCTAGCAGGTGTTTTGGCCGATGTATCTGACTGTGCTGATTCGACGCGTCTGCTGATTTTTTCGGCCAGGGCTAATTGTCGAGCTCGTTTCATGCGCACGAGAAGTCGTCCTGCAGCGACGGATTGCCCTGGTAACTTCGCACATTGTAGGAGCCGTTGAGCCTTGAAGAACTTTCTCGAAAGTCTCTTGGGTTTCGAAGACGACCTAGGCATGGTGTCTGATACTCATCAAGCTAAACTTGGCGAGTATAAAGATGTAGTGCACATAGAAATTGTTGGGCAGCCAGCCAACGTAGTAATTAGCCTAAGTAACGAATGAGATTGATGTGCAGGATATACGAATGGGGGAAATAGTAAGAAAGCCTAGCTTTGGGATCGTCTCATTGTGCTGAGGGTGACACCTTCTTCACCATTCAGCCCCTTCGTGCTTTCTAGAATCATTTCCTGCGCATTACATCCACATATACTTATTTAAGTAAGGATGTTGATAGGAACCTACCATCATTGATGTTGGTTACGTTACATGAAATGTGAAAGGCAAGCTAGATTCAGAATCCCCAAGCACCTGCGTAGTCGCGGTATATTTCACAACCATACCTAAATATCGGTTACATCCTGCCATTTGCAATCTTCTATAAGCAAGGCTTAAAGAGAACGCTGAATTTGAATGATACGTGTACCCATCACTATATCCGCCAAGTTGAAAATTAAACAGGAGTCTATCTAAAATGTATTCATGACGTGGGCTGATTCATGGCCATTACCAGCTTCAGCATGTCAATGGAATTCTGAAAATCCCGATGGGGAAAGTCTCAGCCTCCTTACCCTACTACGGAACGGAAATCCTCCTAGACCCAACCGTCAAGGTGGTTGACTAAGACACGACGATACCTCACAAAATGGTAGCACGTGGCAATTGTGGGCTACATAGGAATCTTCAGCCATTATATTTGGAACTGCGTTCCCAGATGAAGTTATATCGGCTTCAATTCTTCTGTTACGTTTCCCGTCCACCAGCCGGCCACCCATCATGATAAGTATAAGAGTGCCTTCGATTGCCCTTCCTGGTGGCATTGTTCTCTCCACAGATCAACAGCAGCTTAACTATAGTCAATAAACCCCTCCATTGGTAACTCATATATACATCAATTGCTTCCGCCTATCATATTACCAAAACACCTTTCAAGAAACCCTAGTCAACTATCGAAAATGCGCGTCTTATCGCTTCTCATTGTCGCCTTTTCTATCGCCATATCGGCACTTCCGATCCAGGTCCCAAAGGACCGGCTCCTCGACAACCTCCCCGACACGATCCTCAACAGCGTCAGCGATCTCCTCAGTTACCCCAAGAACCCAAAAGTTCCCGGTGGTGAAGCCGCCGACCCCTTACTTTGCAGCTACAGCCCCGTATTCTGCCTCCCCACATGCGCAACGCAATGCGCGGGCGGCGCCGAGGTGTGCGCCACTTGTTTCACAAACTGCTGTAGGTGATATCCGAAATTTCTTCGGAGCTCCTGGGGGGATGCTTGTTAACCTTTTTGTGCTTGATGTAGCACGGACACGGGGCTGTGGTGATGGTGCGGTTGACTCTGGTAAGGGTAAAGGCAAGGGCGCGCAGAGCGACAAGGACACTGGTGACAAAGACACTGGTGACAAGGACAAAAATGGCAAGGACAACGGTGGCAAGTAAGGTATCTGAAAGATCGCATATGGATTGGGCTTGTGGTGCTTGTACATTGGCATTGAGTGTTGGAAGTGTGGATGCTGGGATATGACCAGAATGGCAGATCTGGAGCTGTCATATGGTAGCCTGGAAAAGGATGTCCTGATACCCCTATTGCAGAGGACAATGGAGTTGAACACATGTATTGTTGGCATTGAATAGCTACAGGAAAAAGTCAATCACCTTTAGCTGAAACCTTGTATCATCCTGAGATCCCCATCTTGGTTGTTTCAATTATGGGCAATGTTGCAAGGCATGTCCGAGATGCCACTCTTCAGTCTGAGCTTTGAGATGAAAACCATATCATCCCCTATAGGAAGCCTTCGAAACCAGTTTGGTCCACGGACCTCTATTCTTCGCCAATACATCCGCTCTTTTAATTTACCATTGCGCGGTTTTATCCAGAGCATTAGTGTATTTCCAATATATATATATCACACTCTGGAGGTCTTGTTCACAAATTATATCATGACAGGTTAGTCTATCAAGCCTCCTTATCTGGTAATTTGAAACCGCTAGGGCCAGGGACCCCCTTTTGAAATACACCCTCGGGGTCATACTTTTTGCTCGCCTCCCTAAGCTTTGAGACATTCTCTTCACCATATCCCGCAATGATGTCGTCGTCCTGATTGGCGTAGTTCGTAAAGACGTAGCGATGCAGCAGGCCCTTCTCACTCGCAAGTTCTCTGAGCTCGGTCACGAATTTGCTTACTGCTGCAAATATCCTTTTATCGTCTTCTTTTCGGACCCAGATAGGATTGATTAATATTAAGAACAACGGCCCATCTGACGGAGAAATCGTGAACGCGTTCCCGCCCGCTTTTACTGAATTTTCCAGTAGTGCCTTAGTAAACGGTTGGTATCCGAAGGAGAAACTACATCCTTCGGCATCTTGGATTATGGTGAGTGTCTCCTGCCATTTCTTGTGGAAAGCTTTCATCAAAGGGAGATCTGGCTTGATGGTCAATGTGGCGAAATACTGTCTATGAAGAAGTCAATATGTATTGAGTTGGGCAATGTTCTCTAGGGGTACCAACCGTAGTCCGTCAGTGGTGTACTTAGACAGCTCCTGGCAAAAGTCCAGGTGCTTCGCTGTACGCATGGTGTTCAGTTCCTTCGACTGCGGCTCCATAGATGTAAAGCGCTGCAGTGAAGGTGGATTTTCTTTGCCTTGCGTGTGGTACATGACACACGTTACAGCCTGGTGGGTGAAGCCGTACCCAATGCTGCACATGATGTGAGTGTCCTCATCTGTCTCATTGTGTATAAAGTCACAAGCCGTTCGAAGAAGCTCGGGAAAGGTACCGGGCTTGTAGTATGTCACACCGCCCCAGAGATCTCTAGACTTGAAAGTCGTCATCTTGAAGGAGGTGACGACGCCGAAATTGTTCAAGCCACCCTTGAGGGCAATCCAGAGGTCGGGATTCTCACTGGCATCCGCGCGAACAACCTCGCCTGATGCGAGGACGACCTTGAACTCAGTAACCGAGTCGCAGGAGAATCCCTTTCGTGTTGAGTACATCGATAACCCACCTACCACGTTAGCGAAACAGCTTCTCCTTTACATTCTACTTTGTTCTTACCTCCTAAGATAAATCCGCCGACACCGACACGTCCTGCGCGTCCGGCCGCTACTGTAAGGCCGTGCTTTTCTAGCTCGGTATACACAGTCCCCCATGTCTCCCCGACACCTATCTCCACGACCGACTTGTCTTGGCTCAATGTGATTCCCTTGAGGCCCCTCATATCGATTGTAACGCCATTGCGGACGTTGGAACTGCCCGCAAATGCACTATGGCCAGTGCCTCGGATGGCAATCTGGCAACCCCCTGAAAGGATGTGTGGACGAAGGGCCTTGACTAAGCCCTGTACCTGTTCTACACTGGTTGGTTTGGCGATGTACGAGGGTTTGACCTCGGCCTGGAATGCGCTAAAGTACGAGCCGTTGTCCTTCTCATATTCTTCGCTCCCAGGTTGCAAAATTGAGTCTCCGAGCACGCTGGTCAAGGCAGCCAACACCTGAGCATTGCCTGGGTTTGACATCTTGATGCTATAGAAAAATGGCCGTAGGCAGGACGAAGTCTGGGGATCAGCAGAGGACAGAGGTCTTAGAAGGAATGACGGCCAACCCTTTCAGTATTCGAAGAGGGGTAAGATAAGCATTTATGCTTCTGCCACCAAGGGCTGAAAACGTGCAGGGCTCCAAGACCGGCCGGCAGGGCCGGTGAAATATCCTGCATCCTATCCAGGTCTTAAGTAAGGGGAGAGAAAGACAGCAAGGGGTGCGAGTGGGGGTGGGTCTCGGTGCTCGCAGAGCCAAGAATGGGCTGCTGCTTGACAGTCTCACAGCATACAATATCACACAGTTACAGTACTGAGTCATTTTCAATTGAAGATAGCTGATCTATTCCGTAATGTAGTGGTGGGTTGTACCTAGGTGAAATCCGGCCTGCTAATCCCCAAAGCCCGTAGCAGAACGCTCTCCACGGACCGATAACACAGTTGCAAGGAGTTTTTTCTGAAATATCTCGATGCCGGCCACATGGAGCTCCGTGACGGGGTATGTGGGGTGATCTCCGCACCGGATGGTATTCTCTATATTGATGCCCATTGGCTAGTCTCTCGAAGACTGATTACATAGAATCAGACCCCTTGTAATGTACGCAATTTAAGCGGGAAACAAAACTCCGTAAATACAATCGCTAGAGGCTTTTAGGTGTTTTGGGAGACGTAAAAGATGGGAATGAGGTTGAAATATACCAAATTCTTTTTGTGGTACACTACATGATGATGTTCACGTTGTCACAGATTTTCCAGACAGGAGAGATGACATGGCGACCGCCATAGCTAGCTCACTTGCGACGGCGAGGGACCATTCACTGGCTCACCAGACTATGCATATCTACTATACCGTATGAAAAAACCAATGCCTGGTCATAGGCAGCAGATATATATGCAAAAGATGTGTCACTAGTTTCTTACAGCACATGCAACAAGTCACTTGAGCTTAACTTATTAACTTGGCGTTATTTATAGCTTGGTTTGATGAGTCAGATTGCCACGATATTCAGTTAACATATATAAGTGTGAGTAACACCTAAAATCTGCACCTCACTTCTTCATTGATGGACTCATCTGATCTATCATCAGCACGTCTTGTTGTTCAGCATACTATCTCTTGTACGACTAATTCCTTGAAGCCAGACTTCTCGATTATGTATGAATGGGGCCTTCGATTTCGCATTCGTGTAGCTAGCAGCAATAGCTACCTTCACGATGTAATTGCGTTGTTTGCTTGTGAACCTATCTGTGAGCCTCATCTTATAACAAACTAAATGCATATATCTGGGGCAATCTATGCCTAATTTATTTCTTTTTCTGGCTTTTCATGCTCTCCCTCTTATAGGACTGAACTTACGCAGGATCCGGCGAGGAGCCGCGGATTCGACCGGTTGGGATGAGGATGGTTGATAGAATTATGTTGAATCCAGGCCGCAAGGTACGCTGTCTTCTTTTTTGAGGACAACTGGAGAATATTGATTATGGCTTTAGTCAACACGTCCATGATCCATCCATGATCCTCTACTGGGGTCTAGCCTGTTGACGCGATGCGAAATGTCGTTTTGAGTCACATGGCCTGCGAGCTTAAGCCTTCTGGCTAACTTGAATCATTTGACGACATGAAGATTGATGAAGACCTGATGTTCTACCTATTGATAACCTCATATTAGGTAACTCCTAAGGTTTGTGACTCAAGTGCACATATGTATCTATCTACCCCTACCCAGGTGCTTACGTATGTACTACAGTAGAAGTTACATGTAGTTCAGGTTGTGTTTGACTCGATGGAACCTTTGTATCTGTGTGGTCAAGAACCATATACCTTACTTCCTTCCATTTACGAGTCACCAATAGATAGGTACCTACCTCGGTAGGTAGGTACTAGTGGACTATTGGTTGCTCAGGAGTGAATGAGCACCTGCAAACATTGATGTTTGCCCCCTATTGTGGGGCTGCCCCGTGGCTGGCTGCTCAGGTGTCCATTGTCACGCAGGCGCCAAGGCAACCTCTCCCAGTGTGCCCCACCTAGAAACACATAAATACCCTACCCTCCTCCCAGAATCTTTCCCTCTTTCTTCTTCCTTTCCTCCCCATCTTAGTGCACGGGCTTTAGGCATCACAGTGAGGAGCAATCCGAGTGTGTCTTTTTGCTAGTTGAAAACTATAACATGACCACTCCTGTCTGGTTTTAATCGGGCAGGGAATTTTTGTAACCCTTCACGTCTGTGATCTTTTCATTGCGATCTGCCCCTCGCGGATGGGCGCGAAGAAGAGAGTTGCTTGAGGATGGCTCCATTTAGGTAAGCCACGAGCTTGGCTATCGGATATTGGCTCTGGGCTCACTATATACGATAGATGAATAGAACAACCCTGCAGTCTGCTTTGTGACGCGTCGCTAGCCTGCTGTCCTAGTACCAAAGCGAGATTCCGTTCTAGATTCGTTGATGGGTGCGGTGTAGCTGTCTGGCGCGTTGGATTTGAGCGCGTCGTGGGTAGTCGGTGAAGTGATAGACCTTGATCAGGCGGACGCGACTTGGCATTACTTCTCGTACCATGTACCGAAGCCAATAGGGACGAGGCATCGCGTATAGCAAGCCAGATGGGCATTTATTCATTCCGCGCAGTACATGATCTGCACGATGTCACAGATGGTCCTGCGACATGATCGGACGCGACTCCATCGCGAGCAAGCAGAATATCAACCAGGCAATCAGACGTCCTTCACCAGATGTCTTGACAATGTAGCTATCATGAGCCACCTGACATAGGCAATATTAATGACGAACACAATCCAGTCCGAGATGTCTTATGGTACTACAATGCCCAAGATATATTGGGGGTTTCCCGATCTATGGCTAGCGAAGGCTCGAAGATAACTATGTGCTTATGCTGCTACCTCGATAGCCTGACCATTGCCCTCTAATCGAATACAGCTTACAGTTATCAACAGGCCTTGCATGACATCTCGATTGAGACAGCCAATATTTCATTCAATATAACGAGATTATCCCAGTACCGGTATATCACCAAGAACTACGAATCCTACCTACAACACCGCATATTTTCGAGTCACTTGCTGTGGCGAATATGCACCCTTGAGAGATCTCAGTACGTCGAAGGTTGCGCTTGATCTCCCCGCCGGCTGGGAGTAGTGTCGCTTGAACACAATGGTGGTACCTCTCTCCTTGGCTTGTCGCCAGTTCACTGGAGTACCAGACTAATTGATCGTCAAGTTGTCGTATTGTAGCTTCAAGCCCGTCCTCAGGATGGGAAAGCCTAGCAGTATGCGATTTATTCATGGTCTCCTACATCGGCAGTATTATTAGGCACTGCGCTCCATTCACGCTACTTGCTAGGTGTCGGAAATTGATACATATCATTTGGCTTTATGTTCATAGCTTTTAGTCAAGCGACATCACGCAGATGTCCTTCGCTTTGTCAATAACGTAGGGGTTGGTGGCGCAAGGATCGAAGCGGATTTAGGATACCTACCTGATACAAAAGGGGCGTACACTCTGCGTGTTTCTAATGCCTATAAAGCATTATTATTAGAATTAGCTTTTCATCATTTTAATAGCTAAACTATATAATTGATAGGCAATGGAATCTCCAGTCTTCTAGATAAACCTTCAAATTGAAAAACAATAGTTCTAAAGCTGAAATCAATACTCATCGTATCAAAATCACTTTGTCCTGCTCTACCTCGTCAAACTATTACAGACGGAACAGTTCAACATGTGACTCTTAGCAAGTCTAATGAAACGACGAAAAGAAGGCTCTGGTCTCCTGCTCAATTGCACTCTTTCCGATCCTTCATCCTGTAATTTCTTCTACAGGACCGTCATGGCGTGCTGAATTTTCCTAATGCGTCCAATAGAATGATTCGATTGATCAAATATCCCCCAAGATCTCAGCTTACACTATGTTGTCCCTGAAAATCTTACGGCCGTCAATGTGGCGCCAACGGGTACGTAAGAAGCATCGCAATACCATTACACAAGGACGGCACAGCCACTTTCAGTGTTATACAAGAAGGATCTTCCCGATTTACTTCAGACTGTGGCTTCTAAGTTTAACCAACAGGTGCTGCGGCTGTAGATATAAGCTACGGATCTGGAAACATCAGACGGGGATTGCGGATATGTGCTTTTGCAATCCATGTCACACGTGGCACCTTGACTGCCTCACATTCCAGAGGCCAGATAGATTAAGATAACATACAACTGCTGAAAGAGTCTCTGAGTGTGATGATGGCATACCCCTGTTTGAATTGTGAACGTTATATTGGCCCCATTACTAATCTAAGAGGTAGGCAAGTGTAGAGTGTCTTTCTCCCCTCCCGCCTCTCCCCACCCTGAACCGGCCCCTAGGTGAGTCGACGCCAAACCGATTAATCTAGGCGTTACAACTACGCTGTCAGATCATGACTCGGTTACTTTAGTCTGAACAAACATGAAATGAAACAAAGGAAGATGGGTGTGACTAGTTGGTGACTACCATTCCTCCCACGCCATGGCTGACGGTAATCGTTAGACTTCACGGGAGCCGATGAGCATATGAGGAGGTGTTTCTCTGCAGACTTCGTATCGTCCCATCTCAGTTCTGTGAATATCACAAAAAGACGTCGGGTCCTAGGCTGCTCATCGAAACTCAGATATTGCTTCCACGAGCCTCGTGTTGCTCGGCCTCTGTTATCTTGTGTCAAGGCACATTCAACTTCACCATGCTGTCATCCATCCTCTCGCTTGTCAGTCTCCTGGCTGCCGCCGCGGCACTACCATCCACAACACACTTGGATGCTGTTCACAGGGACGTAGTCAAGCGCGACGGTCCCGGTTATACATGCCCAACCACGGCTCAGCCAGTCGCCGACAGCAACGACAACGGAGGCAAAGGTGTCCTGCTCCAGAACGCCGACAGCCAGACCCGCAGCTTCTACGTCTACTGGAACAGCTGCGACCTCGTCCCGCTCAGTTACATCGCTGTCCCGCCCAACCAGACGGCGTTCATCGCCCTGCCCGATTTGTTCCAGGGCCGCATCGTGCGCGGCACCGACGCCGTCAACCTCGATGGCAAGGCCCACCTCCTGGGTACCTGGCTCGAATTCACGCTTGACAAGACCGGCAAGGGCTACGCGGACGTATCGCTGATCCGCGGCTGCGACGGCGCCGTCACCGTGAAGGCGCTGGATGGGACGAACGCTTCCACGGGGTTCCAAAAGTGGCTGTTCGACAACGTCCCCGCTGATGCTCTCGAGACCAAGCCGTCAGGATCCCAGGCCATCAAGGCCACCGAGGGTGCGGCGTCTGTCATCGTCAGCGCGCCGAGGGATTACCTTGCGGGACAGCTCGGTTACGGGCAGGCCTACATCGACGATTATCATGGAGATCCTGTCATTTGCTCGTCGAACGAGCGCTTTGGTGTTACGTTCTACCCTGGTCGGCCTTAGATGGTAGACAGTATACGTTTAGATATCAAGGCGTTTGGTTAGCGCGGTATTTTGGGATTGTATCATAGCTGGGATCCCGATGTATGCTTGATATCTCATTCAGATTGGCTATGATAACTTTTGAATTATCGATCACTTGGAGTTTGAGAGAATAGTTCATGATATCTCAATCAATGCAATAAAAGAAATCAGCTCTACAATCGCCCTAGTAGCAGTGACCTTACTCCATGATCATGAGGTAAACCCTAATCTCCTCCTCAGCCATAATGGCATATGTAACGCAACATTTATTTGTAGGAATCAACGAAATGTCTCCATGGTTCCTGGACTTCCGAATCCTTCCCACGAACTGAACAATACACTTCGCAAACGCGCTCCATGTAGTAATCTGGACGTATTTGTTTAGGTAGATGAGTAAAATTTTGGTCACATATGGAAAATATATCGTCTAAGAGACAAATCAGCTATTAAATCCACCGAAGACAAATAAATGGTCATACCTCCGGTCAGGATCTTTATGAGGGCATCGCCATTGAAGATGTGATATATTTCACCCCTATCAACGCCGAGAAATTGGTCCTGTATCTCATTAGCATCACACAGAAACCTTGGACAAGGGTCATTCCTACCCCATCCGCTCTCAACAGGATAACAGGTCCTCCAAACAGCTGTGTTTGAATCTGCTGTCCAAGTGATAAGGATTCTAGTTGTATATTGTCCTTTTCCTTGTCATAGAGTTCCACGAAGTCGAGTACTCTGAGCAGGAGGCTAAGCACGACCGCCGCTTTTACGACCGGCCCGGAAAGGAAATCATCGAGCCTCTCCGCTATCTATTCTGGATGTCAGTGTTCATGGAAGATCTTGAGGACAGAATTCCAAGTACGGCTTTGTTGAGGACAAAGATGCCCGCCCCCTCTACCAGACGCGGGATCCGGGCATAGTTTCCAACAGTTAGCAAGCTGCGCAAGCTGGGCACTGCTTTTAGGAGCTCGAGACGATGGGGTTCGAGAGCTGATCTCATTTGGGAGGAGTCCAAGTGCGTCAAGGCCGCCTGAAAAGCTTTGTAGATCTGGTGATATAGTTAGTAGCAAGGTTCAGCTTCATATTCGATTAAATACTGGTGGTTACATCGACTTGGGTGGAGTGCCTGACATCCTTCGAGCCAAGGTGCAACTCGACAACCTCCGGCCTAAGGGGGTGAAAGTACGTGACTTCCGGGGACGTGTTTACAGGTGCGGTAGCCATGGTGTGCGATAGAGTAATGTAGTAGTGACTTAAGGTCGAGAGATTTTTCCTAGAGGTGGTGGAAACGACCATATTTATATATTACCGAAATATCCACCTATCGTGTGGTTTGGCAACATCATTAGTTCTTGTGCCTGACTCTCCGTGTCACTCACTACATCATAGAGCTTTGCATCCAAAGATTGGATGTTTCTACTTCATATTGTATATCCAACGTGTTTGTGCGTATCCTCTGATTATTATCGTTCGGAAAGATGCTACTATTGACTGGGCCGCGTTTGGGTTTGGGCTGACGGAGGCGTCATGAGCAAGGAAGTTTGTACGAAAGTAATCTGTCACGGCCATGGCTACCCAAACGAAACTACCGCCGGCTCAATATCGCACACGTATTGGTTTGCATTAGCAAAAGTTGGTCAGTTGGTCGAACTTTGATGTATGAAGTAGTCAGTCACTGCGATCATTTGTGGCATCGTATTCTGTTGGCTATATTGTCAAACGAAAGTCTCCTATTAAGAGATGAAATGGGTCCACCTCAATTGCAAGCCCAGAATCCTCGTGATAATGTTTCCATGTTTCTACACAGATAGAGAGGGATCTATCTAGAATGAATAGATCACCCTTAAGTGACACTCTGCCGAATTAAGGCAATATCATGTCGCAACCCCTAGATAACGGGAACACCACGCTATTATTGTAGCCAACTCTATCCCTCCCCGACATCGCCAGTCTACGGTCAAAGCATATGGAATAGACTATACTGCGAGAATGATATCTTGTACCTTACTTCACCGACCTATTAGGAACTGAACTCGAAAATACTATTATTTCGAAGTAACCTGCAATATAGCCCCTAATACTCATGTTACCACAATTACAGCGTGTGCAATAATTATATAGGTGCTGCTGTGATTACTAAGATATTCAATTGAATTTGTAACAATTGTAAAGCCTGAGTGATCTGCTTTACACTCTGGAGATCTCTTCCAAGTTAAAAACTCTTGGAGTAAGTATCTATAGCTATTATCTCCATCGTGACACATGTACATGTCGAAGTCTGATCAGTGGATTCGTATGATCATATGTTGTTTTACCCTGCCCTCGCATACCAAAAAAGGCTACTTGTATCACCATATAATTCTCTTAGTCTTGAGTCATCACATATTTCAAACAATTGATGGGAATTCCCTTGCTCGTGGATCAATCGTCTCATCTGGAATCAGCTAATGTACCTACATGGACTTCACATACACTATCAAGGAATGCCGCTTCGAAAATGGTGTACGAATGATATGTGGAAGAGAAGCAAGCGTTTTGCTGAGAAAAACTACTAAGAGCAATCAAAGCAAGACTGCTCTGCACTTGTAACAAACAGAACTCACCATCATGCCCTGGGTAATAAATGATAGGAAACCAGAGTCATTTTCAACGTATTATATTTCCCGGCTGGGTAGTAGACTGCTTGTACAATTTAGAGTACCTTGCTCTGAGTGACAGGAGGCCATGACTGGTAGGTAGGTATGAAAGAACCTTGTTGACCACGTACCCTGCTCGTATCTTACAAATGGGCGTTCCCGTCGCCATCCATCCTAGGCGGCCGTAGCCTCGGGAACAAAGGCGTACCGCGGCATGGCCGCCATCCTCTCCTCCGGGCTCAGCTCGTCCTCGTATATCATCTTCACGTTCTTGTCCTTGTCCTTCTTCGACTTCTTCTCCGGTGCTGCCGCCTCTTCCGCGGCCGGCTCGGCAGCGGTGTGCGACTCGGATTTCCTCGGTGGCTTGATGCCCGCCTCCGCCATCCGGATTATCTGGTCGATGTCGTCGCCTTGCTGTGCGGCGCCAGATACAAGTTCGTCGATCGTCGTGGCATTTCCTTGCCAGCCAGCTTGTCCGGGACGAGGAGGAAGCCCCGGAGGTGCAGGTAGATTGCTGCCAGGACGTGTGGGTAGGTTCGCAGGCGGATAGGCGTGGGGGTATTGGGGAGGCGGCGAGTAGCCTGGAACAGGCTGTGGCGGGTATCCGGGATACTGTCCACCAGGCGGCGGGAAAGGCGAGTTCTATAGGCAACAGTTAGCTTAGGTCTTAGAGACAAAACCGGTGCAATACGTACGAAGGTGCCAGGGGACGCGCTCTGTGAGGGGCTGTGACCATCGGGCAAGCCCTCTCTCGGCGTGTGGTTTGCGCTTCCTCCGTTGGCAGCTTTTTGCGTGGCAACTCTCGCGCGATGCTCCGCTAATCGCTTCTTGATCTCGTCGGGGCTCTCGATCTTGATCTTCTTCGTTGGACCCTGTCCGTTCTGGCCGGGCGGCGGGTTCCCTGTCGCAGCGTACCGTTCGGCCTGTGCTTGATAGAAGTTCTGGATGATTCGCTGGTTGTGCTGCTGGATGATGTCCTCG
Organism: Whalleya microplaca; assembly: GCA_022497155.1. NCBI lineage: Eukaryota > Fungi > Ascomycota > Sordariomycetes > Xylariales > Xylariaceae > Whalleya > Whalleya microplaca. The sequence continues at coordinate 433,019 of MU385735.1, read as the reverse complement.
GGGATACCCTCCATACCGAAGATCTCGACCTCGAGACCTTGTCGATTCGGTAAGGCATTCTCGACAGACGATAGCGTCTCTTTGTGGACCTGATTCATATGAACAGAGAGACCTGCAGCAGACCAGAATCAGTTGTCATGTCGCGTCAAATCACATTGGCTGGGCTCAGGGGACTCACCTCCGGCAGTGTTAAGTCGCCGTCCACATCTGTCGCACTTGAAATGCTTGGCTTTTTGATGCGATATCAATAGCTTCAAATCCTCAAAATCCCTTTCGCCTATAAGACTGTTAGCGAGCAGGTTTGGACAAAAGGAGACAAGGCTCGGCGCACAATAATAGCACCATGGACGACAGAGGAGGTCCTCGACATCGGGGTGACCGCGCTTCTTCTTCCCCATGATGGCTTATTTCAATGATTGATGGCCGATGGTCTAATCAAATGCCTGAGCTATTGAAAGAAAATCTTATCGGTGCTGTTTGGTGATGCTAGTCAAGGCAGACTCAGGTCAAGGTGGAAATGCGCGGAGAAGAATGTCGTTGTCGCAGGTACGCAGTATTGTTCGGAGCTTGTATGCAAATTCCCGACAAAGCTTCAGCCATACGACCGCTGATAATGTATGTGGCTGGTGCTTCTGTGGCTGTGTATCTCCCTGTCACCATGTACCTAGGTACTTAGCTGATTCAATCAAACTGCAATCGGCGACTACCTTGATATTGAATCTACCAACTTCACTCAAAAACAATTCAAATGTTACATCTATTCTGGTCTCATGATGCCATTGCTAGTACCTATGAAATTTATTAAATATCATTTTCGTAACATCTTGCTTCACGACTGTTCAGTATGAGATGGCGATGCTGCTTCCAGCAATCCTGGTGCCTCACTTCAGGGGTCGCACTTTGATACGGTGCATTTAGCGGATCTTGGGTTGGCCATTAAGCAGCACATCATCACACCTTCCAACCTTAGCCATTGCTAGAACCTAGATAAGCTATCTCAAATACGTCTTTCCAGCCTATCCTCGAGTATCATATGTGCTCCCTTCTCAGCGATGGCATATACCGTCGCCTGTAAGTGGGCACTGATCTGGAGCGGCATGATACTTGCGTCAACCACCCTCAGCCGCTTTACGCCGTAGACTCGCAGCCGATGATCAACGACGCCCGTGTTGATGCCCCCATCACCTCCCATCGCGCAAGTGCCCACCGGGTGCCAATCTGTCGTTGTGTTGTGGACGACCCATTCTCTCAGCTCGTCATCGCTAGTTGTTGAAGGTGGCGGATAAGCCCTTCCACAGATGACATCTGACAATGGTTTCGTACTGCATAGTTTGTCGGTGAAACGTATGCAATGCGTCATAATCTCCAGATCCAATTGACCATAAGACCCGGCGTAGTATTTGGGGTCGATCAGAGGCTTAGACAAGATTGCTGACTTAGGGCCGTCTACAGCGGACTTCGACGATGGCCGAATATGTATACTCCCTTCCGAGAAAGGATACTGCAGTATCTGAAGGATGCTGGCATACATCTTGCCATCTGCCGACTCCGGACGGAAGAAGGAACTCCAATTCCCTAACTCGAAAATATACTCGAATTGGCCAAGACCCGCGTTGGCTTCAAATCGGCTTTGGAAAACATTTCTCTTCAATGGAGATACTGCATCTCGGTCCTTGATCTTGGAAGAAAGTGTTTCAAAGACGGCTTGTGTTGTCACGTCTGACACTGGCAAGTAACACGTAGGGCAAGCAGGAGCTCCCGTGTTCGCTATGGCTAACGAAGAGTCTACTTCAAACACCGACACCGTCACTAGCAGAAGTCAGTATGATGAGTTGAGTGCGTGTTAAGGGGACATACTCAAGTGGTCTTGTAGGTTCTCCCCGACATTTCGATTGGCGAGCTTCGCTTGAATGCCGGCCTCGGAAAGGATTTCTGGATTTCCAACTCCAGAGAGCTCCAGCAATTGGGGCGATTGGATGCTCCCTGCGCTGAGAACAACCTCACGTGAAGCCGACGCAACAAACTCTGTGCCATCACGAGTAAAGCGAACTCCTATTGCAACGAGGTCATCTTTTTCCTGACTGAGTATGATTTCATTGACAAGTGCTTCAGTCAATACAAAAAGGTTCTGTCGAGATGAGTTGGGTACATAGTATGCAGGCGCAGCATATGATCTGGTATTGCTTTCGGGGTCGACTGAGGACAGGTTAGTCCACACTCCGACGTTACTCCCGGCCTGGTGAGCTTTGTTTTCTTTAACTCCGAGCGATAACAGAGTGTCGTAGCATAATTGGTGTGTTGCTGCGTACTGTTTAGAGTACGAAGCCTGTACTGGACCGCTGATGCCAATGGCTTGACGATCGTAATATTCTCGATTTGCAGACTGTGTTTTTGTATTGGGCAAATGCAACCCTTCAGATTTCTTGAAGAAGGGTCTGGGGCAGCGGTTAGCATCAGATCTTCTTAGACGACGTCATGATCCGGGACAGACTACCAACTAACAAGAGATCGTCCCAACCCCATCCCTTATTTCCAAGCTCCTTCCAAACATCGTAGTCCTGCCTATTCCCCCGGTTCCAAGTCATGAGGTTTAAGGCGCTCGAACCTCCCAGGACCTTCCCTCGTGGCCATGGCACAGCTCGGCCCTTTAACCCAGTCTGCGGGACAGTCTCGAACTGCCAGTCGTACCTTGTTCCTAGAGTCTGTAGATATCGGCCTGGGGTGTTGATAGCATCATCGTCTAACGCCGCGGGACCTGCCTCAATGATGCCGACGATCAAATCGGAGTCTTCAGACAAACGCGCCGCTACTGCAAGCCCAGCTGTTCCACCTCCAACGATTATATAATCAAAATCGCGAGCTGCGAATTCGGCAGCGTTAATTGCGAGAGGAGACATATCTCCGCTGCCGTTCTTCGGCAGAATATGGCCCAGGTTAGACGTTGTATAACTAGCAGACTGGTCTTACTATACCTTGAAAGGTTTGTTGGTCGCAGTGCATCAAAGATCGCTTTTAGAATTTACTTCCGTCAATCAGCGAGCTATGTGATAACTACAATCTCTATCAACATTCCATCAACTATGACGGTTATACGTATCTTCAATAAGAAGGGCTACCAGAAGGGTTGATGCACTTTCCAGGTGATTAGGCTATGGACTACACTGGTCTGCATCCATCTGTTGGGGTCGGGTTTTTGGACCAGCATTGGTCCAGTTCCCCTCTCCCTTGTCGCTGACATGCAGGACTTGAGCTACGTAGGACGCTACAGATTATACTAGCATAATATCCCAAGGCTTATTCATGCTCTCTAAAGGCCTCTCCACTACCGCCACGCGTGCAACAACAAGGTCTCAGAACCATCTACATGCCTACTGATAGCCATGTCTGTATCTTTACTATCTCATAAAATAGGCTGCGGTGGCTACCTACCGCTGGCATTGATTATTTGGAAATCATGCCTCTTTGAGGGTTGTACACGAACGATTAAAGTAATATCTGATTCATAACAGTTCGAATATTTTGCTATGCCTCATACAAATATCCACTACGTTGGTTCATTGCCAATGAATTTCATCCTCGTTTATACCAATTCACAATTTGAATATAAGTGTCAAAGATTAGGACGAAAATTCAATCCATTGACTATCATAAAGTCTAAATCCAAGTATATGTAGGCGTTAGTGTCGCCGTTTCTCAAATATGCCTATCTACTTGCTATCACCCTATAATAGCAACTTCAATGCTTCATAATAATCATCTCAAGCTACGAAGGATCAGGTCCTACAGGTAGGTACCCTTATGTTTTCTATTCCACCTTCTGCCCTTCATGTACTTACAGCTACATTCCTTCCTCGCCGATTGTCTAATACCTATCTTCTCTTTCTTCTCAATTTTATTAAACATTTCATTTCATCTAACAGATCTGGAAGGCGTTGCAATCGAATAGGTTTATTCCCGAGCGAGTCTATAAGTTTCGTCCTTTCTTCTCTGCTTGTAGCGAGACTTCTTCAATCTCAGCTTCTTAAAAATGTACTAGCAGGTGCTGCGTCTACTTCTTCTCTGCTTGTAGAACTGAACGGGATCCTTTTATTATCTCTCTGATATACTACTACTCACATAATAGCGACGAATTATCCTTCTACGCACCCACAATATATCGTCTAACTCTGTATTTCGACTGAGAAGGATTACATATACCTGTTATAATTTCATTGTTCTTTTCTGCATGAACAACTAACACTATACAATGTCGAGTAGCGATCAGATCTGTTGCCTTGGAGAGCTACCTCCGAAACTAGGGAGGCTTATGTATTAGTGTAATCGAGCTAGAACGGATGAGATTTCACCATGACTTTCCGCTATAGTGTCTTAAGGATTATTGCAGTGACTACGTTTTTCTCTATGGAACAGAAGGATCAATTAAGCAGCCACCCACAGTATTTCATGCAGCGTCTTTATGTGAAGCTAGATACACTTCTATCTTTCATGATAAACTCACAGGTCAATTAATTTACGTCCCCACTCATTCGGCTAAGTAACCACTACATTCGATATCGGTGTGATCACTTGTCATCTACCAAAGTTCCTACTGCTTTCATTGATAGGCTCTAAAAATTACACTTAAGTCACCTGCTTCTATTTGAGTGTGGCGTTGGGATGTCAGCGGACAACGCCACTTTCAACAATCTATAGATTCAGAAGAATGCAGAGAATCCCAACGAGCCAGCTTCCAAGGAAAGTGACCCATATGATTGGACAACGGTGGTCAGAAAATGTATCTGTTCACAACACTGGCAGCCATACATCAGAAGCAGGCCTTTGTTGCCCCGATGTCGCAACATACCTCAACACAACTAGGTACATTGATAGAGGCAGATGCATGAAGACTTTAAGCCGACGTCTCGGAATCCCAAGACACAGCTTTCCATCATAGTCTATCAGTTAATCATTGAGATCTAACGCTCCACGACCATTGAGCTTTACTAATTAATTAGTTTAACTAGCTACAACATATCGTACGTTATTTTGTCAAACACCGCAGGCCCAGCTAGCACTGGCAAGGTTTCGGCTAATGGGTGCTTATTGGTATAGTTGCACATGAGTTGGAAGACCGATATAGGAAGTGTAGGCGCTGATGCTGTCTGAGACCATTTATGGCGTCACATGCGTGTGGCCACGTTATAAGACAAGGTTCAAGCAAGTTCATCATCGGGCGTAGTCGGAGAGCTCCCCTTTTGGGAAAGCCTTCAAAAGATACATCTGAGATGGTAGAAGTTCTACAAAAAGGCAATGGATCGAGTCTGTTAGATCCAGTCTCACCATAAGAAAGTCCTACATCTTTGTCTCAAACCACACTACGCGACTATGGCTTCGGAGTCCATATATACCTTGAACGACGCTACGGAGAGCTTTGAGGCTGACCGACTGAGCTGGCAACATGGATATTTCCAGGGCATTATGAACGATGAGCCTCTCCCTCAACACATTACGACAGAGTTGTCATCTAACCCTTCCCCCAAGATATTGGACTTGGCCACAGGCACGGGGATATGGCTGACCGAGCTAGCCAAAGTTCTACCGGCTTCTGCAGAGTTGGATGGCCTTGACTTTGATTCCTCGAAATACCCCCAAAAGCTTCCCGCCAATATCAAATTAGGCTACGCCAACATATTCGAACCCTTCCCTGAGGAGCTCCACAATCGCTACGAGTCCGTATTCCGGCAACCTTTCTTTCCTGTTTCAGCTCGTGTCGGGGGCTGGATCACCATATCTGGGGAGGATCTCAGTGCCAAAGTTCTCAAAAATTGATCTGAAAACTCTGATGATGTCTGCGTATGGGAATTACTAACTATGGGCTATTTATAGTGTCGTGAACATCCGTTTTCTCGTACTTGCTACCAAGATCGGCGACGGCGTACGCTTGGTTAGCAATGTGCTGCCTCTCCTCAAGCCAGGAGGCTGGATTGTATGGACGGATAAGTCAGATTTAATCACAAATGCAGAGCCGCCTAGTTCGGCCTGGTTTAAGTACCAACAGCTGAGTTACTCATATGCTCTGTCCACCGGACGAGATCTCGGGTGAGTTTTGGTATCTTCTTGACGATTTCATTTCTTACTGGGGCTTTGGAGAAGTGCAGTCTGGCTTCTGGCTCACACGAAGCGCAACCAACTAACGCCCTCCCAGTATTCCCCTGAATATTTGCAACTATTTCAAAGAAGCTGGTTACACCAATTGCGATGAGCAAATATATTTTGGCAATTCGTTGCTTTACGGACCACGGGCTTCAGATCATGTAGCTCGCACGCACCGAGCGATCAAGGGCTATTCCAAGCAACATCTGCTCGGAATTGTGGCGAACGGGGGTGTCGATGACTTGCGAACGCAAGAGGATGCTACCGCGTTGATCAGCAAGATGGAACAGGAAATCAGCGGAGACAGGAGGTTCCATTTTCCGCTAGTTCGAGCTTGGGGCCATAGGCCACTATGATTTGGCTCGATATATCCTAGAACTAGGGCGAATTCAACATGCGTCTAGATACATCATACTATGAATGAACAAGCAGATAACGAAGCATATCACATCTCAATCAAGGCAGTCTTGCTGAATTGTTTATTGGTCGCGGGGAGGCCTTCACTAATATTTCATACCTACCTCCATACCTAGGGTTGAACTAAATGGAGAGCCAGGTTGTCCATCGTAAGATACCGACAGAAATCTTGTACCAAAGCCTCAAAAGTCATACCCTGACCCCCCTATCACTACGACTCTTTGCTATTTCTCTCACCTCCACGTCCCATTCTGCCATACTGACCTCTCAACTGGGCAGAATCCGCACTAATTAGTGTGCTCGTCCATTCCTTCTTGTCCTCGTCCGTCTCGCATCTAACTCTAGCTTGCCCGAAGAGCGTCGGTGGCATGTTGGTATAGAGAGTCTCGTACGCCTTGCGCGGAACGCAGAATGTCTCGTGGAAGAAGCCGATATGTTCCGGCACACCCTTATTCACCCAATCCCAGGCATCGCGATGGACCTTGTCGTGTGCAAATTTATGCAAGCCTTCGACGTCTTGGAAGTAGAAGACCATCATGATGGTGTTGTGGGTATCGCGGTCGGCGGACTGCCAGCGTGTTATTCCTAGCACTGTAGCCTTGAGTGTTAGCGATGATACCCCTTAGACAGGCATGGCGGCGATTTTCGAACTATGCTCTGAAGAATAGTGTAGTTTACATACGGCCATACTCCTCAGCTTGGTCTTGGACCGCTGCGATGCACTTCTTGAAGTGCGTCGTGATTTCATTGCCACCAGGACAGAGGACCCCAAGTGGGTGGTTGAAGCGTGCGCCGAAGTGGAATACGACGATTGGGTGCACAGCCGGATCGTGCCCAAAGAGCCCGGTTTTGGCATATGGAATTTGCGTTGTCGTGCGACCTGTGACTACTCCTTGCATGAAGTCACTACCTCGGGAACCTCTGACAGACTGTATGATAGTTGTGATGACAGAATGCAAAGCTAGGCACGTGCAGGGAACTAGAGCCAGCTTGTAGGGTAGCAGCTTGAGCAGGCCGATCTGTGCCAACGCACCGAGTACTAGCAGTGTTCGTAGCTTGAAAGAATCCTTAACAAGGTTCTATGGCTGGTCAGCTTCTTCCGATACCAAGAATATGGTTATAGTATCTTACGACTCTGCTGTGGCGTATCTCCCATGGCTGAACAGCCCTTGTGGGTTCCAGCATGCTAACGAATTCCCGTGACATTTTAGGAATATTGCCTATTGGCGATATTGTCTCCGAGTCAGAAGTTGAGTAGAATTATACTCGAGAAGCAGTGCCGACAGGAAATGGTTGCTGTCTTCGTGAATCAATGATGTTGATAATCAAAGAGAATGAATTTATGCAATCCACATTTCAGAATTTTTTTTCAAAAAGAAAAAGAATTTAACACCTAGTGGCCAAAGCACGTAAGGGATATATACGGGTTTCCAATGCTGTAGCTAAGCAACAGTGAATGCATGTGTTCTACAATTTATTGGCTCGGAACATCCATTCTGACTGGGTATGTTGTCTGATTGTTATTGTGACGGGTCCCACCTAGTAGTGGACACACCTTTGTTGCAGTACATTCTACTAGTAACCGGATATAGATAGTAGCAGTAAGGTAAAGGCGTATGACAGAATTTGTATTACTTAAGATGTCAGAAAGAGAGAAAGAGTATGTGCATGTGCGTGTGTGAGTTCTCAGCTATTAACTGGCGGGAGAACGAACGAGAGTATTGCGCCATACCACTTACCTTGGACTTGGTCCAATTCGTTAATTTACCATTAAAAGGTTATTGGGGCAAGTTGGCAATATGTTTATGAGCTGAGTGGCTATAGACATGGCTAAGTATTGGTACATATATAGAGTATAGATACGACTGAGGAAACTATGAACCCTTATAATTCTACATGCGAGACCTACCAGCTACCCGAATCTTAGCAGAAACAAGACGTGCATGCAATCCTATAGTCCAGTTATACACCTACAAGCCGATGGTGAGTCAAAATCAGCAGGTATCCCAATATGACGAAGAACAAACAAAGGGTTGACACACTCTCAATCCAATCAGAAATGCCAAGACTACAGTCAAAGAAGCCTGCTTGACAATCATGTTGCTTATCTAACAGGGAAGTATAAGTATGGCAAAGCGTTTGATAGTTAGTTGGCCAAAAGTATCAAAAATTTAGAGCCTCTCATAGAAACGAAGTGCTACATCGCTTAGAGCCAACTTCCAGATTATGAGCCAGCTCTCGCTACGGTTCCAGTACGCTTCAGTACATTTGACAGAACCTAGGCTATGCTCAATCCAATTAACTCTGCAGGGCTGCATAAAGAATTACGCTCAGCCTTTGCGTTAAATTAATTATAGCTTCAACTAATCCCTTAGCTATTTGTAAAGCCGAGGCAGACTCTAAAGGCTGACCCCTTTTGCATAGTGCTACCCGCGGCTATTCCTGCGGATACCATGGCTAACACAGGGCAGTCTGACGTTGACTAAGTCACTATATATAATCCAATCACACGGCCTTCAAAATCAAGTGGTACTGATTCGTTGGTGATGCAGTTACTGCTACCCGATGATGAACAAGATCTACAGGGTCTATGGTTACGCCCATTGGTATCTAAATTATTCATTAACGTATACTAGATACTTTGAAGCGTTTGACTTTTGATGTTTTGGTACACTAGAGACGTCTTTCACAATAACCAACCCGTTGACTTGGGGTTGGTAGTATGACATCAGTTTGAAAGCCGAACGGTAAGTTCCGTGGCTCAGCAGCGAACATATCATCTGAATCCAGGATCTTTAGGTTACAACAACACGTCCATTATCTCAATAAATATGTCACGACAGCACGTTGGGCTGTGAATAAATTAGGTTAGTTTGTGTACAGATGTTACCTACACAACATAGAAGCCTCTAAGCTGAACGTTTCAGAATCCGAAAATAGTATCATATATGCCATAGGCAACTTAGCTTTCCCTGATATAAAATATTCATGTTAAACGACTAAAAGATTGGGGGAGCGTTGGGCTAGTCAGTGGTGTCCCAGTGATAGCAATCGGTATAACCGGATTATTATGTTTGTCAGATGCTCGCTGTTGCTTACAGCACATGTCAACATATAGAAAAGCTTAACATTGATAGACGATGATTGGTACGATAGAAACCTTGAAGAGCCTAGGATTCGAGGGGTCTAAGGTCATGCATGATTCGTTGAATCAACGTCCTATCCGCCGCCGCCTAAATCTATTAATCTATAAGTAAATTGAGATTAACCGATCAAGATAAGTGCCCAGCGGCATATAGGAGGAGGCGTGCTGGCAGGACCATGTATTTAGGCGTTACAATCCGGGTTATGGCCCAACTTATCCATGTCTTTCCACTACAAGCTTTAGTTTCTCACTAACCGTAGCAACCATTTCGTCCAAGATGCAGTGGAAAGCTCTCGGCCTTGCACTCCTCGTGGGGCATGTCTCCAGCCAGGGGTTGGCGATGATGCGCTTCAGTTGCTCGAAGCTCGTCGTCGATCGTATAGACCCCTTGGTCAATCCCGGCCTCATTCCGTCGCCGCATCTCCACCAAATCGTCGGAGGTAACTCTTTTAACGCTTCCATGGACCCGGCGACGCACGATCTCCCCACAGACTCCACATGCACCAGCTGCACCTTTACGGAGGATTTCTCCAACTATTGGACCGCGGTTCTGTATTTCCGAGCCCGTAACGGAACCTTCAAGCGCGTGCCTCAATCCGTGAGTGAAGGCCTCGACGCTGATGGCGGCATCACGGTGTACTATATCCCGTCGACCGACCCGCAAACAACGGTGACCGCCTTCAAGCCCGGCTTCCGTATGCTTATCGGAGACGCCACGCTTCGCTCGCCAGGCAGTGCCCGCAAGGTATGCCATCGGTGTATGCCAAAAACAGGAGACAATATGAACGTGAATTGTGCATCTCCTGACAGCCAAACCCTGCCCACGGGTTTCTGCGTCGGCGGCATACGCTCGGTCATCACCTTCCCTACTTGTTGGGATGGTGTCAACACGGATAGTGCTGACCACATGAGCCACGTTGCCTACCCAGATGGCGATACGTCGGTTGGTGCATCTGGTACCTGTCCACAAACCCACCCCGTAAAGATACCCCAAGTGATGTTAGAAGTCATGTGGGATGTAAGTAATATTTGCCCTAGTAAAATGTCCTTTTACTGATTCGGTGTATGCCAGACCACACCCTTTAACGACAAGGACTTATGGCCCGAGGATGGCTCGCAGCCGTTCGTCTGGAGCACCGGAGACAAGTAAGTCGTTCTGTAACAGCACTCGCCATTGAATGTTTATTCTGACACAATGTGCAGGCAGGGATACTCGCAACACGGAGACTACGTCTTTGGCTGGGAAGGCGATTCTCTTCAACGTGCTATGGACGCCCGCTGCAATGGCACTGACTGCCCCACGCTCAAAAGCCAATCCTCCGAGGAGGCAAAGAAGTGCACTAAGCCTAATGTTGTTCAAGAAGATTACGACGGATGTAAGTTACATCTCCTAACCATGTGTCTTGGAAAACTTCAGTGGACTCAGTCCGGCTAACCACCTCACAGGGGTGACTGAGATTCCTGGTATGGCCGTAATTACTTAGATAGTTTTCCATGAAACTTCGGTTTGGGGCAAGCAGAAGCAAGTAGTATGAAAATGGAAGCGTCTATGATGAAAAATAGTCAACTTTCTGGATTCACATGCAAATCCTAGCCCAGACCCTTGAGTCTTCAAAATGTCTGTCTTACATGTATCAGCCGAGAGTGAGGAGTGACATTAGCTTAACTGAATAGACTAGATGAACTAGGACTAACATATAATTCTACCTTAGAACTTAGGGGCAGCACGTAAAATCAAAGCCATACCCTGTGGAGCCATATCCTGTGAATACATCTTCCTCTCGGGAACAACAGAATGATACTTCTCGGTGCCATTCCATAAATCCCTAATTTTTTCCGACATAGCAACATTACCCCTTTTTAACTTACCACTATGATGCATGAGCCAGAGTCCTAATGCGACGGTTACCATCGTGACAGTTCAATATTCTCCTAGCCTTCCCGATAAGTTCGCCGCCCATCAACTAGAGAGTAAAATGGTACACTTATAGTAATTTTGACTAGGCCCTAGTCCAGGATAACAAGACTACCTAAAACGGTGCCATTATTCTTTACCGGCGAACATGGAAGTGCCCGGGTAGCATCCGGAGACGTGCGAATAGATGATCCGAATGAAGGATTCGGGGCCTAGACCATCACTCTATTTAAGATAGAGCCGACGTCCGGTCCTACCTAGGTAGTGCATCACGGTAGAAAGAGGTGGCTTACGGCACAACAGGAAAAACGGCCGGGGGTGAGCAAAACCTTGGCAGACAAGGGCGGATGCACCGCCACGATGAGTCAATAGGTAAAGTCATGCCACATATTCAACATTGCTATTAGACACACATGTTTAAAGGCTTGGCTTGATATGTGGCTTGATGTCCAAACACTGGACTTCGTTCAACTGTCTGAATAGGTGCTAGAGACTGCGTAGTAGATCGCCGAATGGAACCCAGAAGACGCCACGGATTCAATAATCTCAATATAACGTATGTTATGAGATAGACTTCTTCTATGATGTTATAAACGTTGGAAGCACATCTCACGAACTCTGTATAAATGTTTTTAATTGGATTTATTCGGATGATAAGATGGATATACCTTGTGATTTTCCCAGATACCCCGACGGCTTGGGATCCGGTGCGAAAGAACGCAGCGAGGCAAACGTCATGTTGTGTCTGTATGCGGTGCCATAACTGTGCATTTTACTACACATTAGAATATGCATACGATATAGGCGACGAGTTGCACTGGAAATGACTAAATACTTTCTCAAGTCAGGAGAGCCTCCAGTGTCGGACTGTGAGTGTGAAAGGAAACACCCGCAGCTACTGGTGGATGGTATGAAAAGAACAAGAGAAGCAGCTATGAATGTGATACAACAAGATGGTGGAGGGACAACTGCTCGAAGTTACCGGTGGACGATCAACTATGGCCAATTCGGAAAATCCCCTGGGCATGAAGCAGATGAATACACGAATTGGGTACGAAGATGAACATCATGTGCGACCTTGACAACTTTGCCAACTCTGCCATGTGGTGAAGAAGACTTCGTCACGAGCCGAACCTCCCATGAATTGCGGCTGAATATAAAGCACGTGACATCCACAGGACCTTAAGGGTAAGACCAGAGGGGTGCATATACTTGCAGTCCGTTGACCCCGAGGTATGGGATGATAGCTGCGGTGAATGTGTGACAGAGTATGAGGTGTCGATCCTAGTTTGTGCTGGCAGTAGAGTGGTAGTAAGAGGGAGTGCTGCACCCCGAGTACAGCAACTCTGATCAACAAATTGTTCTGATTGGCTGTGGGGAGGTACTCAGGTTGATTCCTCTATTCTGATTGGCTATAGGGAGGCACTCAGGTTAGTTCCTCTATTCTCATTGGTCAGTAACGAACTGACAGGACCGGGGAAAGGCGCACCCTGCCTCGACACCTACACATAAAAATCCTCTCTCCTCTCCTACCCTCCTCTTCACTTCTTTCCCTCCTTCATCTACCAAATCAGCCATATCATCCCCAATCATCCACAAAGGGCTCACTGCCCCTAAACTCATCATATCCCATCAAGAACAAGTTATGGAATACCCTTTCATACATCCTCAGGCCATTATAGCCAATGAATGGTGTAAGTATAGCCGCCACAGAGCACCACCAGTTCGTTGCAAGACTTACCAGCCTCCAAGATCACCACAACGAGCCAGAAACAATGTGGAAAGACGACATCGTCCCCAAGGGGTACGTGATCAATGCACCACGTGATCATTCGGTTCCCAGGACTTCATGTAGGACTTGACAATGGCCAAACAAGGCCTCGGCTTCTTCACAATCTAACAAGATATAGATGAGCGGGTCTCGCTGCTCCCAAACTTTCCTTACCATGAATCTCAATATGATCAACCCTTTGGCTACCCGTCCACGGGTGGATATGGCACGTCTTCACGAAGGCCGAGCCGACACCTCCCTCATGGAAGTTATCGGCAAGTCCCATTGAAGACAACAGAGAGATCAAATTCTAGAGCATCCTTTGGCCAATCAAAGGATAATGACCAACTTCGACATCGGGGGCATCAGTCACTTCAAGCGGAGTGGTCGCCTGACGATTCCTTGGCTCCCAGAAAACCACAAGGAAGTCAGAGAAAGCATGTGCATTTCCAAGACGAAATAGCTCATGATGAAATCTCCATTAGGGAGCGGGTAGCCGTAGGTAAGAACCGGAAAATTTACCCCAATGCAGACTCGCATTACGACGCCGCAGCGTCAAGGACCCCGCGCGCCCATACTGGCAAGCGACCAATTGCGAGTCTGCCTTATGCCAGCGACATGGGTGAAGGCAAGCAGCATAGGAGCCTCAAGGGCGCATATCACGTGCCAGTGCCGCCGAAGGCACCGAAGATCCCAAGGCTCCCATCTCCCGATTTTAATGTCCTAGCTTCAGATAAGCACGACATGTCGGGCTACCAATTCTGCGCTTGTTGCCACCCCGATATGAGACATACCGAGGATGGGCATCCAGGCAGCTCTCAAGACAAGATGGACAGACAATGTCAGTCTTCTTAGACCATTGGCCTCGCAGCTGGCTATTGTCGCGTACGCGCTGCTCAAATTCATAAGCTGACCGATTCTAGTGAAAGAAGCCAAGACGCACATCGCGCACATGAGTTCGAAATCTCGTTAAACACAAGTAAACCGCACGTGGTTGATGTCAGCTTAAGATGGTTTAAGCATTGGCGACTGGGATGTGAGATGCTGGCCGCGTCAATGGTAATAGGCATCGCTCTTAATATTGTGCCATAATCAGCGGTGGAATTTTTTTCATAGCTTCTTGGAGCTCTCTCCTTTGGGTATCTTCTGAATCTTGTTTTTCATCATCGGTGGGTATTCTTCATGAATGCCTGGGAGAAGGCGTTCTAGGCAACAGGGCGTAGGAAATAATGGTATGAAGTGGGATGAAGTTGGAGAAGAGTTGAGGACAAGGACCAAGCCACGGTCCTAGGCTCGAAGCCACGTGTGGCTAATGCAAAATTGATGCATCAGGTCATGTTGGTTTAATTGAGGTTCATAAACCCCACTGTGGGCGTGGGGGCGCCCCAGAATCGTACCTAGGTACGGATTGGAGATCTCAAATATCTGCCTAGAGTCCTAGACTTATTAACTCCTTTCAAGTTCGCCGCGGACTTGTCATGTCGCGGTGATGTCAACGAGAGTACATCAAAATCGCTGCCTTGATGCCTCTAATGATAGGACCTAGCCCTCTCACGCTTGTTGCTTTCTCTCAAGCAACTGACCGATTTGAGTAGAGAGCTAGGCTATGCCTTTCCTTACCGGGCTACGTACTTAATCCAATGCTGTGTCCGAGGCTTATCGTGGCCAGAATGAACTTTCCCTAGTTGGATAAGATGCATTGATGGTTCAGTGTCAGTGGAAAGGAGGCACATGATGGGCAGATTTTTTATCGGCTATCATATACCGCCAATGTCTTCAATAACAAGAGATTGGCTGGGAGACCACTGATAGTTCCCAATACAGTAATATCTACACCACTGGGGTCTCTCCAGGATATCAACTCCGAATCCCACATAAGGTATTAGTTCCTCTAACAAACACATCCTAGCTCTAAGCTCAGAACTTCTACAAAAGGCGTCCTCGACGCCGACGCATCGTCGCATTCGTTGGCAGACAAGTCGTCAGCGGACAGCCAGTGGGTTCTATATCCCAAGTGCCATGATTCTCATCATTGACCTGCAGCGGGCTCGATCCAGTAAGACTCAGGTTTCGACTACTGTTCAGGATCAGCACACTTGGATTATCCCAACCGAATACCCTAAAGTGATACTTACTACTTCTCGGAGAACCACGTCGCGGTGATGGCAACCACTCCAGCCCCCACGCCGCTTGTCTCAAAGGTGCTGAAGTTGCCGGAGATCGTGGGTTTTGATCCGCCCTCAGAAGACAGCCAAGATGAGAGCTCGCATTCTTGCACGGGCTGGTCAACTGTGCCGGCGCAGCTGGCGTTGAAGGAGGGGATGGGCCCGGTTGCTGAGGTATACACGGGGCCTGATACATTGTAGGCTGAACAGGCGTGTCAACGATGATGGCCCGCTGGAGGCTATAGGGTGAGTGGCAACTTACAATAGGTGCAAGGCCATTGGGGACAGGATTGAGACCCGGTCCAAGTGAAAGTCCAGACATAATCAGCAGCAGCAGCAAAGGCTATGCCATTCGCTAGAAAGAGGACGGCCAGCCTGGTGATAGAACACGTCATCGTTAAATAAAGCAAAGCGAATGAGGGTAGTCCACCTTTGTAAGAGCAAATTAGGCCGGATCAATATTCGAGGTCCAGAATATATCAATTTATAGTAGCGACGGGAAAGCGTAGGTCCAAATTCCGAATATCAAGTCGTGCCAATGACGTCGTGGTTGTCGCACATCGCGGTACGCGTCTCCGTGCTCACGAGGTCAAAGGAAGGAAAAGTGTTGATGTCTTCGAAGCATTGGAATGAGAAAGCAATACCCCGGCTAAATGGGAACTATTAGTATGCACAGAAGGAGCGCCGTTGCTATGGGGTACGGATCCTTCCATAGATGCACCCGAAATGCGCTCCATTGGTAAGGTAGGATGCATCATTCGTGTACGTGCGTAATCTCGTGTTGTACGCACGATGACAGCCGCATTCCGGTAGACCGCCTTACTCCAATTGTGTGGGTAGATACTCGCACGAATCCCACGGTGCCATTCAATAATTTGAGACACATTATATCAATACGATTAACTGTATATATAGAGAACGCCTTAAAACCTACGTTACTTCATATTCCATATTCTACTTCGTATCCATCATCACAACTCCAAGCAGTCGCACCCTCGAGGCTGGACAGTAAAGTTATAGCATGAATGGATACTGCCACAACTCTAGGATGTAGCCACCTTTTATACAGAGTACTCGTCCAATTCAACGCCACCTACTCCACAGCCTCACAGACACTCCAATTCCTCATAAACTAGGTACGTGCCTAAATCATATAGAAATAAGCCTTCTTAGAATCAGCCGAGGCCTCCAAACCCACCAACCAAAAACGCAGTAGACTAAGAACGCACATAGGCCTAGGTATGGTACCTAGCTGTAAGTAGTCGGCGAGCATTTAGATGTCCATAAGCGTTTAAAGTCTAGCTGAAGTCAGTGTCTGCGTCAGCTACTACTCGTGGAGGCGGAAGGTGAATATTTGATGTCGCTTGCTCATGGTGGTCCTAGAAGAAGCTTACTACTAGGAGGCTAGAGGGGTTTGCTCATATTCTGGAGCATTGATCTCAACGGCGGCGACCCCCAGATATTGGTTTCAGTACCTTTCATGAGTGATTATTAGCTAGGCGAGAACAAAGACGTGCGGAATCTACAATTGGCACACATAATCTAGTATATAGTAGAATATGTACGCATCAAGGCCTTATGAACAATCGTTCTCCTGGGGATTGCATCCTTATTTTCTACATAAGCTACCTGAGACTTTATATAGGGCCTTTGCAAAGCCTAAATGGGTAATGCATCATCCCCATCCATATCCTGTTCTCGAGCGGGGAGGTGAAGATTGCAATAGATCGGGTCCTCAAGACATGTCTAAAACGACGCGGAACTAAAAGCCACAATTCATTAATTTCCTATCAGCAGGGAAAGATGAATGGCCGATGCCTTGAGATGCGATTTTACACTCCCTCCCACTCCCCCTCCTCACCATAGGAATGTACCGAGATCTGTCCTTTTTAGTTCCCGTGTCCATATATCATGCCATCGTCAATCATTCTTCCCTGGTCCACCCAGCCTTAACGCCCGAGTTCCGCATCACCGCATTAAGAGCAAACATGCAAACCCATCAACTCTGTACCTCCTCTCCCTCCACAGGACCACCATCCGCCTTCGCAGCTGGACGTATTCGCAAGATGGACACGAGGACTTCCTCGGTGGCCCGCAGCGTGTTCATATCGGTTTCGTTAGCCGATGGTTCATGGCTGAGGAAATCGTCTGGATGGCTCATGTATCGGATCGACTGCACCCGGTTTCGCTCCACGTAGAGTCGATCGGCGGTCTCCTTAAGCTGTAGGTTAAGAGAGCGAATGGTATCCGGGTTGAGCCTGCAGAACTCGGCGTAGGTGAGGCCGCCCGCCGTACTGTAGTCAATCCAGTCAGAGGGATGGTTGGATAGCATCAAACCCAGTGACGTGAGGATGTTCCGATACGAGTGCACCAGGGGAACCCAGTCGCTGCTGGTGAGGAGACTGCTTTTCTGTTGCTTTGTGAACTCGGAGATGCAGGCAGAGAGCTGGTCCTTCAGGGCATAGAGCTCTCTACGAAGATGAAACACGTCGCTTCCAGGGGGCATATGCATACTGCATGACTTCTGAAGTCTCTTCCCACGCTCTTGGCTCGGAGGAGCGGGTGTGTCGTCGAGGGACAGAAACTTCAATTTGGACGTATGGAACTCGTCGTAGTCACTAGCACAAACTTGTTAGCTCAGATGAATTGGTGATGGCATCATATTTCCTCTGCACTCACGCTTGCAATATAGGTAAGAATGACTCCATCTGCGACGAAAACTCCATCAAGGCGGTCTGGTAGTACTTGGTGTCCAAGGAATCCCACTTCTGGTTCGAGGTCGACGCCTGCTTGCCCAACTGGTTTTGCAGGATAGCCTGCAAGCCGAGAAGCTCCACCCGGAAAGAGGCCATCCACTCGTAGATGCCTGGGTCAATCGGGAGGCGATCACCGGACCCCTCGGGTTTCCAGTGCTTCGAGTAGCCTTCCATGATCGGCGCGAGGTTCTTGAGATGTGTCTTCAAGACCTCAAGCTGGGCTCGAATCTTAGCGGCGCCCTCGAAGACGTCGAAGTTGCCTCGGAAATTGACGACACCGATGATCTCTACCACCAGCTTAATTAGAGATGTGATGATCTGGTGGAGAAAGCCGGGGTCGAGATCGACGTCCAGGATCTCATTCAGAGTACCCTGTGAACGTGCCGGTTCTTGGACATCTTTCAGGTCCCGTCCAAATGTCTCAACATCGTTATCATATCCGTCATGGATGAACTTGGGTCCGATTGGCTCGACGGGCTTGGGTCGAAGGGGCAGTCGGACAGGACTGTCGGAGGCATGGGATTGTGCAGGGCTATCTAGGCCATGTTCGCCATCTTCAGAAGCCGGGAGCGAGACAACAGAATAGTTGTCATCGACTTCCTCCCAATCTTCTGAGATGTTGGCAGCGGGAGCCATGTTGTGTGAAGGGGGTAGCTGCCGAAGGCCGTGTGTGCACAGTTGAAGGCTACACAGTCGAAGGCTAGCTGGAAATCAGATGGCGGTGGCAGTGTTTGGCAAAAGAATAATCCGTACCGGAAACTAAGATGGATGCTGCGTGGTCGGATTATGAGTATGACGATGATGGAGAGATTGTCATGGAGATGGGGAGAAATGATGAATGATTTGGGTGGATAGGATGGATGGGATGGACGGATGGTGATGGTTGTAGTTGTGGATGGTAGTGGAAATTCAAGTCGGGCTCTGTGTGAGCGTTTGTACACGGCTTCGGGAGGGTTGCCTGCGTCCCATTGGCCTGCGTCTGGCAGATGGCCGCAGCCGATAGAATAATACGTATTCTGTATGCGAGAGCTCACCGGCAGACTGTTGCTGCCCAGAGTCCTGCAGATTCAGCCCTATGATATTGCAGATTATATTGTACGGACTATATCCAGTTTGGTAAAGAGCTGGAGGGAGCCCATACAGCCCATGCAGCCGATGTTGACCTTATTAAGCTACACCCACTCCAAGATAACGTTAGCTACAGCCTATCAGCCTTGGCAACGCGGAGAAAAAGAGGGGATCTAGTACCTAGCCTATGGCACCTAACGAGTTCCGTGCTTAGAGGCTTATGCGTGCAAGTTACAGTGAGTTTATAGCGTTGTGAGTGGTTGAAGTCTCCAAGGTTGTAGCGTCTGATGCCTTTATGTACTGAAGTTCTCTTCTCTTTCTGTAAGAAATTAATGAACTCTATAACGGTGGAAGTGCTTATGCAAGCCCTCTCCAGCCTATGAGGCGCTGCACAAACAGTTTCAATAAAGACATAAGACTTACTAGCGATTTGTGTACCGAAGAAATCTGCTGCAGGTAACAAAGCATACCTATATAGCGGATGACTTACCAAAGTGAGCACCAGTCAGCCAGTAGAACGATTAGGGATCGACTCTAACTGTGCTGTAAAGACAACTTGAACCGTTATGTTAACACCATAGGGAAAACAAAGTCCTTACTGGTGGAAACAAGCTAGCTAGTCTTGGAGCATCTGAGCTGTGTTGCCTTTACCGATATTATAACTATTGCTCTTCAAGAGCGTCTTGGTATCTCACAGTCTAGAAGTTATCAATGACTTTAGGTAAAGTTGAAGTGTTTTATATAAACGAAGAGCTTAATTAGCTATGCTATGCAAGCACTTTTCAATGCTGTCTTGCAAAGCCGATAATAAACAGAACCCACTCAGCCCACTTCCTGGCTGTCATGTTGATCAGGCGAGAAGAGCATTTTCACATAACCACAGTAGTATCATTGGCAAAAGGGACTCATGTCATACCCGCAGTCGATGAGTATCATCTGATTATCTACCTTTCACTGCATATCCTCGATGCGGTTCAAGCCTGACTCTCATCAATCTCAACTTGGATGTCTACCTAGGGATAGATTTATTAGTCTCAAGTCATATTTCCATATCATGTAGTCGGCATTGTGGAAGCCCGCCAGGATGAAGCCTCATGCGATCATATGACAATTAACCACACCCTCGATCCGGGCTAGGGTCCCGGGACTGAAGTTATTCAGACCGCTCCGGCACGGAACATGGCGGATCCATTTATTCGAGGCCGATCGTTGCCGATTTAGAAGTTCATTTCGGTAGAAGCCATCGCGCTTTGATTTTAGCAATAGAAATCCTTCGGGTTCGCTAGTTTTCAACTGAGTCAAGCTTCTGCATATTGCACCTGAAGACCTGCCCTACCTCTTTTTAGTCGGCTATGAGCAGGGTTAGAAATGGGGAGCCTATCCTGGGCAAATATGTGCGCTGCGAGCTCTCAGGCTCTAAGCCCTACCGAAGATCACAGCATAGCCAGCTTTGCCTAGAGCCGCTTACAGAATCCACCATGGCGCAGTGCCATCCCAATTGTCCAGTCTAAAAGCATCCCGCCCGAGAACCGAACCGATACCATCATTCGGGTATCTCAGCACAACATCGCTCATGGCAGCCGGCTCCTCGTCCGAAGTGCGGCATCCCCTCTCCATCCCGTCCATATACCACCGTGATATGAGCTTACTGAGCGAATCGTATTTCGAGAATTACTTCGCTAATGCCACGATGCGGGGCATGTAGGATCACCACTTACCTCTCGGCACTGGCTAGACTAACATGAACTTCTGCTGTTATTGAGAAAAGTTTCAGCGGAATCAGACAGCTATTCTCGCGTATCTTAGATAATTTTAGCAGCTTTCGACCTTTCAATCTTGGGTGCCTTGCAGCGAAAATTGGATGTAGCTTGTGGGCCCCTGTTAGACTTCCCCAACCATAGGCAGTAGGATTTGTTCTTTTCTGGTACATGGCTAATGCCGCTTTCTAAGTTAATATGCTGGGACTTCATCTTATCCCGAGCCAGGTCTTTGCAGCTTGGCTTATGGTGATCCCCTATAAGTATCTCGAATCTGTCATTCATAGGTTTGTCTCTCCATCCTCGAGTTTCCCATCCCTTCTTGTAAGAGCCGAATTCCGGTACCTCGCGTCTTCATCCAGCCTTCTCTTATAGAGCAAGGCTATAAATATTCAAGATGTTATATCAGTCTTCAAAGCAGACTCCAATATTGCTGGGGCTAGCGGGACTTGGACTAACGGCAACTCTCCCTAGAGATGCGTCTTCACTTTCGCTCAACATCCCGGCAGGAAATGCTATAGACAAATCGGATACGATCAATTCTGCCTTCTGCGGCTTTGCCTTCGAACAGGCATCTTTTGTGCGGTATGCTCAGGGTGACGATGGCAAGCCCAATGCCTTCTCCAAAAACCTCATAGAGGCTATTGTCTCCCGCACCAAAGGATTTCCCATTATCAGGCTCGGTGGGACATCGACCGATTACGCCAAATATCAGCCAGGCCAGAAGAAACCGGCCTTGCCCGTTGATGAGCAGGACAAGTATCAGAACATCGGGTTCGAGACTATTGGGCCGTCTTACTGGGAACTAGCCCACAACTTTCCCGATGCCAAGTACATGGTCCAGGTGCCCTTGGCGACAACGAATGTGAGCGAGACCATTGCTTGGACCGAGTCCGCGGTCAAGGGTATCGGCTTAGCCAATATATATACCATCCAGCCTGGAAACGAACCCGATCTCTACGCCAACAACTTCAAAGGAAAGGACGGCGTCAAACTGCAACCGCCCGAGTACCAGGGCACCCTCAACGCCGAGACGTACGCCGGCAACTACTCCAAATACGTGGAGAAGATCCTCGACAAGCTGCCGAACCTGGGTAAGGGACGCAAGTTCTCCGCCTTCGACGTCTCGACGCACTTCGGCAAGGCCGAGGGGGAAGAGGCCACCGTGCTCGACGTCGGCGAGTGCTTCAGCCTAGGCATCGACAAGTCGAACGCGATCCACGAGGTCGCGCACCACTACTACCAGGGCAACGCGGGCGGGGCGGCGGACCTCGCGTCGGGCCTCATGGACGTCGGCGCCACGCACCACCACCTGGACCAGTTCGCCAAGCGCATCTCCTGGCTGCGCCAGAACAAGCCCGACATCAAGTTCGTGCTCAGCGAGGTCGGCAACTCGCTCGACCGCACCAACGCCTACGCGTACCAGGCCCGCCTCGGCTCCGCGCTGTGGCAGCTCGACTTCTACCTCTACGCCATGACCGTCGGCGTCGCGCGCATCAACTACCAGCAGATCATGCACGCCGGGTACAACCTCTGGCTGCCGGTCGCCAGCGCCGGGCACCAGCCGCAGGTGTTCGCGAACTTCTACTCGCAGCCGTTCGTGGCAGACTTCATCGGCACGAGCGGGAAGACGCGCGTGGCGCAGCTGAAGACGGGCAGGAAGGACAACGTGGCCGCGTACGCCGCGTACGAGGGGTCCGACGGCGCGGCCAAGCGGCTCGCCGTCGCGAACCTGAACTACTGGAACAAGGCGACGGCGGGCGGGAAGGAGCGGCCCGGCGTGGCCGTCGACCTGAAGGTCGGCAAGGATGTCAAGAAGGTCAGGGTCGTGCGCCTGAGCAGCCCCGAGGGCGCGGGCGCGGAGGCGGACTCGATTACGTATGGCGGGAGCCAGTGGACTTACAAGAGCTTGGGTAAGGAGGTCAAGGGCGTCAGGGATGATACCAAGGAAATCACGGTTAAGGACGGCGTTGCGCGGGTCACGGTCCCGAGTAGTGAGGCCGTGCTTGTTGAGCTGTCCTAGTCGGCTTAATTTTGTTATTTGAACATAGATCTGTATATATTGATTCAGCCTTTTAAATGTAATATTTACATAATCTAGACTTTTGCTTCTTTACTATACCTAGTTGTCAACGCCTTTAAGATATTATTTCCCTAATTCTTCAATAGACCTCTGCAGTCCGTATGCTTGTGCAACACATTTACATGGAGTCTTAAAAGTTCTAGAATAAGGGGAACTTCGTATGTACGTAGGTTCTACAAGAAGATTCTTCTCGCACCACATGATGCGAGTATGTCAGCTGTAACATGACAGCTGCACTCTGGCTTGTACTCCTCAATTCTTACACTACAATTACCCCATGGTGCCTGTCATGCTCGCCCAAGAAGGAAATGGCCGAGGCCAGCAACGATAAAATTCTACTCCTTTCAGCAGTCTAGCTCAGGCGTCTCACAGCAGATATTTGCTTATCTCAGCTGAGGTTGATGCGTCATCCATAGACATCAAAGAGTGATTATTCTGACTTCAGTGAGAAGTTGGCATCAATGCTAATATCGATAGGCGTGACTCTCTAGATCCCTCCGAGAAATGCCGTGTAAAGTAGCTTTTATCTCATCCTGCGGGAGTTCGCACAAGATGCCTCGCCGTCGTTGCTATTCCTGGAGAAGCAGCGCATCAGTACGAGACGCTGTGAAACATTTGTTTTTTTCTGCTGTAGCACCGAGATTTTGAGGGCATCACCTGTGACGCAGTTGGCGTGCCACCGGCAGTGGAGCTAGGTATATCAACGATCTCTCATTTCCGCAGTGGTACCAACAAAGGAAGAAAAGGGACGTTGAATTGAGGCTGAGTACGAGGAAGGATATGCAGTGGTGGGGAAGTGTTATTTTTGGCTTCGGTTGGGACCGCCAAGTGGATACCGTGGGCTGCCAGACCTGCGTGGGATAGAGCCCGGCTTTCTGTGAATCCTCTTAGGTAAACAGATGTCCATCCTGAGATACTTGATCTGGTATAGTGAGGAGAAATCCATATTATAAGAGAAATGATGGGGAAAACACGAAGAAGGAAATTAGCTGTGTGTTCCTGGATGCGAGAGCATGGTGTTTAAAAGCCGGTGTTAACTACCTACACGTACGTAGTAGTCACGAGCTCGGTTGTAAAAACTACAAATAGCTTAGTGGTGGACTAAATGCCAATCAGGTCAATGTTTGGATTATTGACAAGCAGGATGTTCGGTTCATGCTAATTATAATATCCTGAATCCGATAAGAGCACCATGTAGCTTACGACTCATCTGCTTATCCTGATTTTGTTCTATTGACTCAATATATGTATGCAATATATGTATGCAGTTTGCGGTTCAAGATTGACATCGGGGCGACCAATCAACTCAAGTGTTATTGGTGCCTGAACCCCTCAAAATATGTATACGTGGGGCCGAACATACGCATTCTTCACTCCAAGAAGCGCTTTCTCACGGTCTGAGTCTAGATTATCGTCTCCTGAATTAGGTTACAGCGGCTGTTTAGTAATTCTCTATTTGGTACTTAGATTTGTCCGAGTGCAAGAGTATTCGAATCCAGACTGAGATGGTGCCGAGACCACCACCCAAATTGGTAATCAACGTGGGTTACCAGCTGCAGGGCTGGAGTTCTCAGGGTCCCAAGGTACCTAAAAAGAAGATGACGTCGTAAGTTTATGACGTAGTGGTCGAATGAATTAGTCGATCGCTTGAGTTATGATTCAGGTCTCATAGAAAATTCATAGACTTCGAGTCAGCATAATGAAGTTTCGAGGTTTTACTGACAATAGAATTGACATGGAAAGCAGAAATAGAAGACTCGAGTGAAGTGAAGTGAGTAAATAAATGTCGACAACCTAAAGCCGGACGCAAACCTCCAGCTGGTACATCTAGACCTCACGTTTGGCTGCCGCCACGTCGCTAAGCTGCCAACTTGCGGGGGTGTTTCCACCAATAAAGATGCAAGATGCGTTGATGTGCGCTCCCAACTTCCAGAAATAACAAAATGCAATGGAGTGGAACTGCATCATTTGGGTCTCGGCGCACTGCGCACGTGCTTTTTGGGGTACCGGAAGCCACAGATACGTATTCAGATGTAGGAGCATTTATTCCTTCTATCAGCTAGTACATACATATTTGACCAGAATGAACGTGTGTAGCATGTAGATAGCTGTAGCCTCGCTGCCTCGTGGCTCTAGCCGTAGCTGATCGTAGATATCTATGACGATTGGCTTCTCATTGCATCTGCCAATGAACAAGTGCACAGCGACGGTGATCCAGGGGAGAGCAAGTTGGCTGACGTATGCGGAGTTTTCCCAAAGGCCGGAATACCGAGCCCGGATTGGGATCAACGTCCATTTTCATGGACGAAACAAATTGATGGGAGCGTTTCAAAGAATGTTGCGCGACATGCTGTTTGTTGGATGAAATCATACCGGCGATACACGACCTTGACGTTTCGTGCCACCGAGGCTAAGCTTTTGTCTTCCTTTCTTGAGGCTCAGGGGCTAAAGAGGAACAAAGCTTAGCTGGTAATCATTTTCCAGCGATCTGAGTAGTCAAGGAACGAACACACGCTTGCTGAAGAATCAGCCTCGCAAAGAATTGCAGATTTCAATCTGCAGTAACATCTGAAGTTCAGCATGCTCAGCACCCAGCTCAATGGGCTGGCTGATGGGGAGCTGGGTGTGATACAGTACGCAGGGATATTAATTGTTAGAACGGCGATAGGGGCACTGTCCACCTATCCCGGCGTTTTCTCTTTTCCAGTACTATGTATTATGTACGTACGTGTATCCGTATTGCAGTAAGGAAGTGTCTTTTGGTCCGTGCACTTAGCGCCGTCCTAACGCTTAATATCCCTGCGGACTGTAGGGGATGCAGCATAAGTAGGCAGTAATGAGTTCATTAGAGTTGAGTTCTAGAGTCGCCATTGGCCAGACTGATCATAGGCAATGACCGATGATGCTGATTGGGGTCACACCATAAGCTGACTGGTCCCTGCACCGCAATCTTCCAGGGTTAAGAGTGGGGATGGCAGGGATAGAAGTGGAGATACAGGGAAATGACGCTATTCGATACGTCATCAACCATTCGCAAGAGACCCAGCCTGAAAAAGAGTCATGGGTGAGACCGAGCATCAATGGCTGCATCCATGGATGAATAATAAATCACTGAATGAATGACCTTGCAGCCTTGAATGAAAGCATGGCATTTCCTTTGTTGTTTGTCTCTATCACATGGCCAATGTCACCCTATTATGCCGGCCTAGGTAGAGATGAAGCGTGAGAGCCCGGCACTATCGCCGCATTGGTAGTAATAAATCTTGTTCCATCTCCCGGATAGCTTGAAAGGTCGGGCTGAGTGAGTTAAGGGCCTGAAGAGCCTGAAATAGACCTGGCGCACTGTAACCAAGAATCACCTCACAAGCTGAACAACATATTGCCTGCAACCCTTGCCTACTAAGCAGATAAACTGGTATGCCACTATATGCTCAAGAAAAGAGGCGCTCCTCGGACAGTGACTCTTCCGCGTGCTCGATCTGGAAATCATCGATCCAGGCCACGATGGCATCACAGTTCAGGGGTAAGAATCATAGTAGATACTGAATTCATGTTTCCAAACGCAGATCAGCAGTGACTTTCGGGACTCACTTTCAACTCTGTATGGAGTGAGTAAGTACAAGTGGCCCTCTCGGACTCTTATTAGCTGACGTCCTGAGTATTGGCGATTTGTTTGTCTCAGCCGTGATAGCGTGCCTAATTTCCGATGTTGGTGAAGGCGATGATGAATGAAGAGGCGTCATGTCATGTTGTCATGTAGAGTGAGAGTAGAAGTGTTTGGATGTCTTTTCCTAACTGCGTTCCTTGCAACATGACAATGCACAGTACATTCGCTGGGATTATCCTGATTCGTCGCTTTGTCGCTCCTCGTGCCAGATCAAGCCGTTTGTCAGCCAGCATCGCTAATCAAAGCAACATTGAACCTTGGCTTTTACATATGTTCTGGCTCTTTTGCAAAAACATGGATCTTGTCATCATCCGCCCTGCAGACCTACTCTAACCAAATTTCCGGATTTTCCCAGCTTTTTTGACTTCTCTCTCTCGGCCGGCAATACAACGTACATACGTGCCTCACCCTCACCTACAATACCTGTATTTACACCTAGCCACAGCCGCCCACACTGCCTGAACAGCACCCGTGGCGAACTCTCCAGGGCTTTTTCCACGCTACGCAGGAGACTAGGTCGTCTAGGGGAGGACCTCAGTGCGCTAGCCACTACATCATCGGGCGGGACAAATCTCGGTTACAGGCCCAGATAGGCCCATAAGTCTACATGTATGTACAGTAGTTCGCCGCCTTCCCAAGCCGTTAAACACTAGAACACCGTCAAACCAACTGGACGCCGTCATTTTCCACCTTCTCTTCCTTCTGCCAATTCTCTCTTCTACAGAACGCAACGCAACGAAGGTCAGACAGATCCTACAATCATCCTCTGGTCAGCTTCGTGGTGTACTAGACTCCCCCGTGCTTGACCACATACATAGAAACACAGACTTCAGTCGATTGAGCGCCTCGTTTTTTTGTGTTCGGTATCAAGACCATATTTATTGCGCAATTAGACCTGATTTTACAGCGGAAGACCTTTACACTCACGCGAAAACGCACATATGCGCACATACGCACACACACGCACACACCTTACACCCGTTCCCCGCCAGCCCTCCAACCCGCCTTACATACATTGATGTTTCTGGATAGCCGTCCACTCCGAATCATCTGAACCATAACCAGGGCCAGAGTTATAACTATAACCTTATAGATCCCTACCCGAAGTCTCGAGAAGAACGAGGAGCGAGCCAAAAGTTTTTATTTTTATTTATTTTTTTTTTTTTTAATCGTCAGCAGCGTCCCGAGAAGTTGCTGCTGGCTCGGGTTGTGAACGGTACCTAACCACTCCTGCAACTCTTTTTTGGGTTTGCTCGACCCAGATTTTGACATCATTTGGGGGTTTCAGCACCTGCAACCGCTGCAGTCGTTGTTTGCTTCCTCTTCTTTTCTTGACAGTACGTGTAGACACAGACCTCAAGAGGGAAGGCCATAGCTGCCTCTCTAAGTGTGACGTATGCACACAATGTCGACAATCCAGCAGCTAAAGAATTTCATCCGACATGGTACGTCGCTGTTGCTGCACGTTGTTTCATTCCATTCCTCTCGTGTGCACAATTTCATAATTCGTTCAATCACCCGCCTCATCTTTTCCCAGCTTCTATTTTTCTCACAGTTTAATTTTAAATTCCACTACCTCCCGATCGATCTCCAGTTCCCGGAATTACTGATCTGCTACTACCGTACAACCTACCTCAACCTACCTGCTCCCTGCCCCATGTCCCATGTCCCAAGTCCCATGTCCCACTGGCACCACTGACAGACCACGGACACCACTGACATCATCTACTCCAAATAGGCAAGCAGGCCAGGGTAAACAACTCTGACGAACCTCCACGGAAACATGAATATTCCCCTACACAGACTGCTGCGCAACAACAGAAAGCCATGGCTCACGTAACGGAGCCCGGCTTACCAGCCGGCCACGGCCAGAACAACCCCCTCCCGGACGCCTACTCCGTCCAGCCAGGAGATGCCCAGAATCGCGTCGCACAGGCCGACGGTGTCGCTGCTCACCATGCCGAGGCCAACCAGAGTGTCTCCAGTTCCCAGTCTAAGAGCAAGCGGGACGAAGATGCACGTATCGCAAAGATCATACAGGAGGAGAACGAGAGCAAGAGCAAATTCCCCAAATACCCCGGATTAGAACGATGGGAGCTCCTCGAGAAGATGGGCGACGGCGCATTCAGCAACGTCTACCGGGCGAGAGATCTCAAGAGTAATGCTGGTGAGGTCGCGATCAAGGTGGTACGGAAATTCGAAATGAACAACATGCAGGTGAGTACTGCTGGCGGTTGAGTTTTATGTCGCCGACCAAGTCTTTTCTTCTTCTTGGGTCGTCGCCATTTTTCCAATCTCATGTCTCCTTACCAACTCTGGGGTCGTACGATAGGGCAACAAGCTTTTACATCCGGACTTTAAGAAGGTCCCGAAGGCTGCAGAGGTGCGAAGACTATATTTCTTTTGTCCAGTGTTCTTCCAGTCATTGCATCCTCCTGGTTCAGCTGTTTCTAATCCAAGTTCCCTATGCATGGTGTGGTGTGGTGTCATGTATCTCCCGTCTTCATTTTCCTGTCTCTACTGATACTCGCGGCTGAATAAGCCTCCCTCTGGCTCAAGTTCAATTACGATGCTAACAGTCAGTTCAGCGGGCAAATATTTTGAAGGAGGTGCAGATTATGCGCCAACTTGATCATCCTAATATTGTCAAGCTTGTCGATTTCTCGGAATCCCGTCAATATTACTACATAGTACTCGAGCTGGCTCCTGGCGGAGAGTTATTCCACCAAATCGTTCGCCTCACTTACTTCAGTGAAGAGCTATCGAGACACGTCATCGTACAGGTTGCAAAGGCACTCGAGTACTTGCACGAAGAGAAGGGTGTCGTACATCGGTAAGTCACATCTCATAGATTTGTTGCCACTTCAATGGTTGCGGGCTATCTTCGATGATACCGTCGCAGACGCTTCAGCCACCACCACCACCATATGGGCACGGTCAATTGTGTTGGGTGGCAGTGACGTCACGAGATACCAGAGTCGACCCCTCTTGGATCAACCCCTGCTAACGTGGAGGGCAATAGTGATATCAAACCTGAAAACATCCTGTTTAGTCCTATCCCGATCGTTCCATCAAAACTACCCAAACCGAAACAGCCTGGCGACGAAGATAAGGTAGACGAAGGCGAATTCATCAAGGGACAAGGTGCCGGCGGAATAGGGCAGATCAAAATCGCGGATTTCGGACTGTCGAAGGTTGTATGGGATAAACAGACCATGACGCCATGTGGTACCGTGGGTTACACAGCACCCGAAATCGTCAAGGATGAGCGGTATTCCAAATCGGTTGATATGTGGGCTTTAGGTTGTGTGTTATACACATTATTATGTGGCTTCCCTCCATTTTATGATGAGAGTATTGAAGTACTTACCGAAAAGGTTGCTAAGGGCCAGTACACCTTCTTGTCACCTTGGTGGGATGATATATCAAAGTCCGCACAGGATTTGATCTCACATCTTCTCACTGTTGACCCCGAAAAGCGATACACAATTACCGAGTTCTTGAGCCATCCGTGGGTTCAGGGATCAGGCCCCTCACCTCGTGAAGAGAAGAAGCCAACACCAGACCCACTCCGTGCTTTCGATGCGGGTCGGATTGTCGATGGTGAACGTCGCATGGACTTCAGATCACCCGGTGCAGTCAACCTGCGGGAGATATTCGATGTCGGCTACTCTGTACATCGACAAGAGGAGGAAGCCAAACGACGGAAACAAATCGGTACTAAAGGCGCAGCACCATCACGGCTCGCTGGCCTTCACGAGGACTCTGAAGAAGAAGAAGAGGAGAAATCCGACTCGGAATACGTGCATAAGTCTGCACAGCAGCAACTCGAGCACAGCATGCGCAAGACGAATCTGGGTAAGGACCAGGAGCGTGGCCGGGAAAGAGATCGCCAAGCAGAAAAAACGGACAAGGGCTATGGTCAACACAGTGCCTCCGTTGCACAAGCTGCTCGACAACAGGTTCGGGATCGCAATAAGCAGCGTGGAGCATTCGAGCTTAGCCTCGACGGGGCAACGTTATTGGGTCGGCGGGCCGGGGCTGGAAAGCCTACTAGTGTTGGCGGCTTCTAGAATGAGCCGCCCGCTAATGAAGGATGAACCCGGGATATACGTACACTTAAAGTTGATGATGAATGGCGTTACCTTCGAGTAATTGGACCGACTTTCTTTGTTTGGGTCTCGTTGCCTGAATGGGTACATGGAACGGAACAAGAGTGTCTGAGGCAAGGCATCAGTTGGTTTGAATGAGCAATACGGGAGTTTTTTCTGCTTTGAAATACGCAACGCTTCACATAGGGCCAGGCGTTTCTTGGAACCAACATATCTGTGCATCCTGTCAATTCGATTGAGTCCTTGTAGTGAATAAATTATACCTAGTTGATTTTTTTACATGCCAGATGTTTTACTAGTTGAATGGCGATTGACCGTTTTGCTTTTGAGATGGCCCCTGCCTTGATCCTCTACTCCCTTTATACCCAACTGGCTTAAACACTTATACCAGCATCGATTTTCCCTTTTTTCCGCCCAGTTTCAATATAAGACACATGCTAACCCTTCGAGTAAAGGCCGCTAACTTGAATTCGTAAACCGGCTTCCTACTATCATTAGCCTTTTCAGCTTTAGGAAGCAATCGTTGTCTTGATAGAGAACCCCTCCCCCCAAAACTGACTGAACCAGTCATTAGGGAGAGGCGATTAATTGGATCCGAGGGACGATGGCTTCAATAATCCAACGTCCCTGAACGGGGCGACTGAAGCCCCTGGTAATGATACCTTTGAAGAGGTGTCACGACTACTAGTATAAGAAGACACTGATGGTTCGACCTTTTCAACCACTTCTCTTCTGCAGGGACACACAATCACTTCTACTTTCCTATCTTTCGACATAGGATCTAATACAATAATACGATATAACGTCGCATTTGCGACTTGCTTTCTCCCTCTTATCACCTACCAGTATTCCCTACTACTACTTTGAATACGCCAACGTTCCTTTCATACACCATACTAATAATCCACCGCTACAAGACCAACTTAATCCAACCACACAATACTACAAACACATATACAATACAATTATTTCACATCTAATACATCACAGCCATATCCATCCATACCTAGATAAGCAAAATGGCCAGCCTCGCACAATCCAACCCTCACATCCTCACGCAGCTCGGCGTGCAGTACCTGCCGTCGACAGGGGGCTGTATCCTCGACATCGCCGCCGCGGCAATAGACCTCGGCGTCTGCAACACCGTCAACATCCGCATCCAGGAACAGCACCACGTCGATGTCCACCCGGATACCATCTGCGTAACGCCCACGAAGTCCACTCCTCTTCCCCATGAGATTCACGTGCAACCCTCTCCATCGTCTTCCTCTTCTACTACGACTACTACCACTACGTCCAAGATAGTCATCCCACAAACTCAACCGCCTAATGCAGTCCATATCCCGCCGTGGATCCACGGACCCGAAGGCGGTCAGCCCGGTGCGGGTGGGAATGGCGGAGCTGGAGGACCCGGTGGCCCTGGAGGTCCGGGAGGCCCAGCTGGTCCGGTTCCTGACCATGAGGCTCCCCCGGTTCATGAAGCTCCTGCTCCCATCCATCTCCCAGTGCAACCTACAACACCCTCGCCGACGCCCTCGCAAGTGCTACACCCATTTCCACAGCCGCCACCGCCATCTCCATCGCCCCCTGCTTTAGGGGGTCCTGGCGGCAAGGGCGGTGACGGCGGCGCCGGTGGGCCTGGTGGCCCAGGAGGTCCTGGTGGCCCCGGAGGAGCGGGAGGTGCAGGAGGTGCCGGTGGAGCTGGTGGGCCTGGTGGTGCAGGCGCGCCGGGCGGTAACGGCGGTAATGGTGGAGCTGGGGGAGCCGGTGGTGCAGGAGGCCCTGGTGCACCAGGTGGTGCGGGTGGTGCAGGCGGACCGGGAGGTCCGGGAGGTCCAGGTGGTCCAGGTGGTCCTGCCAAGACGAACCCGCCTGTGGCTACTCATCCTCCGGTCCATATCCCAATCCCTATCAACCCGCCCGTCATCCACAACTCGCCAGCGCCAGCGCCAGCGCCAACCCCAGTCCCATCCCCTAACCCCCCGACGAACCCCAACCCCATTCATCTCCTCCCCATCCCCACACCAGCAAAACCCATCAGCCCTGCCGCCCCTCCCGCCGCACCGCCGGCCCTCCCCGCCTTCTGCGATAGCACCTACGTGCAGATCGATGTGACCACGATCCAGGACCTAGACCCCCACTCCTTCGACCTGTACCTGGACCTCCTCGGGCTCGCGAAGCTGGACCTCGACGACGTGGACTCGCTGCTCGACGGCCTGCTCGGCGGCGGCGCTCCCAAGAAACCCGAGACCGTGCACAAGGAGCTCGTGCACAGCTACCGCGTGCGGTGCGGGATCGCACCCCCCGCGTTCCCGGGGGGCGAGGTCGCGACCGCGCCCTCGCACACGGAGTGCCTGGCGCACTGCGAGCGCGGCGCCATTGCCAAGGCCGGGTCCGGGGTCGCGGCCGAGTGTCTGGGGGCCGCGTGGAATGAGCGTAAGCCGGAGGCGGGGGATAATTGTCGGTTTTGGACGGGGGCGCAGCATGAGTTTTTGCCTGTTGATGGGCTGGGGGAGGAGAAGGGCGATTTTGCGCTGCTTTTTATGTAAGGTTCTTGGCTGGGCTGGGCTGGGTTGAGGGGTGAGTAAATGGCTATGTGGCCTTGCGATGAGGGTGAAGGGACGGACCTCTGAGCACTGGTGCTCGGATCGGAGCGGTCGTCGTGGTTGGGTATACTTAATAATAGGGGATGGGAAGGTGAAAATACGGTTGAGTGGTTTGTATTATTCTTCGGTGCCTTCTGGGAAGGGATTTTAGCTACTTAGCTTGATGTTTTCATATGTCGGTGTGCTGGGTTTCAGTATTGAAACTAGAAGTCGGGTATAAAACTTAGAAACAACTAATAGAATACTAATAATATACATGAAAGCAATCACTCGCTGGCTCACTTTCAACTGTGAGTTAACCTCCAGATTATGATGGAGATAAATAGTGACTCTCCATATTTCACACAACACAAGAGTTCGTTCAAATCCGCGGCGGATTTTATGAAATAAATTAATCCCATGCTTAGGCTCCTAACTTCAAAGCTCAAGGTTGAGATTACCCACTATATGTTCCCCGGCCTAGCCGTTGTGGTCGAAGAGAACCTCATGCCCAGACCAGCCCAAGAAAACCATCAATACACGTTAGGCCTGCTACCCAGGGATGCAAAGACTTGTCTTACGACTATATTAATTGGTAACAGGATATCTCTGCTTCTACTGACCTTAACTTGGCAACTACGAGCGAGGGCAGAGATAGTAAGCTGCTGGTGTCCCGCAAGAGTGTCATGAACATCATGTTATGGTTCAAACAGCAGTTGGAACTTGTCGGATTGAGAGTCGTATGGAGGTATACTTCGTAGTTCACGGAAACCTTTACATGAGAACTTCGTTAGGAGGACCCCATTTTGAGACCAAGTTTTCATGTCACCCTTCGACCGGCTGTGAGCTGAAAAAATGTATAGATACTATATCACTGCGTTCTTCATCATTACTTTTACAGAATGGCCTACGTTCTATCCATCTCCCCATCAGAAGACGCGTCCCTTAGCCATGCGATGGTGGTGGTCTAATTATTGCAAAGAGGTTGAAATCCGGATTATCGTATCCGCCTCCCTCCTTCCAAGTCGCTGCATGTGATGCATAATCATCCCAATTGGACGAGGTGTTCAACCCCATCTCAGCCCAGACAAAGATGCCGTCCGCGAAGCCATTACCCAGCATGATATAGTTTGGGAAAGGGTCGTAGTTTGGCGTAGCGGCGTAGCCCGTGAACATGTCCCTGAGATTCGTCGTCTTCGGGATCTGGTTCGTGTTATATGGCGCAGTGGCCTCGACGGCGTCACGCAACGTCTGGTCGAAGAATAGCTGCGACAGGTGCGCCACCCTTCCGCCTGTGTACGTGCCATTGGGGAGCGTCTCGGAGCCGACGTGTGCGATCAGGTGCTGATGCGTGGCCCGCCCCCCGTAGTGTCCCGGGAAGATCGTGTCGAAGCTGACGACGCCGTCCTGATCTGTGGGCTGGACGCCACGGAGGTATGTGGTGCTGAGGCCGCCTTCTCCCCGTGCACTGACGCCGCTGTACGCCCCGGTTGCGTTGCACGACCAAGTGTCGACGAGGATCTCCGTCGCGGGCTGACAGGTTTGCACGTCGATGAACTGAAGCTCGAGGTGCACCGGTACCCCCACGACGTCTTCGACCACGTCGCTGCGGATAGTTTCCTGTCTCACGAAGTAGGGACCATTTGCATTATCCGGCGTCAGGACACAGCTGGTGTTCGAGCCAAAGATCTCTGAGGTTGGGGTTTCTTTATTGAAATTGAAGGTGCCCGTCTTGTCGTGCGATACCGCCGCCCACTGACTCAGGGAGGCTGCATCGCGGCGATGAAGCCATGAAGCTGGCACACATTAGCTGACTGCCAAGGGTGTCAAATATTAGGTGGTGTTACCGTCTTCGATGCCCCTATCTTGACGAAGTCGTGCAAAAGTAGCTGCCCTCCGTGCTATTGCGCGTTCTTTTCGGGCTCTTACTTCTGGAGAATTTGAACATGCTTCCAGAGCCCTTGCATTAATCTCAGCGACAACATGGGCATTTACTGCTTCCTCCAGTGCCTCCTGTTTGCCGTATTGCTCCCCAGGGTGTCCGGCGACTGTGGAAGTCAACGATAGAGCTGCGGCCAGTGCGGCCAGGATGGTCATGAACACCATGTTGAAGATGTCGTGCAAAGGGCTACCAAACAACCTTACAGAGCAGATGAGGCGCCATGGCTCGTCCCTCTGAGGACTGGAGTCTCTCTTTTTAGCTAGGGCACAGAGATTGAGTCTTGTCAGCCTGGGTGTTCAGTATTAATTAGTACACGAAGTCCGCCAAGGAAATCTAATCGGCAGACATGATATCCCATAGCGGTCTCAACCGGCAAGGAAACTGGGAGGGTTATATTTTTCTCTATCATCCCCGCAAGGTCTGATGGTCACTTGACTTTCAGTCATGAAGAAGAGGTTGCTCGCCATTCTTACGAGTGTCTTTATCCGGCTTGAGACCGAGACCTGTGTATTGAAATAGGCAATGCTCGACATTTTGGAGCCCAAATTTGAGGAACCGACACAAAATTTCCATGGTTCGAATGAGGCTAAAATACCCGATTATAAAACGGCGTCGCTTATAGGCCATATGCACCCCAGACTCGTTTATGTCCATGTTCGGCTCGGATCTAAGCGCCCCTTGCTATGTAAAGAACTTGTTATCCGTTTCGGGACCATATGTAGTGCTTTTCGTGGTTATGATTGGTCCACGCATATTTAGGTCGAGTGATCTCGTCCCTCCGCCCTTTTCTAACAGCACAATGACTCGTGAGCACCCACATTTTGCACATTGCCTAGTCATTGTGATTGACTCGAGACAGTCAATAGAACCAGAAAGTAGCCTTAGTATGACCTACTCGAGTTGGTTCCTCAGTCGTTCGGATTGGTCTGTATGTACCGTGAATGTGTTTCCATGTGGCCTAAGGTTGAATAATTAGATTTGGTACCTCCATGCATGCTCACCATTTGCCAT
Source organism: Whalleya microplaca (assembly GCA_022497155.1). Lineage (NCBI taxonomy): Eukaryota > Fungi > Ascomycota > Sordariomycetes > Xylariales > Xylariaceae > Whalleya > Whalleya microplaca. Next base: position 396,493 of record MU385735.1, on the reverse strand, counting down.
CACACCATCTTTGACTAGTTAATAGCGCAACACTTTTTCGTTTATATCAATTCAAGGATACAGTATTGTAATGTTGGATAGTTTATACCACCATTTCAAAAAGGCTTACTCTTTCTTATTTCTCTTGTTTCTGCAGGTAAGGGTACAATAGTAGGAAGGAATAGTTAACAGGCATAGTAGCTCAAAATTCTACAATTTTATATACTTAAAAGCTTACTATGGGAGGACACATAGTATCACTATGTTCATAGTGCTAAAATCACGTATTCGCTATCCAGTCCGTCACATATGGACATCCAGCCTTTAACAATCATCAGAACATTCTCAGTTCGGGAATCCACTTTTCTCTGTTGAACCCTTTCAGCCATGACCTATTTTTTGTATTAAGTCCTAAAGGGCGCACTTAAGCGCCGTTGCCATTATACCCGATAGCGTTGACAGTGCCGTTAGGAATACCTGTGATCTTGTTCGCAGTGGCGAGCGCCTTGATGCGGGCGGTGACGGCGGCGGGGGTGCTGAGGCCCTCGTAAGCCATCAAGTAAAGAGCCAGACCGGTAATGTGGGGGGTCGCCATCGAGGTGCCCGAGATAGCGTTGGTGGCACTGTTTGAGCCGATCCACGCAGAGAGAACGTTAGACCCAGGCGCGAAGATGTCGACGACGGCGCCATAGTTGGAGTAGCTGGCGATGCGCCATGAGGAGTCGATTGCTCCGACGGTCACGGCATTGGCGGCAGAGGCGGGAGAGGTATTGGCAGCGTCTTTGGCGTCGTTACCTGCGGCGACGACTGAGAGAACGCCGGAGGTATAGGCGGCGTTGACAGCGTTGTTGAAAGCGGTCGAGGTGCCACCACCTGTAATTGATTAGCTCGAAAATAAAGAAATTGGCTAATTCGATATAAGACTTACCTAGAGACATGTTGATAGCAGCTTTGCTTTTGCGGCCCTTGCTAGTGATGTCGTTCACTGCCCAGTTTAATCCGTTCAAGATGACAGATGTAGAGCCGGAAGTGCCTTGGAACACCTTGACAGCGATGATGTTGGTTTTCTTGGCAACTCCGTAGGTAGTACCTCCAATAGTTCCTGCGACGTGTGTACCATGGCCTACGGTATCAGCTGTTCCACCGCCGACAGCATTGTAGCCAAGCGAGGCACGACCACCAAATTGGTTGTGGGTAGCGAGAATACCCGTATCTATAATGTAGGCATAGGTTCCCTGGCCAGCCGAGCTATCGTAGATATACGTGGTAGAGCCAGGGGATTTGTGAGAGATAGTACCGAGACCCCAGGTGGCACCAGTCTGAGTGACGAGGGCGCGTGCAGACAGTTCAGTTTTTGAGGGCTCATCGAAGAGACGCCAAACCTGATCCTTTTCAATGTCGTATACCTAGTATAGAGTTAGCTCTCATGATTTCCTACTGAAGTGTGGGCGAGCTTACATCGCTGCAATTCCTGATTCTTGCAAGAGTCCATGCATCGAACTCGGCGGCATAAGCATTCCAGTTGTTGATGTGGTATTCGTGCTGGATACCAGCGAAGCTACGCTTGCTCAGACTGCGGCTGTGGATATCGCGAGCCCAGTTCACGTGGGTTTTGAAGGTTTCCGTGGTGATGCCGGGCTTGAGCGTCACGATGTACTTGTCGGGAATAACCTCCCCTTGCTGCGCTGAAGGAGTGGGCACAGCAAGAGCAGTGGGAAGCAAAGCTCCTAAAAAGAGTACAAACTGGCGAAGGCTGGCCATGATCGACGGGTAAGCAGCAAAGAAGAATTAAAGCGAGGTTGTAAGTTCAGGTTCCTGGTGCCTTCCAAAATTTGTGAGCTTGAGGGACGGGCTTGAATTATATAAGGGCTCTAGTGACTTTGGAGCCAAGTAGTGAAGTATGGCGACATCTAGTAGCTACCATGACGAAGTAGTATGATCACTTAGATTCTGGGGTTCGTATGGCCACAGACGAGCTAATTCAGGAGCGATGCTAGATGGTTGAGGAACTTTAGATGAGGGATAAAGCCATCTAGAATGGAGAAAGAGGCTAAGTAAGATGTGCTAACTATAGCTTGGGATATTTGGGCATGGAGCTTGGACTTATTTTGAAGTTCACACTCAATGATAGTAGACTTAGCATTGTATCGAAGCTTAATTAGAGTCTATAGGGTGAAAACTAGAGCAATGCTAGTCGGTGCACCAACACATGAAGTTCAAGGTAGATTCTTGTACGAGTCAAAACTTTATTGCGAGTCATAGTAGCATATACACAAGAAAGACCCGTTGGATTGGGATTGGTAATGCCTTGTATGTCTACCCATACGAACTCATGGTCTGACGTATTCTCAGAGTCAGCTGCATATACGGACTTAAACGTCACTGTTGCTTGATTCAACCTTGTATTAACCGACGTCGCAATAATTACTAGATAGAGGAGAAATTCTACAACTTGCTTCAAATTATCTGCGATATTTTTCACACGACCGTAGTAAATGAATTAGTATGAAGCTCGAAACATATTGGTATTCAATATGCGGTAGGGCTAGGCAGACCTAGAGCTATAAATCCATCAAGGATTAAAACCATTGGACTATTCGAGAGACAGAAGATGGGAGTGAAAGTCAAAGTGACAAGGAAGCGCCGAACAAGGTCGTCTAAGGTCTAATTTACGGTAAGTCACGGGCGACATCCAAAGAGCTCTATTGCGGCTAAGATCTCAGCACCTCAGCAAGTGGATAAGGCAAGTTTGATCCTCCAATAAGTCATGATTTACAAAGATCATTATGTTATGGTAATATAGCCAGACGATCCTTATGGCAGTCTAGCTGACCCAAGAGATCTTTAGTATCGGAGATCTAGGGATCTTGATCTGGCCGAGCCGCGCCGGCTGTATCGCCGAAGTGGATGGTGTAACCTCTATGGGGTTATATGAACTTCACAGCTGTCATGTTAATCGTCAACCTGAGAGCGACTAGATCACGTCCATATTCATACTAGAACACAAGTATGTGATTTAGAAAGCTTGGCGGTGTTGAAGATGACATCGTGACATGGCCAAATAGGGATAGCGCGTAACCTTATGTAATTCATAGAAAATGCGTTTTACAGAGCACTCTTGGTTCGTATTGACATTAACCTCAAGGTTCACAGTGGCTCATTCGATGCTACGCTACTCGGAAACAGAAACATCATTTTGACGCTCAGATGAGATTATAAGAGAAGTTTGCGTTCAACCATAGCCTGTGAGAAATTCGCTGGCTCAGTGAAAGCAAATGAAAGATACACTTGCGTTATAAGATGTGAGTGTTTCCAGATAGTGGCAGCTGTGTAATACTAAACTTTGGAGTTGATGTAAAGTTGGGACTGACAGTTGGTGATGGTTGGAGCATAAGTCAGGTAGTTGAGATAGTGTAGTACCCATTCTTAATGGTGGAAGGTCTAGAGACGGCAAGTCGAGAACCCGACAGTCTGGAAAGTGTTTAAACTCTAATCTAGAACTAGAACATCTAAGTTGTGTACAAATGTGACGGGGCACAACTAGCCAGCGCTAATGTACTTTTGCAAACTTCGGCAGGGGAGAAATATTGTCTCCTGTCTGCACGATGACACAATCACTCGAAACAACCTGAAGCTTGTAAACAGCATAAACATCTACGCTGGTACTAATGGAATCCGTTGATAATATGGATGTTGGAGATTATCATGTGGCTAAGCCTGTATCTAGAATCAACTGTAGCATTATAAGGGATAAGAAAGGATATTAGTCTGAAATAGCTGGGTTTCGAGTCCATACCTAGAACTATTCAGAAAGGATATAGGGAAGTTTGACATAGGTCTTAGATAGAAGATGCATTAGAATATGTTGAGCAGGGTTTATCCGCACAGCACCGCAATAAGTTTTACGATGTGAATATGATGCATCGTGAAGACATAGTCTAGATGCGGAGCCGCTGGATTTTAAGCTTTATTAGTAGGTTCTGGCCACATCTATAGCGTTGCTTAGAGTGTCCCCTTAGTGAATTGTGGGGGCTGAGGTCTAGTCTTTATAGCTGATTCTTAGCATGACAGAAAAGGGGACATGTGTAAGATCGTAACTCGTACCTTTTATGAAAACGGAATCGCAACATTTGACTCGGGTTTGTCAATCTTATGACCTCTGAGGATAGGAAGCGATATATCCTATACAGAATTCATAGTTGAATGTTAGTATAGAGAGCTCTAGACTCAATGAACGATATGGAACTGGGTAGAACGGCTAGTCATATCTCATAACCTAGATTTATGAGCATCCAGTTTCTAGCTTGACTATATGAATTTTCAAGAAGCAACCAAGCAGGCTGTTCTGAATTGCCAGAACGGCGAGCCTCATAATTCTTCGTACTTACACATTCGTTGTCAACGTTCCATGTCAGAGTTGTGGACGAAGACAAATCAGTTTGAGGCCTGTTTATCTACTAAGTACTTATGCAGATTTGCTGAGTGATTGTTCTTAGATAGTGTCCCATGGTCCATGGAAGGAATTGATTATGATTACCTAGAAGCTAGGAATCCATTGCTTGAAGCTCTTAGCTGTTGTATCATTAAGAAGTGAATACTTAGTCACACAGTTCAGAACTCCATGATCAATCAATACCACAGCTTGCCTATCCTACAGGTGCAAGATACCTATGACTGTAACTTGCATGTGAGTGACTAAACCGCTTTGGTCCAATAAACTACCTATATAGGCTTAGACTGGGGTGTCTGAATATTGAGTGGTCTGAGATATAGGTAATGCCACAGTGTGGCTGGAGTAATGGATCTGTGCACGTCTGCCAGCCGCGCATGGACGTCAACGGGCAGACGGGTATTCCAGAGTCTCCACGTGGTAAATTGTACCTTTGTATCCTCGGCCGATCCCATCCCTTCAACAATGACAGCTTGTTCCTGAACGCAAGGACGATACTAGTGAGAGGCAGACAGGCTTTGTCGGAATTGCTCCAAGTTGAAACAATGTTGCCTTCTCCTGCCTCTAATTGCCAATAAACCAATCATTTCACTACAACCCTTCGTAATGGAGTGGCCTGGCCTGCGAGGTATGTTCGATTCAATCCCATCCCATCCGCATGTGTCGTCATTCGTCCCCCATTGATACCTCGTTGATTGGTCGACTAACTCTGCCTACTCAAGATATCTCTTGGAACTCCGTACCGACCGATGTACTGCTAGCTGAACTATCACGAAGACAAGATGGCAATGGTGCCTCCGATTCTGAGAAGCCATCGTGCGGGTCTGGGGAGCGAGGCGCATACGACACGCCCTTACACGTCTTCGCCTTATTTCTAATTCTAACTCTCAGCACGCTCTGTAAGATCTCCGCTCTTGTCTCTACGTGGTTCTTGTCTTTGATTATAGATCGAGCTCGCTGACCGTGTGGGAACAATCAAGCATGCGGCTTTCCCCTCTTCTCGCGCCAAACCTCCAAGAGCCGGCGGACCAACAATATCGTTTTCCTGAGCCAACACTTTGGAACTGGCGTCCTACTCGCCACTGCCTTCGTCCACCTGCTGCCCACCGCTTTCACCTCCCTGACAGACCCCTGTCTTCCATATGCCTTCAACGAAGGGTACCCGTCGATGGCCGGGCTAGTTGCCATGGTGTCGGCTTTGGTAGTCGTGGGCTTAGAATCTTACCTGACTACTCGAGGTGCCGGGCACTCGCATTCACATCATCATGCCTGGGACTCGGATAACGAAGATGCGGAGGAGGGAGGGGAGGACAACGTTAAAGTGCAGACGAACGGCGGTTTGGCGGCCAGGAGAAATGCCGGTCACCGACCAGCAGACATCGCACTCGATGACCTTGGCGCAAGTCAAGGCCTCATGGCTGATGTCTCGCCTCTGCCGGATTCTACACCTACGATCGTCGAACCTTCGAATGGGAAGAAACCCTACGTTCTCAACAATGACGAAGACGACGACGACGACGACGACGACGATGATCTCGTCATGCATCTAGATGAACTCGATCCCGCAACAAATGATGATTCACAGCCCCTTGCTCGCCCTGGATCAAGCAACCAGACGAATCGGCATTCTGAATCCGCGGTAGCTCAAGCGCCACCAACGCCGGATGAGCAGAAGCGATTGATGCTCCAGTGCATGTTACTAGAGGCGGGGATTCTATTCCACAGCGTATTTATAGGGATGGCGGTGTCTGTGGCAACAGGGCCTCCATTTGTGGTCTTTCTCATCGCCATCGCCTTCCATCAGACCTTCGAGGGCCTTGCTCTAGGCTCCCGAATAGCGGGTATCCAATTTCCACGTGCGTCTCTACGTCCGTGGCTGATGGTGCTAGCCTACGGGCTTACAACGCCCATTGGTCAGGCGATCGGGCTGGCCGTACATACAATGTACGACCCCCGTAGTCAGACCGGCCTGCTCATGGTAGGCTTTATGAACGCGATCTCGAGCGGTCTACTGCTATTTGCGGGACTTGTGCAACTACTAGCTGAGGACTTCCTCACAGACAAGAGTTATAAATCACTAAAGGGGAAAAGGAGAAGGAATGCTGGCCTCGCGGTGCTCGCGGGCGCCACGCTCATGGCCATTGTGGGTGCTTTTGCGTAATCCAAGATCTAGAAGGGTAATGGTGGCGTTTTAGGAGTCGAAATCATATATGCTTGCATCAGTGCAATGTAAGGGGTCACCTATAGACACGGGTTGCTAGTGGTGCATGGTATCAGCGTCATATGCGTCAGATAGGGTACTCCAGGTAGAGTTCGGATGAATATATTCTGCTAATCTGGTCTTTTATGTACGGTTCCCCAATCACTATCTGCTATTGTGATAACTAAGCTGGATGTGGCACCGCAGTAGCCCATGGATAGGCTGTCGTCATCGGGGAGCCGTAAGTGCCCAAATTGTTGTAGTCCTTGGTGATGGTCTGGTTCAGGAGGACCTTTGTCACGAAGGGCAGAACGCTATTACTACACAGCTAAAGTCAGTATCGGTGTCTCAAGCATAGGCACAATAAAACGGGAAACAGAGGGACCAAGAACTCGAGAAATAGGAGAAACATACAATCCACTCATATCGCAGTGCCCACCACTCCTCACCGACATAGCGATCTGATCCCCAACACCCAACCAGTCATACACGAGCTTAGCAGCGGGATACACAATAACCGCAGTCCCCTTCGAGTTCGTAAACTGGTCGCCCTCGCCCTGATCGATGACCAGCGCGCGCGGCGCCAGCGCGGCCGCGATCGTGTGCGCGTCGTACGGCAGGTTCTCGGCGTGGTTCACGAACGTCCCCAGGCCGCTGTTGCTCCACCACCCGGCCCCGCTCTTGCTGTTCTCCAGCGTCTCGTCCTGCCCGCTCAGCCCGTGGTACCGGTACGGCCCCAGCCCCTGCACGCCGCTGCTCATCGGCATCGTCAGCGTGATGCGCGTGTCGAAGAGGCCCGCGGCTAGTGCCGCTTTGCCCAGGCGTGAACACCCGGTTACGCCGACGCGGGTGGCGTCGATTTCGGGAACTGTGGCGTTGAGCGCGTCGAGGACCCGGTGGAAGCCCCAGGCCCAGGCTGTTAGGGTGCCTGTGGGTGAGATGGGTTAGTGTTCCATTGCGCATGTGTCAGTGCTACTGTTGGTGCGTATTCTTCCCCCGACCAGACCCAAACTGGAGGATAGAAGATGAGATGGAGGGCGAAAGATGGGACCGAGCAGACGCACCGATATCCCGCCCCTTATAAATATCCCAGAAGGCGCCGGTCTTGGCGTTGCTGTCGGACGACACGCGCGTGTAGTCGAAGCCCACGACGGCGATCCCCGCCTGCAGGTACGGCTGGTTCGTCATGCCGCCGATGTTGATGACGACGGGCGCGGGCGACGTCGCGGGCAGCGCCAGCGTCGCGCTGAACTGGCCCGTCTTGCCGTCCGCCGTCACCTCAATGTTGACGGTGTTCCCGCTGCGCGTCGCCTTGACGGTTTCTTGCGCATGGTCGGGGTAGTAGCCATATCTGCGGATCGGAGGTTCAGTGAGTTTGCTATGCAAACGTAGTAGGCTTACGATTTTATCTGGGCCTGCCTCTTAGGGGAATATGAGATTCACGTACTGGTACTCCTGGAGCAGCTGCAGGATCTCTGGCTGCCGGCACTGGTACCACTCCTCTGGCGTCTGGATCCTGTTCTTGCCCTTGCCTGCCATGACGTCGGATGCGCTGTCCGGCGTCGTATATGCGAGTGGAAGGAATGGGTCCGGAACTGTCGACTGAAGCGGTAGTTCTTCCCACGTAGGATATTCGCCCGCCGCTGGGACAGGTGCGCACTCAGCGGCTGCGGTGCGACTTTCTAGAGCGGGACGAGCTACGGTGAGCCCTGTTAGAGACGTAGCCGCCATGAAAGCGGCAGCTTTGAGGGATGGCATCTTGGGCAGACGTCCCTAGGTCGAGATGGTACAGCTGGATTAAGCAGGTCAATAGATCGAATATGAATTCGAAGATACAGGAGCTTCGAGTACTATTTCATGTAATATATCCAATTGACTCCAGCTCCACGTGGAGTCATGGTAGTATTGCCTGGTCCCGGAACCTTGGCTTCCTTGTCGTACATCGTTCAGCATTGCCGCTCCCCCGAGCCACTCGCCGGGTATTATGCATCCTTTCCATCGTGGAGGGTGCCCCTTTGGAGTTCATGTGTACCATATCGTATCGATTGCGCTAATGAGAACTCGCCATCTTCGCGCGATAGAGACTTGCCCCATCCAGTTGCTTGACCGTATCGATGGGAAAGCTCCGCCATATTAGCGAGCAACTATGCATTTACGCTCGTTCATGTATTTGGAGAGAGCTGTAAGGCGCAGAGCTATGTGCGCAACAAGTAGCAGGGAAACTAGCACGAATTACATCCTTGGTGGACAAAGGCCGAGACCGCCTTGGGTGATATTAGACTTTAGCCGTGACCAGAACAGCAGTCACCACCATAAATAGATCTTCGATGATTTAGGCGGGGGCATGGTCTGAATCAAGCACTTGAAGCGTTTCATTCTATTCCAAACTACTGTCGTGATATCTGCACTAGCGCCAACCTCAGCAATAGCTGTCTATTTGATCTATTATGGGATGAGATCTAGGTACGCTACAGAAGCGATGAAATGAACATGGGCGGATTTCATATGAATAAACCGATACCAAACAAACCTCATCGAACTTCGAGGATGTATCTTAGGGGAAAGCCAGAGATTAAGTCACTAATACATTGATATCCCAAAAGTAAATACAATTATGGTTCGTATTCTGCTATTGAGCCCCCTAACTATTAAACAAAGGCTGAAGCCAAGATGCTTCTACCATGTAGTACAGCAAAGCAGTAGTCCCCCAATGGTATCCTCGCATACCTATCACTCGCCGCTGGCTAGGTCTAATTCAATCAAACACATACTCAAAATGGACAATACAAAGTCTTGTGTTATTCCAGGTCTTGGTTTATACCAGTTGTCTTTTATCCCCGGGGTCCGGGTATTTGTAGTGTCGATTGCGCTCCCATTACCTAACCTTCAATTCCGCTTTGGACGCTAAGCCGGAGTCCTTTATTCCATAGGCTTAGACCCAGGGAATGACTGTTTCATGCGGACGGCCTGGACTATGAAGCTACCTCCTCGATTAATATCACCCTTGTAGTGAGATCATTCGTGATGATCCCTGTCAGTGGGAAGCAGATCTATGCTTGTGAGTATGTAGCATAGCATATAAGTCTCGACGGGTCCTCCCTCGTCTAGCAGAGTGAGTTGTCGAGGTCGCGGCGAGTGAGTACGAATCGCTTCGACTCGAATAGGCTGTCATCTTTGATTTATGTCTGCTTGTAAGGAGGCCATGCTGGCAACGACGACTCGTCTTCTTGCTCTTGGAAATTTCGGAGGTGATCAATATCCGGGAATGCCGTGATTTGCGCTCCTCAATACTTCTGTACGTCCTTGAGAGTTTGGCGGATGTTTTTGATTGGTGTCTCCGTTTTCCGTGGGTCGTTGTCGTCCTGTTCATGGCTAAGTGTCTCTGGCGACGAAGAGTAGTAGCTGAAGTGTAGTGGCGTCGCCTCTGAATGTTGTTGCGTGAACGCTTATTCTTCCGGCGGCGTATTAGGGCAGCATATAGGTCGGCAGGTCATCAATATCCATTGGGATTATGATTTTGAATGACTGACTAGTGGTTGGCTCCCAATCCATTTCGTGTGACGATGAGCCCGCTGAAGATGAAGGCAGGTCGGAAGCTGTGAAAGCATCCGATACCTCGATGTCAATGGGGACCAGGTCTATGATTTCAACATTAGTAGAATCCACATCCAACATTTCGACGTCCAACATTTCAACGTCATCGTCCTGTATTGGGGTTATATTTGCTTGTATGGTATTGATCTCCTGGAGTTGCTTTTTGTGAAATTGACTGGTGTTGGTTATCGTACCGTACGGAAATTGGTTAAAGAAAGACATTTGGATCATATCGGCCATGGAAGTTGGTAAAAGTAAAGGGAGATAGAAGATAGAAGTATATATTGAAGGATAGAGATTGCGGAACAGGTAGCACTCTTGTTGAATACCGAAAGTAAAGGGAGAAAACGAAGGTATTTGTAGGTACTCTCAAGAATACCAAGCGCCTCACACTGACCATTCGCTAAATGCCACTAGAGATGAATCGAGTTCTATAAGGTTTTCAGCTCAGGGCAAGAGCGTGTATAGCCTCTCAATCTCGTTTAGCTCCATAAGCCACCTTCAGCTAAGGTTCGTCCGCAACCAATGCGACTTAACTGAGAAGGTGTCCAGGCGGAGTGGGTTCCAATGAAAGTCGGAACTGTCGAAACTTTAAACTATTCTACGCTTTACACTTTACACTTACACTTTAAGTTAAGAATATCAGTTTGTGCACCGTACCTACAACGCTATGTTGTAGTATCTTAGGAAGGAGGCTGTGGTAGGGATTATGGTGGCCGAAAAGTGGTTGTATTAATGATAGTGGAGTGAACTACCTGTGACTAGGTAACAGATCCCTCATAAGCTGAGGGCACGAACCACTACCACAGCTATGTCGCGGATAGGGGTAAATAATCTATTGCTTATGAGAGTTAGTTAAAATAATTTATCGGATCAACAAGATATCTCCATTTACGGAACGAATTGGTAAGCTTTACTACATCTAGTTTTCTACATAGCAGCGATTATTGGACGAGGCTGAGAACATTGAAAATAAAGTCAACGTCTAACGATCATTCCTCATCGTTTTCCTACTATACTGAATCTGGTAGTTGTATGACTAGGTAGTTATACGCAGTTAGTACTGACATGGTCACAGGCTTCAACCCATATTTCATAGTAGGTGTTCTTATTCCATGTCCCTTTGGTACAGTATGAGATTCCTTAGAGAACTTCGTCTCCGTCGCTTAGATGCTAAGCTGTAGGCGCTGTGAGCAATACCGTGAGGGCAAAATGAAGGTTAAAGTTATTGTATATTAATACAAATATTTTCTATCAACCAGCGTGTATTGAGCCTCTATTAACCCGTAGGTAACCATGTACGCTTCAAAACTTCATATATATTAAAAGGCACAATCATGTTGACAGCGCGCAATTTCAAGGACTTCTTAGCTTTATTTGAAAAGTTTAACACGATATCGCACACCTGGCGAGGGCACGGATATTACTGAAGGAGGTCCTGGATTGTTCGTAAGATTTAAGGACAGGAGATTACCATCCATGTGGGTTAAGCTAATACAAGCTACGGGGCGTGAAAACGAAAGCGCGTGAGCCCTAAAGATATGATGATTTATCTCTTGTGAGATTTGCTCGGATGGTGAATAGAGGCCTACCAGTACCCGCTGCCTGTAAATCTAAGAAGACCCTTCACTTCATACTAAACCAGGTCTTTAAGCTCCTAGTTGCATCATATTATTGACGATTGGCTGAAATCGATGCTATTTCAGAGGAAACTTGAATACCTAGCCTCGTGTGTCTTTAGCTGTGTACTTCGCATAAAATATTTTTGGACCGTTATATGGAAGAACTTGAGGTTTGAATTTGAGTCGAAGCTTTCATTCGGTTTTCATATCAATAATTCAATCCTACCATCATAATAGCAGCGGACACCGGACGTCTTGCTATGTGTCAACCCCTCGCCCTGAGATATTACATATACGCATTGGGCTCTGCTATGGTAGACCTATTATGCCATTTCAGTATCGCTTTAAAAGTTTGCGATTTAGTAGAATCTGGTGTATATTATTGACTGTATCTAACTAAAAAACATAATGGTGATCTAGCAAAACTTATAAAATACGTCAGAAAAGAGACCCTAAGCTACATACTACGGTACATACTTTTCACTGTCACTGTATGTTCCCTAGCGAGTTTTATGCTTAGACATTGCTACCTTTGTAACCTAATATTTGCTGATAATAGAACAGCATAACCATTCTAATTTATAACTGAATCAAGGCAGACACAGAATTCAGCATCCAAACGAGACAGATAGATACTTTCTATTCTGGAATGTGTACGTATTGAGCATCGCATCGATCAGAGCTTTAGGGGCAAATCTTGCAAATCCCGAGTTAATCTATCATATCCCATGTTTGACCACTTGCGCATCCGACCTTGGTTTCCCCACATCCTCGGCAGATAGAGCTCACTGTTAGATACCATGCCAAGGGGGTTTGAGCTCCTTTGGATGTTATCCCCATACTAATATATTTAACCGCAAATGACTCTATAGGCTGCGATGCTGCAGTGAGTACCATTTATGATTCGTGTAGAAAAGCAACATAATGATTGACTCCTAATTCCGAAGTATATTGGCATTACTCTATCTCTTAATTCTCCTTAGCAGTCCACATCGGGAGTATGTTTCTAGCTACCTAGGGTACATAAAACCACTTGCCGTCCCATTCACGGGTTCCTAGTTGCCTTACTTTCTCTCTAACGTCAGTGCTCAACATGCAGTTCTTGACCGGTCTTTTGTTTGCTGCAACGGCAATAAACGCTCATTGTATGTGAATTATTAATCCTATACCTGATAACATCTTATCTAATAGTGACAGACACGTTTCCACGTCTTGTCGTAGATGGCAAGGCCGAAGAGGCGGATTGGTCAGCCACTCGCATCACGAAGAATGCTCAGAGCAAACAGGGTATCGAAAACGCAGCGAGCCCAGATATCCGCTGTTATCAGTCTGGAAATGCAGCCAACGTTGCCACAGTCCCTGCGGGCGCCACTATCCACTATGTCTCCACTCAGCAGGTCAACCATCCAGGCCCTACGCAGTATTATTTAGCCAAGGTCCCCGAAGGAGCATCGGCAACCACTTGGGATGGCTCTGGCGCTGGTATGTGAAATCACCGACCCCTAGATACGTATACCTTCCCAGAAGTCCTGTTGCAGGGGAAAGTGTTCCCTTACACAGTATTCTCGAGTGCTTGCTTGAGTATCGCAATGAGACTCCCATTAATCGTCAAAGTGTGTAGGAATAAAAAGATGCTGACTCAGTGTGCTGTAGTTTGGTTTAAAATACACACAGAGATGCCGACTATGGACCAGAACAAACAGCTTACCTGGCCTGGCCAAAGTAAGTTATGCTCTTGAGTTTGATCATTCTACCGAGCCAGCAACTGAGCTAACATACATTACCAGATGAGTACAAGACTACTAATGCCACCATCCCAGCCGCCACTCCCGACGGAGAGTACCTTCTTCGTGTCGAGCACATTGCCCTGCACATGGCTATGCAATCAGGCAAAGCCCAATTCTATCTTGCATGCTCGCAGATTCAGATCACAGGAGGCGGAAGCGGAACTCCTGCGCCTCTTGTACAGTTCCCTGGATCCTACAAGAGCACTGACCCTGGTATTTTGGTGAATTTGAATAGCATTCAGCCCGATGCCTATATTCCACCCGGCCCTGATGTGTGGACTGGTTGAAGAATGGAAGCTAGTCAAAGAATGCATGCAGATAACCGTTATGCAAATTCTCTGTACTGTGGCCCAGTAGATGCAATCTGGCATGGGGAGCTTAAGATGGGGTTCTCAAAGCGGTAGCGTAACTCGTCCATTGCACTGATTCCACCATAAATATTAATCGAGAAGTCTACTTTTCGATTTATGTGTCTTAAAGTGATTGATACGTGTACACTATTCGGTCAATGAGGTGTTCCAGATAAAGGGTAAGCTCAATTCATACCACGCTATGTGATAACCAAGAACTCCAGGGGCGCTAGTTGTATTGAAACATTGTCAGCAAGACAAATTTTAACAGACTAGCTCTGAGTAGACTAACAGCCCTGGGATCATTTACGGCTGGTTGAAGATCTAGAATTTGTCGCAGTTTTGTCACATTTCGAGCAAGTAAACTGTTTCGTTTGTAATACGAAGATGTGAAGCCCATGATTGGTGTCTGAAGCTGGCACATATCTCGGGTTTCTACCCGAGCCTTGTAGGCTCCCGTAACCTCCCGTAGCCTAAGGACAGTAGCAAGCAGGAGGCAGAAATTTCAATCAAATATTAAAATAATTCCGGTCTATTAATATTATAAGTGTTGATAGTTTATCATATCCCTTTACGTTCTTGTTCGAAGTACTCTTGACTTGAAATTTACCGAAAATCGAATGGTCTATTCCCAAGTTTCAACACGGTGATCACCCTTATTCAAAACTCCCTTCACATCGGGCACCAGAATGAATCGACTTTGTCAAACTTCCTATGGAAGCTTGGAAGCTGTCATCACCCTCTCTGGCTTCGAGGACGACCCCGAACAACAACTGGTACACTTCTGTCGGGAGCGAGAAACTGGTAAATGGTCTATTGTCGATGTTGTTTCTATCAACCCTCTCTCTGGGGGTTCAATTATCCAGAACTCTACACAGACACGTCGTAGCCAATGTCATGGAGACTTGGAAGTTGTTGTCCTCGAGGAAGGGGGAAAAATGAAGCATTACACAGGCAACACTTCGACTGAGAAGGTCTTCCGAGAAGACTTCTGGCAACTTTCAGCTACGATCAATGGGCACCGAGACCCAAATCATGGGATTATAGTCGCTTGCGATTCCGCGTCTCTATATCAAAGCAAGTCGTCAATAAAGTCTTCTAAAGGGACTACGTTGGAAACGGCGATACTTACAACGGATGGTGATATATTTCACTATCGTTCTCCGCAGTTTGGACATGAAATAATTGACAAAAGTGAAAAATGGAAGCTGGAGGGTACAATCGCAGTGAGCGCGACTGGTCCAGCTAATATCTATCGAGAAATCGATGGTGTGCTGAAAGCTCTAGTCCCACACAGCGACGGAATTGGGGAGTACTCTTTCAAGTATGGAAAATGGTCACAGAGCTGTCATATAAGAAATCTGGAGGGACCCGCGTGTACCTTTATTCCCAATCCCGCCACTCCGTCAACGATCTATGCCATTGGGAGGAAAAAAGAGTGTTTACGCCTTGCACTTCAGACCATACCAGGCAAGTGGCAAGAGCAGGAGTCTGAAATGCCGTTGCCCCTAAAGGTACTGCGGTACAGTTTCCATCATCGGATGCACCAAGGCAACCCGATGGCAATTGTGTCGCAATCTTTGACGACCCTTGGACACTCTCCAAATGCCGAAGCTATCGTCTTCCATCCTTCTGGAACTGGATGGCAGGACACTTGGATGGTTCTGCATTGGAGCTACCTGGCGGCTTCTCAGGAATGGGTTATCTCAGGGGTGGTCAAGGCAGAAGTCGATGGAATGCCCATGTAACAGTGGAATACTGCAAAGCTCTCCTGATGTCATAGGGAGCTTTTATAGATAACCAAACACGTTGTTGTCACCTTGCTGCCAAGGTCAAACTTCACGAATCTCAGTCTACGACTGCGGGTTTCTAGCATTTCACTCGATGAGCCGCGTAGAAGCCTATGTTATGGGGTGTAATGAGATCGTGTAGGAGATTTGTGATGATGAATTGGCATGGAAGTGGATCTGTCGTAATTCTACCCAGGAACGCAAATGGAATTGTGAGCAAGTAGGTAAAGCAATATAAAATGCCTACCCTTTGAAGATCATAAGAAAATGATCACTATCCATCAAAGTGCAGAAGGATGAAACATCACAGGGCGAACCGAGCATACAGCAGATCAAGGAATCAAACTTGGTTACGTTAACTATAAATAAGCACTAATATAATAATAGATATGGTATGATTGTACCACTCCATAGAGACCTTATCTATACTTAGGTAGTTGGCGATTTGTTAGAGGGTTAGTGGAACTGACGAATTAACTAGTGAAGGTGGAATCATTAGTATTCGCATGACAGGATTGCGCTAGATGAAGATCTAGATGACTCCAATACTATCGTCTACATAGGTGATGAACAGAAACCCCGCACATTCCCTTTGTATAACCTTAAGACTAGACATGAAAGCTTTAGGGGCCAACACAATGTCTCCGATTGGTATAACCAGAGAACATTGAAGCCAATAGAATAGGGGAGGTGGCAGAAACGAGCACGTATAATGTACCATGCGCGAAGCTCCTTCAACTAACAGCGCATTGATGGCGTCAGCATAGAACATGCACGTGTTTGTAATAGCAAAGTAATATCATTCATTCAATACATATAAGCATTCATAAGTTAGAGAACCTAGGATACAAGGAACGCTGTTATCAGGATGTATTCGTCCCGGAAAATAAGGAGTATGAAGAGCTAAGCGAAGATGGTAGAATACCTTTCAAATAGGTTGATAGTTTGGGAATACCTGGAAGCTAGAATATTTAGACGATCATATGGAGCCGAGTAGCATGGACAATTCTGTAGAAACATTTCAGATACATCCGTATATCTGATAGTACTTATAATACGGCCCACTACAGTGCTGAACCACGGTACCTACCTAGGTACCTAGCAGCCCTAGGTAGGTAGCCTCCTGGTATGGTTGCATGAGCATGAAAGCGTAGGCGACGACTATAGCCTCTGCAATTAGTAAAAAGTTCCATCCGGAACATACATTCACAGCAGTTTTACTACAGGCACGAATGCACAATGATGCCCATGTATCTGGGCTGTCATGAGTGCCATAGAGAATGTCATCGTTCAGCACATCATTGCTCGATTTACCCTAAGTACTAAGCTCGGGCCAAGTTCCACAGTAGCGACAGGGGTTATATATCAGCAAGCGTGTTCACCCCTTCAGCTGCCGATATTGGGTCAGCAACTCTCTCTTAATCAGTGAAACTCACTTCATTTATGACTTTTGGCACGTGAAAGCAAAGGTGTGAATGCTGTCTTGATGCTAGGCATCATTGTGGCTCGGGCGGTGAGACGGAGTGCAATCAGGGGTAGTGTTCCATTCATTACAGCAACGCGACAAATCGCATCAAGTCCTTGCCAATGCTTTCCTCGGGTCAACCCCAGCTCCAGGGGCCGGAGTCAAAAACAAGCGAAAGAAGACGGCGTGAAAGAGCATTCGCAATGGCGGTCGCGGCTGAAAAGGGTCTTCTGGGGTTTCGTGTCCAATCCCGGCTGGTGGTGGATGGCCATCGCAATTGGGCTCTACTTAGAAGGATTCTATATCGGCATGTGCAGGGCAAGAACGAGGTGGATGAATAATGATTATGCATGGGTTTCCGGTCACCTCGAGGAAGCCGAGGCAGCGGGGGTTGCGGTTGACCAAAAGGCATCCCGGACAGTTCGTAATGGAACTGGGTATCGGGAGCTGAGAAACGAATTTGAATCGCGCGTGCTTGTCTTGCAGCCAGGCAAGCCAGGACAGCCGATCGAGTGCAGTCTGAAGGAGATTGGTATAAGAAATGCACCGCATGAGATTCACTACGAGGCTCTATCCTATGTATGGGGGGATCCCAAGGAGCAGGAAAGCATTATGTGTGATGGAATGCCTAGACTTGTAACGAAAAATCTCTACGAAGCCTTGAATTCCCTAAGGTATCTGGAAGAACAGCGAACCCTATGGGTAGATGCACTTTGCATCGATCAGGCTAACGAACAGGAGAAAACGCAGCAAGTCCGCATGATGGGGGAGATTTATGCTAGGTCTCGAAGGGTTCTCATCTGGTTGGGAGCCGATGAAGCCAGTGAGATAGCACTGAACACCCTGTTGGGCGATTCTCAACTCGGAGAAGAGGATAGACGAGCTATACGGGTCCTCTTGACGAAGCCATGGCTGACACGAGTCTGGTGTATTCAGGAGCTTATTCGAGCAACAGATCCCGTCGTAGTAGTGGGTCGATCAACAGCGTCATGGGATGACTTTGCAAATGCAAGCCGCAGAACAGAAACCCAGCTTCAGCAACCAGGAGAGAATATTAAGGAAAAGCAGAACCTGATCTTCCTTGATGATATCCGGACGAAGTACAAGCATTTCACAGTTTCAAGGGGCGAGCGCGGGACCTTTCGAGTACAAGGCCATAGCCTACTCGAACTGTTATTTCTAACCCGCAACTTCCAGGCGTCGGATCCTCGAGATAAGCTTTTTGCTCTCATTGGCCTTGCCAATGATGTGCACTCCTCAGATTGGGAGGTGCTGCCGAATTACAGCTTAGCTGTATTGGAAGTTTATCACCGATTTGCGCTGTGGTACATTACACGTAGACGTAACATAGAGCTGTTCTCATTCGGAGTGGACCGAGATGCTCCTCCGCTCGCAGGGCTGGATACTCTGCCTTCTTGGGTGCCAGACCTCACAAGGTCTGACATGGCAAGGCCTTTCCCAAAACTTCATTATCTTTCGGTCGATTATATCGACATTCGCTATGATACTGGGAAAGAATTGGAAGACAGAATCATGCGCCTGGCAACTGGAGCGCAGACCTTCCACGCTGATCTGCTTCCCGATTCATGGCATCCTCTCACCCGTCGCACGAAATTCACACCGGCACATATTGCCTTTTCAGAAGCTGCGATGGTGATCCACGTGCTGGGTGCTCAGATCGGCAAAATCAAGTCACTAGGCAGACCATTTGAGGATTTCAAGATCTCAAATCAGACGGATACCGATATCGCCAGCTCAACCCTTCAATGGATCAATGATTGCTGGAGGGTTATAATAGCTAGTCGCGAAGGAGAACAGCACGGAATATTCGCCGAGGAAATATTTGAGGCGGCCTGGCAAACCATGGTATGCGAAATGACGGAGACAGGCAACCGCCCTTGGAAAGACCGTTACAGAAAAGCCTTCCGCAGCCTTTTTGAACGTTGCCAGATACTTGAGGGTCAGCGAGGAATGAGCGAGTCGCCAGATCAAGAGCACGGTGTTCATTCTTTGGTTGAATCTAATGGGAAGATATTCACAAGAAAGAAAGAAAGGATTGTGGCGGAAGTTCTCGCTTCGGAGAACGAATGGTATCAATCTCGGCGCTTTGCGATCACGGACTCTGGCCAATTTGCTGCAGTACCCAAGAGAGCTCGTGATGGTGACATTGTCTGTTTGTTCGATGGTGGGAGAGTGCCTTACGTGCTGCGTCCATGTAATAATGGTTACTTTGAGCTTGTTGGGGAGTGCTACTTGCATGGATTCATGCACGGAGAAGGCAAAGCTGACGGTATGGCCTATCCAAACCAGAACTTTCCCATTCGGTAGTATGCGTAACTGTCTGTATACAAAACCAGAACCTCCGAAGAAGACAACACCGCATCCTGGTGTTCATGCGGAGCACTGATGGCCAATGGTTCTCAACATTCAAACACCACCAACCTAGATCGCAACCGTAACACTGCATGCGAGTTGGCACCCACTATAGGATATTCTGCCACACTGAATGTTCTGCAAAGCTCGGGTGGGCATACCAAAGATCCGAAGAGTATTCCGATCGTAGATATTATATATGTACACAACCTGCTATGTATTCAGTAGCTATATGGTGAAGTCCTCGTCATCCACCTCCACATGCGCCATCGCATCATCGCTCCTCATCGGTTCTATCTCTATCTCGTAGACTAGAGGAGGAACCGATGTTCCCCGATGTCCCAATTGACCCCTGATTGCTCTCTTTATTAGTTTTATCAGAGAGTCGAACCCGGTTTCGTCACCCTGAGGGATCTCCTCTACAGCTCTCAGACCAGGCCCTTCTACAGTCAATATCAGCCCCCTCAAGGCCCCACCCAGAGGGAGCTCTTCCATGAACTGGCGGAAGGACATCTCCTCAAGCTTTCGGGATGGCTTCCATTTCTGAGATGAGAAGACCGGTATACGTGAGAGAACTACCCGGTAGATGAAATCGATCTTTGGCTTGCCTGAGAAGGTTTGTGGCGGCGCCTGAGTCTGTGCCTTTTCAATTGATGCGAACTCTTCGCTTCCAAGACGGCTTTCCTCGGCCGCACCAGAGATTGTTGAGGTAACGGGTGGCGTTTCCCACCCTATGCTGTTCTGACGAGGCGACAAGTTTGATTCCTTGGAAGCTTGTGGTCGTTGGAGTGGCGGTGGTTGGTTCTTCTGTGGTTGGTTGGTATCACTAGCGACGAAGGGGGTCCCTTGAATCGGAGACAGGTGGGAATCTGACGGAGTTGTGTTTTTCTTTTTTGACGTGGGTCGCGAAAGACCCCTGAAGGTAACGACAGAGCCGCTCTTGGATACTTTCACCGGTGCTTTCCTGGAACCAGAGGCGGCACCATGATCTCTCTCTTCAAGGGGGTCCATGGACGTCATAACTGTAATGTAGTCCTCGCCCGTTGCGTAATCTTCCATCTGCATCGTCTTCTTTTGGCGAGGCGACTTCCGCTTAGAAGCAGGCTCTGGCGGCTTATTGTCGTCTCTAGTATGTTTTGTAGCTTGAGCTGGGGGGACATCCTCAGACTTGAGTCGCTTGAATTGACCAGTCTGTCTTGTACCATCTAAACGCCTTGGAGCTTGTTGCGTCTTCAATTCCATCATTAGTTATATGCAACGTGTCATGGAATCTGGGCGATAATGTGTTGTCATTGAGGTGATTTTGCTGGGAATAGGCATAGTAGTGATGGGAGTAACAACATACCATGATCTCTTCGAACTCGGGGCTTTGTGGCACATCGTAAGTGTCTTCAACATGTGATCTGCCCCGTTTCAATTCACGACGCCAGGCATTAATAGTCGAAGTTGTGTTGTCAGGTTGCATGATCTTTCTACTAAGGGGAAGCTTCAGTAACGTCGATATGTTTTAGAATAATGAAGGCGAGCTTACAAAGGAGTCGGTGAGACTTCTGGATTATCCTCCATGGTATCTATATCTATTGGCTGTTCTGTGCTGCGCCCTCTTTGACCTAGGCTCACAGTACTCGATTCAGGCTTGTCTTTATTTTTGTACTTATGATTGCGATACTGTTGTTCATTTAGGCGGAAAAAGAGCTGTTTCATAAGTCTTCTTATCCTAGACTCTGGTAAGACGAGCAAGTGGCAACTCGGGAAGGGAGATAGCATGCTCACTTGGTGATGTCTCGAGAGTATTGCAGCTTGTTGAAATTTGCGGCAGATGGGTCGTCTGGCCAAAACAGCGGCCCATTTCCATGTGTGTCTAAATAGGCAACGGTCATCTCCGAAAGGCCGCTTTGGTGCTCCTGGGACTTCCAGTCATGGAGGTTGATACCGGGTATGCCATTGCGCGTGTGAAATTTCTTCCTGAAGGCCCTAACGTCATCATAGAAAGCAGCACATCGATCAGAACCTGCGTCACCATAGTCAAGCTCGTGACGGAGAGTGGTGATCTTTGGTAAACTTGCAGCTGTTGTTTTGGGAGGCATTTGGACTGTACTAGCGAAATTGGAGAGGAAGTAAGAAGTAGAATTGTATCGTAAGCAAAGAATCAGGGATATTAAATGGGATCAATAAGGGAGAAGGAAGTGGAAAATCGTCCCTTGTTAACCAATCCACGAAAACGCCTAGTTGTATTGTCGAAATGCCTTGGGGACCAGACTTATGCCCCTGTCCGATACGACATCATGTTGGAGAAAATTTTCACCTCCACTTCAGAGTTCTCTATATCATGACCTCTAGATTCTGACGTGCTTAGATAGAAAAGTAAGCATTCTGCATGAGCGGCTTTGATGGATCAGCTTTCGGACGCTTTGGAATTCGTCGTAGGAGTTTAATTCAAGTAGCCGTCTTTGCTATTCATTAAGATAAATCTATATCTCTATTGACCATTGATAGGAAATACATGCAACATTCTTACCGCCGAAACACCAACAGCACTGGCTTGCATAGAGGGATGCCAACATGATCGCTTAATTATCCACTCCAGGTAGGTACAATGTGACTGTACCCAATACCAGACCAGTAGGAAATAGACAATGATGGACAATTCTTGGGCTGTTTGAGACCCTTCTTGGGGAGAAAAAAGTTGTCCTGGAAGACATCTTCCCTCTACCGGTTCTATTAGATTTTCTTCTATAAATACTCTTCTCCCACTGCATTTTCTTTTCGCATTGTTGTCTTTTTTTGTTCATTTCTCTACTGAATCTACCTACCTCTCATACACATAGTATTCAGAGATTACCAATTCAATCATAACGTGCTTATCTCTTTGTACCCCACCCCTAGGCTACTCAATTCATCCGTAAAGTATGGATTCTACCACAACCAACAACATGTTGAACTTTGGTGTCATTCTGGGTTTTTGGTTTATGGGTTACTTCTTCTTTATAGGCTGCAAATCACCTCGTCAAGGTCAGTATAGTAGACCAAGGCTTTATTCCGATATGCTAATGTCTGATACCCTTTTCAGAAGAAGTGCTTAACACTCCTACACATATGGAAACGCCGGCGGTCAATCTCCCTCTCATTCCGGCAAACCCCAACTTACAAAATATCGAATCTCATCTTTCATTCCCAACAGAACCCCATAAACGGGTAACCAGTTGGTGGACCTCATTCACGAGTTGTGTATAAGTACTTTAACTGACCAAGCTTGATTAGGTGGATATATCACTGAGAGAAAAAACTACATTGTGGTTCATTGATAAGAAACATATTGCCTGGGTAATACATTTGTCCACTACAAGAAAAATCCCTCCCGATCAATTGGCGATCTGATGTAGCACCTCTGCTACACGAATCATTTTGTCGATCTTGGCCAATTCTCTTGCTCCTTGGGTTTCACTTCTTCCATTTGCCCTTCTATCCTTTCATAGTTCTGGTAACGACCAATCCTTCCCATATCATAAAATTATCACGGTCTCATACTCATCATTAATGGTAAAGGAAAGAGACGGAGTATGCGCAGTATTTCAATTTCGGTTATCTACTTACATTTCATTTCTCGTCCCTTTCTATCTCGCGGGTATAACACTCTATGCTTGATGGTTCTTGGAATCTAGCTGGAGGTGTACTGATGTATTCTGTTACTACTTGGGGGAAAACAATTTGAACAGATGGGTGGATTTCCTTTTACTACAGGCAGTGTTTTATCGATGATAGGTTTCTTTTGCTTAGAGTCATAACACAAGACCAGTGAACCAGATCAATTTGCCCTGATGCAAGCGCACCGTATTTTTCGTGATCCTTGTAAGCTGGCAGCCTAAACTTGAAATATTTTCTGATCGCAACGCATCAAAGAACAATTGCATCTATAATATGCCTCTCATATTTCTTAGATCGCCAATGCATTGCGTATCCTTGTAGCACACAACACTAGATTCTACTCCATCCTATTACCAACCAATCTAGTTTTTAGCATTATATCTACTACCAATAGTGAGGCATCAACGAATCTTTATCAGTCAATCGATAGGCAGGGACTCAAAGCTTTCATCAATTCAACTTAAGTCAATTTACACCCTTAACTTGAATTAACGATATTCACAAATGGCATTGATTTGACGTAACGTAATTGCTCACGAACATGATGATAGTCAGCTCTCACAAGGGTAGGGGGCGTGGGACATAAAGTACCTAGGTAGCTGACGTGCATGCACTAACTTTTTAACCACCAAGAAATACCAGGAAGTTGCCATAATAGGTAGCTTGTACAACCTCAAAATAATTAGCAGATATGAAGTAATGATCCAGTTCAATTCGGTGCATTAAATGCCATTATATACATCCATTATTTGTATCATTCCAACCTGGGCAGCATGCGCATTGCTGCGTTATGACGTTGCGATATCTGTATAATATGTCGGCTCGATACCAGATGGTGGAATCTTGATTACTTATCAGATGTGGATTATCGTTATAATGTTCTCCGGAAGAATACAGAAGCGGAGTTAGGAAACGATAGGTACCTGAATACGATGGCTTATGTTTAAAACATGGTGTGAACTCTGAATATGGAAACATGGCATAATGGAATGCCAACTAGTAGGTAAGTATCCGCAACAGGTTAGTTAAGGTTGAATTGAATTAGGGCATGTGAAAATAAAGAAAATGATGAAAGACGATTCATCAAAGTTGAGGTCAATTCTCATAACGACTTCTTTTACGAATTGGCTTGATGCCCGAAGCGTTGGCATAGAATTGTGCATAATAAGAATGTTGTGGAACAGGATCTTTCGCCTAGAGGCCTTAGGGCAATCTCGCCCTTACCTAGCTTATATCTAAACGGGCAAGAAGTCTACGACAATTCCTCATTTTGCTGGATTTATTAATGAAGAGAGCATTTTCCGGTGCGGCACAGTACAATTAGAATGCTCCATGTTCCTCCTCATCCACTGAACCCACATAGCCATAAATGATTGACGGATTACAGGGATGTGTGGCTGATAATCCAGGTGGCTGGGACGCCCCGCAAGCTGTGGCTTATATATAGGAGGTCTCCCCTCTGCTAGACTCTAGTGACGACACTTCCCCAATAATGACTACTATGCTACTCATAGCCTGCGTCTATTTCATCTGTCAAATCATGGCACTCGATAATAGCATTAAATTCCGCCGAGTTGATTGAGAATTCCAGTCCGGTCAAGTACAGATATTCTTTGCTTCTGATTTCGGTTGAAGTCTTCCACAAGTTACCCATTACTTTCGTGAAGGTCCAGCTGTTGGACAAGGGCAAAGCTAGCATTTCAGCTCAGATACAGCATCTTTATCTTGAAGTATCTTTCTACAGACCTTTATGGCCTCTGTAGCTGATAGTTTCCGCCATTCAAGGGTCTTACGTGGCGTCGTTGTAAGAGAGTATCGGAGGCACGCCTAATAGCCACTACGTGGTCTAGAATCATCAAAGTCGACACAGGCCATCAGTATAATAATTAGTATTTATTGTTAGGAAGTATCATCACTAGAGCCCTAGGCATGGCGTTGTCTAGCTTAATCTAGCCACAAGTGTAGGGCGTTGATCAGGACCTGGGTTACCTACCACCCTAGAATTCAACAAGAATGGCGGTTTTCAAGCAGAGCTGGTAATCATGCGCATATACAATATTGACCTGCTTTTATCATCTCTAAGATTCTGAGAGTATATGCCTATCTACTACGCAACACTCGTCGATGTGGGTTAACAAACCACAGGGCAAGAAGCCTATATGGCGAAAGACTATGAAAATATGGGGTAAAGAACCAGTTGATATATACTCGGCATAATCATTTTATAATACCAATCCCTACGATCACATAAGGGAAGCTACTTGATAATGGGAAGTTAAGGAATGGAATGAAGACAGACCAGGCGGTCGTACATTTCAGTCTCATATAGTGATAGCAATGCCTAACCAAGGTCGTAAATATTTTTCCCTTTCCTTTCAAGGACTGAATAAATCATGGTCCTGATAATGATTGCTTTCTGGAACTGAAATATGATCAAGACGATAGAGGAATTTACAGTTACAATGTTGCTGGCCCCGTGGTCGCTACAAGACTCAACCACCCTGTCTTTGGTGAGTATGTTGGGCGTGGCAAGATTGAATTTCATTGTACATGAACTTCCCCGATTTTCCTTGAATGTCTGCAAGCCCATTCCCAGTCCTACATATTGGTTAGATCTGCGCACATACTGATGTTTCTTTACTAGAATCTGGGTTAGAATTGCTCCAGGTATCGTTTTGTTTAGATACTTACAGATCATGTACCTTCCATCCTTGTTTCCTAGTCAAATGGCTGTGGAGCTCTAAGATATGTCGTAGCAAGCTGAAAGTACCTTAGCCAAACATGATTTGTGATCTTTCACTCTGGCATCTCCGACTTGGTTGGAATGCAGTTTACACGGTGTTAATTCAAATTCATTTGTCTAATTATCATAGTTATAATGCGTGTAAACATCGTATAGGTACTGAAATGATCACCTCTAAGTTAACAGACTGAATTGAGTTATGTCAGATCAACTGATCTCCGTACTGTTGATCGTGAGTGTCAGACAGCGTTCCCATCAAGCCAAATATAAGCTTACTTGATATCCTTGATAGGTTTCGAGCACTTCGACGTTATTTTCCCTTATATAAGCTACATATAAGAATATCGTAAGATTTCTGGTAGTTAGCTATCAGCCACCTTCTGTCCTGTCCGCCTGTCTGCCTATACTGCCAGTGCTACTAGCCCTTGTTTAGCTTTGACCGTTATCATATTCGTAAGCCTCTAGCCTTAGGTTGTTAGGTAGGTCCATATACAGGGTCTGAAAGGTTCAGTTTAGGGTTTTAGGGGTAAATTCGGGGGCAATTTGGTGGATTACTAATCAAGTTAAGGGGTAGGTATCGGTAAGTTAATTGGGAAAATTCAATCCTTTACCTAGAATTAATTTGACTTAATGGGACTGCTGTCGTGAGATCTCACTTCGATAATTGCCCTCCGAAACTATTGTTCTCCCGAGCTTCGGATGTCCTAAAACTTAGGAGAAGTCTGTAACTACCGGCCCTATTTCAATACTAGATCTTGCCTTTCAACTCTTCTTCTGGGACTGGATAAGCAACCATCCATCCATTTGTCTAAAAACGGGAGTTAGGGGGTATGAGAACTAGCCAAGCTTTGGTAAAGAACAGCTTCTACTACGGTTCCTCTATAGACATGGATAAGATTGCAACAATCTCGATACCGGTGAACCGATTGTGGCCCCTCAAATACCAATTCTCTTGTTATATACGTTGAAGAAAGCCGGGAGACTGTAGTCAATTAGGGAGTGGGAAGAGTATATGTAATCAGCTCCTAACAAACAGACGTTTTATTATATCTATACTCAATCAAAGTCCTAATATAGCAGCACCACTCGGTTCACGGCAAGTATGCTAGCTATCAAGTCTTTCCTTGAAAACACAGACTACGGTCCTGGTGTAGAATATCCTTAGCATCTGAGCATGAATGAGGCACTACTGCGTACATCGTAGAGCCTGTAGCCTTTCATCCATAGCTAAACATATCTCTGTTAGATGACTTGCCGTAACTAGTGAATTTTAGATCCTAGAAGATTTGACAGCCCATTATCAATACACATCTTCTAGTAGGAGGCTATCCCCTACTATATAATAGCCCGATAACTTAGTCTGTCCATTTTCAGTAGCTAACCCCTAATCGCCCACACCACCTCTTGCCGCTTTACTCAAGTCAAGTCAAGGGCTACGTAATACAACCTAAAGAAGCATTAAACCTGAATTCGTCAGACGAGAAATCTTTTTAGAATGAAAGAACTTAAGATAAAACATCACTTTTTTGATACCATGGTATATTATTTATGGGATGATGGCTTAAAATGAAACATTACTGCCCGTGAATAGTTCCTTAAACTATTCGTAATTGTAAGAGGTATGAAACATTTGAACTTTCTAGAACGTACGCGGCGTGTGAAACTATTTGCGGTAGTGCAATGGACAAGCGCCGCATGTTTCGCGGCATTGCTAGTATGTCAGAGGTTTATACGGTTGACAGGCTTTGTAGGGCTTAGAGACATGTATAAGCCGAATACAACTACTATATTAACTTAATAGAGTTTAAACATACATATTATTTGGCTAGGATTTTCCTGCCTTGTTCGTATAATAACCACTGTACCTCCTAGCCACCTTTGAATACCATAACTAAAGTGTGTCGCAAGTGAACAAATAACTCAGGGCGCATAGGGGCACCATGAGTCATCCCCACTTTCCCCTGGCGGAACCATGACTTTTGAACCTTGGATAACCACGTGTGGCCAGGGATGCTCCCCAGTCCAGCGGGATCGTCAGCATGTGTCGGAGATCGCTATTGTTATCGGAGACTTCATTAATATTATGAACTGCCTAACTAGGTTTGTGTTTGCGTACTTGCAGTACATATATGCACTACTTACTCTTGTGAACACTATTGACGGACTACGCTTGATTGGGTTTGGAATTGGTTACAATAGTCCGTGGGTATCCCACTTCTTGACTCGTAAATATCCGAACTCTGTACTTTACTACGTACGGCGTAGGTGTCCGCAATATTACTACGCAGTGCTACATACAACCCACCAATATGGAAATAACACACATCAACGTAATATTCACCTAGGTGAAGTACTTGAAGCTCAACTGAGCTACTCTTCGATGGCGATAAAAAGCAATGGTATCTATTGATGTTAAATTGAGTGAAGTTGAGGTACCTGCTTAAGAACCGTTCGGTTACAAGAGAAGCTTCTGCTAAAAAGACTTATATATATATTATATACACATTATGCAGACCAGGACAAGCGACTTCGTCAAACCCTTGTGGAATTACCTCGCTAAACGTTTTATCGGACGTGCACCCAATGGATAAGGGTTTGTCGGCTGAAAGTGATTGGAATGAATGAGTCTGTGAGTTTGAGCAAGCCCTGTGGCCATGTGGATATCTTCTTGTACCACCCCACAAATCGAACGACGCTTGAGACTTGGCTTCAATCTGAGGCACTGACCGGCAATAGGGAGGCCGCTGGCCCGATGTACTTTAGCAGATGGTTCTTTTGGAACCGAACAGCCCCGGGCCCCTTACTATCAATCATTTATTATCTGATCAGGACGATGCCGGGCGCTGATCTCGCAATTCCAATCCTAGTTGGTCGTTGTAGTCTATCATATATACATAGTAAGCGCGCCGGCCCAACTTCAACATCTGGTGCACGTAACGAAAAAAACACCTACATCATCAGGGCGGAGTTTTGCATCGACATTATCACATAGTATTTGCGCAAAAGTTCAAGCAAAAGTTCATACTACGTCCGATTTTGCTTCAACTGCCTAAAACGCCGAGATGCAGGCTACATACATGCTGGGGGGCCCTTACCTAGTTCAGGCTCCCCTGTGCCTTGCAGATGATCATCGGTTGCTAATTGAAACTGGTAAAGTCTCACACTACATAGGTCGTTTAAGGTCGTCTATTATTTGGTTCATGAGAAGTCTGTCGAGGCCAAAGCGTGCCGTTCTGTTTATTGTGTATATCCCGGTGAAATGTTTCTACCCATTAGGTATGTCGTCTGTGCTGAACAGAGTGACAGCTGCTTGTTTCTTTCAGATCAAAATGCTGCTAAGAGCAACATGAACCGGTCCGACGTGAACCGGTCCGACGTGAACGGTCCGGCCGGTTGGTTCTACTGCCGAATGATATAGCAGAAATGTCTACGCAGTAGTGGCGTTAGTCTCACGAATTCGGAAGAATTCCGAAGACGGACCTGCATAGAACAGAATCAGTGGACAAATGGGACGCTGACGGCTTCTTAGAGCGTTGCCCAGTCATCATGATCGACATCCCGATTCCCTAGTAGGTTAGGCCACTTACCTTATAGAGCATACACAGATGGCGCTGGTCAGATTGTTCGCTGGGTCACTCGACTGGTCCCCAACTTAAGTATACTTAACCGATCTTCACGTTCGGACGTTCGTTCAATTTACATAGTAGTATGTATGCAGGTCCTGTTATATGGTCTACGGGGCAGCTGGGGTCAATCAAGATGAGTCCCACTCGTGTAGTAGTGTGTTGCGCGACATTGCTTGAAGAATATAACAGCGCCAGTCTGTCGCAATGGCTTGGGGTAAGATCGCATCGTTCCGCTTCCACGTGGTTGATGCCAGTGTCATTCCTTAAGCTTTTGTTTTCTATTTGAGCCGCTGACTGCTGGCTGGATAACCGTTACTCACCTGTGTAACTGCTTGTCGGCGATGTTGTACAAAGATGCGGATTGTCTTGATTCTTTGTACGTTGATCGCGGCCTTCACTGGCTTGGGCGCGGCAGCGTCCCCTGCTGAGGTCGCTGCATTCGTCGCAAAACTTCCTAGCTGTGCTGTACGCATTCTCGACTCCTAGATGGCATCACGCCCTAATGAATCTGATGCTAATCTTGATAGGTAACATGTCTCTTGGCTGCGATCGAGGCCTCACCCTGCGGCGTGACCGATGTAGCTTGCCAGTGCACCAACACGGAACTGACACAGGCTGCTGAGACATGCATAGTCCAGAGCTGTACTGTCGTAGAGTCCCTAAGTATTTGAGCCATGCCTTTTTACCAATATAAATAGACGGCTAACGCATTGAAACAGCCGCCAAAAATCTTACACAGACAGAGTGTGGCGCACCAGTTCGTGACAAACGAAGCGAATACAACATCGTCTCATGCGTCTTGATGGGCCTTTCAGGTCTCGTTGTTCTAATTCGACTCGGTTATATCAAGTTCTTCAGCACTAATAGCCTCGGGCCCGATGACTTATTTGTCCTTTTAACGTTGCTGAACTGTCTACCATCTGCTATCGTCAACGTGGTGTTGCTCACTGGCAACGGCCTAGGCAAGGACATCTGGACCTTGACTGCGGACCAAATCACAGATTTCGCCAGAGGATTCTACATCATCACCGTCCTTTACTTCTCCGAGGTGTTCGTATTAAAACTATCGCTATTATTCTTCTACCTACGGATTTTCCCTGGACCTATCATCCGTCGTCTGCTGTGGGGCACAGTTGCTTTCAACGTCATGTTTGGTCTTGCTTTCATTTTCACGGCCGTTTTCCAATGCCAGCCTATTAGTTACAATTGGACCAACTGGAAAGGAGAGGGGGGCGGCAAATGTGCAAACCAGCATGCCATAGCCTGGGCAAACGCAATTATCAGCATTGCTATCGATCTTTGGATGCTAGTCTTGCCTCTGTCACAACTGAGAAAGCTGAAACTTCACTGGAAGAAGAAGATTGGCGTGACTTTGATGTTTTGCGTCGGCACTTTGTATGATATAAAGGCCTCCTCCACTTCACCTTTGAGCCTATGCTAACTCTCCTAGTGTTACGGTGGTCAGCATCATACGTCTCTCATCCCTCGTCGAGTTTCGATCATCGACCAATCTCACGTGGGACTATTGGGGCGTCTCACTCTGGTCGACAGTTGAGATCACCATCGGTATTATATGTGCATGCATGCCCGCGATACGTCTTCTCCTTATACGTGTCGCGCCCAAGGTCTTCGATGCCTCGATTGCTCGTCGAGCCGTCTCATATTACGGGAACAAGATAAACTCGGCTGATAGGTCCTACGGAGACCGAAGCGCGCCCGGAACACACAGCGATTCATCGGCGAATCGGAAATCTATACGATTCTCGGTAAAATCGACTAAGCGGAACACTGAGCACCTCGCCCCCGTGCTACAGCACGAATACGGATATTCTAGCGACAAAGTCGATCTCGTACCCTTAGACAACATGCGCTCGGATATGGGCGCATCTGTCACCATTTCTTCGACAGGGAGACCCAAAAGGGCCACCAAGGATGATGACCGGGACACGCCTTCGCCCTTATAGCATGTTTTTAGCAAAGCGTTTTAGACCTTCAGCCTTGTCGGATGACTGTGGCAGGGAAATATTTATTAATAAAACCAGCAGTATGAATATCAGGGTTTTTATGGCACGTTTTAGACGGATTCATGTATATACGTTGTCTATTAATGACTAATGAATATATTACACGGCCTCATGTAGTTGGCATTTTGACGGGTTACAATATCTGTAGTCTTGAGCTTACTCTATGGCCGTGGAACACGAAACTCAGCTTTCTGCTCTAGCCTTTCAGGAGAGGCAAACCTCGAAACCTCTTCCTAACGTAATATGACTTACAAGCTTTTCATTCCTTCCATATACTAGAATTGGTGTGGTTGATTGGCAAGTGTGCAGAAATCATACTAACGGCCTCAAGGTTCCCAAGCTCTCACGTAGACATATCCTATTTTGTCGTAGTCACTTTATTGGTAAGGGTTGGTGAGATCAATAGTCCGATTTGCGACCTGTCAAATTATGGGGTCGCTATTTTGCAGCGGCACGTCTATGACTGGAGTTAAAGCAGCAGCAACTTAGATCAGCTCAGGTCGACTGACAACAACGTCCAGGGCAACTTGAAAAGCCGCCGGAGACCATTCATCCACTGGATCATTGACGGCCTGTGTCACAATGATGGAGAACGGCGATGTTAAGCCGTCAACTTCGGAAGTGATGGCGTCGGCGCCCGAGGACCCAAATTTGCGGAAAGCGTTATGCTGCGCCCCAGGT
Source organism: Whalleya microplaca (assembly GCA_022497155.1). Taxonomy (NCBI): domain Eukaryota; kingdom Fungi; phylum Ascomycota; class Sordariomycetes; order Xylariales; family Xylariaceae; genus Whalleya; species Whalleya microplaca. The sequence goes on along the minus strand of MU385735.1, from coordinate 364,164 downwards.
GAGGTGGTTGGGGCGTATTGGCCGTCGTCAACCATCCCAAGCCACCAGTGTGGGATACCACCTCCAGTATTTGGGACCGGAATAGGCCTGCTATTCATTATGTTCAGCAATATGAAATACCTTCAAGGCTTGAAGAGTCATCTCCCATTCTCTAATCTTCTTTCTGAGAGAAGCTGTTGGGTCCTGGATATTGGGCGCGATGATAACGTCGTACGAGTAAGCCTCAAACCCCTGCATCGCCGGAATCATCTCGACGTCGGGTACCTTGATGATCATTTATCCTGGTATCTCAAACATCTCGGTAGCTGTTCCGAAGAAGCTTGCCGATATGTCGGTGTAAGTATAGGGGAAGGCTTTCCCGATGCTCTCTAGGGTTGTTTCCGTGGCCCCACCAGTTCGGACACCTAGGTTAGTTCTTCTGTTACATAGCGTTGATAGAGTATTCTCGAATGCATATCTTACCGATTTCTAAAATCTTAGCGTGAGGATAGCGATGCCAAGGAATAAATGCACTCTCTAATCACATCGCTCATATTCTAGCAGTCATCAAGCATGATGTTTAGATCATATGCCCTAGCATGGTCGTCTGTCCTGCACTAGAGGAGGCGTGCCATTGTTAATAGTCAAAATTATTGGGAGTCTAATGTCGAAACTTCGAGTGCCCAAATCCTCAGTATCAATCAAAATAATTGCAGTGACGTTCACCACCTACATTTGTACCTGTGTATCACTGTGTCGATAATATCTGCAATGACATCCATCCCTTCTTTCGTTAGATGAGGATGTCGTACACTAGATGTGGAGGATAGACCTAGCCTACAAGAGCCCGAGGACACTGACAATGCTACTATTTCCGGCTTCCAATGTCGAAGATAGTAAGAAGATATTGTTTCTCGCAGCTTATCACGTATAATTGAGCCGTTATCAGGTTTTGCAAGATCCCATTTTGTGATAAAGAACAAGCGCAATCGCCCGCCGCTGATGCAGGACTGAATAATATCGTGGTCAAATTCTCGACCTGAGCTATCAGGTGTTGTCCATTTTTTACTAATAATGTCCATATTGCCGCAGCTTGAGATACCTATTTGGTGTTTGTGTAGCACTGCAATCACAGGTAGCAGAGTCCCAGACACTGGCTTCGGAGCGCATATCTCCAGGTTCACTCGCACGCATCAGATCGATGTCGGGCTGGCCACACAGTCCCGTCTCAGGGGTTGACCTTGTGAGAAATGCCGCGTGAAACGAGACGTCGAGCATAGTAGAATAAATTAGGTGCCTAGAATCAGTGTCCGTGTGGGGATATGTGGATACCAGAGCAGAAGCTTGATTGAACTTCCCTTTCAACGACTACTCGACGACATCATCCGAAGCGAACCAGGGTAGTCGCGTTCGAGCTCCCTAAGAAACAAATGTGAACGGCTTCGTGGATGACGGCCATGTTGGAGTTGTCGAGCGGAGTAGAAGACAGGATCGAAATGGATGAATTGCCGAACACAATCTTGGCAGTTCCGCTAGCCACCAAATCCATCTCGGATCGAGTATTGCTGCAGGAGCTTCATTAGAAGATGGCGGCCTGGATATGGTCATCCAGACCTTTTGAAAGAGAAAAATGGCCTTTGGCATGACGGGAGTCTCGACGCCAAGATCTATATCATCTTCCAGTGTGATGGCCTGTCGTAGAGTGAGATTATGGGGCTTTGATAGCTCTTCCGTGGTCCCACGAATATGTTGGGCGGCCGACCAGAAGCGTTGGGCATGTATTGGTCGACGAGCCCTTCTTGCAAATTGGAAGTCGACGCCTGCGACGCCCAGATGGGTCCCAGAAAACCCCAAAGCATCTGACGAAGCCACAATGTTGTGAGGCCCTCAAGCGAGTTTACCGGCGTACAGAAGGGTGGATTCGACTTCGAGAGAATATCCAACTGACCACTAGCGGTTCTCTCGTTAGCTCTCGCAAAGGGGCACATGGTCGACATATCGTCCCTCAAAGAAATGCCTTAAAGATGTTGATCTGGTTTCAGGTCTTTTCTAGTAATCTCTGAATAGTACAACCCAACCACAACATTTGCCAAAACAATGGGTCTTGCCACCAAAGCTCTCAGACAGTACAAAGGCAACTAGAATATAGCTTAATAATTAATGAGAGTTTATATAAGATCAAATATGAATAGTTTGCTGTCGTTAAACTTTCATTACTACCAATGAATAAATCAAGCAGACCTAAAAAAAATAACCCAAATAGCTATACAACTGTCCTATAAGTCCATGCGCTGACCACATATCTCAAGCTGGAAGAGCCAAGGAGAAATACTTTGATCCAGGCTGTTCTTAATCTCATTCACGATGATCAAGGGAGTTTTTCGACATCTCCTGGGGTATTCCGTACCTGGCGCCTGAGAGCCATGATCTCTCTCACTAGCTGAGGCATTTTCTTGGTAGACTGACTGCGCGAAGATTGCTTCCACCAGTACATGAAGACAACCAACGTCACAATTTCAGCCACCACTTGAAGGAGGGAAATTAGCTTAAGTCGTCAATTAGAATAAGTCTGGGCTTACATGACCCGACAAAGATCTGCCACCATCGCCATGCAACATCATCGCCGTTATTAGCACGAGGGAAGTCTAAGCTTGGTATTGCAAAGAAACTTGAGGTGAATGCTAGAGGGGTCTATATCTTGTGAGAATCAACCACCGAGAGGAATGGGCTGTCGGTGTTATTAAGAGCAAATCTTAGATATATCACAGTAACGAATGTGAAGACGAAAAGCAATTGTGATTGCGTCTTTCCATCCAAGTCCCTTTTCTCTGCTGCATCAGCTAGTTTTCGCATATCTCTGGCCTCATTTAGATTGCCCTGCTTCTGCTTCAAATCCAGGAGGTTCCTGAGCTTTTGATAGATTTTTGCGGTTAGATTGATGTCAAACAAAATCTCACCCAGTGACTGCTTACTGAGTTTCCGACAGATTCTGCTTCGTTATAAAGCCTAGCCGCTTTTAATTGCCGGAAGGAGAGACTATCTAGTACGTCTTTGTCGAGTTTACTATTTTTGGCCTTGGAATACTTTTTGAGCACGATTTCCTGGTCTTCGAGAACCCGTTGTATCATCTTTAGTTCGTCGCAGATGTCTTTTATCTCTTCGAGGTGCTTGACTTCCTCGGTAATATCGCAAATATTGTCCTCGGCGTCTCTGAAATAAGCCAGTTCCGCTTGGGTTACATTCTCGCCATTCTTCATTCTTGGGTTCATTTGTGCGCATATAGTTTGGTGTTTGCAGAATAATTTATAGCATGCTGTCTCGTTATTCGACTTTTGAGGGCAATCAGCCAATTGTATCTTAAATATGACAAATAAGCTACTCACTAGCTTTGCAATGCTCTGTTCAAATATATCAAACAGGTTGCCATCAAGACCTGCATTCGATGGCGCATCGACGAATCCGATACACTGCCGCAAAATATCCTGTATCATCTCATCTAATGAACATGGTGGATATTCAGAGATATTGCGTAAAACGTGAGTTAGGATATCATCCTCTTGGCTTTCACACCAACGTTCGGGAAACGCAGTGAGGGTATCTACCTCGTCAGCACTTGAGGACATGTGCGCTACTCATAAGAAAACCTACCTTCATTGATCTTCCACAACCATAATTGGCTGACCATCACGAGCTTTGCCAACCTTTTGCTTCCAGATTGTGTCGTTGGGTGCTTCTCTCCTGCTATATTACCGTATGGTGCCACCGTTCTATTCTTTGACGTTGCTGGATCCTCTTCTTTCCTGGAATGGAACCGAAAAACCACTTGATCTCTGTCCCTGTTTCTAATGCTTGAGTCAGGAAGTGACGTATAGTACGATTGATCTAGTGTACAGGCTAGGTGAAGGTCCTCGTCAGACGTGCCGCCGTGCTGATACGCCTGTGCAAGTTTTTGCATATTCGTGATGTGCTCATTGTCTTGCTTTTCCCAACGAGTGATGAATGATTCCGTTTCCATATCAAAATATGGGATCTGTAACTTAAGTGTGAGCAAAATACCAACGCGAGTAAGTACTCACATACAACCAGCGAGCTACAATTGGTGCCCTTCGCTGTCTCAAACCCTGGCTTTCGGTACCGTGTATAAGATGCCGCCCCCCTGAACTCATGATATGATTCATCCATAAATTCCTCGAGCCCTCGTGACTTCGACATGGTTTGGTCGTTTTCAGGATCGTTCTCTCGAAATAAAACACTTATGAGGTCCTACTGGTCTTAGCACTACGTATAATAAGCAAGGTGGTGTACTGACCTTGGCCCAGCGCTTCTGATACATGAAGTTGTTAGCTATGTTTTGGACAGTAACCCAATTTTGTACTTGTGATGCTCACGTTGTTTGCTGGGAGATGGATCCACCTCCAGCACTGACTGTCTGTCTTGTTATTCTTCCAATTCTGTAATTCCCTAGATTGATTCTCCTCCACATTTTCTCGGTCATAAATGAGCTTGCTTATAGTTGAAAGCCGAGGTGTAAAATTCACTGCATTATGTTGGTGAGCCCTAATCTTGAAGTACTGACAGACTAGCTTTTGCCCCCAAATCTTCTGTGGCACAGGGCTCCATTTCTCTAGAGGTGTCTTTCGCTTTACTATAGGTGGATTTTCGATGAGTCTATCAATTTTTTTGATAACCTCTTCCTCCTGTATAGTCAAAGCTTGGCTATAACCAGTTGTCCGGTCAGCTAATGCTTCACGAATCAATTTACCGACGCTCCAGTCGTCCCATCGCTTGGTGTGAGACAGCGTCCCATATTGCAGGAGCACTTCTGCGACTTCTAGGTGATTAGAGCATAGGGGAGGTGTGTCGACGGTTCGTGCAGCAAAAACCGCATTGTCTTTGAATCGATGTAGAAGTTCCCGACATCTACGACCTTTGTCGATGATCCCGTGAAGAGTTGTATCGCCACTCAGGCCAGTCTTTGAGTTGGGATTTGCTCCAGCTCCAATAAGAAGCTTCACGGTCTCACAATTCCCAAATCTTGCAGCCTCATATAGTGCATTGTAACCAAATCCGTCCTGTCCGTTCACGTCTACACCATGTGAGAGAATATCCATAATAATATCGTCATGTCCCTGCGCCGCGGCGGTAATGAGTTCTAGTACTCCAGGGTCAGGTATATTAGACGGTGATGCGCTATGTTTTAGTAATTGTGTCGCAATCTCTTGGCGGCTCTCCTTGCCCAGAACGAGGCCCAGGATCGTGCTCCCCTGATTTGTAATTCTATTTGGATTCGCCCCTTTCTCTAAGAGCAATTTGACAGAGGCCAGATGACCACACTCCACTGCATAATAGAGCGGCGTCTTTCCTTGCTTGTCTTGCATGTCAATACTAACTTCATCGTGACCGCCAAGGAGATACTCTGCCATGTCCCCATGTCCACTTCTAGCAGCTATGTGCAAAGGCCCTCTACCTTCTGCGTTGGTGTAGCTTACTTCAGCGCCAGCTTTCAAGAAATGGAGTACCAGATCTAGCTCTCCGCTTTCAACGGCAGTATGCAATATTCCATTGTATACCGCCTTCAAAGCAGAACTAAAATCGCGCGCTGGACTTTCTCTGAACCTACATAAGAAATTAGCATGACGCAGAAAATGATATTACCATCCTGAGAGTAGCTGACCGTTGCAATTGCAGTAGCGTATGTCGAAGATGGTCCAATTTCAAAAAGATGTCATCAGGGTTGCTAGTTCCAAGAACAATTCTTATGACCTTGCGAAAGAATGGCATCTCCATATCTAGAAGCCTCTTCTGAACGACTTCCAGTGTCTCTTTGACCAGATGCTGTATTTCTCTGAACTCTTGTTTAGCAAACCCATCGTTGCTATTCTGTTTTAGGTCTAAACCTCCAACCCAAAAAAGATCGTTGTTCAGCCGGTTGAGGAGGTCATAAATATTCCTGAGAGGGCCCGAGCTGGCTTTCTCTGCTTGCGACCCACTGAAAGCATCGACCACGACCAACAAAGTACTGACTACATCGGCCATCTTGGAAGTACCTCAATGGTTGTATAATTGGTTTATGTGTCGATTTGAAAATTGTCTAACTGACTACAACAAAGATGAGGAGCGCAAAATGTCTCGACAATCCTCGAGGGTGGGGTTCCACGTCATTTAAAAAAAGTTCGAGGCTCTATCAGTATGTGGTGCGCTGAAACGGCAAGATAATGTGATATGATAGGCAATCACCTTCTTTTTCTGTACAGTCAATGTGACGTAGCTAAGCAAAATTCGAACATGCAGTTGAAGCAGGCTGGCCACGATGAGTTGGGGGCTGAAAAATCATACTACCATTTGACAGCCTTATTATCTGGTTATTGGACACCCCTTCACATGTTGCGTCCACTCAAGTACATTCAAGGCATCGGCAGTTCTCATCCTGTGATTATGCGAATACTGATATAATTAAATCGCGCATGATAAAAGAGCATATTAAGAGTAATATCAGAATATGCCGTTCTGCCCCTCACTTAGAGAAAAGAAGAGGATATTTAGTACACCAGTACTTATGCATAAGTAGCCTATGTTAAGATTAGGTGTGTGGTCTTATGAACAGGCTCATTAACAAATCAAGCACGTTATATGGATCACTACTTGTTATACAGTGCGAAGTCTTTTAGGACTACTGATTCCATCTTTTGCTAGTATAGGCTAGAGAAAATCAGGGGTACAACAATACGAGGGAGAGAAGAGGGGAATGCTAAATCAATGTGTTGTGTTCTTCGCCTCAAATCCAGTACTTGTGAGAATATAGGAATTGATAGCCTAGGCTTTTTTTGGGTGATGATTATCATGATATTTCCATTGTGATAACCATGAATGTTTTGATGCTGGTTGATGAGGTATTATGATCAATACGTACCGTCCAGAGGCTACCTAAGTAATATCGTAGAGCCTTATACAGCGGCGTGTTACTCCAATCGGCCTTTACAACTCAAGGCAAACGATAAATCAACTCAATCTACACCATCATCTTCAGCTGTCGCGTTCCCATGTTCCTGCTTAATGTCGACTTTCTCAAAATGTTTCCTTGCCTCTTCGTAATCCTCATCCTTGCTGACTTCCTCACTCTCGCCCACTCTGCCCGACTGCTTCGCCATCTCCTTGTCCTCCTTGGTAGCCGCTAACGCGGCCGGCTTAAGCGAGCCGTCCTCGTTGACATCCTCTTTTAGGTATAGCGTGAAGACGATCACCAGGTACGTATCGTTGGTCGAGCGATTCCGTAACACGTATCTAAGGGTGTGTGAGCGCTTCGGGGACCTAGAATAGCAGACGGTGCGATGAGAACCTCAAAGTCGACGCGGAGATGCGTGCGGGGTTGCTGGAGCTGTATCTTACCTCAGGCTCTGGCCATCCCAGTACTTTATGATCGGCAGAGTGAAGCCCGGCAGCCGAAGGCTGAACTCGTTGAAGTCTAGGTACGGGTTGAAGAAGTCGACGCAGTACGTCTTGCCGTATTGGAAGACCCATTTGTCCTTGCTGTCGGCGCTTAAAGCCCATTTCATGCGCTGCTTGGCGGTGTCCGGTGCACCAATGGTCCGGCGGTCTTCGAGACCTCCCTCGTCACCACCCTCTTCAAAATAAAGACCGCCCTTTTCCGGATCGTGCTCTCCGGGGCCGACATGGATGGCATTGAAAGAGGATAAAGCAGGACCGTAAAGATAAGGCCGATCGGCATATGCATCGCCATCGAGACCGGGGTCTATCCACCACTTCACTATACTCATGGCATAGCTGAAACCGGGGGGGAGGCGGTCCCGGATGGGATGATCGAAATCGTTCCCGAACTGGAGGTCTGCGCCAGATATACCACTCGGAGAATCCTCGGCAGAGCTTTCATCGCTACCTACGGGGGAGGATGACCTTGAAGACGAAGGACCCTGCGATTGTCTGGATATGGATGATGATCGAGAAGGATCTGTAGATGTCGTATTTGAGTTACGCGTGCTGGAGGGATCCTTCGGCGTAAAACGAATAGCTATACTGTACTGGTCCTTGTTGCTTGCATGAGGCTCTAAGGAGAAATATGGTGATGTCGTAGGTGATTCCCTCGGAAGACCCCTGTAGTTTTGTACACGGACGTTTAGCTCAGCGTCAACTAGATCGTTTCCGATCTTGACAGGCTCGTGTGAATTAACAGGAACAACGACGTGTTGATCGAGGTCGTAGTTTGGACCTGCTGTCACTCGAATAATATATTTTTCCGCCATATCAGCAAGTAATAGTAAGTAGGAGTTTAAATATTGATACTACAAAGACGATATGCGAGTAGCAATAACGTGTTGCTGATGCAATTTGTTCCTCAGGTCTTGTCGAGTCTATGAAAATCAGGAAGGCGTGGCCTCGTTCAGGATCCTTGGTGTGCCCTTGACTGGTGCTAAACTCGTATAGAGGCTTATTCACTCGACCCGGAAAATGCTGGCGCGATTAAAAGAACCTTGTCGCTGCCCAACTCGGCCTTGAATGCGGCGGGGGAAGAAAAATCAAACAAAGAACCTGCCTATCCAACGTTCCAAGTGGCCAAAGAGAGCTGATACTTAACGTAATGGTGGAATTAGATTAAATTAGAAAGATAGAATCGATGAAATTGACCAAGGCCTAGACTGAATTAGGTCGTTCGCTTTCCGGGGAATACGTATCTCACAGATCTTGGGGAAGGATTCGAAGTCTAGATGACGGTTGATGACGTCGCTAGGCTAGAAGTCTGCAGGGGCTTCAGCACTGACCAATGCTTAATTCGATGTGAACAGCGGCCCAGGTAGAAAAACCACGGTTATTTTTTAGAAAAACCACTAATTTCAAATCTACCCACTGAATATCTCGGTAACGCACACAACATGGGCTCCCATACAAACTAGTATGGAGATCAATGTCAATTACAGATATCCGATATTATTTACTTTATTTTCTTCACTATCCCGTATATAGTTCCGTACAATACTTCCATTTGAGTGAAATTTATATATAAATATAAGTATCTTTAGTAGGTACTTTTACTCAAGTAAATTTTATATACGGATATAAGTACCTGAGTTTAAGGTACTAATATTTAAGTTAAATTTATATATAGATATAAGTACTTATAAAAAGGTACTTTTACTTAAGTAGCTTTTACATATAAATCTAAGTACCTTAATATTAACTGTCAATATTTATGATACTTCCATTTGAGTGAGAGAGACATATAAAACAAGGTATTATATACAGCCCGTCTGTGCATATCGGATTGACACAGATTTACATATTACGTTGTATGGGAGTCTGTGCAGAGTGGATGTGTGGTTTTTCTAAAAAATAACCGTGGTTTTTCTACCTGGGCCGGTGAACAGGACCCCCGGGACTTGGGACCGCCCCACCATCTCAATCTCAAAATTCGCTTTCTGAATACGGATTATTCTGCCATATATAAACTGCCAGTGTACTTTTATCAGGCGAAAGAATGTAGAGGAACGTACACAAGTGGTTTAGGCTTGTTAAATAATAAGTGATTAACCAGGAAGTATACCAAACATAAATGACATACGCTAATCTGTTCTTATATCGATTTAAGTTGGTGTCACGTGATCCCTGCACACCATGTATTCCTATCGTACCCACTGTTAGTACTAGCCTACACCTTAACAACTACAACAACACAATACATCAATGGATCACATATCCTGACAGTTGGGAAACACATAGGTGACATCATATTCTGGAGGGTTCACAGGATAGAGTTTATAGAACATATTCCTCTCTCCTTCATTGATATACCACCGTCCTATTTTCAGAATAGGCGATCTTATCCAGTATTTTGGAACACGTCCTCTAAGTATACTGTCACTAGTTCGTCGAGAATGGGCCTATTATATGTTGTGACTTCATCTAAGAGGAATTCAACATAAATCATCACCGTCCTAGGGTCTTTGGTTTGCCTTTTGAGATGTAGGGAAACTTTTCATATAAGTATCTGAAGGTCGTGTTACATATTTGCAAAAGACATACCACCAAGTAAGATTCGAAATTCCTATTTGTTTAAATGCATTGTTCTTATACAGGTGTCTTGAGGAGCATTTGGTCGATACTGCGTAAGGCGACATTTCAACCGCCCAGTAGCGACCTTGGAAGGCACCAGACAATTCATTAAACTGCTTTCAAGCTGATCCTAGAACACTTAAATGCTTTTATCGTAGCCCGACTTTTAACAAGACTGCATACTTTAGCTCATACTACCTGAATCAAGCCGCCGGGGTATTGGCTAAATGGAAGCCTCATACTGGAAGTCTCATTCTATAAGGTGCGAAGAAACTGCCTTTCTTGCCTTGTGAAATCTATCGACTGAAGATGAGTGGTAGTCTGATGCACGATGGCTTCTGGATCTGCCACTATTCTGTAACGAAGCCGTTACCACAGGTCTTGATTTAAAATAACAAAAGGCGTGAAAGGTAAAATACTTAGATTGATCGCTGGCTAGCAAAAAGAGACTATCTAAGGGACGGCGAAATATAATCCTTTTATATCTAAATAGCTTCCTAGTAAATGGGACTTGATTGCTAAGTTATTATTCCTTAGCAATTATCTAGTTGTTAAGCCATTATCCTTTAGCAACTATTTAGTTGCTAAGCCTTTTTCTCTTAGCAATTACAAGTTACGTAATAACTGGTTACGGGGATATTTAGGAATGGGTGGTTATAATATTATTTTCTTCTTTCTATGATTTTTGTTCTTAAAAATTCTTAGGTAAGTGATTTCCTTTTTTTCCCTTTATTATTTTATTTATCTTATTAACAGGAAATATATCAGGCGTTTCGAAATTTATACGTTTTTGTCGAAATTAGAAATCGGAACGAATAGTTCGTTTATAATATATCTAGGAGTTTAGATATCCGGTATTGCCGTACTTACTATATATTCGATTAAAAATTGTATATTATAAGTATAAAGGCGTATCGTTTTATTATAAGTGTATATTTCTGTATTATTTGTGTAAAGGCGGCGGAAAACTTATAAAATTATTATAAAATATCGGTCGGGAGAAGGTTTATTTAAAAAAGGATCGTTGTCAGTTATAAAAGGAGATTCGAAAATTATATAAAAAATTTCAGTATTTTTAAAAGGAGTTTCGAAAGGAGTAAATAGTTCGATTTAAATAATAGGAAAAATAATTATTTTCTCGAATAGAGGCGTTACGCGTATTATCCGAGCGCGAGAATGTTTTAAAACAGAAAGGAAAAAAGTTTTTATTTAAAAGGGAGGCTTAAGATCGGGCTAAAAAAAGGGCTGCGTTTAAGTTTAGTACTTAAACCGTTAAGTTGCAAATTAAATTACAAGCTAGTTTAAGTGTTATAAAGTCTTTTAATTAATTATTAATTAACTTTTCGGGCTTTTATAATTAGCCCGTGCTTATAAATTTAGAATTATTAGTTTCGGGCGATTTAAGTTCTGGCGATAAAATTGCTAAATTAAGTTTTTTATATTCTTAAGGTTTTTAAAAAATTCCCAAGTGTTTTTTTTATATAGGTAGTATTATTATTTAACGAAGTATTATATTTGATTTTTAATTTTGCGAGAATTTAATATAGTTTCGATAAAATAAGTTTTTTAGTTAAAGAGTTTTTAGGTGGATTAAATAGGTATATTTTTAGGGGCTGGTTTTAATATAAAGATATGAAAAACTGGGTAAATTTTTATTCCGGGGAGGTCGAATTAGTAGTTGGTTTCGGAAAAGATTTTAATAATTTTATATAGTTTTAGTTTTTTAAAGTTTAATTTATTACTAGCTTTTTTAGTTTTAATTTAAGGTATATTCGATCCGGAATTCTGTCGTTATTTTAGGAGGTAAACTTTATTTTTTTATAAAAAAATAGGGCCTTTTATTTTTTTAAAGTTATAATAATGTAATATGCGTTATTAGATAAATTAAAGTCGGCTTTAAAGCATGGAGTATAATATCTTTATTTTTATGGCTATTTTCTCTATTTAGGGAGTTATAAATATAAAAACCGGGGCTTTAATAAGTAATTTTTTTAATCGGGAGGTATCGGCTTCTTATTTATAAATTATAATGTAAGAGGAGATAGTTATATCTTTATTAACTAAAGTGTTATAGGCTATTTAAGTTAGGGGAAATAATTTAACCTAATTATTTTATTAATAATTTATATAACTATAGAGGTATTATTTTAGTGTTTAATTAAGCCTTTCGGTTTGTCTATTTAATTAGGGGTAATAAGCTATAGAAAACTTAAGCTTAACTTTTGTTTTTTTAAAAAAATTAGTTCTAAATTTGGAGGTGAATAGTTTATTGCGGTTAGAGATAATTTTTTGCGGTAATTTGTATTTATCGAAGAAGTTTTTAATAAAGGTATAGGTAAATTATTTTATAATATAAGTTTTTTTATAGGAAAAAAAGTATCCGTATTTTATGAGTCGGTTTATAATTACTTATATTTCGTTATATTGTACTTTTGTTACTGGATTAGTGGATAAAGGGAGAGATGTAATAAAATCTTATATTATAGTGTATTAAGTTTAGCCGGGGATTTTAATGAGCTGGAGTAATTTGTAAGGTTTATATTTGCTAGTTTTAGTTTTATTATATATAATATATTTGTTGATAGTTTTTTTAACTGTTTAACGTAATCGGGAGAAATTGTAAGTAGTTTATAGTTGTTTTAGGGTTTTAAAAATTTCCTAATATTTATAAAGGGCGTTTTTATAGAAATATTAAATAAACTTTTCTTATAAAGTTTTTGGGATATATATTTTTTTATAATAGATTAGTATTTTATTGTTATTTAAGTTATAAGTTTTTTTTTCGTATTTATTATAAGCTTAAAGGAATTTAGCTTATAGTTATTTGTCGAATTTTTTAAGTATTATATTAATATGTTGTTTTAATTTTTTTAAAGGGTTTTTTATTTAAATATTTTTATTTTTTCGCGAGGTAAATATTTAAATGTTTCTTTTAGGGACTTTAAGATTATAGTTACTTCTTTTGTTAAAAATATTAATTTGGATGTTTTTTTTTTTTTTTTAATATAATGAATTTTAAAATTAAATTTCGAGAGAAACGTAAGCTATATCTCTTATTTGCGACCGAGCTTTTATAAGGTTATAAATCGGGTGAGATTTTTATAGTCGAAGTAAATGTCGAATAGTTTTATTAATTTTAATAAAAAAGGTTCTTATTTTTTAAGTGTAAAAATAATAGCTATTAATTTTTTATTATAAATAAGGTATTATAAGGGTAGTTTTTATAAGACTTTTAAATAATAAGCTATTAAGTATTATTTTCCGTTATTTTTTTATTATTTAAGTACTGCTTTTAATGTGTTATTAAAAACGTCTATTTTTATTTATTTAGGTTTAGTTAAATTCGGGAGTTAAATTATAAGGTTTAAAGTGATTATATTTTTTAGTTTTTAAAAGGCTTTTTACGCTTTTAGTAAAATTAGGAATTTTCTTTTTTAGAACTTTTTTTTCGTTAAGTTTGTGAGGGGTGCTGTGATTTTTTTAAAGCTAGTTATTAGTGGTCGGATATAGTTAGTAAATCTTAGGAATTTGTGTATGTTTGTAATTATGGCTGTCTTTAGTACTAGCTATTTTTTAACTGCGGCTAGCTTAAATTTCTAGATCTGTATTTTTTTTAAAGAGATAGTGAATTTTAAGAAGTCTAATTATTATATATGTTAAATGTTTTTCTGGGTATTAATAAGTAAGTTATTCTATTATAAGGTTTTTAGTATTATAGCTATATATTTTTTATGTTTTTTTAAAGTTTTGGAATAAATAAGGATATCGTTTAAGTAGATAAATATAAATTAATTAAGGTATTTTCGGAGAATCGTTATTATTATATTTTAAAAGCTAGCTGGGGCGTTATATAGTTTTTAGGGTATAACTATATATTTATAATGTTTGTATATTATTCGGAAGGCTGTTTTTTATTTTTTTTTTAGCTATTTGTATTAAATAATAGCCGTTTAGGAGGTCGATAGCTATGAATTATTAAGTATTGTAAATGTTTTCTTTTATTATTGTTATAAGGGTTAGGGGGTATTTATTTTTAATCGTGCCGTTATTAAAAGTTCGGTAATTGTAAATTTGTCGGTATATAGGTTTTTTTTATTTATTTTGTTTTATTTTGTTATTTTTTATTTTTGGGACTATAATAATAGGGAATTTTATTGGGGATTTTAAGGGTTTAATATATTTTTTTATTAGATTTTTTTAAATGTTTTTTTAAAGAGCGTCGGCTTTTTCTAAGTTTATATAATAGATCTGGTGTAGTTTTAGATAGTATTTTTTTTTAAAAGGTATGTAATAGTTTTATTAGTTATGGTTAGGTAATTTATTTTTTGTTTTTTTTTTTAAATAAGCTTTTATATTTATAGTATTTCTTTAAGATATAGCTTAAAGAACCTTTTAATTTTTCCGGTGCTTTTAGGGTATTTTCGATAAATTATATTTGTTTAAAAAGTGTTATATTTTATTTAATAGTATTGTTTTTTTAGTTAATGCGGGGGTTATTTTTAAAAAGCTATAACATTTTTAAAATGATGTTATATTTATAAATATTTATTATATCGAATGTAAGTTTTTCCGTTCTGCTTTTAATAGAAATAATTAAAGGAATAGTTTTTTAAGTGATGCGTTTTTTATTGTAGATTATTTAGCTTTTATTTATTGTTTTTAAGATATAGGGTTTTTTTTTAGTTATTTAAGGTATCTAGTGTTTTTTTATTATAGCGGGGGAGATAAAGTTTCCGTAAGACCTTAAATCGACTAAGGCTTAAAAAGTTAGTTCGAAATATCTAATCGTTACTTTTAGCTTTAACTAAGTTTTATAAAAAAGGATATTTGTTTTAGCTAAGGTTTTTTTTAATAAGGCTTTTTATTTTATTGTCGGGGGCTTTAATAGTTTTTTAAGTAAGTTATTTATTTTTATTAACGAGTTTTTTAGACTAAATAGCGTTAGTATTAGTTTTTTATATAGCTTTATTACTGGTTTAGTTCTTTTTTATAGTTATTACGGAAAATATAAATGGTCGCGAAATTAATATATAAGCGTATATTGTAATTTTTAGGTAATTTCTAATTTTTATAAATAGGAGTTTTATTATTAAGGATTAGAAATATTTAATATTGGATTTTAGGAATAAGGTATTTTATATATTTTAGTTATCGATAAGAGATTTATGTTATAATATTATGGTTTTTATTTAATATAAAATGTATGGGGTGAAGTAGTATATTGTACGAAAGATAGAGATTAAGCATTTAAGTTGCAGCGGAGCTACACCCTAAATGCTTAGGATCTCTTATCTTTTTTATCTACTTTATCTTATCTAAGCTAAGCTAGCCCTGAGGGATAAGGGCCCGTAAGGCCCCGTATCATTATTTTTAATATTGCGCTTGCTTTTATCCGTTTAAATATTAAGGGTAATTTTTTTTATTGCGTTTAAGTACTAATATAAGTGTTTAAATTTAAAAAAAATTTATTTCGTTTAGCAGATATCCTTATATTAGCGAATTTTTTAGTTTTAATTTTCGGGGTTTAAGCTTTATAATTCTTCTAGTGAATTAGTTATAAAGTTTTAAGAACTTTTTCCTTTTTTTTAAATGGGGATAGTTTTTATAAGTGCGGAATTTATATTAGAGCTACTGGAATTAAAAAGGGTTTTTTATAAAAAAATACCTATAGGTTTATTTTTATTTAATTCGGGTTTTATTTTTATTTATAAAAGTTCGTAAAGGTTATAAATAACAGGGGCGTAATATATATAACTTTTGGCTTAAGTTTTTTTATTTTTTTCCGACTTTAAGTAAAGGTAGTAGGCTATTAGGTATTTTAGCTATTTAAAAGTAATATTATATTAATATAAGTTTTTTTTATTATCGCTAAAGTTTTTTTTTTTTTTTTAGCTAATTTTTAGGATTATTTTTGCTTAGTCGGTAAGTTTTTTTTCGGGGCTAATAATTAAAATCGATTTTGCTTAATTAATAGGTTTTATAGTTATTTTAAGTATAAAAAGACTAATGTATATTTATATAGTTAAAGGTGTTTTGCGAGATTTTTATATTAGTTTCGGTAAGGTATATTAGATATTTTTAATGCTTTTAGTTATAGGTATATCCGAGTTTATTAATTATGCATACGTTTAACGTTTGTGGATAAAAGGGGTAAGCGCGGAGTTTTTTTTAGGTATAATAGACGTAATTATTTATATTAGGGTAAGTTTTTTTAAAGGTAGTTACGACTATATATTTATATTATAAAGCGGAGTTATTATATTTAAATTTATTATTTAAATTATGGTCGGCTTTTTCTGTTTTTTAGTAAGTAATTTATGCCTTTTTTTATGGCTAAGAAATGCTACTTTTTCGGGGTCGATTTTGATTTTTCTATAGGAACCGATATTTATTTTTATAATGTTTTTTTTTTTTATAATTAAAATATTTAATGTAAGATTTATTTATTTTAGGTTATATATTTTTAGTGGTTATATTAATTTATTGTTCTTTTTTTTTATTAGACGTTTTTTTAGAGTTTAAGGTTAAAAAGTTTTTCCGTTTTTTTTTTAAATGTCGTTTATATATTTATTGGTTTATTAAAATAGCTTTTTTAATATAGTTATCGAACTTTTCGGGCCGTTTTTGCTTATTTAGTTTGTTTTTTACGGGGTTTTTTAATTTTTTATAAAATAGGTAAAATAGCGACGTTTTTAGTAGTTTAATTTCGGCGGTATATTATTTAAACTTTATGACGTATTTTATTGTTGATTTTTTTTACTTTATGTTATATATTATTTTTTCTATATTATAAGTACTGTTAAAATTTTTAAACATTTTTTTTAGTTTTTTTTTAAAGTTATTATATTTCTCGAAAAGTTGTTTGCTAGTTAAAAAAGCGTTATTTTTTTTAAAAAAGATATTTTTAGTTTAAAGTTTATATTAAATTAATGTTTTATTAGTTAGGAGTTATTTTATAGCGTGGATTTTTTTTTGTTTGCTATTTAAAAATTTGTTATAAAAGTTTAGGTAAATTTTAGCTTAAGTAAAAAAACCTTTTAGTAATTTAAGGTTATTTTTAAACTTGGCTAAGGCTTTAGGCTTATAAATAGGCATGTTATTTTTGTCGGAATTATCGGAGTTATAGTCATTTAAGTCTAAGGAGTCTGGATCTCTAGGTTTTCCTGGTGGTTTTAGATCTTTCGGGTTAGGCTTTTTCGGGGAATTTGGCTTCTTTGGGAGATCTGGCTTCTTCGGTTACCCAGGTCTGTTAGGAGAAGTGGGAGAAGTAGCTGACGTGCTAGCTACTGTAGGTTGTCGACTGGAGGCTCCTATTAATTATTATTCTTTTTATTATTTAATAGCCACTTTCTGTTCGTGTTATTATTTAGTTGCGATTTTTTATTCGATCAGCTGTTGGGCTATAAGTTTCTGTTTGTATTATTATTAAGCTATTTCGGCTTTTAGTTATTGTTTTATAACTTGTTCCTTTAATTTTAAATCCGGTTTTTCTCGTTATTTCCCAGGGCCGGTTTCTTCTTTAAAGCTGGATTCTTTTTATTTCTTTCTAAGGCCGGTTTTTTTTTCGGAACTGGATTTTTCTTGTTTCTTTCCAGGGCCGGTTTTTTCTTCGGAACTAAATTCTTTTTATTTCTACGGGTTAATTAAGGGAAAAGACCTTTTTAGTCTAAGTATAAGTCTTTATTTAGCTTTTATTAATAAGGCTTAAGATCAAGTTTATAATAGATTTTTATATAGTTTTAGCTGTTTGCCTTTTTATTTTATTAGTTCGTTAATAAAGTTATATATTTTTTTTATTAAAGGGAGATTTTTTAAGGAAGTGGTTTTTTTTTTTTCGTTTAAAAAAATGGAATATTATCGTTTTATAAGATTTTTTTTATTATTAAAGGCTATAATTATGCCCTGGCTTAAGCGAGTGAGTTGTTTAATTTATTTATAGTTCCTTTCCTATCTTTTAATTAAAAAGCGATTAAAATATAATAAAGCTATTATTATAAGTCTTAATTTAAAATAACAAAAGGCGTAAAAAGTAAAATACTTAAATTAATCGCTGGCTAATAAAAAGAGATTATTTAAGGGATAGCGAAATATAGTTCTTTTATATCTAAATAGTTTCCTAATAAATAGGACTTAATTGCTAAGCTATTATTTTTTGGCAATTATCTGGTTGCCAAGCCATTATCCCTTAGCAACCATTTAGTTGCCAAGCCTTTTTCTTTTGGCAACTATAAGTTACGTGGTAGCTGGTTGCGGGGATATTTAGGAATGGGTGGTTGTAATATATTCGAGGCGTGCACAGTGTACTATTAGGACACCTAGTTTCATCAGTCGCTGTGGCTTTGAGTCTTACTTTTGCTAAGATGGCTGTATACATGTGCTCCTTAGATCTAGACGGCGAGCTAGTGCTTAGAAGATGAATATGATGATTAAAATCATAATAATGTCACCAACAATTGATGAGTCTGAATGCCACTTGATAAGATGCGAGAAACTTGTGGCTACTGCCAGCTTCTTCTCCTTCTAAATTACATAGATAGAAGAAACAAGATTGTGAGTATTAGGTGTGTCTTGTATGTCTCTTTGATAATAATTAAGGATAGAGTGTAAATCGGCCAGCATTCAATTAAGGCTACATCTGGCAAGTGCCTTGAATGGGTCATTCAGGAACTTCCTGTTTAGCCTCTCATTGAGCGAAACATACGACTTGATAGGAAGAGTCTGAAAGCCTTGATATGGTAGTCGCTCCTCTGCCTAAGTGGAGGGTTATTCAATGATGAAGACTTCATCCACTACACCTGCGACTCTGTGTAGGAGGTCGGTCTCGGGCATGACGGCTTTTTTCACCTGCTTTCTGCTTCATCCGCTTGATTTAGTTATTCTTGCCTATCTTTAATACGAAGTCAACGTTGCATGAGGGACACTACCTGCGGATGCGGATTTTACCGTCAACCTGCGAGTCCCTAAGCCGCTTAGTCTAGGCGGGTTAGTCTAAGCTGTAGAATCATGCCGTCTGGAAAGAGAAGGTAGCATGTATGAAGTTGCTATGGATATATTGTCAAAACTGACTCTAGATTGAAATCGAAGAGCTTGGGTTTCGTATTAGTAGGCAACTGTATTTTCCCTTACCTCGACTCCTAGAGATCGTAGTAAGCGATCCGGATCTCGGAATTTACTACTCATGACGCCACTCATTTGCACGTTGCCATGTGACACTTCAATTTCATGATAATAAAATGGGAATGTTGAATGCTGTAACAGTGAGCCACTGACCTATCGCTCCCTCGTGTCTACTTTGCCCATCGAGTCCGGAAACTGTCCGTAGAGCGGAAGATATAGAACAGAGAATGATAGCGCATGTCTAGTGGGATGACAACAATGGAAAGGAGCTTTCAGGAAGGGGGAACGACTATAGACGTATTCCACTATGCAGTCAACCAGGATCACTCCAGCAAGAACAGGGGCACATGTTGACCAAGGGAATATGCACGAGAAAGCAGCCCCGCCCAAGCCAGGAAATACTCCATTGGACTGGGACGAGGAAACAGAAATAATTGCGTTCAAGAGCTATGCGCTAGAATAAGACATATTATACACCAGAAGGCTATTAATTAATAGGGCCGCTAATTCGGTGTGAGGAATTGATCAATGTCCACCCGCTCGAAGTAGCTGATGTGGCCAAACTCAACCCAATACTGTGCCAGACGGTTGTGCGAGAGCAGCAGCAATCGCGATTCAATGTATTTATCTGGAGGTTTATTAGTAGGGAGCAAATATTGCGGCGTTTGAAAAGGAGGCATATTGAGCTCACCATTGACGAAGCCCGTAGCAGCGATATGACCTTTGCTCTTCACGACCCGGGCACCCTGGAACGGCGGCTCTTGAGCTACACCAACAAATGCATCTTCACCGAGGTCATCGGCGACGAATGTGTATTCGCCCCGAGGCACGTTCGCATCACCCGTCAGCTTGATCGCCTCCAATTTCCCGCGATAAACTCGTTCTTTCAAAAAGCGCTCTTGGAATTCGGCATCCGTTTCGTTGTCAAACCGTGACAGCGGTTCTTCGTCTTTTTCACCTTCGTAATCCGGTTGGTTGATCAGCAAGAACTCGCATCCATGTCCGCTATAATCACCGACCCAGATTCCTCTCCAAGGTTTCTCGGCGGTCGGGGTGTATAAGACGGGATTCAGGGTTGAGTAGGTGACCACCTCCTCGGCCAAATGCACTCCCAGCGTCGGGGGCCCCATCTCCATCCATTGCCGGATGCGGAAGGTCTGATCAGACGCCTCTGCCCGTTTAAGCGGGTTCCAATGCATGGCGGTCGACATGGTGTAATTAACAGAAGTTGCCAAGGGGTGAATGCCGGCTGGCTGGCCAGTAACACGATGGCGAGCAGGAATGGCAGGCGGAGGCCAGACAAATCCGTAAGGGAAGTCGTCCGTCATTCGGCCGTCCAGGGCCGTCCTGCTGAGTGGCTTGGCAAGGAGGAAATTGCTGGACCGAGGATCTGTTCCGTGGTGAACATGCATTGGCTGCTCCTGCGAGAATGGCCGCGGGGAATCAGACACATGCCGGCCAGCGAAATCGAGCGAGTCGCTGTTGAACTGCAGAATGGGTCTATCTAAATGTAGTTTGACTGTGGGTTCGAAGTAGTGTATATGGACATTCTGATCGGCGAGCCACGGCTCGCTGCCGTCTCTTTGGCGCGTAGCCAGTAATTGGTATCCTTCAATGCAACCTCGTCGCTCGTCGTAACGAACAATTATCATCTGGCCAGTCAACTCGCGATCGCAGAACCACAGCTTCGACTTCGTGAGAAACCAGTACGGGTCGAGTGATGTGTAGAGCTCGCGCCAACTCCCGCATGGATAAGGCGAGGATATCCGGTGTCCTGGGAGATTCGATAGTACATGTCGTTGCCATTGTATGTCGGCAATTGCATGACTGCGAAGCTTACGACAAACGAGGGAGGCGGCGGATAGTTCTAACGGGGATAAATAAGAGAATATCGAATCAATGAGCTCGGAAGGCAGGGTGAGGAGCGCGCTCGTGCGGGAGCGATTGGTCGAAACCGGACTCTCGGGGCTCGTGTCTAGATGATTGACAGTCAGCCCGGATTTTTAATAAGCTAGATACCCCAGAAATCCTCGATCCGGACGAGAACGGGCGATAGCTAGTATCCGCGTACCTCCGCTTGTGTGACGCTCATTCACAGAGTCGTCATTGTCGTCGCCCCAGTCAAAACCGAGCATTCTACGACGATCAGTAGCACCACGGCGTAAGTCATCGTCAGGCACAGACTGAACAAGGAGGACATTTTCTTCGATTTCGGGATTGACGCCGCCGTAGCTGACGGCAGGATTGTGGACATTCAACGTGCCGGTGGTCCTTGGTCCTTCAGCTGAGGATTCGCCATCTTGTTGTTGTCTGTTCGCTGGCGATCCGCTGGACGAGCTGGTTGCCGACCTCGACCTTCTACGCCAGACGCGTCCATCTTCGGTCATCCTGTGGCGTGCGGCGGGACTCTAGCGTAGCACGGTGACGGGTTACCTAGTCGTCGAAGGATCAGATAACAGGGGTCTCAGCCACGTGGTGGGGATGCGAGAACGGACGAGGGACGGATCTAAATGAGGACCGGGTGGTAATAAGCGGCGCTAATGAGATCGATCGGGTATCACGAGATTTGAGATTTGGGTACGCGGATGAACGATGAAGGCGACTACACCGGGCTGGAGGCAGATGCAGGGCGAGGGTGTTCAACAATATGGACAGGTGGAGGGTATCTCGTTATCATAATGACGGCAGGTTGTTCAGTTTCAGGCACAAACGAGGTGTGTAAACGGACGAGTGGCGTACGTAATTAAGGAGCGGGACTCCTATGAATAGAAGGAAGCTATATGGATCGCGGAGCGAAGTGCATGGGTGGATACGATACTAGGCGAGAAGCAACAAGAGTATGTAACAAAATGGTATTTGACTGGGGATTCATCGATATGATGATGGGGTTTTTAATACACGTGAGAGTCGGGAGTTGAGCTAATCCTGTGTCGGTATCTATGCTGGAGTGTAATCCGTGGGGATGGATGGATGGATGGATGGATGTACGCAGTATGTACTATGTAATTTGTTACAGGGTACGGGCACAGGAATGGAAAACAGGAATAGAAAACAGGAATAGATACAGGAATAGCCACTTTTTGGCGGACGGGAAAGAGCTCGAAGGAGTCAAGGACGACAGCCGGGAACATGGATGTCCAATTGGCAAGGCCCGAATACTAATGAATCGGGATGGTGAAATCGAGCCGGACAGGATGCGATGGACTTTTAAAGCTGTTCCATATCTTCCCAGGCTCCGATGCACTGGGTCGCGTGCATTGATAGCGCATAGTACCGATTATAGGCGGTGCTGTAGGGGGGCATCCAGCGCTATAACCACAACAGCTCATGTATAATTACTGAAGTATTTAGTGGCTTTGCCAGTACCCCGAGCACTATCATTCATAACAGCATCTAATGCCTTTTATAGCATATCACCAACAAATGTACCATGCATCGTCGTCAAAATACACTCCGTACCTAACCCTCTCAACTTCCTCATCACAGTCCACCAAGGGTTGTATTGTGCTGCGTTACATACACCACCATGCACGTACAGCTTGACCGTATGCGTGGACTTACCCGAGTCTAACCTTAGGTAGTCCAGGTCTGGAATAAGTGTAAGCCAGGTCTCGAAGGCATGCGAACTATTACACGTAGTCTGTCGGTGCTACAACAGCACTACAACAGCACTACCACAGCACATCACCACCTTGACCCTATCACCACACCACATACCGAGTTTCAAAATCGGTTGTGACTCCAAGATGCGGCTAGTCCTCCCGCCCACCGGGTGCTCACCAATGCGTCCACCAATCCCATCATTCCGTGGCTATGTTAACTTGCGGAACGTGATGTGTGCTGTGTCTACCTGAACGTCCCGTTGGAACGGATGCCCATTCCTTTCACGGCCAAGGCAAGGGGTGGTGAGATGGCAGCCAGCCATCTCAGTCCACAGATTCAATTTGGCCGGAACTATCAATTGGCAGGTATTATGACTACTACTCCTCGGGTGGTGTCACAGGGTCAACTATTCATTGTGAAAAGAAAAGCCGAAAGCCACTTCCATACACACATCTGTCACACCCAACCATCCTCTTAAGGGCCATCGGTGTTTGATCGCCTTCCCCCCTACTCATCAATTGATTGTGCTTGAGGGGGGAGCATGGGTACACAGATTTACCCGTTCAATATATCTCGAGGTTACTATGCAGGTCCAAGGCGGGAGGAGGCTCTTTGCTATATTTGAACGGACCACATCTCCAATATCTACCGTGGATAAAACATCTAGACTGTCTGCTATTCCATGTTTACCGCGTGGAATTGCGGCAATCGCTTGGCACCTGTGCTATATTTACTGAAATACATCTTGTCAACGACCGCTCCGTGACAGTGCTTGCAGATCGCCTCCTCGCCTGGCCTGCATATAGGATAGAGTTGACTTGGCTTGCAGTCAAAATGCCATGTTTCGCTGGACGCCTGGTCACTTGCGCATCTTAGCGCTTTAAGTCCCCTGCTCATTTTACATCGGTACGGGCTCGAATGCGACTCTCACTCTCTATACCTTATCGCCGTCACTGTCAGAAACCCAGGTTTCAATTCGCTAACGGAAATGTGCTCCCGGCATGCCATCGGCAGTCATACAGCAGGACTAGATGGCCCAGCACTCATGGCTTTATTGGTGCATCAAGTACGGAGAGCCGCTCCTATTTCTATCGCGATTATCCCCAACTCTCGAGCTTCCTGTTCGAGCTTGCCTGATTACTAGTACGACTAGTAACTCTACGACGGGTGAATTCATACCTACCAGCCGCGCGAATTAGGAATGCCGAAGTCATTCCGCCATCCCGCTGTCTTGTTCCACTGCTCGGCGGACCTGATGTCTCAAAACCGGCCAAGTACCTAGCCCTCATGCTCGCACATCTAAGGTACATATAATATGGACGATTGTCTATCCGATCGAGACTCTGTTGGCTGCCCGACTAGGTAGGTTTAAGCCCAATATGGTGGATCTGTCTAAGCGCCCTGATGGTGCAGCATGGCTATTTTCAGCATCAGTTCCTAAGTTGGTTTCTAACAACTGCCAGTTATCGGGGCTCTCAAGGTCCTCGTGCCTAGGCGAGCACGTGTAGCATCATCCAAGAAAATGCCACGAGGTTGGAGAAGGACGCAATCCAACTCAAGAACTCAAATCACTTGAGCTCAGATCACGCCGACGACTACCATATTCGGATAACCGAACTGGCTATGTCTCGTGTCAGCTTTATTAATTATTTGTCTCATTATGTATAGGAAGCTCGGGGTCATTAGACCGCCATAGACGCCACTTATGGTCTTCCATGGAGTAAACAACCTTTCTCTAGATCAGACCGTCGATTACAATCTATAAGATCTCTCGACGACTATGCATGATCGCGCCTCGCACGAAGCCTATCCGCCCGTAAGAGAAGCAAGGGGCTTTATTCTCTATGGGAGGCTTGCAACTCGTGATGGTAAAGTTCATATGCTCTCGAATGAGTTAGGAAGGTCAAGTAAGCTTTTAGACGATGCCGCCTCTAAAGTTATGAGTGTGTACGCCATCATATACCTACATATATATTATAGTAGGCAACACATCAAATCACTGTCAAGTGAGGTACCGATTCCCTAGAACGCCTCCGCGCAGGTACTGAGAGATAGCTGGAATGACTGAATTATAATTTCGTTAATCATCCAGGACTTGGACGTTGGGTGCCCATGGAATTCTCTACCCCTTATGTAGATACCGATGTTATAGACCGAATAATACATGTAAGCAGTGAGAATCCTATCTTCAGGTGACCCTGGTCTTCTCCTTCCGGGTTTTAGTGGAGCTTCCATGATCGCAGCTCCGCCTGGGGCGCTTCCAGTGTACAACCTTAGCGTACCCCAGTGCACAGGCCACACAGATATTTCCTCTTCCGTGCTGAAGTCATCCAACTTCACCGAATGCTTCACAACCCAGATGCCATATCTATGACCGGGCCTAGACAGAAATAGCTCGGTTATCTTAGCTTTCTCAATACCGCTTGGACTACAATCTGACTTGGTTGATTCTATTTGTGCTACGGATGCTGCTGCGCCTTTTACCAACAAGTTATCATCTGTTTGTTGGCTTTACTCGCCTTCCTAGTTCGTCATAGAGCAGCGCCCAATCCGTCCTCCCTCCCCTACCTCTCTCTGCACAGGGCCACGGTCTGGGATCTCTCTATCCGTGAACCATGTCCTCGTTCTTTTCTCTATTGCCGGACCTACTCCCGATGATCCTGCCTTCTGAGGTGCATATTACCAAAGCATCCGACCTTGAGGCTCAGAGGGAGGGCAAAGATGCGGCAATGATCCGCCAGGGAGCCGTAATCGGTAAGAGCGACAAGATGTGTGCTACAGGTAAGTTCTATGAGCTTTTTGCTCACTTTCTCGGACGCAGGTCTTGAATTCAGGAAGCAAGTATCATGCTATTGCTTCGAGAGGAGAGCATTGCCAATTCTAGCTACCTAGACCCCAACCCCTAGGTAAATCCATAGTAACCAGTGTGGACAGTCTTGATAGCGAAACCTCACTGTTCTTCAGCAGTGCATCATCATGGCGAACAGGGTTAGTACCACAATGTAGTGCACCACTAGCTGAAGTACTTGCTTCTGACATCCAGAAAGAGACCATTATATACGCTGCAGCGGGCAAGGGCATGGTACGTATAACACCCTGGCCAAGACCTCAGGTCTTCTCTTTCCGAGTCACCCATGGTGCTTTGACTATTGTCACATTTTCTGAAAACTGACGTGTCTATAGTATGTCGTAGTTCTTTAAGCTTATGTCTTCGCCTTCTCTAGCCTTACCTCCTAGTTCAAGATGATTATATAAGACCTCGAGCTAGTGGATGGGAAGTTAACATTTCGCAGATTGGTCACCAGCTCTGGCAATGAAGATGAACTTCAGCGGCATGAGCTCTCTGCGGGTGACTTTGCATTTGTGCCGCCATGGACTGAGCATCAAGAAATAAACGAGACGGACGATGATGTCGTCTGGATATTGATGCGAACGGGCCCCGAGCCCGTGGTTGTTTACCTGACGGGCTGGGGTGGGGATGAAGCAAAGGCAGATTGACTGAGTCACTTGACGCTACCAATGCCCTTTGCATGCAATACATGATCTAGTCTAGGGGCTACTCGTCCAATAATCGGCACCTTCATTGCATCTGATCAATGCCTAGCGTTGATAAGAATGCAATTGGCAGGCAGTGAGATGACCCCGACTATCTTGTGCAGTAACGGCGTATTACGCTACAAAGACGATCCTGGTTCTCCTTGGAGTCGAACACTTGAGCGTGATCCAAGCCTGGAAACCAGAGCAGCTCAATGCCGTCGCGTGTCAGATAGCCACGACCCCATCCATCCTGTTCCACAAACCCCACAGAGCCACCCCTTCCATCTGCAGGACTAGAGAGGATCCATTCACCTCCCTCGCCCAAGTATTGGGCTACCGTGAGAGTATCGACAATCAGGTCTCGTTCTGATAGACACACTGCGACCCTTCTTGATCGCCTACCGGTCCGAATTCCTCCCTCCGCATTGTCATGTTCTGACATTGCTCCCGCCACGTTCACTAGATCTTCCTTCCAGGCTATATTGTCTTTCCAAAAGAAGTGCCGACCAAGACAATGCGCCACCCCTGGATCCATACTGGCAAAGTACCAAAGCTGCCACTCATTGGCTCTTTTGGGCTTGCGTCTCGTAAAATTGTATGCAACATCTGGCATATGCAACAAGATACTGACAGGGTCAATCAACACAGCTGAGTCGATTCGGCCGGCTAGCTCTTGAGACTGGAACATGTGGGTTGCCAAGACGGTGCCGTAAGAGTGGCTAGCCAACAAGAACTTGTCCCACCCATGCGCATCCAATATCACGGCCGTCTGCCGCAGGAATTCAAGTTTACTCAAGGGATCCTCCGTGAGGCGGAATGAGATTGGAAGAATTTCAATTGCAATGATGCCAATCTGCCCCTGGCCACTCTGCTCTGGGACCGAATTCAATCTGGAGAGAAACGGCACATATGTTAAAAACCCGATGCCGATGCCGTGCAGAAACACGACCGGGAGCTTGTCAGTCGCAGTGTGTGGCCGGTGCCAGTAACTAAGTTCCCGTGATACCGAATGCCTTCGAATGAATAGGTTTTGTAAGCGCGGGGGCACAACCGACAACATCCTAGACCAAGGCTGAGCGTAATACTGGAACCCGTTCCAGGCCATTAGGCAATGCGACGCCAGGTCGACCACGCCAACGATTAGATACCACACAACGCTCCTATATCGGGTTTCCACTTCATCCATCGTTAGCCGGAGGCCCTTTGCGCTCCCTTTTCCCGGTTCCAGCTTGCGCCCTATGCGCTCCTCAAACACCGCAATGTACTCCTCGAGCTCTGCGTCATCCTCCTCGGACTCTTGTCCAGGCCACGTGTCAAAGAAAGCCCACAGGATGAAGTCCCGCACGTTTTCCCTTCGTATCTCGGACTCGTCTGCGCCGAGGAACCACATCTGCAGATAGCGCCGGACGTCGGCGACGTTTTCCAGACATCGCCGGAACAGGGCACGGCGCTCCTCACGTGGCAGGGGCGGCGGGTGCTTAGCTTCGTGCTTCAGCCGCCGATTGTAGGGGATGTAGAGGAAGACCGCGTAGAGCGCATCGATGACTGAGTAGGTGACCAGGACTACGCTGGCGGGATGGCATAGCGCCGCTGGGCCACCGGCGGCAACCAGTATAGCCAGGCACGCTATGCACAGCGGCGTCGTGTACTGCAGCAGAAATATGCATATTCGGATAAACACGTACTCAGGCACCGAGGTGCCAATCATCCTTGGGTTAGGGCCAGCCTGGACCAGATTGCGTGACTGAAGGTTGTGGATTTCACCGCTTCTATCGCCGACTTTTTGCTATGCCCAGAGACAGGCAGACACACACAGAGACACACGCACAGGCGCACACACACTGACGGGAAAGGTTTAGGATGGTATGGGGTGAAGTCGACTGGTGCAACAATGCATTTGGTAATAAATCAATCACGCCTCGGTCCAAGAAATGCCACCTCAGCAGGAGTTCTAGATCAATCTTTTCTCTTCTTGTCGTTTTTGCTTTCGAGTTCGTTTATTAGACGACTTCCTAAGATGGAAGGCTTGATAGCTTAGGTAGAGTCGCTTGCTTGTTTCAATGCTGCTGTTTCTTATTAGGTACGCCTCTTCACAGCCCAAAACGCGGCTTCGTGGCTGTGTCCAGATGTACCCAAGCTCCAGGTGCCTGTGACGTTGTGGCTCCACTGCCCTGCATAACCGGCCTCTTATCAGCTTATCAAGTGCCTAAGTACGAACTGTACCCAGTTACATGTACCCCTGTCCATGAGATCCTGTGGCTAATCTGGGCCAATGTGATGTGGCTGTGTGACCTACTCTCTGTGGCTCGGAACCTCAGTCTGAGAAAATCTCCGGTGTTGGGTGATCTCCCATTTCGATTGATTGAGTCCCATTCTCAACACCTTCGAAATACACAATATGACGCCTTTATTAGCTATATGACATGATCTTATATGGATATCGTACTGAGGTTGATATTCTCAGTTTCTACGAATGTCTCCCAAACTACACGATACCTACCGTAAAAGAGGCTGGCTTTCAGCATGATTTGCTTCGCTTGCCAAGGCTTATGCATCCACAGAGAGACGAAGTCGAGTGTTAGACAAGCATCACACAATGAATGACTGCAGACATAGAGCACTTTGACTTCATTGTGGCCACGATCGCGGATTGGAGTTCTATGCTCAGCCCCCAAACTGGTCAGCGGTATATAATCACGCCAGGTTATCATATTGCCCATCAACCGGATATTCAACTCTACTTAGGTAGGTAGTCCTCACCAATTCGTAGCACTCACATTTCCCCTAACTATCAGATGGTGCACTGCCACGGTCTCTTTTGCCATTATCCTAATATGAACAAAAAGAGTGCTGACATTGACTACCCACGTGGAGATCATCTCAATTCTCGATAAAACACTACAGATAATAAGTACAGAGCAATTACAAATTTTGTCCGTCAGTAAGTGGTGGCTTGCGACCTGATGTATTAATGCCCCAATATAACTTTCAGAGACACGATGATTGCTCTTCTTCGAGTCTGGTCTTCGTGCAAGAATGTCATCAACGAGGGTAGCTCATAGTTTAATAAGATGTTGAACTATATCTCAATAGCACCCTTGAGCATTGGCGAGTAGTCCTCCTCATCTGGATGGGGACTTTCACACAGCATTTCTTCTGTTTGCATCAAGTCTAGCCCAGTACTGATCTCTCTGTCCCATCATATTAGCACTCTGAATTCGGGATATTACTATTGTGTAGCTCAACTTACTCATTAGGAGCCAGCACCTCTAAACCTGGAACGCAGTCGATAAGGGCAATTATGGCAAATGATCCTACGAAAGACCAGGTAAATCCTATCAGTACCTCAACGATCTGGATCCAGAGTTGTGCGACATTGCCGTCAAAAATCACACCACCCGCAACCTCGGCCCCTCCGTAAGCTGCTAGTTCCTTTTGTGCGAAGAGGCCGGTGCAGATAGTCGCAGCAACGCCTCCTACGCAATGTGTAGCAAAGGTGTCTCCGTTGTCGACCCAGCGCCAGCGGCGGGCAAAGTCGGTGAATTTGATTCTAAGCGCCTGGCGGCACAGCAGAGCGCCGAATATTCCGAAGCAAAAGGCAGTCGGCATATCGATGAAACCAGCAGCAGGCGTTATCATTACGAGACCGGAAATTGCTCCCATAAATGTCGAGTCCAGTGACCATCTCTTAGTCTCGATGAACGTGATGCAGGCCCACGTCAAAGCACCGGCTGAGGCGCACAGGTTCGTCACGCAGAGAGCCATAACAGATTGGAAATTGAACGCTAGGGTGGTTCCGGCGTCAAACGCAAGCCACGAGCCCCAGATGATTATCATAGCGATGAGTTGGAAGAATGAGTTCCCAGGACGATGGAGACGAATGTGCGTCGGAGTTCGCTTCTCGGACCCCCTAGAGCGGAAGATGGGATACGAAAGGTAAAGGCTCACTGCGGAAGCCGTAGCACCGGAGCACACGTGAACAGGCGTCCCTAAATCGACCACTGTTATCTCATCTGCGTTCTCATGAAAGGATTACGAGTAACTACCTCCGGCAAAATCAAGGACACCCAGATCCTCTCCCAAGAAACCACCGCCCCACACCATATGTGCAAGGGGACAATATATAAATGTAGACCATAACTGAAGCTCGTCAGACATCATTGGCATCAACAGAAAGGGAGTTAGACTTACGAAGATAAAAGGGATAATAGGCAATAGCCTTCCCCTCTCGCAGAAACCTCCAACCGCGATCGCGCAGACGGTAGCCTCGAAGACCAGCTGGAACTCACTAAACAGGATGGCAGGTATCGTTCCCACAGGCTCCGAAAGCACGCCAATGTGAAGCGCATACTTGAAGTCTCCGAAGATCCGACCGCCCTCGCCGTAGGCTAGAGTGTACCCGATTACGAACCACTGGATCGAGCATGTAGCTATCGTGAGCACGGCCGGCAATGCCGAAGACAATCCGTTCCGTCTCCACGAGTAGCCGCCGTACGCGATCCCGACCTCGGGTAACAGTTAGTTAGGGACGGGCGTGGGGGGCTCTTCGGTACTTACGGTTGGAACAATGGTCCAGCAGAACACCGTACACACCAACACGAACAACGTATCGACCTTATCGCAATCGTCCCATGCCTTCAGCACTGCGGACGCCATCTTAGATAGAGCTTGCCAATTCTAGAGTGGCCAGCTGATAACGCGTTGCTCAGCTTTGGAGACAACTTGTAAAACCAAGGTGAAAGAGCTTATTGACTTCGATTCACATCGATAAGATTGTCGAAATTTACTTCTAAGACATTAGAAAGCTGAAACTGCCATCCCCCACGGCTGATATCTATGCTGCGCTCTTATCTATGATCCCTATCAGCCATTACGCCAATCTCGATAGCATGCAGATCGGCATGGGGCTTACTGCTACTCTAAGCCTGGTCTCCAATTGGGTAGCTTCTTGGTTGCAGGATGATGCCTGTCCGGCACTCTGATATTTTACTTAGCTGATAAGTCGTCAACCAATCAAATTGACACTATTGCTGTTTAGGTAAAGCAGGATGTGCGATATAAGATCTTGTCTATAGTCTCTTGATTATATAAGGTATACACTATAAGAGATCCTTTCTGGGAGAGCCTTCTACATTCTAAGATGATGTCATTGTCATTGTGTATTCAATACATGTGCGAACTTTATACTATGCGATGTTGTCTCTATACTAGAATCTTGTCCGGCTAGACCAGTCGTCTTTTGGTCGAAGCTCTCCATATACCCAAAACTAGTTGCTAAAGCAGATCAGATAAACCAGCGTTTGCACGTCCAATTCAACAAGGCTAAAGAATGCCCTAGTCAAAAGTATAGTTTATGGAGACGAGTTCTTCCTATAGAATACTCTTACGGATCGGTTAGGTAGTACCGTACTTCCATAGGATATCATGCCAAATATGGAAGAAAAAAAAGACCATACACACAAGTATGCCGTTGATCGTCAACGTAGTCCCTTAATAGGTTTCATCGGTGCTCTAAAGTTGACACATTGCTCATAACCAACGAGACTAAAACGAAGATAACGGTGCTAATTGCAGTGCTGAGGATTAGCGCCAGACCAATTATTGCTGCATATATTCTAAATGTTAGGTACTTGTGAGAGAGAAGCCGAAAGACATCCAGCGACAATGGAAAAATCCAGGATTCTCTCACGAGCGACTATAACGATGGTCGGCCTTGGTGGAGATCAGGTAAATCCGGGTTTGAAGCCTCCAACTTCCTGGAGGACCTGCCGTATTATTGGCGGCCCAGGTACCTAACAGATGCTGATGAATCGTCATTAAAACCTCTGCCCTCTCACCTCGGCATTTTAGCGTGTCAATACACATAAATATATCAATGGATTAAGAGCAAGTGTCTAAAAGGGTGGAGCGAAGTGCTTCAACAACATAGAGCGCGGATCGACTGCAGTATAATCATACAACACTGTTGCTTTTAGGGTTGAACAATGTACCTCAAGGGACATCAGTTCTGCCACAGACTCCAGGAAGGAAATCATTGCGACCATATCTCTTCTGCCACTTTTTCATGAAAACCCAACCCGCCACCTGGTCACCACATTCGCGATCCATGTACTCGTCGAACTCGCGCAATTCAGCCGTAGAACATGGATTCTGGCCACCAAAGCTGCAACCGTATACTATAGCGGATCCATACTTGGAGTAAATGATGCCGGCCCCGAGCCCGGAGGCGGATATAGCTTGTCCAGAATCGCAGCGGTGGCCCAAGTTTAACAGTGCATTCTCACTATGCAGAATTCGAAATCAGTATATCTCCATATCAAATGAGACAAGTCTAAAAAGGGATCCAAGAACTTCGTCATGCGTACTGATGTACCGGATCCATCTCGTTTGAGCCAACACAGCGTCTCTCGCTGATTGGGAGGCTACTTGTTGAAGATACGGGATCTGTAACATCGGTAATGTTGGCAATCTTTATTGCATCCCCGTATCTTCGAATAAGTCGCCCGCTGGTATTTCCGGTGGTGACTATTGGTACATAGTAAACACCATCGGCGATATCTCTAGGTGGTGTGTATCCACTGATGACAAGATCATCTGTTGGCAGGCTCGTGCAAAGGATGAATATAGAAGCAACTGCAGCAAGTCCGCATTGAAAGCGCATTGTGACATAGTATACCGGTATGTCGATGATTCGCGATTGATACAAGCAAAATATTTGCTCAATACCAATGTAGAACTAAATTTCATTGAGATCAATAGACCAACCTTTCCGTGGCGACTTCTGTAGCGGATTGCTGAATGAAAGTAGCGGCCATGGACCATTACCGCAGACATGACTTCCAGAAGAAGATATTGGTTTTACTACTAAGCTAACGAAGGCAGTAGAGTACCTAGCTAGGGTTGAGTTCGCCATGTAAGTGGCAATAACTCCCCTCATCGTATCAAACTTCTGCTCCAGGTTAGTTGGCTGGGATATTAGCACATTGTCAATTCTTAACAATATGATCTAGAGACAGAAGTTCTAGGCCGTTTTCTATTCTGATCATTGGAAGGCTGTTGTCATCCTTTGAAGAAATGGCGGAGACAACGTGCGACTAAGGAGGTCAACTCGCCTTACCTTTCCCCAAGTATGAAGGAACAACTTACTCCGCAAAGGGGCGAATTGTGTAGGGATTGAAAATAAGATGTACATATGTCAATTACCAGTTTGGCTCTTTTGGATACTGGTCACTTGGTATGGAATACTGGCGCAGTGTTATCGTTCCACATTATTGCTAATGTTATGCGACATTCTTAGATAACCATGATCCGGAATCCCCTGGTCATTATGGTGGTCGTTTCCCGCTTGACCTTTGTTTTGCAGTATCCTTACTACGATCACATGGTATGACGAATTTCGCAGTGTCACAAGAGTAATGGGTGTTGCTAGCACACTGTAGAGTTACATCCCTCGAATCACATATAGACTTCCATAATCTCCAGTGGAGAGGGCGAACATCGTGGACCAGTGACAAGTTAGGAAGATATCTGTAACCTCTAACCTTATTTACATAGATAGGTTCCAAGGTTGAGTTTCCCTGGGAGTTGTATTGTAGCTAGAAGTTCACCGAAGGTAGTTTAACGATATCGCACTGACAACGAAACTTTGACCAGGTAGATAGGGTCTCGTAGTTAGAAAGAGTGCTTATAGGGGCAGAGTAGTAGAGTGTTCCATGAAATCACAGGGCAAACCTAATACTTATAGCACCGTAATCCACTAAGTATGCTATAATTATAGGGCCCTTGGTTAGCTACAGTACATGTAATTTTTCGTTGAATACCTAAATATGTAGGTTTAGTGCATCAACGGGGCATAAGGTCATACGTAGTGCTCCCTTTAAGGCAGCCACATCAAGTCGTTATACACATATTCCATTAGATAACAAAGATACCTAGTTTTGA
Source organism: Whalleya microplaca (assembly GCA_022497155.1). Classification (NCBI taxonomy): domain Eukaryota; kingdom Fungi; phylum Ascomycota; class Sordariomycetes; order Xylariales; family Xylariaceae; genus Whalleya; species Whalleya microplaca. Next base: position 329,925 of record MU385735.1, on the reverse strand, counting down.
TGTTTATGCAAGCTCGCTAATTTACTTCTATAAATCAGAATACCGAAACCTCAGTTGACCAATCGAATGAAAACATCAAGCTGCAACCAGAGGGCTTGTGTCTATTGCTGTCTTGATTGCTTCCGGGCTTATCTCCTCCGGCTCAAAGCTGGCCTTTGTGTCAACGGGCTTAGCTTCCTCCTCCCCGGGGCGGATCTCCAAGATTTCACCTTCGGCCGGCAAAGCCAGTTCAAATAGCGTTCCCTTCTTGCCCGAACGCACATCTTCGGCGAGGTGGTCAAAATGCTCCAGGGCATTGGCTCGGGCGTCGTGCTCAAGGATCCAGTCCGGCCGGCGCAGGATTAGTGAATCTGGATGAGCACGCACAAATTCGGGCGTCCATTCGACATTGTGATACTCGTTGCGGTTAGATACCGATGACATATGAATGACATGCTGCCGATTGAAGCGGATGCGCTCAAAGACGCGCAGAGCCAGAGGCACATCGCCCTTAGCGCGATCCAGGCACACCGCGATGGCGGCACCGTCTTCAACCGATTGCGATGCCCCCTGACCGGAAGTTGGCAGATGGCAGTGCGCGGCGTCTCCTAGCACGATCATGCGCGGGGATGGGATGTCTGGAATCCAGGACTTGAGTGGCGCCCGCCAGACTAGTTTGTAGTCGACGAGTCTCTCATCCGGCGTGACACGGACAACCTCCTTGAGCAGCTCGCAGAAGTTGCCTTCATCCAGATATGCGAGAACGTCTTCCTTCTTGCCAGGGAAAGACCAAGATTCCCCAATGTCGTGGTCGTCTTTATGTGTGAGCACCCAGCCAAGGTCTCGGCCCTTGTTCCAGCTGTACACCAGGGCATGGAGATCTTTGCCAACCCACATACCCGTAAAATCATGATCCGGATCGCAAAATCGGCTTAGGTAGATGTTCTTGCGCATCTCGGGAGTTAGGGTGTAGAAAGCACGGTAGATGGCATAACCCGAGCTGACTTTGTTGTCGGGAAGGCCTAGGACCTTTTGTCTCGCTAACGACCTGGGGCCGTCGCAGCACAGGACCACATCTCCCATGAATCGCGATCCGCTCTTGCAGATGACTCCAACCTTGCCATCTGGACCTTCTACATCCTCCTCGATGTAGTCCAAAACGGTCTCGCGGAGGTGAAACTTGACGCCAAGGCTCTCAGCGTAGTCAGATATCAACTCATGGATCTCGCCACGGTGGCCAGCATACTGACGCCGGAGATGGTGTGGATATTTGAGCCAAGCGTCTTCGCACAACAGCTCACCCTTGGAGTTGTAAAACTTGAAGGTGTCATTTTGGTTGATTGACATCTTCATCAGCGTGTCGGCCAGCTTGCCATTGTCCCAAGACTCAACGATCATACCGCCATTGCCGAAGAGATCAATGACGTCTCCTTGGGTACGCGAGGTTGGGTATGTCTCAACGACGCAGGCTTCCATGCCCCGAAGGCGGCATTCGATGGCACAAGTCAGACCACAGAAGCCAGCACCCACGATGACAACTCGAAGACCCGGCGCACCTGGGTTAGAGCCATCCGGGGCGGTGCTGTAGACCGGGTCGGAAATGAAGGGTTCTGCCATGGTATATTGTCTATGTAGTATTATGACTGGAGTTGGAGATGATCTGAACTACGTGACCTTGGCTGAGAAATGAGAGCTGTAGGGTAGAGACATGATGGAAGCTTGGAAAGCCAGCGACAGCTTTAATTATCCCAGTTAGTCTCATATCATATCGTCCATGAAGCTGAAATGGTTCGGAAATTGATATGCTCGCATAGGCGGTACTCTACTATTCCGCTGCCGAGCAGGGTGAAACTAGGTATCTTCCCGTCCCCGAATACGTGAAGCCCGAACCATGGATCACAGTAATGTTTCAGAGATTCGGGGCGGCTGACAACCAATTGCTTCTCCACCAGCAAATACTCCGAGCTCGAGCTACCAACTTTTAAGCAAATCGCCAAGTCTGGGGAGTTAGTTCATGTATAGTGGTCCCCTGATCTGCAATTGTCCGAGTTGATATTAGCCTTTTAGATAGCTTATCCATTTACAGACTACCACTACTCAGCCGCCGCCTCAGCAACTTTGCCTACAAACTGATAGACAACTCCTACATTGCCCTCGGGGTCCTCAAAATAGCGGTAGTGACCGTTTTTGCCTTCCTCCATCACTCCGCTGATAAGGCGCCCACCTTCACGTTCTATCGCAGGGGCAATCTCTTGGACATCAGCCACAAGCCACCACACGCAGGCCCCGCCTCTTCCACCACGTCTCACTTGGCCAGAGTTGACATCCGATGGTACCTTGACAACCCCACCCGAGACTCGTGGGTCCGAAAACTCGAAGAGCATTATCTGGGCCTTGTCGTATCCAGCGGGCTGGCTGTCACCGTAGAATGGCCAGTTGAAGACTTGCTTGTAGAAATTATAGGCTATAAATGATCAGCTTGAGTCTAACCTAACATAGCTAGAGGCGAATAGTTATAGGCAGGGGGTATTCTCACTCCTAGCCACGTCTGTGGCTGGTATCTCGATCCAGATGGGCGACCCCAGCGCGGGGGGCTTCCAAGGCTTATCAGGTGCCATTATCTCCTTTGTATAAGTATGCTTATGAGGTAGGTAATGAAAAAGTTGTTATCGTAGGACTATCTTTTGATTGATTGATTGACTGATTATCTATTGCTTAGAGATCTATATATGGTCACTTTTATGCCACACCGTTCTAATTACATATTCGCTCGGAGAATCTAAAGCATTGTGCATAGATATAGTCCCCTATTTATGTTATCTTAACTATTTATTATGTTGTCTTACAAGTGACTGCATTTCAAAGAGCGCTATAGGCTAAATTACATAATAATACAGTTTACGCTCGGGGAAACTCCACAAATACCCAGTTTCAGCCCCCCAACATACTATATAGACGGAAACCGGCAAGAGGCTTCACAAGCCACATACACCGCCCCACATCGCCCTATCTACTCGGTGCTTAGCAGCCATTTCCAGACCTCCTCGGCCTTTAATTGCTACAGGATCTGAGTGTGATCCTTAGCCCAGACTTGCTAACGCTCCTACCTTGCGTGCTTCACGGGGACCATGACACTCGCCTGTGAGCAATGCCGAAAACGAAAGGTAGGCAAACTATGTTTACCCCTATTCTGGTGTGTATTCATCATAGACTCGCTTATCTAATCTTGTCTCGTCCGTTCCCGTTGTAGGTCCGTTGCTCTGGGACTGCTCCGTGCAGCAATTGTCATCGTCATATGCAGGAATGCCTCTTTGATCATAACAGACGCCGGCGTGGGCCTCGCCCGAAGCGATACCTGCCAGCCCAGTATGATGCCGAGGCCGTGTCGGCGCCGGCTCCGGCCCAGTCGCCTCCTCCCGCTCCATCTCGTAGTAGTCGGCCTAGCGTTTCGTCACATGGTCCGATAACAGACCGAGCTACTCCTTTCAGCCTCGATTCGATCGATGCTTGGAGGACAGGTCTTATCGAGATCATGGGTACAGACCGGTACCGAGTAAACGGGTTTGTTAGAGCCTTGTCTTGTCTATGCTCCCTAGCTGACCTCGATGGAGCGAGTTTGCCGTGTCCACGGACCAAGCCTTGCACCTAGTCCTTGTATTCTTCGTCACTGTCAACAGTCAGCAGTGTCCAGTGATGTCAGCAACTGCTTTTCTAAAGGGTTTGGAGAGTGCAAATGTCGCCCGTCATCTGTGTCACTCGATGTGCTCGGTTGCACTTCGTTTCTCTAGACACGAGGCGAGTCACGTGAACAAGCTAGATGAAGGCTTTGCTGCAGAGGCAAGGGAGGAGCTGGCTTCGTCGGAGGAGACGAGTGAGCATGCCAGACTTCAGCAAATCTTGACCCTCTCCGTACTTTCGATGTACGAGACATATCGAGGAAATGGGCTACAAGCCTGGCATGACATAAGTGAGCCCCTGATGCCTTCTTTCTACACTAGGAATTTGAGCTTTATTGACGCGGGTATTTATAGCTGTCGCTTTGAATCTTGTGACGATGTTTAAATACACACAAAGTACCGTAAGGAATGATGGCATTAGTCATGGACTTCAAATGGCCCAGCAGTATTTAGCCACGTCCGGGATCTTGAATTCCATAGGGCAGCAGATTCAACACTCAAACTTGTCGCTACTTCAAAACCTGACGCCGAAGGATATGTTAAAACCCTCGCTAGATAATACATCCCCTAACCTATTGCCTGGCCTCACCAGTCTGTTACGTCGCTGCCTGGCATTGTCCAGGAAAGACTTCACCCAAGCTCACCCTGCGCCATGGTCAAACGACTCGCAGTTCATGGTACTCAAGGAGGAGCTGGATCGTTTCTGTATCCTCCACACTGGAGAACTGACACTGACGGAGGACCTCCTCGAGTCACTTCAACGGACTGATGCAGGTGCCGGTGAATACATCCTCTGGTTCAGCATGCTCTATTCGATGAGAATGCTGCTCAATCGCGCCTTCATGCCCATCGGTGTTAATCCCACTGGAAATTCTGACGTTCAGTCTCCGCACGGCAATAACAATACCCCTGAATCTGCAAACCAGAAAAGTTCAAGACAGCCAACAAGTCCTAGAAAAGCGCTTTTCTTCCCAGGGGCACCAAACACCTTCTGTAGGGAGAGGGTTGCGGCATGTGTAAGAAGCGCGCGTAGCGTGACATTGCTATGCCAAAGCATTCTTGGTCACGGAACTTTCCTGTTGGTGCGTTCAGTTATACTTCGTTTTGCTACCAGTTCTTCCTCCTTTCCAGATCGCGTTATATAGAGATCCACTAACCTCTAGTACACAGCCTCCGTTCCTTGGTTACGCCTTATTCCTTGCAGGACTAGTCTTCCTCAACCAGCTACATATTGAGGAGGACCCGAATCGGCTCGAGGAGTTCATCGATCACCTCAAGACCATCTTCACCGTTCTCGGCACCATGCGATTCTTCTTCACCCCTGCCCACCTCTGGGTTGACACTCTCTTCCGCGTGCATGCCCTCGATCTAGTTTCCGAGTCATTAGCGGTGACGGGCAACCCTGCTAAGCTGTTTAGCAATTTCTTCATTCGCTTCCCCGGCATTTCTGAGCCACCTTACTGCTCGATGCACCCAACACAATCCCATGCCGTGCATATGCGATCATCATCCTCTTCAAAACCTAATGACGACACAATAAATCGTACACCACGGGAATCCCTTACAGCGTTACAACTACACGGTGACAATGTAAAAGAATTTAATAATACTGACAGCGCTGAGAATAATCGCGAGAGCGGCGTAAATGAACTTAGAAAGGGGGGCAAGGCAACGGCCAACAAAGCCGTAAACAAGACCCTCGGTGATTATTCTCGCGCAATAGACGATATCATTAGATCAATGACAGAGGAAGAAGTTGCCCGAGAAGACCTAGAACCTATCCGGCTCACGCCGACGCAACAGACAACAGCTCAATCACGTCCTATAACTGCCTCATCATCTGCACATATATCGCCCGCCGCAGCAGCTGCCTCTTCCTCGCCAAGATCTGTTCTTGGGTCTCGCTCGGTAGCATCCCACCGAGTCGAGATGTCCAGATCACCTCAATTCAATATAGGCACACCTAAAAGCCAACAAAGCAACAGCTATATTAAAGACAGAACGTCTCCCCAAAGTCAATCAAGCTCAGGGAAAGCCAATCCAGAAATGGACTTAACCTTAGACTCATTCTTATATAATAACAACAACGCATTCACACAGACGGCGAAAGATATCGACTGCATCTTGTCGCTCCAGGATTTAGCAATGCCTGCCGACATGCCCATGGAGGCGAACTTGGGGTTTGATGATGACGATGGCGGGTTGGGGATGCTACTCGAGCCTTCATTCTCCGCCTTCCTCGCCAGTTCGGCTGGACAGCCGCGGAACTGTACAGTGGAAGGTCAAGATGACTCGATGGATTTTAATGCCGAATTAACTTTGCATGAAACTACGAACATGAGCATTGGGGATGAGTACTGAAATATGTAATCATCTATAGATAGCCGGACTACCTACCTACCTGTCCGATTTAGATAGATGAGTTATCGTGTCAATACAGCTTCTCTTCATGAACCACACTTGCCCTATATCCAGAGAACCAATTTCTTAAGAGCTATAGTGACTTTTCCGTGACAAGCCGTGAGTACGATATATGATAGTGGTATAGTATGTGCAATTTTGGGGGTCACGGCGTGCAATTCATTTTGGGTAACCATTAGACCAGGAAATTCTATTCGCGCTCATCTATGATACTAGAATAAATCAAACTCTTGGGGCGGTCTACTACCATGACCACGTCTCGCACCCTGTTCGCTTGAACAAGCCAAATTCTAGCCACGGAGCGCCATCGTTAAAACCAGTTTGGCATGCCTCATTAACTCGAAGAGGCCGCGGCCCGAAATTGCCGTACGGAAGGTAGGTCCTACAGCCCAGCAAACAAAAACATACTTTAGACAGTCTTGACGATCCATGCCGCATCGATGCCAAATCAAACCTTGTTCCTTTTCGCCTCCATACTATCCGAACGCGGGGAAGAATCCGATTCTGGCTCCACGCCTTCAATGATATTGGTACCCGTTTTGTCCTCGGAGACCTCGAAATGGACTCTACCATCGAAGACGGCATCCGTCTCCTCGAGTGTTTTTCCTGTTTCGGTACGAAGTCAGCAAGATAGGTCATAGAAAAGGGATTGAGTCAGTTTCAGGACAAATAACGAACCTTTGATCTCGACAAACAGCCACCAGATGACGAGGACGATACCCACATTCCAAGCAGCATTGATAGCGTAGAAGCGCCAGGCGAGGTGCTCGAGGGCGAGCGGCAGGGTATAGCTCATCATAATGCAGAAGCCATACCCAAGACTCTGGGCGAGTGCAAAGCCGCGGGCGCGCTGGGTGAAGCGCAGGATTTGCGGCGGGTACGTGTACGTGAGGATCATCCATGAGCTGACTGCAAAATCCAGAGTCAGTATTTTCTCTTTCCAGACAGTGTATCAATTATGCATTGGGAGTTTCAAGACCTGCCCCAGGAGCGTTTGACTGCCGAATGTACTCCAATGGGGGATTTTGACTCCTGAAACAGGACATAACGGAAAATTAACGACTCTGGATGTCACTTACAGGAGGCAAACTGAAAAATGAAGATCACGGCGACGGCGGCCTTGCCGTACCGCGTATCGCGGCCCGAGAGCCCGGAAAGCACGGCAAGCAACACTAGGCAAAGTGTCATGAGCGAGGTGTTCCACATCAGGCTCTGCTTCGCGCCGACACGCTCACATACCCACAGCCCGAAGCCCACGGCGAAGGTGCCCCAGATGCAGAGCCCGAGGTTGATAAATAGCGTCGTTTTCGGATCGGTGACGCCGGCCGCCCCCAGCAACAGCGTGAAGAAGTAGGGGAACGTGTTGGAGCCGGAAATTTGGAAGAAGATGTTGGTCAGAACGGCGATGAGGAATCGCCGCCGGTCCGCAGGATCGGCCACAAGGGACTTCCAGCTGCTGGCCCCGGTCTCCTCGATGTGGTGTTCGAATTCGAGCGTGTTCACGATCTGGTCGTATTCGAGCTGCACGATGGCTTCTCGGTTGGGGTCGTTGGTCGAGTGCATGCGTTCTATCACCTGCTTGGCCTCATCTACCCGGCCCTGGTATGCGAGCCAACGTGGAGACTCTGGCACAAAGGGGAGACATATCAGGGATATCAGGGGCGGGCCAAGTTCACCCAGGATAGCTCCTCGCCAGCCCCAGTCTGTCTTCGATTCGTAGACTCCGATGGAACCGGCAGCAATGGCAGAACCGCATATTGGGAGTCCGAGGACGACGCAATTGGTAAGAAGACTGTGCCACTTAGCCGGTGTGGTTTCGGCTACTAGTGATGGTCCGGCTACCCCTGAGATGGTGAATGCTAAGCCAAGGACAAATCGACCACCGAGCAGTGCTCCCTCTGTGATAAATTTAGTCATAGGAACAAAAAGTCGAGTCCCCCCTGAGAGAACTTACCTGACTGTGCAGTAGCCTGGACGATAACTCCGACGATGGCCAAAATGTTACTGACGAAGAGTGCCTTTTTTCGACCGAGCCAGTCGATTAAAGGCCCAGCGAACGGTCCAGCAATGAAATTTCCAACGTTGACGATAGCAACGTTTAGGCCAATCCAGGTTGAAGTGAGCTCGAAGACTAAGTGACGAGGCGTGTAAGTGTATAAACCATTTATAGAGTGCTGTAGCATAATAATCTCCTAGTGAAAATTATAATCGCAGCGAAGGACTTCTGGGAAGCCCACCAAAGACAAGAACAAAAGGATAGAAAGTACTCACACTCGTAGAAGTTCTCGCTGAGCAGGAGCTGGTTGATCATGCTGGCATCGTAGGCCATGTCGGCCATGGAGAACATGCCACTGGCCACACACGCCGCCATGGCGATGTTGGCGTTGAAGAAAATAAACATTTTGTCTTTTTACCAATTTAACTCTTGATTACACTAGATATTTTCAACACAGAATGGCTCCAAGGCCATGCCGGAACTCGATCAAACAAATAGTAGCTGGGATATATGCAACTCGGCCAGCAATATCAACAATCAAATAATACAGGCTAAACGGTCTATACACGCTCGATGCCTGACATTCAAGGTGACTTAGATGCCCTTTATAAGTGTGGCTTGGTCGGTCTATTCATGCATGGTTCTCCAGAATTCGACTTCATCTATCTGTGACTTCATCTCTATCTGCATAAGGTGGTGACAGACATTGACCCAAGTCGTTATCAGCAGTGTGTCCTTCCTCGACGAGAGGCAGTGGGGTCGTATGTGCCTGATAGCCGTCTGGCAGCTGAACGAATGAACCCAGCCACGGCATAGGATAGGTGATCATTGGGGGCGTCCTGGCGAATGAACCTAGGATTGAAATGACTTAGCCTAATGGATGTCTTGGGTGTTGGTGTGAGATAGGGGGCTCGGAGGATTGGCGTAGTAAGGGAGCTTGAGATAAGCGGAGTATTTCTAATCTACATACAACTTCGAGGTATTGGAAGTAAGGTACTTTAGGTATGCCGGGGTACGCCAAGTATGTATGTACCGTCGCTACGTGGAGGTACATACATGCACTCAGTAAATGGACAGTGGACCCCCACCTAATACAACCTGGGTGATAGGTACGGAAACCTTATCTTCACCCCCCCGAGCTAGCGGCTAGCTGCGCCTAACCGCCCCTAGTCAATGCTTCGCCAGCGATCTCTTTGACAAGTTGCTCAATCGGCTCGTCGCCACTAATGCCCAAGATATTGTTCATCGGTTCATAGTCGAACCCCGTTCCTTTCGTTAGAATTGCTGCCCTAATGAGATCGAGGTTTCCCATAAAATCACCATTCTCGATGCGTTCCAATCCACCCGCCCGCACATCCTCATCTACCTTCTCGTGTTTCACCGTCCAGGGAGAGGCGGTGATGCTCTCTAGAGCTGAAAGTATCTTGGCATGTGTCAACAACGCCGAACGTACATATACGTGACGATTGGCTGTAACGTCCGGGTTTCTTAATACCCCGACGACGCAGTCGGCTATAGTAGAGAGTTTGCTGGTCGGGAAAGGGACGTCTCCGCCATCATACAGCGTCACCGTACGAGTGTTGAGGTTGATGCCAAATTCATCTGGTTCAAAGACCCTATTTTTAGGCAGATCACGATCATCAGCATGGGGTGGGTTGGCCCTGTCTTGTCTCATACGACAAGCTTTTTGACAATAGGCTACTTACCACTCCAGAAAGGGTCCGGGCACAATGGCACTCCAGCTAAACTGGCCTGAGGGACCCTGTCCTTCCAGTGTTCTCAACAGATCGGTAACTTGTCGCTTTACACGGGTAAACGGCGCTGCCTGCAGCATCTGGTCTTTGGAAGTGTCCCCGCCGTATTCAGAGGGTAGGAAGCGCCGGACCCCTGCTGCTACGGCCGCATGAATAACCTCCTTTTGTTTATCCAGGGCCATATGGGTAACAGTGCTGACGACGGCATCTTGATCTTTGAGTGCGGTAGCTAGAGACTCGGGACTAAAATCGGTACGGATGACACGAACCCCGGGAGGATACGTCGAGTTAGTATCCTCCCGAGCTAGTATAGTCACATTGAACTCGGGGGCGGCGAGAAGCGCACGTAGGACCGGAGTGCCGAGTTGACCTCCACTGGAGCCAACAGGAGTGTAGTCAGCAAGCTGTTTATATAGTAAGAAACTGGCAGCACGGAGACTCACGCCCCAAAGACTGTAACATTCGTGAGTGGCGCCATATTGCTTGGAATCTTACGACATGCGCCGACTAGACCTTTGCGGGAGACCTATAGATAGAGGCTGATTTCCTTGATGATTTACTTGCATAATTTATCTCTCAACCGCTGCACAAACAATGAGCTCTATAAAACCCCAAAAACTGGTAGCTGCTTTTCCAACAGAAAACAGATCCGATGTACGCGAGATCGGAAATCAACTTCGCCGTTCGGCGAGCAAGCGAAGTAGACTCGGAGAATTGTAGCTGGAGTTATACTCTTTCGGAGGTTTTGCGGGGTTCCTCAGATCGGCTTGACCTAGACAGCCATTGGCCAATCATATGGGTCAACTTAATGAAGGCGCCATTTGTTAAGTATATATTATATAATGATTTCTTTACTCTGTCAGTTAATATCCAGGCGATATTGTGGGCAATTATTGAGCCAGAATGACATCTTCGTGCGAGGAGAGACTGTTCATCAACAATGAGGTAAGCCGTCTACACAAACACTCCCCGGGACGCTACTTGGTGATGGGAATTAAAACTGCATAACAGTTCAGGACGTCAAAGTCCGTTGAGACTATTACTGTCCAGAACCCATTTGATCATTCCGTGGTAGCATCCGGCGTCCAATGTGCCGGTGCGGAAGACATCGATGATGCCGTGGCCGCCGCATCAGCAGCCTTCAAAACCTGGCGAAAAACCAAGCCGGCGGAGCGCTCCCGCCTCATGACCCGGCTGGCAGCTCTCATCGACGAACATGCCGCCGAGCTCGGCAAGCCCGAGACAGCGGCGATGGGCGCGCCGGCCTTTGTAGCCGAGCACGGCGCTCATAACCTCGCAGAAGGTCTACGTTACTACGCCGGCTGGACCGACAAACTGGCCGGTGAGACCTTCCCTGAGGCCGGCGACGGCGTGTACCGTTTGGTCACGTATGAGCCGCTGGGTGTCTGCGCCGGCATCGCGGCCTGGAACGGCACATTCACATCTGTCGCGTGGAAAGTAGTGCCCGCCATCGCTGCGGGCAATACCTTCATCTTCAAGGCGTCAGAGAAGGCGCCATTGGGCGTGTTGGTGCTGGCTAAGCTCGTAGTCGAAGCCGGCTTTCCTCCAGGCGTCATTAACTTCGTCAACGGAACCGGCGAGGCCGGCCAACGGCTCGCGGCACATCCGGGTATAGCCAAGATCAGCTTCACGGGTTCGACGGCGACGGGCCGCAAGGTGCAGGTGGCCGCGGCGAACAGTAATCTCAAGAGGTGCACGCTAGAGCTGGGCGGCAAGTCAGCTGCGTTGGTCTTCGCCGACGCGGACGTGGAGAATGCCCTCGGTAATCTATCCCAAGGATTTCTCATAAACAGCACGCAGGTCTGCGCGGCCACAACTCGGCTCCTCGTACAAAAATCGATTGCGGAAAAGCTGATCGGTCTGTTGAAGGGGAGATTCGAGGCGGTGGCGACAAAGATGGGAGACCCTAAAGTGCCGGGTACGTTCATGGGCCCGGTGGCTGATGAAGAGCAATTCCGGCGCATCATGGGGTTCCTCGAGCAGGCTCAAAAGGAGGGCATCCAGGTGCTGACGGGAGGTCACGCACATGGCGAACAGGGATACTTCGTCCAGCCCACGATACTCGTCGACCCGCCATTAGACAGTTCGGTCTATCGTGACGAGATCTTCGGGCCCGTGCTGTGCATCCGCACGTTTGAGACCGAGGAGGAAGCCATCGCGCTGGCTAATGACACCATCTATGGCCTGGGTGCAAGCGTCTTCACGTCAGACATAGGCCGCGCCCTCAGGGTCAGTGCTGAACTGTCGGCCGGCAGCGTCGGCATCAACCGTGGCGTCGTGCCTGATAACCGGGTACCGTTTGGCGGAGTCAAGGGTAGTGGGTATGGACGTGAGAATGGGCGAGCGGGTATCATGGCTTATGTGGATAGCAAGACGGTCTCCATCAACGTCATGGTGGGACAATCAACATAGCCAATATGTATGAAATACCTACATAAAGCTGTAGCCTGTTCACTTACACACCACGCTTGTGTTTTGTCCCCTGTTTCAGTGCCATTTTCACTCACGATACCAAACCTGGGAAAGCCGTACATAGAAAGGTACATCTGAGGGAAGCCTCCTGTATGGCTCGGGACTACGGCTAGATACTATAATCCGTAAATTGTACCTACATATACATAGTATTGGATCCGTATATGCATGATGGACCCCTTCCCCACGATGCACAAAGTCCCGGTTCGTGTTAGCCTGTAGGCCGGCAGGGACCGGTCGAGAATTGCCACTAGCAGTACAGATTAGCGATTCGTTATTGGTCTATTACCAATCAGAACCCCTGTCTAGCAGATGAAATAGATGGAATACCCTTGGCTATGTTGAGATAAGAGTTGCCGGTTAACAATTTTTGTGCATAGATAACACATACATCAGCACGTGCAGACGTGTTACCCCCTCATATTGACAACGTCAGTCACGAACACCTCTTTTTTCTGTTATCTCGATATAAGTCTTGAAATTGTGCTCAATATATATACCATAAGCTAGACATCTAGAATGTCACAGCCCCTTCCCGAACTCGAAGTCCCGAATCCTACTGGTAGTTGCTGGACGTGTGTGGAAAGAGGAATCGAAGCAAGCTGCGATAAGCTCCTGCCGTGTATAGTCTACACCGATATCATTTCTTCCTGAGTTCGAACTGACTCGTCTTCGATAGTTTGCGCCCGATGTATTGGTGAGGGTAGGTGTTGCGCTGGATATCACGCCCGATTGATTTGGTCAAGGCAGAGACGCGGGTCATCATTCAAATCACCAACAGCTCAAGTTGATACTGAGACCGGTCCGTCGCTGTTCCTTATCCTGTGGCCTTTTATTCTTACGACTGATAATGAAGCAACATCAGCTATCTTCTCAGCTGTCTCATCACTGGGTCTTCCCTCCAAAGAAAACCGATTGATACAACATTACGCTAGTGAGTTTCCAGGGTATGCTTATATCGCAGGCTGGTGCTAAAGCGTATGATAGAGAACGTGGCTCGGCTTGCCATAGCCATTGATTATGATGGTAATGGCTATCGTCGGCTTGTTGCTGTGGCCCTGAACGACCAGGCCCTGCTATATGCACTGCTAGCCTTATCCGCATCACATATGAACCGATGGCAGAAGCGCCCGGACGAGCAGCCACGGCTCTACTTACGCCAGTCCCTGCAGCATTTGCAACGGCGGCTTACCAAACCTGCACTAGCCAGGAGTGAGGTCACATTGATGACCTTGTTGGTTCTCCTTACATTCGAGGTAGTCCAAGGGAGATCCCATTATTGCTTATCAATCACTTACGATGAAGACAGTTATGCGAAGGCGGCGACGGATGGAAACATCATTATAACGGCACGCTAGCCTGGATCCGGTCACGCCAGGATTGTTCTGATGTTGACCCATTCCTAACGAGCGTGCTCTCTATGATAGCCACGCAAGTGCTGTTACACAATCCAGGCGCAACTCGTAACCGAAGTCATCAATTTCTGGACGAGATCGCCGATCTGCGGAGCAATAATCCAGCGTCTGTAGATGTCATATTTGGTTGCTCACTAGATCTTCCCCAGCTAATTGTACGCTAATTCGTCCCCCCTTGGGTCGTTCCATTTGCCAGTGCTAACTGAATACCCCTTTACAGATCGAAGCTACTCATTTGCACGAGGAAATGCGAGAGGCTCAGCGTGCTCAAGACGACAATCTCCTTAGGAGGGTATATCTCCGTGCAGCAGCACTACAGACACATATTCAGGCTTCGCGCGTAGACAGCCCACCGCAGTTTAGTATGCTTGGTCGCAAAGGTGACGCTCCAGCCAGCCTGGCCGAGCTCTGTCCGGCAGATCCGTTTGAGGAGACCGAGCTCCGCGAAGCCGCCCGTGCATCAGCCGAGATATTCCGACTGGCGGTGCAGATTTATGTATTTCGGATCATACATGACCCGATGACTACCGGGCGGTGCCCGTACGATATCCGCGAGGCCATTGATAGAGCCTTTGAGTACTTCCCCTTGATACCCGACACTGTGGGTCCCGGCGCCTTCTTGGGTTGGGCGCTCGTTGTCATCGGTGCTGAGATTGACGCGCTAGATCGGAGGGAGCACGTCAGGAGGCGACTGCAGAGTCTCGTACTTCTAGCTTTAAATCATGGAACTTTAGGCCTAGTGGTCCTGGACGAGGTCTGGCGGCGCAGAGACGCTGTGGTTGCTGGGACTAGTAACAACCGACGGTGTAGATGGCAAGAGGTTATGGAGGACATGAACGTTGACCTAGCTCTCATCTAACAGCAAAACCCATTTATTGCTCGTGAATGAGAGCAATAGTCACATTCGGCATACTTCGGGTTGTTAATTTTTCTGGTGCGTTTAACTGTGTATTTGATCTACATTTCTGGCCAACACCTCTGTCACCAAATGACTGTCTTGGCCGTTGTGACATAGCGCCTCTCTCATCCCAACAAAATAACATTGTTGACCTACCATATAATAGTGCATTTAAGCAGCGACACTCACTAGACTAGGCATAGGGGCTTTGACGGCCATATAAGCCGTGTCTGTAGCCTGTAACAATGATCCCGATTTCTCCCTCTTCTCTATGACGACACGAAGACCGCTTTGGATAGTGAAGAAATAGTTGACCACCGAGATGTTCGGCTTCCCACCTTCCCAAGCCATGCTGTACCTCAGCACAAGACTTGGAATCAGCTTAGTAATTTCCAGCATTGAAATATGCTGGCCCGAGCAGGTGTGCCGGCCGGCGCCAAACGGTATCCACGATCGGCCCATGCGTGCTAGCTGTTCTGGAGACGACTCAAGCCACCTGGAGGGCACGAAGGCCTCCGGATCTGGAAACACTTCTGGGTCTCGCTGAATAATCCATGGGTTGACACCAATCTCCGCTGCGCCGTCGATGTGGTACTGTCGTCCTGTGGTGTTGTCGTTCAGCACGGCTCCGCCTGCTGGGACGCCGCGGGCTAGCATGAGACCAACGGATGGGTGAAGACGCATGCCCTCCTTGATGACCGCGGTCAGATAAGGCAGCTTAGAGGCAACAGCATAAGGAACTGGTTTTGCTCCCGACGTGATACCGACGCTACGCAGTTCCGCCAGTAGACGCTCTGTTACGTCTGGATGGCGGATCACCTCGGTGAGTATAGCTCGTAGCGCCGTGGAGGTGGTGTCTCCGCCCGCGATGATGTTGCCAAAGGTGTGCGTGTTGATCTCACGATCAGTGATGGAAGCCGGGTTCTTTGCCTGGTTACGCAGCAGGTGCACAAGGAATGTGGTCGGAGTGGTGCCGTTGTCATCGTTGCTGATCTCCTTTTCTGCTACCGCGCGCTGCGTGACGGCGACGTCCATCATCTCCGTGAACATGGACTCACCGGTACCTTCGAGGTACCTTGCAACGTATTTATTTCCCATAAGGAACTTGTGCGCCCAGGGTATTTGGCCAATCTGGACAATAATTGTGGTTTAGTTTCCCAACGTTTGTAACTAGTTTAAGGGGTATGCCAAGAAGAGGCGACTCACGCAGGCCAAGTACACCAGTCCGTCTTGGAGGTTCTTACAGAAACCCTTGGCGTCTCCCAGGTTGATGAAATCCAGGTCACTGCCAAAGGTCACGGTGAAGATTGTGTCCATCGCAAAGAAATGCATATATTGACCAATATCACATGATTTCGCAGCAGCCACATGTTCTTGGTCTAGACGCCGAAACAGTCGCTCTATGATATTATCTACCATTGGCTCAAGTTGAACCAAAGCCTGGAGAGAGTAGGCATTGGCAGCATTCCGCTTCATGCGGGTATGTGTCGGCTTGTCGGGTAACACAAAGGGGTCTGGAATCAATCCCTCTTCATCGTGGAATCGAACAGGCTCGTAGAAGCCAGACTTGTAGAACTTCGACGAAATGCCGTATATTTGGTCAAGGAACGCCGGGTCTGAGATGGAGACGGAGTTAGGTGATACCCGCACGATCTTGCCGTATTTCTTGTGCAGGTTTAGATCCTCCCACTGTGAGCTGCCTTTAAACACAGATACGATTCGGGGGATGACGGACACGGAATTGAGGAATGGTCCAGGGACACGATATAAGCCATTAGCAAATATATTCCTGACAATCCAGATAATAAGAACAGCGGTACACAACCAAGGCCAGCTGGGGACCCGTAGTTGGATGCCAGCATCTTCAATGCTTGCCAGAAAACCCATTTTCGATAATCTTCAGGATGCCCAAGGTCGAGTCCATAAGTCATGAATTTAACCCCAGATCAATTGGAATTCGATTTGATCCTATTGGATGCTAACTTAATGATATGAAGAGTCTCTCTCCTCCCCTTCTCTCCTCACACCGTCTTTCTCTACCAATTGGCGTATCTTCATGGTTCGTACGTAATCTTACACCCACCTCCGAGCAGACAAATTCAATACGATAATCTCGGAATAGCTACAAGAGTCCCGGTATCACGTGCGCTGAACATCTCTTGGAGAAGTCACGATGTATTTGTCCGAAGTCTTATCAGCTCGGAGAAATACAATCTCTGGTGGGTATGGTGGATACAATTGGCCGAGATGCGATCATGACAACCATTTTCCATCGGAGCTCTCTCACGAATAGCCGCAGTTATTGACGCCGAGGTGAACTTAGACAGAAATCAAGTTGAAATCCGGATATTCCTGGAGCGCCGCCCATATTCGTCCGTGTGGCACCATATGCTCGGCGGTCGAGGCTTGGTCAACACCACCATCTTTGTGAACTAATGACTTATAAGAATCATGGAATTGGGACACTTGAATGTATAGAACCAAGCTTGCAATAATCAATTCTACAAACTGTACAGTGACTGCAACACTCGTCCCTTTAGAACGTTTTCATCAAATTAAGTCAACATGTCTATGACCTTTACAATTCACGATCCCCCCAAGACTGAGGCTGGTTCTCTCAGCTTGGTAGGAGAAACTCAATTTAAGCCGGAGGCATTTGACCGCAGCGCCCCTCTGGAGAAGATCATCCAGTCAATTAAGCACAACGGTGGTGCCCGCATCAAGGGCTTCCTCACTGCTGAGGAGCTTGCTGAGGCTAACGCCACAGTGCGTCCACACATCGACGCAGCTTCTTACGCCCGCCCCGATGACCAAACGAAGCGTCTAGGTCGTCTGCCACAGTTGGCTCCTGGGTTGACACAGAAGATCTTAACAGATGAACTGTATCTTAACATCATGAACACCTTCCTGTCCGTCAGTCACGCCTCCTGGCTAGGCGGTAAGCGATTCGTCACCACTGAGCATCCCATCGTGGCCATGTCCTCCATTTTCGAGGTCGGCCCCGGCATGCACGTCCAGGATCTGCACCGCGATGATGCCATTTGGTACAATGTGCGAGACGCCATCAAGCCCGAGGAGTACCAGATCGGTCGCGATACCAGCATCAGCTTCTTCGTCGCTGGTACCAAGACGACACGTGCCAACGGTGCTACTCGATGGGTTCCCGGAAGCCACCTAACCAAGAGCGATGCCCAGCCCGACCCATCTAAGGCGATTGATGCTGAGCTTGATGCTGGAGATGCCTTCTTCATGCTTTCTAGCTGCTACCATGGTGCTGGCATGAACTCAACTGTTGACGAGAAGAGACTGGTGTACGCCCTTTTCATGCAGCAGCCGCAACTGCGACAGGTATGTCTAGAGATACTAGTGTTCCTCGTTTATATCATGCTAACAAGGAAACTTTCACAGGAGGAGAACTTCGCCCTCTGCCTACCTCACGAAGTCGTCAGAGCGTATCCTCTGGAGGTACAGCGACGTCTGGGTTACGACGTGGCCCTGCCCAACCTGGGATGGGTAGACCATGCTTCTCCATTGGAGAGCGTGCTGAAGCAGAAGAATGCGGATAAACGGGCGATCCCAGGGTATAACCCAGTAGCAGGCGTTGCAGATGAGCGTGCTGTTCACGCTCACGAGTCGCGCTTGAAGGAAGCTCAGGCTCAGGCTGTTGCAGTGGCTTAGATGAAAATGTATTTAGCGATGTTGAAAGCGTATCTGTAGTTATTCCCATGCTGTGTCGTAGAAATCAAAACTGCCCAATTCTGTACAAAGTAGACTTCTCTCGGTGAAATAGTCTCGGGAAATTACGTGATAGTTGTAGAGATGTTAAAATGTATGCAAGTGGGGTAGTACAGAGGCTATAGATATATAAGACCCAATGCCATCCCCATGAACCAAATCACACTACCGATCTCCCTTCCTCTTCATCTCGTACGCATAACCTCCCAACAAGATGCTGTCCGAGTACGCCCAACAAGAAGTATCCCCAGCAGGGTCTTCATCACGTCCGAGCTGGCTACGCCTAGTCATCTCCCCAGCACTCCTCACCCCCGAGATCGAAAATTTCCCGTACCCGGGGGCCGGCACAACTGCCGACCCCCACATTGTCTCGTGGCTCCCGGGAACGCTAGACCCACGCAACCCACGGAACTTCTCAGCGGCTAGGCGATGGCTCGTGACGATCCTCGCAGCCATCTCGTGCTTCTCCATCTCGTTCACGAGCTCGGTGTACACGGGCGGCATTAGCGGCATAACAGATGAGTTCGGCGTGTCCAACTCACTGGCCCAGGCCGGCGTGAGCCTGTTCGTGGTCGGCTTCGCCGTCGGCCCGCTATTCTGGGCGCCGCTGAGCGAAGTCTACGGCCGCCAGCTCGTGTTCGTCATGACGTTCGGCGCGCTCGTCGTCTTCAACGCGCTCGGCGCCGCTTCAGGGTCCATAGCCCAGCTCCTGGTGTTCCGCGCGCTCGCGGGCATCGTGGGCAGTAGTCCGCTCACTAATGCGGGTGCGCTCATTGCTGATATGTTCGACGCGGACAATCGTGGCTTGGCTATTGGGCTGTTTAGCTTTGGGCCGTATATGGGTCCGGTCATGGGTCCTATTGTCGGTGGGTATCTCGGGGCTTCTTCTGGGGGATGGAGGGCCATTCTTGTAAGTCAGATTTTACCCCTTCTTCGTGGCCTCCGAGTAAAGGATTATATTGAAGCCTAAGAAGGCGACTTCCGTGATCTTCAAGTCGAGCAGTAGCTGATTCCAAATATTACAGTGGTTGTGCACGGGTCTCGGCGGCGTCCTGTGGGTTCTCTGCACGATCTTAACACCTGAGACGTACGCGCCCGTCCTCCTGGCGCGCCGCGCGGCGGCTCTGTCGAAGAAGACACAGAAGGTGTACATCAGCCACCTAGACCAAGGAGCCGCCAGTATGACAGCCGCATCGGTGCTCTGGACGGGACTATCCCGCCCTTGGGCTCTGCTAGTCTTGGAGCCCATCGTCCTGATTATATCCCTGTATATGGCCATTGTCTACGCTACCATGTACATGCTCTTCGCCGCGTACCCGATCATCTTTCGGCAGGGGAGGGGCTGGTCCGCCGGATCCGCGGGCTTGGCGTTTATCCCCATGGCGGTCGGCCTGGTCATCGCACTGGCTTACATGGTGTACGAGAACGAGCGATATAAAAAGCGCGCGGCGCGGACTGCAAATGGGCGTGCTCCCCCAGAAGCACGACTTCCTGTGTGCATGGCTGGGTCTGTGTTTGTGCCCATAGGTTTATTCTGGTTCGCGTGGACTAACTCTCCGGAAACTCACTGGATAGTGTGCTTGCTCGGAACCACCGTGTTTGGAATTGGAAATGTGCTGCTGTACTTAAGTGCAATCAACTACCTTGTTGATGCCTATGTCGTGTACACTGCGTCATGTATGGCAGGATCGTCTGTATTGCGTTCTCTCCTAGGGGCCGCATTCCCACTTTTCACAGGCAGCATGTATCGAGATCTCGGCATACACTGGGCTTCCAGTGTCCCTGCCTTTCTCGCTCTCGCCTGTGTGCCATTCCCTTTCTTATTTGCCAAGTATGGTGCAAGAATCAGAAGACACTGCCGTTATGCTGCGAGAGCGCAAGCTATCATGGAAAAGCTGAATGATGAGAACAGCAACAGCTAAGCGAGTGAATAGCATGCGAGTGAATAGCATGCGAGTGAATATTGATTTTGGTTTGGAAAATAAAAAATACACTGGGCAGCTTCAAGATAGAAAAAATAGATTCTGTTTTCCGTATCGGGCGAGCAATTCATGTAACAATCACCAGATATCTGATATTTTGCTGAATATGTTAGCGACATGATATGACTAAGTACTAGCCTACTCTTACTTTTCAGAGTGTATCTTCCATCGATATATAATATCAATGTCTCTCAAGGGTTCACTCCATGAAGGGAAGATTTAATACCATATGGCAAGTCTAAGCGGGGCTTGATATTCAGAAGTATGTTATGATGAAAATCCAACCTAGCCTCTTCACGTGAACCAGCATTTTCTATTCACTTCTGCATATTACATAGAGTAGGTATTTTTTTTTATCTCTCCATCATAGTTGCAAGGATACCTGCGGCCATGATCTGGTTGTTTCCAACCGAGTACTCGAACGGGTTTCTGTGTCTCTTAGTCTTGGCTTCAAGGTTGGCTCCATGTCTCACAAGTAGTTTAATGATGAGTCCTTGATAATAGTTCTCAACTTCACTCTTCCTGAAGCAGCCTCCAAAGACGCATATATGTAATAGTGTATCTCCATCCTCAGTTCAAGAGTTTATGTCGGAGACCCCACTGACCGCCAGAAGCTCTTCGACAACGTATGGGAATCTCCATCTGCAAGCAAAGTGTAAATGAGTGTATCCTTCTTGGCCTTCCATTCATGCAATACACTTTGTCCCAATTGAAGATTCATTTCATCAGTCTTTATCACCTTTGGATGTAAACAAAATTTGCCAGCTCTATATGTGCCGCTAGATGGTAGTCGGGTCCAACGTAGTTGTTGTTCGATCGTCGCAATTAATGCTATAGTAAATCAGCCTGACTGACTATTATAGAATATTCTACAAGAAAAAAATCAAATTTAGCCTAGCACTTCGGTTTCATACTCTGCTTAGCGAGCCTAGAATATGCAGGCGGCCGATGGACAATTCATCAATGAGAACGAGACAAAGGTACTTGAGTATCTAACCATGTAAGGGTCTAAGGTAAAGGACAACCTCATATGGGACCCAAAGCCCTTTTCAAATTTGGGGCGGATTTTACGATTTCCCCCTCCCCCCATTAAAAGCATCGTGGCATGGTATCACGCGTAGGCTGATCTAGCTTCTGTCCAACCTGGTCGTAAGTATGACGCATTAAAGCCCATATCATAAGAACTCTCATGAACATAATCCACATTCCACTCAACCCTCATTTCAACACCATCTGCGCTCTGGCTCCAGACGGTAACAGCGATCGTGTTGTCTCCGTTGTAGTCGAGAATACCGGTCGGGACAGGGAAGTCAATCTGGTTCCCGATATACGGGTTGAAGCGCCCATACTGATATCCATTTACAAACAGCAGAGCGCGTAGTTGGTTCGTCTTCCCCGTTTCCGATGCGAAAGTCGTGTTTGATGGTGCCGTCAGTCGGAAAGATATCGAAACATCAATCCCGCTGGGTACTGAAAGCGGCACAACGGCGCGGAAGACACGCACTCCGGCTCCCTCAACACTGAGTGTCGCGCTATCGGATGGCAAATCCTCCCACTCGGAGTCTGGGTAACCGGGAAGGTGCATACCGGTTCTCTCAGCATACAGGCCGCCCTCGTTAAGGGGACCGCGGACTGGATCCAGGGGCGTCTTGGCAGTTGCAGTGCCCGCGATCTTCCATTCGCTAAATGAGTATTCGCCAGGCCCGACAAGCGTTGCATTTGTGATGCCTCGAGGATTCAACGCTAGGGTCCGCTGGTCGTGGCCGGAGTTGTCCATCAGTACAACAAGAACGTTGTCTCCTTCCTGCTTTAGTGTGGCATTCGTAAACGAAAACGTTACGCCCTGCTGGTCAATGTACGATAGCCCAAGCCACGACCCTATGAATTCGGAATTCAGCCAAGCCGAATAGCCGAATGCTAGACCACCCGTAATATTGAGAAATACGCCCGTTGGTGAGTCAGACGTAGTTGGAAAAGTCGCTCTGTATATGTGGGAGCCGGCATAGATGCCATAATCATCCACATACAGTACTGGATTATTTAATGCCGGGATGGTGGGATTGGATGTGTTGGTGTTATTCGCAACTATAAGCTGTTAGAAGATGATCTTCAAGTTTTTAAGCCCTTCACTGCTTACATTTCCAGGCTATTCCACTAGCATCATAGTTGCTTTCGATCTCAGGGAGACCATTATAAGACTTCCATCCGGCCAAGTTTGGCAAGGTATAAGATGGTGCACCCTCTAGCTGTGCCGTAAGCACTCCATTCTCTGTCGAATTAATGACAATACTATTTCCGTTCCACTTGATAGACTGGACGGATTTCGGTGCAAACACGTTGATTGTGGTCGCGTTCGCTAGATCTCCTGAGAGCTCAAGAGTGCCGTCGTTGATCGTTGATGATCGGACTAAGTACGGCCCCTGGATTAACACTATATACGGTTATTAGTAAAGACCACTCAATGTAACCGAAGCTTTCAATGTTCTGGGCACTGACCTGTCGCGTTAGGTGGTGCTATTGGGTCGTTATTAAGACCTGAAGCCCAGAATAGGTACGCAGCAGACCGGTCCAGAAGCACAACTCTTGACTCGTCATCAAACTCAACAAGGCTCATACCAGCATTTTGCATGAATGTGACTGTGACATTATTCTCGCCCGAGTAAGACTCGAAGTTTGCGCATCTAGCACAAGACTTCAGTGTGGCGGACTTGACACCGTTCACAGTAAACTCCCCAGATTCACCCGTTGGAACCCACAAGACCAAGACCTCCTTATCGTCAATGATTGCATACGTGAGAACTTCAGCAGTTGAGTAGAGAAGTGACTTGTTACCAAACTGGAAGTCAGTCACTAGAATCTTGGCTTGGTGACCGTTGATAGTGATGTCATTATTATATCGAGGAACAGTGACTTTAAAATTATTAGTAAAGCTACGAGGGAATTGTGAGGTGACATACGCTCGCCTCCAGACGTATTCACCCGAAGCTTGAACGTCTCAAGGGTCGCCGATGGTGTATCTGCATGCATGGCGATATAGAAAGCAGCCCCAGTTTCTGGGTTTCGAAGCTCGGAGACCGCAATGGCAGGATTGCTCGAGTAATCTGTACTCTAATCACCTGCTATCAATATAATTCAACCTTAGTGTATAGTAAAATCAAGACGTACATTGCCGATGCGATCAGTCATAGAAAGATCATGCGCAACTGTAACTATTCAGTACCTTTATCGAAATAAGACCGTACTGTGCTCATACCCTTAATGAAGTATGTTAGGAGCTTCGTCTCATAGTACTTATTACCAATGATACGGTTTTCGGAGATCGGAGAGGAGTAGTCGTAACTTGTGGCTATATTCGTCAGTTTCTCTAGCTCCTTACCGAGTCTAATGATCACTTCGCTCACCAACGACAGGCGCTCCATGCCAACCCCAGGAGGTCCCACCAAAAATCATATAAAGAGAGATGGCGCTGACTCGCTGATATATCAAGTTTCGATAGAACATATTGGCGAAATCAGGCCCTATATCGTCAGGGCATCCACCTTCGGGACCTCCCCAGGGGTTATACGATCCTCCCTGAAATTCTGGCCTACTATATATTAGTTACTTATGTCAAAAAAGATAGCTTTGTGTCCAGAAGAGTCGCGCTCTTTGAACCAGGTCGAGTCAGGATGAACCTAAGAGGGAAATAAGAATTCATAACATACTGTAAAGAAGGTTAGGTACTATGACTAGGTTGAATGCTAGATATTACTAGATAACCAAGGATTGAGGGTCGCAATCTAGGAGATGTTCGTGCGTACCATAAAATTTGGCTGAGTACTTCTGGGATTAGTTTATAGAACAACTGATGGGATCCATCACATACGGAGATTGCACTGTGAAATAGCTTTTGATGCGTTAGTCCGTAGCAATTTCTCGTCCTAATCATTACTCACTCATAGTAATTTTGTACTTGCTGGAATGTTTCAGCAACTTGCTCAAGTAAATCCAGATATGTATCCAACTTACATAAGCTTTGTATTCGCCGTTGGTGCTAGTGCATTCACTAAGGTTGCAACTCCAACACGACGGATAACTATCAAGTCCTACAACATCAACGTTTCCCGTAGCGTTGGAAAAGTCTTTGGACCAGGAGTATCCGTTCTAGTATTTGTAAGTTGATACGTTAGTTGTGCAGAGAATGTCCACCCTCACCATGTTTGGGGCGTTGTATGACAATGGAACATCAATGCCATTTTCTCTGGCATTATCTCCTAGCAATTGCATATACTCCTGGACCGGAATGTTGTCTGTCTTATTTGCTACATCCAGCCACTGTTCTCCGAGTTCATTTTCAATCTGAAATATTATCACGTTCCCACCATTGGTGATCAGATGCGGTGCAATAATTTTAGATATCTCCGACATGTATGGCGTCCAGGCTTGAGTGTACCTCGGGTCATTATCTCGAAGTCCACCGTAAGCTCCTGTCGTAATCCAAAGAGGAAACCCGCCACCGTTCGCTTCTGCATTGATGTACGGGCCAGGTCGAATAATCATATACATGCCGAGATCCTTCGCCAACGTCATGATCTGAGTAAAGTTATGTGCGCCATTTTCGAAGTCAAGTACGTCTGGTGTCGGATTATGATAGCCCCAGTGATTGTAGATGGAGAAAGCGCTGAATCTAGGACACATTGGAATTTGCTATGAAGTTACTTTGAGGAGGGCAACCTACCCGGCCGCTTTCACCTTCTCTAATAAGTCTCTCCATAACTCAGGTCTACTTTTCATCAGAAAGCGGCGTTCATGCGTGAAATTGGATTGAAGAACTTACACGGGATATCTCCAATAATGGAACTGTTTCGTTGCGTTTAGTTTCCATGGATCTATTAAGGCTATAAGACATGACGGTGCTAACATACCTCCCCAGAGAAGACGAAGAGCCTTTGGCCGTTGATATAGAAACTGTAGTGGTCCCTATATATCATAGTCAACTCTCGTCTCGAATAACCCTAGCACGCGCTACAAACCATTGTACCAGTTCTGTAAGATTATTGTCATGTACTGGCCATTTCGACGAACCCCCTTGTGCAATTACACTAGTAAGTGAGGTCGTGATACCGAGCAAGCAGAACAGCTTCTTGAGATACGCCATCCTGGGCAGGCAATTTCAGTTGATAGTCAATGAGATTCCCAGAACAGCCCATCATGGCGTCGAATGGCTCCATTTTATCCAAGAATACCTGAACTTCAACAGGCCCTAAGTTGGGTAATGTCTCCGGCCGGAAATGAACTGTTGACAGTTGGTAGTCCAAGATTTGGAGAAAATCACTACTAGCCCCTTAGCTTCCCCGCAATGCTCCGCACTCGCGGGGTAGTCATACCCGAGACGGACCGTCTTCCCTATATTGCAGAACTACCAATGGCAGAGGAGAGTCCATGACGAGACAATGTAGGTACCATAGTATGTTCGGGGCACCTTATATGAAAGTGCAACCTAAGATCTCGATCGAGGTTATGCGCTTCAATGAACAGGGTCTCGGATCTTTTCTGGGCAAGCTCTCTGCTCTTTTCGTCATGGTAAGTTGGAGAAAAAAACAAAGAGCAAAAAACTTACGAGTTGTTCACAATCAGGAATAGTGTAAACTTAGACTTTCAGTGTCTTTCGATCCATCCCTGTAACTAGCGGTGTGACCGCTCATTTGAACGTTAGCTTAGGCAAGTCGAAAATACTTTAACCCTTTGAGAGGTCCGATGAGGGCAATGAACACTAATAGAAAAAATTGGTATAAATATAGTTTACCTTGATGCCTAGAGACAATACTTGTAGAGTTAGTTCCATCAATTACGATATTATGTGCTACCTATATATATCATTAGTACAAGCTAGAGTGGATGTTTTCTTAGCTATGCTGATGAGTCGATTGCTTTCCTTGATGCAGTGGCTAGGGGCTTCCAGTGTGTTTTATCATGGTGAATCTTGCCTGTAACCCAGGTCAAGGATATCTACATTGCTCGCACCACATTATTATCATATTCAATCAGCTCAAAAGCAGACAAATTGATAGCCCAGTACCTGGCCCAGAGTATTTTTCCTAATAAAACCTAGTACATGGTGCATTTGGTTAACCCACTTGTCAAAGTTGCTTTCTATGTATGAAGACAAAGAAAGGAAGAAAAAAAAACCCACAATACAAAGAAGGGGAAGCCGCTCTAGGTTTGTAGTGGTCCTTGATGGGTATCATTCGGCTTGATATGGATGGTATATTCTAGAGTTTGGGCTATACGCAACTGTAAATACTAGGCATGAATGTTGAAATGTGAAACATCACCAATAAATGCACAAAACATTTTTATCTTAATTCCCTGTGGCCATAATATTTTCTTATTCATATGGTAAGACTGCTGCAAGAAAAATACATAGAACGCAACATCCCAAGGCTAAGCATCCGTCGGAAGAATGAGTCAATGCAGAGACCACCTGAGCTGTCGAAAAGCAGAACAAATGTTTCCAAGACAGATCCTTCAGGAGCAAGATATAAGTTATGATGGCATTAAAAAGCTGAGGGAACCATCCATTTCCCCACCAGGGTGGTATGGATTGAACCCTATCCAAGAAGCCGATGGATAGACATTGACCGAGGAAAAGAGCCCAGACATGGAACATGTACCAGTTCGACTTAATGTAGTGGACAAAACGTCCCTGTGGGTCGAACTTCGCGTATGGTGTCCGATGTCGTTGACAATCCCGCCTCTTTGTGATATTTGATTTGCATCTCACTAGTATTTGATCAAATCTGTATACTGCAGTCCTTGCATCATCCGTGAAGAAGCGGCACATTTTCATATAGGTCTCTATAGACTTTGGATGATTGATCTTTCCATTTATCCGTGATGCAATATCATCAGCCCATCCTTGTATATCTTTTAGGTGTGAGCGGAGGATTCGGACGATGTCTAAGGCGCAAATCCAGTCCTGCCGAGGATGCGTTTTACAGGTATCCAGTGTTCTATGTATACGAGACACGGTTGTATTGCACTCGTCCAGTAACTTGCTGAGGTCAACTTGAGTTGCTTTAGATGGCATTTTGGATTTTCTGTTCAGCCATTCCAATACTCATCAAGGCGCCTTGGAATCTTGAGTCTGCACCTATTTGTTGATCATAATTCATTTGTCCTTTGTTGAAGCTATCTTTCAACATTGTATAAGCGAGTGATTAATATCTCTTTGTTTCCTTTGAAAGGTCCACCTTATCCGGATAGTGAAGAAGCAATTTCTCTCTGAAAGAACCCCCTACTTCTGCGAAGTATGCATTATACCCGATTTTCACTGCACTTGTTAGATGTAAGCATCCTAGTAACCATTTAGATTACCATAACCTGATAGGCAATAACATTCTCGCTCTAGGCATTTGCTGATGTGGAGAAGTTCATAGCCGATGCAAGGTACCTAATAGAGCGTTCTTACAACGCCCTTGAATCAACACACATACAAGTATACTCACTATACAATTGAGGTGCACCTTCACGATGAGGGGGCGACCAATTTTACAACTGATAAACAAAAGCAATGCAGCACGTCAAAGTGCATACATAAATCAAACAGGAGACATCATTACTCAGAGGCTCTCTTATAATCGATGGAAAATTCGCTGGATCAGATTCCGTGGGGTCTGAATACAACGAGCACGCGTAATCATGAGTTTTCTGTGGTTGTATATGCAGTCACGGAACTAGACATGGGCAATAGGATACCTGCTAGTGTTGATTAAACGATTGGTGGTTCGATGCGGCATACAGAGCCGGATACTGCCATTGATAATAACATCAATGAGGGTACGAGATCACCGACTTAGATCATAAATACTAGTACTACTACTACTACTACTACTACTACTACTACTACTGGCAGAACTCAAACATTTGCCAGAAGCCGCGGTTATATGTATATTAGCCTTCTAAGAAACAACTTTCAAAAAATTTCTCTCCTGATCGTCTTTGCCCTGATTACGTCATTCGTGTATGCGAGGCAATCCAGGGGGTGACAATACGCCTGAAATATGGCAGAATTTCGCACCAGGTCTAATGGAAGCAGGTGTCAACCCAAATATTTCATTTGAGAAGGGTAGTCTCTGATTATCTCGAAACCGACATCACTATCATCGAATTAGTAACAGCACTTATGTACTGCTCTAGGTAGGTTAGTCATGGCTTGTAACCTGTCATGTTAGTATTATCTAACATTTTGGCAGTCTCAACCCAGTTTCTAATGCGGTAGCTACCTGATGAAGTTACGCGGGTAAACGAGAAATTCAAATGATTACTAGCTCCGAAGTCTAATCTACCTAGCATGTCTAGTAGGTAGTAAATCATATATAGCCATTGTTACCAATGTATGCTTTCTGGTGGTATTCCGTACAAATGCCTCTATTAGCTTATTATACTATCGTGCGTACAACTACCAAACCTCGCGACCTGATTATGAACTTAACCCGGGTGGTCTACTTACACACCGTCCACGACTCAAATATTCCTACGCCCTATTAATTCAAAATTTATGGACGACCATGACGAACTAAGGACACATTCACCTAACGAAGATCCTCCTCCGCCCTACAGTCAATCTAGCAATCCTCCGGGACCTGGGACGACATCCTCTTCAGCTACTCAACCACAAAAGCCACAAATTCAGCATCAACTCTTACCCCGAGCTTCGGTGCATACCACTCCTCTATTCCCCTTATCATGGAACCTGTACCGATCGCAGTCCTTGGGCAGGGTCCTAATGCTAGGTGCTCAAGAGACCGGGCCCCTGTATGCCGTTTCGCAGCACTCCGGATGGTCAGGCAAGCCGCACATGATCCTGCATAGCGGACCCAGCGACACTCTTCCCGCCTTAGCGGCGGGGATCCGCCCAGCCACCCTAGGAGAAGCGCAGCATTCCATCATCATCCTCCCGCCGCTGCCCGGATCGAGTCTCGACTCTTCACAGGAATTGTTCCGGGCCCATGCGGGGCGGCCGCGTGTGACGTTTCGATTTACCGTCGTGGTCGGCACGGAGCCAAGCTCGTGGAGACGGGAGACATTCGAGTGGCGGCATAGTTATGGGGACGCGGTAGCTAGCTTGGACGGCGCGAGAGATGGGTGGAAGCTAGTGCGCTCAGCAGGGGTTTCCTCGGTGTCACCCTCTAACACATCCAGTCCAGTGTCGGCGACTTCTAGCGATGGCCATGAGCTTGTTGCAGTGTGGGCATACGCTAGATTCAGTCTGAGCAAGGCTATGAAATTCCGGTTCCTCGGCAGTGGAGAGACTGGCGCTCTTGGAGACAGATGGGCTATCATGGCCGTGATGACAGCCTTAAGGATGTTCCAATGGCAAAATACCAGTAGTTGATGATGCAGATGCTCCTTTGACAGTAGAGTAGCACACAGTGTTCGATACTATTGTAGTATTTCTACCAAGTAATATCCAATAAAAGGCCAGAAACGGTGGTTCACTAGAACTAATTCTTGAATTTTTAGACTTCTTCCAGGCTATATCCTAACGTCATACTTGCTTCTACTTAGCATAACCTACATGCATTTACAGGACCTTTGAGTCATCACATTTCAATAGGAACACTACGGAATAAATAAATATATACATTACATATGATCATGATGCCTATGTACTTTTGTCCCCAAATATGCATGCTTTCCACAGATTTGATGATGCCGCCACGCCAAAACACGAAATGCTGAGTGCCTACAAATTCTTAATTGGGAACTTATTTCTCAGACCCTCTCCATATTTGATCAGGAGAATGGCCGCAGGCGCGAGCAAAAGGGCTATGAACCCTAATAGACTGTTTCCCCAGCCGACGCCCAGCCTCGCGTACATTTTCAAGCCTGCTATCGGCAGCACGGCTCCGGCGATCGATCGCACAACGGTATTAGAAGCTATGGCTGACGCGGCGTAGATGCTGAAAGCATCGACCAAGTACATCTGGATACTCATGAAGATGATTATGTTGCCAACGCCCACAAGAGCGGTTCCGATGATAGGGGCAATCCAGTGTACTTGCTTTTCTGCTGTCCAGCCGTACATGAAAAGCCCGGCAGGAATCAAAATTGCAGCAACAGGGAGAGCGGGTAACCGGTATTCTGGTTTCATGCCCCCTTTGGTTCCTTCTGCAGCCTCGGCGGCGGCATCGACTTCGGCTGCCTTTCTCCTAACGTACCTGTCTGACGTCAGGCTGAACAAGATTACACCTGCCAGGCTGCCAACTCCAAGTCCGATAAAGGCTAGCCCGACGGTACTCGTTGTAAAACCGTAGTACTGTTCGAATATCTCGGTCATCGAGGTAAACAGGAGATATAGATAGCCATATGCGACAGCCATATACAAGGCCATAATTACGACGATGGGCGAAAACGCGAGCATCTTGAACGGCCGAATGATTCCGCGCTTGAAGTAATCCTGTGGCGACAAACCAGCATCCAGCTTCGACCGCAACATATCATTACCAGTCTGCTTTTGTAACCTCGTTGTCTTTCTTGCCAAAATGACAGGTGCGTAACTCTCCTTGAGGAAGAGCAGCATACAGATTAGAAGGACCCCGCCCGCAATAGCAAGGAGCCAAAACGCCCATCTCCATCCTTCGGCCTCTGTTAAGAAGCCACCGGCAATTGGACCAACAATGGGTCCAAGAAGCGGTCCGATACTGAATACAGCCATTGCGGCACCTCGATGCTCCTGGACGACCATGTCCGCAATAGTGCCACCGCCGTTTGCGATAGGCGCGGCGCCAAAGAGACCAGCAAGAAATCGGAACCCAATGAGAGAGTTCAAGCTCGGCGCCAGGGCGCACGCCACCGAAAACGCCACGAAACCCACGTTGCAGATGTGATAGATGATGACACGGCCGTATATCTCGGAGAGTGGCGCAAAAAGCATCGGCCCTGCCGCAAATCCCAACACATAAACGGAGACCACGAATGCGGCGATCTCTAAAGAACTGGATTTAAACTCGGTCATTACTTGAGGGACACCAGGAGCAAAAGCAGCTGCAAGAATGTCAATGTCAATACAATTTGTTCGCGGCGTGAAATGGGCACTCACATGAGGCAAGCGGTGAAATAAACGTCATGGCACTAATGAGTCCACAGTTGAGGAATTTACGCCATTTAGGCCAGTTATACGGATTCTCAGGATCGTCAGGACCATCCCACCAAACGACGTTCGGGTCTGTGTCGTCATCGCCGTCGCCGTCGCCCTGGTTAATCATCGAAGGTGTGCCTTCGCCTGATACCTGAGCCTTCTCCACGTCGCGGTTCCCATTGCTCTTCGTCGCATTGGAAAGTCCCCTCCGGCTCACTATTGACTGCTGCCTTTTGAGCTCGCCCTCCTCATCAAGTACGAAGCCCTGACTGGAGGGAATATCAGCATCGTGTCCCTCGTCTAATGCCTGGCTGATCTTCCGTTGAAGACGTCTTTGCGTGTCATTATCGCGTTCGCCGTCAGTGTGTGTCGCAGAAGCAGTTGATGTCGTGCTGGGCGTCATTGCTGGCATCAATGATGGCGTCATTGACGACGTCTAGATTCTCTCTATCAGCCACATTATCCAAGTTGGCATGATATTTGGTAAGGCGCTAGAAGCTGGATTGGACAAGAACACTGACCTGAGCTTGGCTTCTTGGGAGGTATGGTGCGGAGGGCCTAATAATAAAGATGATTGGCACGGGAACGGCCCGCTTTGTCTCGTCTGTTCCAGTAATTTGGGTGTTAGTGGGATCGTTGCGATGTGGAGATCAGCTTGTGTTATCGCAGGTATACTATGAGTTTGGTAAACACTTTTCGCGCCGAGTCTGAGGCAATGAGACCCGGTACCTTACGATGTTTCGATAGAAGAGGCATGGGAAAAGAAGAAGTGAAAAAGACTGAGTTGGAGATATGTAGCATGGCTGACAATTGACGTTGCATTGGCCCCCGTCTGCGCACAATCACTAGAACAACGTTCGACGAAGCCGACGCGAACCCGAATTGTCCATATTTACCCCTGTTTATCCAGCTGGTCGGACCCTTGTGGCAGCGAATACGTGAATTAATCCTCCTCGCGTTGCATTATTCCCTCTTGTGCACTATCCAGATCGAATTCGGCGACCAAGCTTCCGAGATCCGCACGCAATTAGCTCCCGGCAGAGATCTTCGCCCAGCCAGCAAGCCCAAGTCGGTATTATGTTGAACTTTACTATATAAATCACCAGAATCAATGCAGTTGAGGTATTCAGAACATTCAGACAAATTCCGAAGCATAAAATCCATCTTCGTCATTCGACAATTCCTCATATGCTGAGGAACCAGTCAGCCAATAGCCCCTCACAGCAATTCAATAGAGTCGGAGAGCACAACAGTCTGACAGTTAACGGATTTAGGAGCCACAAAAATTCCCGAATGACTCGACTTATGAGCAAGGGTTGTAATACCATCTGCTCCACCAGGTTTAGTTTCATTGGATGAAAAGGTATAACGCTATCGTGATTGGCTTGAGAAGCGAAGCGAGTATCCAGCCAGGTCAGCTTGAGGACAAAGCACAGTTATTATGCAACGTCTAGCGCTGCCTGGTATAGTATGTATAAACGATAGGATCTTAATCCTTCGATGCTAGTTCGACGCATCGTGAATATCTACTATCTCAGGTTCACTTATTGTTATCCCTGCTGAGTACGGATTAGTTTTTGCCTTAATCATATTCCGTACCTAAATTAGAACAATCTCTCTGCATAATATATTTGAACATTGCCAATCCCCCTATCCTCCATACACGCAGGAAAGAGGTATATATATAACACATAACCTCAATTTCAAGTACTACAAACCAATCATTATCGAGGTCTTACAATAGATATTTAGACTAAGTAGCTCAAAGTATTTGCAATCTGTAGACTAACAGTGGTTGCTTGGCGACATTGTGCCCCATTCATATCCCCAATGGGCCAAGTCCGCATAGGCGTGGTGAGAGAGAAGACCCCTTTGCTGATAATAGATATTATAGTCAAATAGCTGACATGTAGACGACTTGATCATCTCCCCGAGACGTTCGGCTTTGTACCTGGTTCCATACCTGTGTGCAATGAAATAGATTATATCTACAATACTCAAAATGTTGGCCTGCATCAACAACATATCATTACCTAAAGCACAGCTCCTGCTCACCTGGAAACGAAAGAGCTCTATCATTGAACTAACGGCAATGATATAGTAAACATATACAAGAATATCAACCTATAAGTGACAGGAGTAGTCAATGAACGATGAGAGAGAAGACTTCGTAGGCATTTCCCATCTAGGAAAAGGACCAAAATGCATCTGAAAATGGAATGGTACCTAGGTAGGCTGCTAAATATCGTACTTACCATTTCATTCATGTCATCTTCTTAGATTACATATGTAAAGAGCAGCTGTTACTCACAAAGGTACATGTAGGTTGAGATGAGCTACCAAACCGAAATCCATTAGCGCTGTTGAACCCAAATTTAACTGCACTTCAGTAGCTACCTTGTAGTTGGTGGTAATTCCCTGAAACGATACTGGAATCAGCACTTGCCGCTTTCCCAATGCAACTACGTAGGGCCTCAGACGTTTCCCTCGTCATTAATACGTTGTTTGAGAAAGATTTGCATGCATCTTATCTGATTAGATCGCACAAGACCGATCTAGGATTATATCGTACCTGAGTTTTCCAAGTTCAGGCTCGATACAAGCTACATTCTCGCACCTTTGAACCTGCCATTTTCCTTCGTCTATTTTCATCCACGTCGTCATCCTTCGATTGTTTGCCTCCTTGCGTCCTTCCCTTTCGAGTTCGTTCTTTCGTCGATCATCTTCTCAAATCTAGCAGTAGCGCTATGGCGTCTCTGACAGATGGGATGGTTGCACCCCAAGAATCGTCCAAGGGCATTCTTTACCTTTCTCAGGACCTTTTCCCTTCCATTACTAGTCAACTATCTCAATCTGACAAATCCCGTCTGGCACTTGCATGTCGCGATCTGTATGGTTGTGTCAACCCTCTTCTATACGATGACGATAGAGTTCGGGGTGACAACCACGCCCTTTGGTGGGCTTGCCACAAGAACAAGATGGGTACACTAGTGAAGGTCATACTTCGCAACAAGGCAGTCGTCAATTACCATTTCAGAGAGATGCATAGCCTTCCAGGGAAAGATTTGAACGGATCAGGGAAGCATACTACGCCACTGGTCGTTGCTCTCCGCGCTGGTCACAACCGGATCGTGGCAGCGCTAGTAAGTAGCGGAGCAGATGTGAATCTTCCCGATAATAATCCCGCCTTACACCATACCCGGTGTTGGTACCCTATCAACTGGGTAGTAGATAATGCGAAGGTTGGACAGCAACCAGAGAAGGCTATCGAATACCTTCATAGCCGTGGCGCGGATATGAACAAGTTCCCCTTGGATTCATGCACTAATACGATACATAAAATCGAAGACAAAAAGGGCGAATACGAAGGGGACCAGTTGCTAAAGTATGCTGGAGACTCAGCCCCTATTTTCCGCGCCCTCAGTCTAGCTCCACCAGAAACCACAGAAGCGAAGCAACGTATCTGCACTGCCTTCGATTTCAACAAGGACTTGCAAAAGCTTCTCGACCTCCGACTGAGACAGGTGGCTGCCCTCCTGAAGGCTGGCGCCGACCCAAATATCCGAGACCCAGCCACGGGGCACACTCCGCTCTTTCACATTCTGATCACCTTGGCAAGATACCAACCCTCCTTCTATTTCAACATACGCCTAGCGGATCGTGGAGAGAAAGACGCACAGTTATGTGAAATTGTCATGCCATATGTTCTGAGTTTTATGCAAGAACTAGTCAATTGGGGTGCGAATGTCAACGTTTCCTGCAAGGGCAGGGTCACTAGCACTAGTGACCTAGAAGAACTGACTCCCTTGCACATTGCTTGTGGACTTCACGAACACAACGAGCCCCTTGTTGATTTTCTCCTGGAATTCGGAGCAGACATCAACGCCTGTGCTGAAAATGGCCGTACGCCCCTCTATCGATGTCGCTACGCCTTTTTTAAAGACCTCGATGTTTTGAAGAGGCTTATGCAAAAAGGCACGGAACGAAACCAGAATCTTAACCATCAAGATAATCTCGGTCAGACTATACTTCACTTACTCTGCTCAGACTTCGTATGCCCATTGCACCGACTCGAATCGACTATTAGACTACTGGTAAGCCGAGGGGCAGATGCCAGCATTAGGGATCATTCTGGCCGAACTGCCGCTGAACTCGCCACGCATATGATTGCCACCGACTACGACCGTGTTATTCAAGCCTTGAATCCCATTAAGGGCCTGGAGGCTCGCAGGAAAAAGAACACGAACATCAAGAAAGGAGGCAGGAGAAAACGATTTAGTAGATCAACTAATGGTCACTAGAGGCATTAGCATAACAAGAGCTTAGGTTGATGAGATTGCAATAAAGATTTGTTTTCGATATACCTTGTCTGTGTTAGAATATGGGACGTTGGGCGTCCATCTGTTGTATTGTATACTAAAATTATTCCACGTGGTCCTAGAAAAACTCAGACTTCATAAAACTAACCGATGTTTGTACAAATATTGAACAGGTTGGAATGGAATTCCACTTCAGACATCCCTTTCAGGTACCTAGATACGAAGGCAGCAGAAGAGACTTAATTCACTTTACTCGACGTTCAAACAATCAAGGCATGCTGAACGTTATCCATTAGAATGTGAAAATCCAGCCGAAATGGCAATCATATTGCTAGCAGAACACAATTCTGAGTGACCCTGCTAAATCTTTCTGACAATCTAGTATTGAACCTAACCACTGATTCCAACCTGTTTTATCCCGCAATAGTTCTGTGAATGGGATTGCTAAGGCTTGGCGAAAGTTTGGCAATCTATCCTTATGACAAGAGACTGCTTATGAGTATATAAGACTTCAGGTCGCCGACCCTTAGATAGACTCTCTTCTAGCTAGCCAACGAGCAATCTAAATAGTTTGCCTTTCTACGCCTTCTGTTATATAAAATCAAGACCTGTGATAACGGCTTCGTTACATCTAGGTCGTAAGTAAGCTACATATATACATAATCAAATTTCAATCACTCCCACCTCATTGTGCGTAATGGTAGTAATCCCGCCTGTTTTATAGTCCTACCTGGTTTTTGGCTTATTAGATGCAATGGTTGATACTTGTATGGTCCTAGACTAACCCCCCTTTCGAAAGAGAACGAGCTATTGAAGCCAGCAGCTTGAAATCCTAGTTTAGACGGTGTGAGCGAGATGTGAATTAGCCCCCTTGGCTCTATCGCAGCGATGACAGTAGCAAATACTTGATAAATGAAAAGTATTTAGGTACTTGCACATTTAAGAGTTATATTTGGGGTTTAAACATGTCAAGTGAATGCAACGATGTAAAACCAGGTACATCTCAACCGTCCCCTTAGCTCGTGCGCCTTGGCAAGGTGCCTTCTGCCACTATTGTCCTCGATATGTACTTTGTACATGTATTGTGCGGCGGGCCATTCACTGATTCTTGAATGAGTCAACTGTTACAATTACCTTCAGAACATTCACCCACAATACCGACCAGTCATTGTTAAGATACGCCCTGTAGGGCTAAGGGTGGTATGGGCCTATGTACGGCCGGCCACCCATACATGTATATATATATTGGAAGGGGCTCTGCTACCTTCCTACAGCTTCACCTTGCACTAATAAAATCACCATACTCCTCATTACTTTGTCCCATATTGACAGTCATCTCCCGCGCAGAATCATCCCAGCACCAATAAGCCACTGTTGCAGGACACGCATACGACAAGTACCTGACATAATAACTTGTTCTGCGCATATTTGTGGACCTTAGGGACCAAACGCTTCTGTCTCGGGTAGCTAAATAAGAGCTTTCGTTACAGTCCCCTCGATCATACACTACCAACGCTAGGTAGGAGACCAGCATTCGGCATCTTCCTAGGTCTTGCTACTACAACCCTACCGAAAATTCGCATCCAGTATCGACCATCATGGATCTAGCAACTGAAAATGGCTCTTACGATGCCGCTCATCCCGTTGTCCCTAGTCTTGGCTCTTTCGCATTTCCTCCTGAGCTACAACTCATGGTGGCAAAGAGTGGCAACCTCACGACTGGCGACTTGAGGAACTTGGCTTGCACGTGCCGTACCCTCTACGCTAATATCCTGCCTCTTGTCTATCGGCATGACTATGACAGTGGAGAGTATCGTGCCCTTCAGGTGGGGGCTAGCTATGGCGTAAGTATTTACCTATTGTCCTGAACGTTTGCCAACTTTCAAGTAGCATACGTCTAGCACCGGTCTTCCTGAAACTCTGGTTGCGTTTTTAGAATGCTGCGATATATTTAATACTAATTTCATGTCATTATAGGACATTCCGCTCTTGCGGCGCGTTATCGAATCTTGTGGCAATGGTATCCTCAACGTATGCTTTGACAATAAGATACGTCTCTCCAATACATGTTACTCGAAAAAGATGTGGCATGCATGGAATCTCACCACGATCACACCTTTGATCGTTGCTATATACAACGGAAACGTTGATACTGTGCGCTTCCTCCTCTCTCAAGGCGCTGATGTCAACCTGCCAGCTCGTTATTCCGCTGGTAATTTTTGGGAGAATGGGTCATACCGGGAGAACGTTGACTGCCATCCAATACACTGCGTTTTAAATTGGTATCGTCCGAAATCGCACCTGGAAATTCTGGCAGAACTTCTTCTTCACGGTGCGAATCCCAATCACAAGCCTGACAGTTCCTCGGACCCAAGCCTCTGGGTCCCGTGGTCAGGAGTCTGGTTCCCCCTCACCATGGCCATGTACGACGGAGTAGAAGTTGAGGCTGTCAATTTGCTCTTGGAGAATGGCGCCACTCAACCTGGAGACAACGAGCGCCATTTGGCTCCGAATCCCAATAGGCCTCACGAACACTCCCCGTTGCACGCAGTGACCACGATTCCAGATGAGTGCAATCCCACACAGGTTCTGGCAAAGTTCCAACTTATGCTTCAGAACCATCCAGATCCGCAGAGCATTGCAACGGATATGTGGGCAGACATCATCCAGAATCACAACGAAGTACCATTCTTCCTGGGCTACAGAGCGTATCAACGAGACATGCTTTCTATCTTGCTCAGCCTTGATCTCCTTCCAGACCGCACCAACCTCGAGAATATAACATTTGGTGTACTTCCACAGTGGATGTTAGCCATGAACCAGTGTATATCCAAAGAAGGTTATATCGAGTTGGAAGATCTAGAAGTAGCCCGAGACATGATGGCCATGTTTCTCAGATGTTGCATTCGTCCAGATTTCCCGTGGGCAGACGAATGCGTATTCAACGGCCGCCAGGTGACAATCTTACAGGGCATAATGGAGCTTTACAAATGGGTCAAGCCAGATGGAGCACCTGTGCTTGATGATATCTTGCATAAGCTATGGGACCATGGTGCTCGCCCTCAGAGTCCTCTGGAATGGAGACAATGGATGGAAAAGGGCTTCAGCTTCGATGAGGAGTACAAGGTGGATTAATGAACGATTCCACACTGTCGATAACTCGTGCGAATTACTTGAATGATCATCAACATCTGGAGGAGTTCACGGCATGGCGCCTCTATTCGTCTCGTTCTCTGGAGCGCATCTAGTCGGCACTGTGTATTCTATAGTGTGAACATAGCTAGGATCAAGATAATAGGAGAAGGTTGCAGCTGAGTAATCAATGTAGCTTCGTGAAGCAAGCCAAGATTACGATAGTGCTGTACTTATTCGTTCGTCCAATTTAGCAAGTGAACAAACAAGAGACTGAAATTTGAAATTTCTATCAGAAACTTAACTATAGAGATATCTAGTACCTATTCGACCCAGCAAGCTTATGCGCAAGTAGTGCAAAAGGACTTGCCAAATTCGGCGTCCCGCTATTTCCTATTGGTCAAGCTTCATCCACCATGAGCGGTGATCAGATTTCATAACTTACATAGTTGTGACACCAAGCCGATCTTTCTAACCTTGTAAAGCCTGTGTCACGGCTTGGGCCCCGATAGGCAAGTGAGAGTCATCGAGCTCATCAATGCTTCCATCCCCTACATCCTCTTCTACGATTCACTACACCCTCTATCAATCTCTATTTTCTAATCCAAGGCTCAAGAATAGTAGCCTAGACGCAGTTAGTGACGACACGGCCTTCCTCGAAACTAACGAAGCAGGGCGATGGGCGAAGCCGCCAGTCCATACTGGCCACCATTAACTAAAGAACCAGCACGCCAAACCCGCATCTCACAACGAGCGCAGCACTACCAACAAAACAGCTCTAACGCGGACCATATCTGTGACGCGAGACGTATGGCCCGGGATGGGAGATGCACATACGGCATTTTCTTAAACGAGAACAAGTCTGCTTATTGACAAATTTCCTTAGCCTTGGGGACTCTAGAATCAGGCTCATCAGGACCCCTATTGTTTTTCCTTATGCGTAGATAAGGTTTCCGGCCTCCTATCCCTCCAAGACCGCCGGTAAGCGTGACTAGATCAAACGCCCATCAGCATTCTATCAACTTGGTATACAATCAATCGTTCCTAAATGGCTGTCTATCTGCAGGTCCTAGACTGGACGGGTTATATGTAATCTTCTAGCAGCTGAATTCGGTCCTTCCACTATTTGCTGGATGGACGTACACAAGGCATGGGATATCAAGATCTTTTCCCGCCAAC
The DNA here is from genome assembly GCA_022497155.1 of Whalleya microplaca. Classification (NCBI taxonomy): domain Eukaryota; kingdom Fungi; phylum Ascomycota; class Sordariomycetes; order Xylariales; family Xylariaceae; genus Whalleya; species Whalleya microplaca. Next base: position 289,823 of record MU385735.1, on the reverse strand, counting down.
AGCCACGGATTACAGTGTACGTTCCATCCTGTGAATCTATCGAAAGGCTTGCTCTACCTCGCACACTTCCGTTGCTAGGCTAGAATCAAGTAATACTACCTGTACCCAGCATACTCACACCTTCACTTGTTTCCATCGCCACAGCTCAGGGGTTAAAGTAGTCTATAATTACATTAGGGGTGTGTATCTGAGTCTTGGCTGCTACCTTTCGACCTATCTGTACTAGGCAGGAAACCTATTGTAAAGGAAACAACACTCGTCGATGACTGCAGTCAGTCCTCCGTATTTAGTAGAATAACTGCCGATATAAAAGAATCATTTTCCAACGGTATGTATCTCTAGCCCTATCTCAAGAGGTCCTATCTTGTTGGAGATTGATACTAGTTAGCACCGGCAGTTGGCTACTGGGGTATAACAGTTCACATTGATGTATCCAAGGTCTAACTTCATAGTGTCTAGCTGATATAGCCAACCACAGTTCAGCGAGACGAGATACATCGTTTTCGTTGGAAATTACTACTGTCTACAGTTTACAACATATCCGATCCACGCACACAAGTCACAAGACACAACCCTCAAGTACTTGGTATTTGATTTCTTCAGGATTCTGCTGTCTGCCTACCAGTTCACTGTCCTGCTTGCGCCCGATTGATTGGCTAATTGATTGATTACACATGTGTGGGGGCATTGCGGCCTCGTTCGTAAAAAAGATTTTATGATCTATGTCATCGGTATTGAGAGAAAGGAACGCCTGGCCGCATGGCCTCACATTCTCATTATCTAGGTATCCATCCCAGCCGCCCTTTTCCCTCTCTGGCAATTCATTTCATTCAAAAGCGATCCCATCCGATGTTATTCAGACCTAGTTATCCTGTATTTCCGCAACTCCTATGTATGTAGGTATATACCCGGACGCGTCCGGGTTAACTTACGCAAGGCGGCCGATGCCAAGGTGCTCGGGATCCGCCTTGACGATACGGACGGTGTTGGTGTTGCCCATGCCGCCTCTCCAGCCCTGGACAACGACGACGGTGTCGCCCTTGTTAATGACGTTGAGGGTCAGCGCGTGCTCAATGCCCCACTTGATACGACGGTCCACGTCCTCCTGCCAGTTGACCTTGGTGAAGTCGGGCTTCTGCTCGGGGAAGTAGAAGGGGTACACGCCTCGGTACAAGTGGGCATATCGGCTCGCGGATGGGTTCCGGGTCACCATGAAGATGGGGCAGACGGGTCGGTACTTGCTTAGGAGCCGCGCGGATTCACCGGAAGTCGAAAGGACGATGATGCCGCCAGCGTTCAGATCAAGGGACGCGCGCACAGCAGACATGGCGCATGACTCAACAACGGAAACGGGTCGCTTCACCAACGAGGAGATTTCTTCGAAATGGCTAACGTAAGGAATAGAGTTCTCGGCTTTCAGACACGTCTCGTGCATCTCGTGAACGGCCTCGGAAGGATAGGAACCCTTGGCGGTCTCACCAGACAACATGACACAGTCGGCACCGTCGGTGACAGCGTTACCGACGTCGGAGATTTCAGCTCGGGTAGGTCTGGGGTTCTTGATCATGGACTCGAGCATCTGCGTGGCACAGATGACAGGCTTGCCGGCCATGTTGCACATGGCGATGAGCTTCTTCTGGGCGGCGAAGACTTCGGCAGCGGGAATCTCGATACCCAAATCACCACGAGCCACCATGACACCATCGGTCTCTCTGAGAATCTCGCGGAAATTGTTAAGTCCCTGTCGGTTCTCGATCTTGGCAATGATCTGGATGTGCTTTCCCTCCTCACCAAGGACTTCGCGGATGTCCTTGATGTCCTGTCCGCGTCGGATAAATGACGCGAAAACCATGTCGACATTGTTCTTTACGCCAAACCGGAGATCGGCCTTGTCCTTCTCAGACAGAGCGGGCAGATCGACATCGGTGTTGGGCAGGTTTACACCCTTCTTGGAGCTGATAAAGCCATTGTTCAGGGCCTTGACCTTGATTGTCTTCTCATCGACAATCTGTTGGACTTCGAAGGCGAGGATACCGTCATCAACGTAGATGATCCGTCCCTCCTTGATGACCTTGGTAATGTTCTTGTAGTCGACGTACCTGATCGGGAGCTGTCAGCACTAACCTTGAAAATCTGATTGGTTGAAACCTACATGTTTTGGGTGTCACAAGATGTAACATATTTATCGTCGGTGGTGATGTTCAAGATGGTTCCGGCAGAGAGGGGGATGTCGGCATCTCCGTTGGTGTTTCCCGTTCGGATCTCCGGGCCCTTGGTGTCGAGGGCGATGGCAACCTGACGGCCAGCCTGGGCCTTCTCGGCCGCACGGGCATTGTCGATGACGGACTGGTGGTACTCGTACGAGCCGTGCGAGAAGTTCATCCGAACAACATTGAGACCGGCGGTTCGCAGCTTGTTGATAGCCTCGACGGAGTTTGTCTTGGGGCCAATGGTGCAGATGATGGAGGTTCTACGGTAGTTCTTCTCGGGGTGGATAGCGGTGTCGAGGGAGGCGAGCCACTCGATCTTACCACCCAGGTTGAGGTGGTCGAGGGCGTTGACCGCCACGGACTGGTTTCGTTGGTGAGCCTTGGAAGACATTTAGGCAGTGGTGAATTGTTGTTGGGAGGTAATCTGAATGGAGAGCTGGATGGAGAGAAAATAATTAGTTCAGGTTCGCAGCAGGGTCGTCAAAGACAGCTTTTATAATGGTAAATGGCAATATTCAATGGCAATATGAGGGGGGGAAGCAAAGCATGTTTCGAATGGACGATGGTTGGACATGTTTCGCCAAGTCCGGGCCAAATATAGACATATTCTAAGGTTAGTAACATGTCGGTTCTTGGCCGTAGAATCCGTCCGTCCCTCGAATATTGTTGAGACGAAGTCACTGTCCACATTGTCCAGTATGTGGCTTGTGAAACGCCGCAAACGAAACGAAGTGCATATCTCTCCATATCTCTCCTAGCAGCATTGATGAAGCCAAGACGATAAGGCGTCTTGAACCCCTCATATATATATATAACTTGATAGCCAGGAGTGCATCGCGAGGAGGGGCGAATACCCGCACGGAGTATTCGAAACATGCAATGTTTTCCGAGTGGGCATGGGCAGATGATGCTGAAAACACAGACATCGTGACTGGATGATATATGTACATAATGACTGGGACTTGTTTTTCCACTCACCTTTTTTCTTGTGGAGGGAATAGTAGTTGATACCGGATTGAGAGATTCTCTTGATGTAAGATTATTTATCAGAGGATGGAGGGGTATCTTGGTGTTTTGTAGGAGGGGAAAAGAGGAAGAGAGGATAAGAGGATGAGAGGGAATAGGGGAGAAGCAAAAGAGGTATTTTCGATTCGCCTGCTCGAGAAGATTGAGGGAATTGTCGTGCCGTCAATCAGAACCTATGGAATATCGTCGCGTACGGAGTTTGTTGCTTGTCGTGTAAGTAGGTTGGGGGGAAAGCTCTGGCGTCCAGGTTTCTTTTCCTTAATAAAGTGACCAGAAAGTGCCTCAACTCAGCAAAGTTCGGTGCAGCGCGCGGTGCAGTGCAGTGCAGTGCAGTGCAGTGCAGACTGTGCAATAGCAGTCGGTCCTTACCAACCAATGTGCCCCTCCACGTGGGGCAGGACGAGGCCACCCCTCAACGTTTCAAGGTGACAGTCATTCGACGACTACCACCGTCTTGAGCCTCTCCGTTCAGGTGGGCAGAGAGTGGCTTGAGTGCGCCGGAGTGGCCTGCTCTTTTTTTGGGCTGGCCGACGACGCTTGGATCCGATTGGGAGCGCGCTAGGCCCAGATGGGACAAGCGTCGGTAAGACGGTGTAATGCCGTGAGACAAGTCGGTCCGTGCCTGCTAGGCTCGTTTCCAGCTGATAAGATAATGTTTCGAGTTCTTGCCATCTGGGTACCGCTGTACATACCTAGTTCTGGGCCTGTCTGACCTGACTGCCTGACTGCCAATGGAGCCAATGGAAGCCAATGCAAGCCAATGCAAGCCATTCTGCTGCTTTCTTGCAGTGGAAGGCTCTTGGCTCTCTCCCGTCCCAGCCTCCAAAGCCCCTCTACCTTGGTACCTAGATACCTACATAGGTAGGTAACTGTAGGCCCCAGCCCCAGCCCCTCCCCTCCCCCTTGTGCCACCGACCGCTGCCTGCGACCGGTCGCCTGTCCGCTGGAAACTGGGCCCTGGAAACGCCCAGCTGCAAGGGTTTACAAGGCATTATTGAACACCTTAAACCACTGATTAAACCACTGATTAAACCACTGATCTCATGACACACACCTTCTGATCCATCTCTTTTCACACTTTCCAACGACTGCATTCATCCTCTTCACGACTTTTACGATCCGATAAACCCACGAATTCCTGCACAACACAGTTTATCAGCACAAATCTCCCTCAACATGGTAGTAAGTAAATTAATTCCCGCATAATAACTCCACACACTCTCCAGCCAGCCCGTCGAAGCAGAAGAAAGATAAAGGGAATAAAAGGTACCCACCGGTCGTTCCGTTCGGGCTGCAGTCGGTCTATCTATTCTGTCTTGCTTGTCTGGCAGCACCCGGGCGGGAAACCTGGTTGGTCGGGTTTTCCTGTTTTTTTTTTTTTTTTTTTCTTTCGCGCTTCACGAAACGGACGGCTCCGATGGCGAAGCCGCTGCCGCTGCCGCTGCTGCTGCATTGAATGAATAACCAAAGACCGAAGAAGGGACGCTGAACATTCGTCTAATGATCGTGTCTCTCAGTTTCTCAACTTGCTAACATTTGGCCTGTGGGGAAAGCTTGGTCGACTCACCCATTATGCCGTGGACGCGGTCCTCAGTATGCGATCTCCTCCATATCCATAGATAGATCATACGAGTGCCCAAACCCGCTAACCCGTCTGCTTTTTTTTTTCCCTCAGTCTCGACAATCCTCGCAGGCATGCGACGATCGACCGGCTTGAGGTGAGTAGCACATCCACTCCATGCCGACCCGAAGGCGGGAGCTCCGGCTGTCCCTAGCGACGGAGACGAAGACTGACCGCTATTTCGTGGTGCAGCTTCAAGACAGAGCGAATATCAGTCGGCGAGAACAAAGATGCGAACAAGTGGGTAGAGAAATACCTGAGTATCGGCGAGTGGGTGATGGACCAGTCAGTGGCCGTGGCAGGATCGAGCGGCTGGTTCCAACGGACTCGATAGGCCACACCTGTATATACATACACATGCCGTCAGGTCGAGTGATTGACGCAGTGCTCAAAGCGACCCCCGACTGTCGAGGATGAGGCCTCCCGAACCCGGGTCTCCTCACCGTCCACCTACACCCACACTCACTCCCTCGGGTTCACAGTCGGTCATCGGAGATATAAATCAGCCCGCCGTGCTGCCTGTGCCTGCGTGTTGCTTGCATTTTGCCGTTGGAGTAAGCGCGGCTCCTAGTGTTAGGACTTCCGGATATAAGGAAGAGGGGAGGGAGGAGGCGGGAGAAAGCGAGGGGCGGAGGTGTCTTGTCTGTCTTGTCTGCCGCTGCTGCTATAGCATCCATCATGTAGTGGATAAAGGAATTGTCATATTTTCCACGAAACGGGCGTTTTTTTTGCTGGGTTGTTCATATATCATTTAACGAAAGATTTTCCTATCCGGCAAAGGCATCTTCTTTTTTTTATGTTTTTTTAAACGCTTTAAACCCCAATACGCATTGAAATTTATATAAGAATGAGAGAAATCTATGGCGTGTAACCTCCTTGAATTCCCATATTTTCCCTAGAACGACGGACGGGATAGGGAGGGCTGGCTCCAGTCTCAGTTACCGTGTAGCCGAGATTTGCCGAACGAACATGGTTTACTCCCGTCGCCCGACCGGTTACACGTAGTAAGCATCTCCGGGGGACGCAATTCTCTCTAAAAATAAACATTTATTGTGAAATAATTACGTGTTGGAGAGAGAGAGAGAGATATATAGGGGTATGGTTACAGGTTTCATTCATGGTCATTATTCAGTAAGGTATGTAGTGTACGTGAAGAAAGCGGTGACTCGTAAGTAAACATCCTACGGTGTCGAAACCCGCTAATAAGGCACCGCTCTCGGAATGATACTATGTATGTTACATACTGTACTGTCCACGCCCAAACACCACAAACAATAAATCAATACCTTGCTCTCCAGAGTGTAACCCCTACACGTGCCAATCCCGGTCCTTCATCATATTGTCCATGTCCATGCCCATGTCCATGTCCTGAGGCTTCTAGTCAATGGAGTCGTCACCCGCCACCAACAAGTCCGGCGGCACCTCATTCGTGCTGCTCTGTCTACTGAGCTGCTGCTTCTCGATCCGCTTGGTCTGCGGACTATGCATGGACAGAAACTCGGGCGGGACCTCGTTAGGGTGCTCGTCCTCGCTTTCGTGATGCGCCTCGCTTAGCAATCCAGGGGGCACCTCGTTGTCGCTCTCATCCCGGTGATCGCCGCCGAGCAGGTCCGTGGGGACGACGTTGCTGGGCTCGACGGATGCCTCCCAGTGCCGGACGACACTCGTGCTGAGCTCCTCTGCTTCCGCGTGTCCGTCCTGGTGCTGCTGTTCCTCCGTGCCACTCGCGTGCACGTCGACAAGGTCACCGTTGTTAGAGGGTTCCGCATTGGGTGTTTGAGGCGGAGTAAGTAATCCATCGTCGTACCCGGCATCGCGGATCACCGCTGCTAGGTATTCCTTGAGCCCGAGGAAATGGGCTAGCTCGGCACCGATGGCCACCACCAGGAGGTTCCATCCCTGAGCCTCGACGTAGTCATGTAAGTCTTGTATCTCGCGGAGAGTCGTCTTGAGGGCCTTGTATTGGTCCCGAAGGATAGTATCCGGCGTCTTCAACCCGGGACTATCCCGCGTAGATGTGTTTGCCATGGCGGTGCTAAGAGATCTGTTCAACTGGCCCTCGAAATCAACGAGCAAGGTAAGCGCCTGCTGCCATATCTTGCTGCCCTCCTCCAGGGCCATGCGCTCCTTGTCGACCGCGGCCTTGCGTTTTTCGAGGATGGCAGCCTCTCCTTCCCACCAGTCTTTTGCCATCTCCATTGTTCTCCGTTCGGGGCGTAGCGAGAGGAACTCGAACCCAGACATATGCTTGGACATGAGGGCGCCGATGTCCTCGCCCGGCTCCATCAGGTCCTCGACCTCTAGGACTTCAATGCCCGGGTGTTTCATGAGTTCGTTGATTCCTTGATCGCATTGCCGCAGTGCGCCTTTGTAGCCACTAAGGCTTGCGTCTCTGGTGCTCCTGGCCTCTTCGAGTCTATGTTCCAAATCGACCTTGGTCCTCTTCAGCCGGCGGAGTCTTTCCTCTAACTTCTCTATGTCGCTGCATACTGCACGATACTGGCCCTCCATTTTGGTCATCTCACTCCTGGCGGGTGAATTGCCGTCTTCTTCAATAACTTTCATCTCCATGACGATTGATTTGCGCTGAGATGACAAATTGCGTAGTCTTGACAGAGCAGATTTGCGCCGGGCTAGAGCCGTAGCGATGTAGGCATCCTCTTCATTCTTCAGGTCCGATAACATGGTAACACAGCGCGCAATGCTGTTTCGAGCCTGTCGTTTGGATAGAGGCTTCCTCTTGGGCTGTCGTACAGGTATAATAGACCCATTAGGCATGTTTGAATTCGAGGTTGATGTCGAAGAGGAAGCGGGGGAAGATCCTCGTCTTGAATCCACAGATGTACCTTTTCCTGCATCGCCTCCGTCAAGGTCTCGTTCCAGCGCTTCACCTTGCGCATCCAATAGCTTCTGGAGCTCTTTCTGCAGCTGGCGCTCTCTGCGCTGCATCATCTTGAAATTGTCATCGATATCAGACCGCGATGTGTGATCAGACGATCGGCTAGGCCCACGCGAGAACATGCTCTCCATGAATGACATATGAGGCCTGGGATTGTCGCGGCGTTCGGGAGGGAAAGGTGTTCGCCAATGCTCGGGACTATTCGAATTTGTCTGGCTCGCATTCGGTGTCTTCGTTGTTGCTCTGTAGTCGATTATGGGGGGTATGGCTCGAGACTGTGCACGCGGCACTTCCTGATAAGCAAAACTAATAGCTTTGCCTTTGCCCTTGCCTTGGCCTGGGCCTGGGCCTTTGCTACGCCCAGATGCGCGATCCATGCTCCCAGACGGACTGCTCGTATTGTTGGTAGATCCCGAAGACGTGTGTTTGTAAGTGAAATCCTGTGGGTAATCTGGAGAGAGCAGAGCTTGGTCGGGTCGTGGGGAGAGCTCAGAAAGGTCGTGATCGTCTTCCTGCCTAGGCGGTGGGGATGTATGGAGTGGGAGTAGAGGAGACATTCTATCTTCACCGGGCCGCAGTTTTGAGAGTAGAGAAGTGCCAAAGCTCATATTTGTACGTACAGGAGCTCATGGGCTATCGTTATTTGTGGTTGGTTCAACGTGCTAAAGATTTATTGTATGCACGTCGCAAGTTGCATGCTGAGGACAGGTATTGTCCAGAAAGCGAGCTTGTAATCCGCAGGCTTTTATAGCCAAGTGAACGGAGCGTCAGCGTCCCACACCACGTCAAATACAATAGATGACTTGGTTTAGTGTTCCTACACGTATATGTTTGCAAGAGGAAGGAATCGGAGTCGAATGATGTGGTGTCGACTACTTATCTGGTCCAGAAGAATGATGATTGATATATAGAGAGACATACGGATGATATGTCTAAAGTAAAGTCAGTAGGTATACTGTATTGCAGGTATCAGACGCTTCTGCCACTGTAGCTTCAACAAGCTCTGCAAGCTGATTGCACCGAATGGCCGTATCGATAAGGAGCTGCAGGGCTACCATCTACAGGGATATTGTTCACGAGGGGCTTAGCATGTGCCCTAGCTCAGAGACAATGTAGCCAATGAGGTGTGATGTCATTGGACCAGTGTGCCGGCATCTTCCCAGTCAAGCCACTCAAGGTCGGTTCCAGATTCATAACACATCTCACCTTCACTCCACTGTCACTCCATCTTGAATTGGACTTCAAAATGCTACGATGCGTGTGTGATGATGCTACGCAAGCTACGTGTCAATACAAATCAATATTCTAGAAGAGGTTGCATATGATGCATATGTATGATGCAAAGCCTCAAGATCGTGAATGGACGTATATGTCAATCAATTAATTAATAATTATCCCACCCTCTCTGCCTCTCCCCCTTTCCTATGTAGAATCTTGCCATCTCCCCTGCTCCCCTGCTCCTTATGCGTTACCTACTTAGTCATGGCAGCAAGCACCTGAAACCGCTTGTTAGCCGTGGTGTATCTTGAGTGGCTATTTAAATAGATGAAAAGGATGACGATCTTCGATATTCAAGCACATCTACCTTCCAATCTGACCACTCTGTTACAAAATACAGAATAAGCTTTTCTGGGGATGTCCATGGGCGACGAGATTGGATGGCCTCCAAATATACAGTGGTGAACAGCGGTCGACCACCTACCAAGATAGGGAATGGGATCTCGTTCCTAAGGTGATCTTCACAAGGTTCGCATTGTCAATCCCGAGTGTGATGCTCAAATGGTACTATGCTCCCTATTGACAGAATTGATCAATCGAGTACCCCTCCCATCAATAAATACTACCAATGCTCTCCCAGTTTGTAAAAATCTACCAACCAGGAGCATCCTTACGATTGTCGGGAAGCACACCTCAGGTTGCCAAATCCCATACCCGTCATTCATTCGCCGCTGGTTACCTATGACACGGTATGTCCCTCTAACCGTAGATTCCTTTCAACATCCACTGCAAAGGAGGAAAGACATAAAGCCGACCCCAATGCAAACAGGTACATGTATCCTTCACTGGCTACCTTTGCGTTAAACATCCACCACCAAGCATCCCCAATTTCGCCAGGATTTGCAAAATCGCATCCGTTACGACTTTGCACAAGCCAGAACACCCAATCCTCCGCAGAAAGATAATTCAAGATGCCGGCGCAATACTTCCCGGCTAAGGCTCGTCTCTTGCTCATCGCAGTCGTCCTGCTGGCGGCTCATGCTCTTGCTGGACCCCTCCAAGGCCGACAGGCAGAGGTATGAATATTCCAAGAATAATTCTATACTTAGAATCGCGTAACTAACGTCCTTTATAGAATGCATCCACTACCGGCAATGTAGTCACCGTCACTGGCTATGCTCATCCCTTGAGCCTCACTGCGCTTGGAACCCGTGACCCTACTCAGACACCTCTCACGTACCCTTCTCCTCCTACCCCTATCACTGTCCCGACCCGTCCTGGTACACCCAATGCGGCTCAAGTCAAGGCGCAGGAGACCTCGGCTCTCGCTGTTGCAGCACTGGATGATTCATCGTCGGTCTGTACCTCGATCGGAGGTGATTACCCTACTGCCACCATTCCCAACTTCTGCGCGCCGTCTTTCCTGGTCAATGCGCCGAGCTTGCTTCCCCGGCGCCTCCCCACCGCCACGGCGACCATCGGTGGAGTGAGCAACAAGCTGGATTGCTGCGTCCAGTGCGCCGACATGTTCAACTGCGTGGCCTGGAGTTACAAGCCCGTGTACACCATGACGCCCAACGCCCGCCTGCCGGGAGGATTCGACCCGTGGGGCCGCGGAGACTGCGAGGCTATCTACTATGTCGGCGGCGCGGACGAGAACAACGTGGATGTGAGTGACGGTGCGGCGAACCTATGTCCCAACGGCAAGGTGGGAGATATCTTGGACGGAAGCGCGAATGGCAAAGCTGAGGGTGGATCTTCAGGATACGGCGGTAACCCCCTGAGCTGGACGAACCTCTATTACAACGGATGGAATGAGGGCGCTTGCGGCGAGCCTGTGGATCCGTTCAGTAGTGGACAGGACGCGGGAACGGGTGACGCTGATAGCCGATGCTCGGAGTAGTCAGCATGAAGCTGTAGTGAGATAGACACACCGAGTGTGGTAACTCAATTCAATCACGATATCAAGTAACATCTTAGATACCAATTTTAATGCTTTGTAGGGTAGGGTATAAATGCTATGGTGCCTCCAGCCTTGATCACCTTCCCACACAATCTATAAGCGTTCCGTTAATCGGCACCCATGGCTAGGATCTTGTAGCTAGCTATACCACACTTCATCATCATCACTGAAGGCATTATCAGAGTCTTTCCAGCAAAAATCACGCCAATCCCCATGTGTCTAGTTGCAGGCCTTCTCTCTTTGCTACTCTATCATCTAGTTCTCTGTTTCGGCCTTTTCTCTACTCCCTAGACTAACTCCTCTTCCTTATCTCCTGGCGCGTCGATGACCTCGCCGCTGTCCCACAACACGTTCGTCATGGCTATGTTCCAATCCTGGAAGAACCTCTTGCACCACGGAATGTCTCTCTGAGATAGACTTCGACCCGAGCAGGATTTGGCCCATGGTTTACGAGTTTCTACATACTCGCAGTATTCGTTGATCGCGATAGACATATAGGTCAGAGCCTCCGCCCTGAGAGACGTACTCTGCGTGCTCTCTCCCGCACGCGTGAGCGCATAACTAGCCATGCCAGCGATATGCTCGCTCAGGGGCATAGAGTCTTGATCCTCCATCCGATGACGACGATAAATGACCTCGGATGTCACGAGCTCGTACTCAACTACAAGAGCCAGAGTCAGTGGTTATCTCTTATTAGAAGGGATAGGGAATGAATAAATAAAAGGCACAGGGGATTGTCGGGTATAGCAAAGTTGTTTCAAGAGAATTTGAATTTTTGGTATACACGCCGAAGATAATTCTCGTTCTCGCTCCCGAGGCATGAAAACACACTTGCAAAGAGCTGGATACTTACTACTACCCTCGAATTTAGGGACGTAGATTAGCCAGAACGAATTCAACACGAAGTTCAGCTCTGAGTGATCGAAGCTACACCGCAGACAGAACTTGCTATGCTTCCAGAGGATGTCCTCCTGGCTTAGGTCCTGGCCGGCGAACAGCAATGAACGGTTTAGGCTGTGTTCACAGCCCGGGAACATCAGCACGCGCCGGCAGAACGGACACGTCTGGGTCCGCTGCCTGCCAACCCATCGTTGGATGCACCCTGCGTGAAAAGCGTGCTTGCACGGGAGAATGACAGGCGGGTCGGGGGTTTTGCGGACGTCTTGACAGATGGCGCACGAGACTCCAGCGTCGTCACCGTCGTTATCACCAATGTGACTGTCGTCACCGTTACCGTCGTCACCGTTACCATCGTCACTGTTACCGTCGTCCGAAACATTCGTAAAATCTTCTTCATTATCCCAAAAAGGGATAAAGCTTTTGTTGACTCCTTGATCTCCCTCTCCCCATGCATGTATGGGTGCTAGGTTCCATGTAACAATTACAGCCGAACCCGCTGCTTTCTCATTGTCTTCGTGGTCGGCTATGCCAGAACCGCGCCATAGGACGTTTTGCTGGTACGAGGTCGCTTTCGCGGCTGATTGAAAGGCCTCCTGCGACTTAGTAACGGGGACACGACGTGAAGGCATTGTGATCTCTGAATCTGGTATCCCACGGGCACATGTGAATGTGGTCAAAACTAATTTAATGAAAGCATCCGTTTACGGTGCCATTACCCAAGGGAGATTCAGAGACCGGGTCGAAGGCGAACTAGTTCTTGGTGGGTTTTGGATGGGTGTAGTTGAAAATACCTATGTTGATGTTTTGGCTGAGTGGTGGGAGAAGTGTTTGTTATTGGCAATTCGCCTATATTTTCCCTATCCAATCCAGCCGAAAGATAAATCCTTCGATTGGTCAATGCGTAATAGCCATATGTTGAAAGGACTAGAAACCTCAAGGCATCGAGCAAAGGAAACTTGACTTGATAGGGTGGCCAGGCATGACTTTAACCCGTTCTTGACCAATTGGCTTATTGCTGGCATGTACCGACTGACACATATCCTATTAGGAAAGCACAAGATTTTGGTTGCTCAGAGAAACCATTTAGGAATCTAGACTAGTACCTAGGTATCTAGTCATATTTTCGATCAATATGCTCCCTTCTATTAACAATGGAGTGACTGGTGCAATATCTACACACCCAATAGAAATCCTACAGCCCAATTCCAATATGATCACTTTTTCCATGGCTACTTAGGTTCAGGAAGTATTCTAATAACTGGATGACATATTATCAAGAGAAGAGTTGGCAAAGAAAATCACACTGTTGATTAAAAGCTGCCAACCACAATTATAAAAGTGGTAGGTCACATTCAGAGGCATATGTTAAAATTCTTTCGACTTGAGGTTAAGTTATTACTTCTACTCCTCTTTAAGATATAACAGGGGTTGAATCAGACGAAGGAACCCTAAAATGGAAAGAGAGATAAAATCTTAAAATTGAGGCTGGCAATCTAAGCATCAAAGTAGCCTAACCACAACCGTGCTATCTAAGTGACTACAAGATATCACTGTATTCATTTTGTCACATAGCCGATATTCTGGCATCCCTCTACAAAGTGGCAGTCTAGTAGTGCTCGCTGGTGAAGTGTGGATGGCTAGGTGGGTGTTGGATTAATGCTGGTGAACTGAACTACCTGTGACTGGGTAACACTTCTTTAAGGCTGCTAGGCACCGACCACAATCTGTGCTTAGATATATGGAGTCTGAGAGCATTATGGATTAAATAATTAAGGTCATCTTGCACCACCCGTGTTTGCTTTGTACTTCGTAAAGAAGGAAAGACAAAAGCAGAGTGCTTACTGAATCCTCTACACTGTACAAGTACTTATCTAATACAAGACGGGACGAGAGAGTCATCTAAGATATTACCCCGACATACACTCATGAAATGCTTGTACTGTTGACATTTATTTGCCTCATCTACAAGACATCGAATAAACATTTCCATTTTGAACCTAGACGAGACCTGGAGGATAAACTCGAACCACAACGAGTCTAGAGGCCATCAAGTATCTTGCTACAGAAAGTATCGATATAGACCATGACACCGATGACTACCGCCCAAGCCGCCTAAGTGAAGATGAAAGTTCCAACAGAAAACAAGATAATAGGCACGGGGTATAAGATAAGCACAAATGTTAAACACAGCTCGACAGATGTGATAGAGCCTTCCTGTCATGGCAAATAATTACAGGATGATATCTATTAGACAGAGATTGAACATCCAAGATGCTAGCTACACGTGAAGTGGAAGCTACTTATAATATAAATATGCCTTTAAGATCGATAGTCTGACTCAGAACAGACAGGAGCTGTTCTGGCTTATCAAAAGAAATGTAAGTGGACGGGGCAGGTGCGTTCAACAAAGACTAGAACAGCAGGGACCTTAGGTACTTCGAACATTCAAGTCCTCTATAAGGAAGGGAAGAAATTTCTGCGTACCTGTCGTTGGGAATTAGCTGGTGGATGGAGTGCTAGGTCTGATAGGTAGCCCTCAATCTGTGGCCAAGACAATCGTATCTAGCACCCCTAGCATGCCTCGAGATCAAGCAACCATGATTTCTAGCACCTTGCATCTTGTAGATGACACATGGTTGTAACTAGTAGTAGGGCAGGACGTTACATTATTGTATCTTAGGATGTTCTTCTAGTAACTGCCTCCAATATCCCATCTACCTACACTATTGAGAATCGGCTTGTTAGGCCATGGCAAAAAGCTGTATCACCGTATTTGCAATATCAGAGGATGGGAGACATGCAAAAGTTGTGACGACCCCGCAGATGGATGAAGATGGGCAGATAGAAAAGCAATACTCAAGTATAACTGGGACCACGTCTGCACGAAGCTGCATGCATGCTCCCAATCTGTATCCACGATGTAGACAGACCGACCCACCCGCTGACGTATTGTCCCGGGTCGAGAGGGATACATAAATATATGGCAACGTCGTAGTAAAAGTGTAAATTCTTTCATCGTACGTAGATTACAACATATATCCTATCTATATCGCCATTATAAGTCTCATTCGCAAAAATGACAACGGACAGAGCCCATCTGAAGGACCGGATCATACCCCAGATCTCACTAGGGGATGGCTCTTCCGGCTCCTTGACAGCCCCACCTCCACCTCTACCCTGCGAGACCCCACCGGCTGCTCGGGCCCAGGAACGTTTCCGTATCGCGGGGAACGCCGTTGTGACCGGAGGGGGTGGTGGCCTTGGATTCGCTGTTTCCAAGGCATTGCTCGAACATGGCCTCGGCGGGTTAATGGTGTTTGACATGAACCCGGCCGAAGCCCATGCCAAGATTCGGGAACTCGAGTCCGAGTTTCCAGACGCGAAAATCAGGTTCCTGCAGGTGGATGTGGCAGATGAAGATGGCGTGAACACGGCGATTGACGAGACGGTCAAACAATTTGGCAGCATCGACATTTTCTTGAGCTTTGCTGGCATTGTAGGTTGTGGACCTGCGCTGGATTGGTCGGCCAAGGACTGGAACCGAATGCTCAATGTCAACACCGTCGGGGGCTTCCTGGTGGCTCGTGCAATAGCTCGGAATATGATAGAACGTGGAACCGGGGGAAGCATGGTATTCGTGGCTAGCATATCAGGCCACAGAGTCAACTTCCCCCAACCTCAGGTTACTTACAATGTCGCCAAAGCCGGAGTCTTGGCTATGGTGAAATCGCTGGCTGCCGAGTGGGCAAGATACGGCATTAGAGTGAATAGCATTTCCCCAGGATACATGGATACTATTTTGAATGAGGGGGATAGCCTAGATGAGACGAAAAAGATCTGGTTTACTCGGAATCCCTTAGGGAGAATGGGTCAACCAGACGAGCTTTCGGGGGCCGTCGTAATGCTTGCTAGTCGTGCCGGGAGCTATTTCACCGGCGCAGACCTCTTAGTGGACGGGGGACAGACTCTATTCATGTAACTTATCGTTAATCGAATTGAACAAGACATTTTGCTTAGGCGAGGGATTCGGCTTTCTGCTTTCGAATAGCGGTACTGCTAATCTTGGTTGCAAAGTCCTGTGTTTTCGCTGGCTTATCCGTAATCTCCTCGTCGGCATCCAGTACGTCGACTTCGAAAATCTCGAGCACTTTCCAGCCAAGCTCCTTCCGTCGATCGTTGACAGCATTTCCCCCGGCCCTCGTCTCGCCGGAAACGACGAGGGCATCCATATTTTCCGATGTGATGGTGGGGCCATAGGCATCCTGGATGACAACGCATTGAACCTCGATGGTGTCTTCCCGGAAATGGGCGACAAAATCGCCGTCCTTTTTGACGATTCTGGGACCCTGGGTTCCTTTCCAACCATACTTGGATAGCTGGAGTATCGATGAGAGAAATTTGATTACGTTCATGGCGCGTTCGTCCCACGGCTGGACATATTCCGCATATTTCTTTCGTTTCAGTAATTCATCCCCAGTAATACCTATAATAAACCGACATGGGTTCGATGTACCCTTCTCTGGTACTTTCAGCAGCAGAACAGCCGCGGTGAGAAGCAACTTGTGCCCGGGATGTAGATGATCAAATGTACCACCTAAGCATACGGTAGAGTATGGACTGGTTTGGGGAGTGGGTTGCGATTCTGATGGCTTCGCAGTCAAAGCCAGCCCACCCTCAACAACGACTAGTTGGTGCTGTTTCAAGGGCGGGATGCTTGGAATCATTTTGAGGTAATGTGAGAGTAGCTGGTATCCGGCTTCATTGTTTGTATGGAAAATGTGCCTCCATGGGTGGTACGCCGAAGCGAAAGTAGCAAGGTCAATTATTATGGTGTTGTTTGGTTCAATGGCCGGCTTGAAGTCTACGGCGACGGGCTGGGAAGGGTCATGGTCGACCAGAACCAGCCGGACGTCGACGGAGCCGGGGCCGGCATAGACATCGGTAGCGACAGATAATTGAGCACATATGACGGATACCACGCTATACAGACCAGCTAAGAGAGATTGCGCCTCAGGCCACGAGAGTGATTGTTGTCGCGGAGAGCTGCCAGTGAGGATGGGTGATAGGACAGCGACAAGTAGAATGGCGCCGTGCTTATCATCCTTCTCGTTCTTTAACTTCGAGATGGCGGCCTTGAGAGGGGGCTCATAAGCGGCGTTGAGGGCAATCCTAGCTGCCGGACGCGGAGGCGGGGGCAACAGCAAGAGCGATGGAAGACCATCCTCCAATGTTGTGTCTGCTAGAGCCATATGGCTAGTCGACAGGGTAATGAATAGACTGCGCGAAAGAGAGAGAGAGAGAGAGAGAGAGAAGAAGGAAAAAACGAGCGAATTGAAGGACCCAATGGGTAAGATGTGATGACAAGTAGGGTCAATAAATATGCCTCGGTAACTCAAGGTCGATGGATTACCTATGGCGTGACGTGAGGGGATTATATTATTTTGCTCCTTTTCTCGACTTATTATTATTAGAAGGTGGATGGAAAGTGAGCAGACTAATAATATCGACTGATCAAGTGGTTAACTACATGGAGGCACGCAATAAACATTAAGTTTTGGAAAAGGGCGTCGACCAATATTTGATAGTGAATGGCTTTGACCTGACTGCTTGTAGACTTGGTAGGAGCCAGCCAAATGGAACCGAGTTATCGTCAGCCGCAGCTGACAAGGTGGGATATGCCTCGATGCCAGGTGGCACTCCATCTGGCACTCAATCTAATCTCATCGCTACCTACTGTTTGCCCTAAGCTTCCAGGTTGAGGTTCTTTGTTCCGAATATGTACATATTATGTTCGTACCATGAATGTATAAATCTACGTACTAAAATCAACACCAGACTTCCAAGGTTGGCATAACAAAGGATACATGTACACTTGTCCAAGTACGCTCGAGTACGCACGACAAGTGAACGGTTCATGCGACTTGTAAACTGTATATCGAATATAAGGGGTAGGTATACAAGCCGCTTCATCTACAGGTAGGCACCTATACTGGTACATATATAGGAGGTAGGTTTGCTTACTCGAAGGCCTGCTCCATGGCGTTGAATGTTATGTATTACTTAAAACAAGTATTTCTGGGAGCTATCGACTGTCACAAGTCTAATTCTTTTCTTTACCATCCATTCTTTGAATTCTGTTATATTCTATTGTGTTATAACCTAAGCTTTCAATATGTCATTCCCGCAGATGTCCCAAGATGATGATGATGATGCCGTTCTCCAGGCTGCCCAGACCTTGGGATCCATCGCTACATGTACGGCGCAAGGTCCTCAAAGTAAGTAAAATCGTGTACCTACCAGCCTACCTAGGTACCCAATAACGTGCAGTATGTATGTACACAATCGCAGAGGGGCATTTTGTATGTACTCCGTAGATGGGGTGCTCGAATAGGCAGATAGGTAGTCGCTGCTGCCCAATTGAATCGCATATGTGACAGCATTCGTTCAGTTAAACTGCTACCTTGGCCCAGGTACCTACTTACAGATTGATGCCACTAACAATACATGTATAATTGTATGTATCTGGAACTTGCTACACCTGCTAACTTGCAGTCACAGAAACAGGTACATGTACGGGTCCTGATATAAATTTTGAGATTGAAGAGTCGAGGACTCGGAGTTCATGTTCCTCTCATCCGCCTGATGCTGCCACTGCATTAAATGCCACTGGTTCCAGGTCACTACAACGTGTATCGTCATCCGAGCCCAACCAGATAATTGGAAGAGAGGGCACTCCACCACCCGAAGCCGTTCATAATACATGTAAATGTGCGCGTACTGCTAGTACAGGGGTGCCATCTTTGCCCACTCCCACTACCACCGCTACCACCTCCACCAACACAGCGCCGACGCCCCATACCCAAGCCCATACCCAAGCCCATACCCGTACCCAAACCCAAACTGCGACGCCCCATACTGCGACGTCGACGTTGACGAGTGCAGCGGAGGAGACTGCAGCACAACATCTGAGCGCCTCTTTCCCCCGTACCCCTTCCCCTCCGACACCGTTTGCATCACTGGCATCACTGGCATCACTGGCATCACTGGCATCACTGGCATCACTGGCATCGCTAGCATCATTGGCATCATTGGCGGCCGATCATCAGCCCGTGCCTCCTCAGCTATCCTGCCAGTCCTGCCCGCCTCCCCCTCCCCCCGTCGCGACGACTGTGAGCCCTGTTGTTAGCACCGTTAGCACCGCTGCTGGCACCGCTGTTGGCACTATTAGCGCATCCAACATGAATCAGCCAGGCACTTCGGGCAGTTCAGCCCAGTACGGAGCCGCCCCAAGACGATCAAACACCTACAGTTCCCAGCACCAGCACGACGAACTCCATATTTCTTCTCTTTCCTCCTCCGCCTCCGCCTCCGCCAGCCACAGCCATAATCATACCGGCCACATCTCCCCGCGGGCCTTCACCACCAGCGCCCAAGGTCCGCACATCAAGCTCGAGCAGCCCGCGTCTCAGCCCGCATCCCAGCCCGCATCCCAGCCCGTCAATCCCAATCCGCAGTACCAGAACTCCGGAGTTCCCAATGTCCTGCAGCCTGGCGGGCTCTCGTTAGGTACCGTCCGCCCCTCCGCCGTCAGCGCCAACACTGCACCCGCCCTGCCCACCATGTCGGGCGCCATACAGCGCTCGCCGAGCGAATACTCCTCGCCCTCGAAGCCGCCCACCCTGAGCATGTCGCATGGCTACTCCCGATCCAGTCCTGCCGCTCCTTACGATGCCCCGGCCTCCTACACGCCCTACACGCCCACCACCCCCGGCGGTTCTGCCATCCCCCAGTCCCAGTACATGTCGCCCCAGGACCCTAAGTACGGCGCCCCGGGTTCCCAGCGAAACATCTCCAATACGCCGCTCGGTCTCGCGGACATCAGGCCGAGGGCCGACTCCAGCCTCTCGGACGGCCCTCCCGGCACCCTGGGATACGACCTCGCCAACGTCCAACCCTCTACGAGCAATTATCTGGCTCCATGGGCTCTCTACGCGTTCGACTGGTGCAAGTGGCCTCCCCAGGGCAACGGCGCCGGGAAGATTGCCATTGGAAGCTATCTAGAAGATGGCCACAATTTTGTACGTTTTTGAATTGGGAGGTTCGAGATTGGAGATTTGAAGTTTGTGGTTGGGTGTGGCTTTTGATCATCGCTAACCATGATATCGCTTAGATTCAAATCCTCGATACGCATCTGGCGAACACGCCTTCTGATATATATACCCCTGGTTCATCGAAGCATAGCATGGAGTTCACCAAGGTTGCCGAAGCCACTCATTCGTATCCCGTTACCCGTCTACTATGGGAGCCTCCGTCTTCCCAGAAACAGTCCACCGACCTCCTGGCCACCTCCGGCGACCACCTGCGGCTCTGGTCCTTGCCCTCCGACGCCCAGGCTGCCCATTCGAACTCCATCAACAAGTCGAACGTAGCTGCGCCGATAACGAAGCTGACGCCCCTGGCACTGTTGTCCAATTCCAAGACGCCAGACCATACCGCGCCTCTTACGTCGCTAGACTGGAACACTGTATCGCCGAGCTTGATCATCACGTCCAGCATCGATACTACCTGTACCATATGGGATATCCCGTCCCTGACAGCCAAGACGCAGTTGATTGCGCACGATAAGGAAGTCTACGACGTTCGATTCTGTGCCAATAGTGTGGACGTGTTCGTTAGCTGTGGACAAGACGGAAGTGTACGGATGTTCGACCTGCGCAGTCTGGAGCATAGCACTATCATCTATGAGCCAACTGCCAAGGACGATCGGGGTGCGTTTTATTCTTGCGATCCCTCTTTTGCATAATTTAGCTGACAATGATACAGATGCGACTGGCGGACGGATTAGCCCAACGTTGGCCCAGCAAACCATGTCGAATGCGCCGCCGCTATTGAGACTGGCAACTTCACCTCATGAAACCCACCTCTTGGCCACGTTTGCGCAGGACTCGAACGTCATTCGCATCCTCGATGTAAGACAACCTGGGCAGGCTCTCCTAGAGCTTAGAGGCCACGGTGGATCTGTCAACTCGGTCGAATGGTCACCCTTGAGAAGAGGCCTGCTCGCCTCCGGTGGTGACGACTCGCAAGTCCTGCTCTGGGACCTCATGAACAGCACCCCGACGACCGGCCCGTCCTCCAACGGCCCCGGATCGACGGACAAGCATCTCTCGCCCGTCGCGAGCTGGCAGTGCGACTACGAGGTAGGAAACCTCGGCTGGGCGCCTCCGCTCGCGAACGGCGATGGTACCGGCGACTGGCTCGGTGTCAGTGGCGGACGAGGCGTTTGGGGCGTCAAGATCTGAGCGAACCGATGCTATGCGAAAAGCTGAAGACAGACAACCCCCAAGAATGAGATTACGACTCAACGAGGCGGAGGCCACACCCCATGCTACAACATTTCCCAGCGGACCCCCTGAAAAGCTGACGCGCTACGCCCTCAGACTGGGATATCAATCGAAATATGCATTTACGAAGCACGGCGTTTTAGGACTGAAGCGTCCCGTAGGGCCATGGGGCAATGTGATGAAAATGAGCTCGAAAATGTAGCTGGACAGGGCAGTGTGATTGGATGGGTGAGATTTCGAAGAGATGCCTTTGAAGGGAGGTCGTGCTTGCGATTGGCAGTTGGGGCAAAACAAAAAGGGGGGAGGGAGGCTTGAGGAATACTACTGATCGAAACTGGGGGGTTTCCTCTCATCAAACCTCAACGGATAACGTATATCTATATGAGCGGCGGCAGCTACATACGACGTTGAGGCAGGGTAGGGTAGGGCAGGCGGGTCATTAATGAATAGACGAAGTGTATGGACACGGCCGTTCCGCACTCTCTCTCTCTCTCTCCAAGTGTGCTGCTGTTGGATGATTGACGAGGGATTTGTTGGGCGTATAGATAGAATGGCGATGGCGGCTCTGGTGATGAAGAGAGGATTAGCTGGATATTGGTTAGCAGGTGGCTTGGCTTGTTTCTCTTTTATATCGCACGCGTGACACCCCTCCCCTTCACAGGTAACCTTGTTTCTCTCTGGCTTTTTCACATAGAAGCAAATATCGAAAGCATCAATGCATATCGCAGAATTATACATGTTTCTCATCAGTAGCTCAAGCATAAGTAGGCATACATATACCTATCAAACATAGCTCTATTATGAAGGAACTACACGGTGAGGTTTATAGGCTTGGATGGCAGCTTGGAACTAGACCCTGGATATGATGGTTGTATACCATAATACAAGAGGGTATGCATCACGTAGTGAGGAGCTATTATGTTGTACCTTATAGGATCATTATAGGAGGGATCTCGGGGTGTTATATGCGACCTCTTATATACACTTTTATTCAGGCATTCTAACCAAGACACTGAAGCAGGTAAAAGTAGAGAGTTAAGTGATAGACACATATAGAGAGCACCAACAAAGAGTACTCTATGCAGCTGTGACTTGGAAACACATAATATCAGTATAGCTCATAGCCCTACAAAACTAGCATCTTTGTCTTAAACCGGACAACTTACTTAAGCAAGTTGTCCTATCAATGAACGAAAGCTATCTAATCTATGGTAATAATTCATATCCTGACGATAGAGATTTATGTATTTGCCTTATCGAAAGTGTGAAATATCTACAATGCCTCGTCATCTTAGAACACTTAAACTCGGACAATCCTAGGTACGCAAGGTAAAATAAGTACACAGGTACATGAACAACTTTATGTAATCATTCAAAGTTATGAAAAAGCTCCAGCCACCTCCTCCTGCACGTTTGTGGATCAAACCTAGGTACCTAGGTACGTACCTACCAGCCTTGGATTTCGCATTAGCGTTATCCCTCTCCCCGTGACTAATCCCAATATTGCCTAGCGCATAATTAGAAGCTTGCCTTCACCGGATCCCAGCAGTTTTATTAGCACGTTGCTCTCTAGGCCATCATAAAGAAGGTTGTCTCTTCTTACCTTCCTTCATTCATCAACAACTCGGCCATCTTGGAGTCCCTTTCCTCCTCTTCTCTTTCATTTCTCGCACCTATTACTACTCAAAGCATCTACAGAATTCGCTTTTTTTTTCCTTCGCGTAATTTCCGACACAATGAGTGACCCTCGCGACCGCGACCAGGTCGAGTCCGAGGACGAAGAGGACTTCAACCCTGCGCCCGCCGACCTCAGCGATGACGAGAACCAGAACGACGGTCATGATGCGGACGGAGAACGGAAGAAGTCATCTAGGAAGGCTTCACCTGCCCGC
Organism: Whalleya microplaca; assembly: GCA_022497155.1. Lineage (NCBI taxonomy): Eukaryota > Fungi > Ascomycota > Sordariomycetes > Xylariales > Xylariaceae > Whalleya > Whalleya microplaca. The sequence goes on along the minus strand of MU385735.1, from coordinate 266,750 downwards.
AATGGAGGAGGTGACGACGATGAAGACGAACATGATGGCGATGCCGATGGCGACGTAGCTGATGGTGGCGGACACGACGACGCCGATGAAGATGAAGAGGACGAGGATGACGAAGACGAGGAAATCCAAGTGAGTCATAGTGTTCCATCTATTCAATCTGCACGCTCGGCTTTGATCACTAACCTCTCCGCTCTAGGGTCATCGTCGCAAACGCCGTCGCGACCGGCTCACGCAATTCTTTGATGACGAAGCCGAAGTCGACGACGAAGATGAGGTTGAAGACGACGAGGAAGCAGCCGAGGAGAACGAGGGCTTCATCGAACACGAGGAACCTGGCGAATTTGGCGAGCAGGGTCGGCTAGACGATGATAGGAGACATCGGGAGCTCGACCGTCAGCGCGACGCGATTACACAGGAAGATCTCGAGAGGGAAGCCGAAGGCTACGTACGCAAATACGGTAACCGCCGCCCCGTGCGAGGAATGGGCGAGGTCTCTATAGTGCCCCAGAGACTCCTTTTGCCCAGCGTCGACGACCCGAGCATCTGGGGCGTGAGATGCAAAGAGGGCAAGGAGCGAGAAGTCGTCATGGCTATCATGAAGAGGATGTACGACAAGCGGAACACCAAGGATGAGCTCACCATCACCGCAGCCTTTGAGCGAGGTGGCCCCAATTCTGTCTTCAAAGGCCGCGTGTACGTCGAAGCACCCCGGTCAACCGACGTTGTGATGGCACTCGAGAATATGATGAACGTGTACCCTCACAACAAACTCACTCTTGTTGACATCAAGGAGAGGCCCGATCTTATGAGAGTTCAGAAGACGCCTACTCTAGAGCCTGGTGCCTGGGTACGACTGAAGAGACCTGCTAAACATGCCGGGGATCTTGCGTATGTTGTTGATATCACAGAGAATGGTCTTGATGCGAGAGTACGCTTCATCCCGCGACTCGACTATGGGGTACGGGATGACTCTCTTCCTATGTCAGCCGACGGGAAACGAAAGCGACCAATTGCTGGACCGCGGCCTCCGCAGAAACTCTTCAGTGAAACCGAGGCTCGCAAGAGAAACCCCCGCAATGTTTCGGGCAATCCCCAAACTCAGATTTGGACTTACAACGGTGATGAGTTCGACCAAGGATATCAAGTCAAGGATGTCAAAATTCAGCATTTACAGGTTACGGATGTGAACGCGTCACTCGAGGAGATTACTAAACTCACCATTGGAAAGGAAGATGGCGCCGAGAGTGTCGACCTGAAGTCTCTTGCAGCCACTCTGAAGGACAGCAGTGCGAATGTTACTTACCTCCAGGGTGACATGGTGGAGGTCTATCAAGGCGAGCAGAAAGGTGTCGTTGGCAAGGCTACCAATGTTCAGGCGGACATTGTCACAATGGAAGTCACCGAGGGCGATCTTGTTGGGCAGATTATTGAAGTGCCCACGAAAGGTCTTCGCAAGCGATTCCATATTGGTGACCACGTCAAGGTCATTAGTGGCAGATACCGCGACGAACTCGGTAGCGTTGTTAAAATTTCCGAAGACCGTGTCACGCTCATCACTGACCATTCTCGTGGCGAGATCACCGTCTTCAGTAAGGATCTCCGGGAAGCTACCGACGTTGGCGGACAAGGATCTCTGGGTCAGTATTCGTTACTCGACCTGGTACAACTAGATCCTGCGACTGTAGGATGCATCGTCAAGGTTGAGCGTGAGTCGCTAGTCGTGCTGGATCAGAACGGTGATACGAGACAAGTCATGCCCTCGCAAATTGCCAATAAGTTGCCGAAGCGGAAGCTCGCAGTCGCTGCTGACCGTAGTGGCTCTGAGATCCGGCCTGATGACGTCGTCAAGGAATACGGCGGCATGGCTCGACAGGGCAAGATCATTCACATTCATCGCACCTTCGTTTTTTGCCACACCAACGCAACCACCGAGAACGCCGGTATATTCGTATCGAAAGTCAGTAACGTCTCCACGGTCTCGGCGAAAGGTGGCCGTGTTAATGCTATGTCTTCTGGTCCTGATCTGACCTCTATGAATCCTGCCAAGAAGCTGAATCCGAACGGGGGCAGGGGTGAGATGGCTCCTCCTAGGGTCACATTCGGACGGGATAAATTGATTGGCCAGACTGTCACCATCAGGAAGGGTGGCTGGAAGGGTCTACTTGGACGTGTTAAAGATGCCACTGATACACACGCCCGCGTTGAGTTACACTCGAAGAGCAAAATCATCAGTGTCCCGAAGTCCGATCTTTCAGTTCGTGATAGTTTCACCGGACGTGAGATCAAGAACTATGAGAAAGGGCGCCCTGGCGGGTTTCTCGGGGCATCCGGAAGAACGCCTCAGGGTAACGGCTCCGAATGGGGTGGAGGAGGCCGTACACCTATGGCTTCAGCCTCGTCGCGGACCCCTGCCTGGAAGACCCCATCTGCAGGAGCAAGCGGTGGGCGTACACCCGCGTGGAACAGGGGTGATGGTGGTCGAACACCAGCGTGGGCTGATGGTTCTCGCACCGTTAATCCTTACGATGGAAGTAGAACCTCTTATGGTTCTGATAGTCGCACACCCGCTTGGTCTTCAGGTGCCAAGACACCAGCCCCTGATCACTTCAGTCACAGCTCGAAGACTCCGGCTTATAGCGGCGGCACTGGTGATGGGTGGGGCTCAAAGACGCCTTACGGCACGTCTGCGGCTACGCCAGGAGCAAGCGGCAACGACACTTGGGGATACACACCAGGGGCGAGTGGATCTTCGAATGCCTACGACGCGCCCACTCCCGGCGCTGGCCTTCTAGGTGCTCCCACTCCGGGTGCGATGAATGCCCCCACACCCGGTGCTTACAATGCGCCCACGCCTGGCGCTATGAATGCTCCTACTCCGGGTGGCGGTTGGCAAGGAGGATGGGGAGCCGATTCTGCTCCTACACCAGCTGCGGCCGCCCCAACACCGGCAGCCAGTGGCTTCGCTTCCTCGAGTGGATATTACGGAGCCCCTACGCCGGGAGCTTATAATGCGGAGACGCCTGCCGCGGGACCCAGATACACTGACGACGATTAAAGAGCGCGTCACTAAAAGCAGAGGCATGGGCGGAGTGTCCGGTGGTTTCAGGGGTTTGAGATTGGCGTTCAATGTAGGCTTAGAACTGGCATAGCAGGTTTTTCCCAATCGATGTTTTCTGTTATTACGCTATGCATGCATTCTGGTAACCTGAGTTCAGTCATTGCGAAGTTGCGTCAATACAGACTATCAATGGCATTGTTTGCCCATTTCTAAACGCCACCTTGGGATAATATTTACTACGGCTTTGTATGGTGACTGGGTGCTAAAGGACTATGAATCAGATACACTAACAAGGCCTTTATAACACTCTTCTGCCATCCGATTCCTCATCCCCTCTTGACTTATATCTACCCAGTGCTCATTCCCATAATGCCTGATCTAATTGTAACGTCTCTTTTTGACTCTTCAACCTTGTCAGATAGCGACTCGAATAAACAAGCCCCGATATATCATCATCTGATTCACGGAGAAATCGAATCCGGGAGTCATACCTAACCTAGTACCATCCAAAAACACAGCAAAAACAAAAGCCAGCACGAACATATCTAAATCCCACCAGAGTTCTATATACACATTTTACTATACTAGGTCAAAACCCTCGTACCTCTCCCTCTCTCTCTCTCTCTCTCTCTCTCAGTCCAAGATGTGCTACGTCCAGAACATCCACACGTCCGAGCACCACAACCTGCTGAACCTGGACGCGGCGGAGCGCGAGCGCCACGCCTGCGACCGCCGGCGGCCGCGGGACTCCTTCGGGGGCGAGTGCACCCTGCACGCCTGCTGCCGCGTGCACTCCGAGATCGTGATCCGCTGCTCGCGCGCGGAGCCGTGCGGCGAGCTGGACGCCATCGAGGAGGAGGTCTTCGTGCCTGCGCCGGCGAGGGGGCGGGGGTGTGGGGGGATTCTGTACGCGATGGGGTTGGGGGAGTGCTGGCCTTTTGGTCTGTGGTAGATGAGGCGAGTTTGGCTGGTTGTGTGGCCTTGCGAGGTTCGTGGATGGGGTTCATGGCTAGAAAGGGGGTTGAGCGGTACACCGGAAGAATTTCCGGGTTCTGCTGAGGGGGTCGATAAGCTTTTCTGTAAAGCTTTTGGGTACAAGCAGAACTGTCTGGGGCATCAAGGATTATATGGTGCTTGACGCAGATGGTGCTGAACCCGTAAAATGCTAGGTGTTCCTAGGTGGTACATTGCTACCGCCCCTAAGTATATACGATAATGAAACAAGCATCAATAAAACTCTCGTTAACGACCGGATTCCTCATTGTTATAATCTTAGGAATATTTTGGTAGCACTCTGAATATTACTTACATGAAAACAAGCGGGAGTTCAAGTTTACATAGTGTATGTAATAATGTATGTAGTGAGGGTGGTGAGTTGTACACACTTTCTCTTTTTTTATACCAAACCTTTGCCACATATAATGCAACTATTTGACGAGTAATGATCACAATGTAAAGTACTGGAGAACAGTTCCTGGATCTCTAGGGAAAGAATCTAAGAAAGAACACTTACAAGTTACATCCGAGAAACAACCTATAGAACTGTATGTTACGCAACATAATACTAGTTTCGATACAGATCTATCATTCATGTGCCAACTTTCCTGTTCAAGTATCAGCTCTCCTTGGTAGAAAACAATGTATGTGTTATCGGTTGAACAAGGCTCTATATAAGGAGCCACCCCCAACAATCAAGCCTCTTTTCTTTCTTTTCGTAAGCCCCCAAAAGGTAAAATTTGTGTTACAGCCCAACTCGCACAAAGCATACACTACGGACACAAAACTCTTTGTTTCTAGAACTGACCAACGCAAGACCATCGCCATGAGTTTTCTGACTGACTTGATCAAGTTTTTCCAGTGGGTCGCGGACCTATGCCAGTTTGAGTGCGAATGCGACAACATTGGCAGCGCAAGCCCTGATGATGACAGTTGTTGCCCAGGAGGACATCGACCATCTTACGGTGGTCTCCACGGTTGTAGGTGCCAAGACCCCGACCGCCCGTACTGCCGATGTCAATGGTGCCGTTGTGCCTCTCATCTTGCAAATGGTGGTACCGCAGCAGGGGACCAGGCGACTAAGATCACGCGAGTTTAAGCAAAACCAGAGCATGAGAGGTAGGGTAAAGGGGGTAGGAGTCTAGGTGCCTAGGCGTAGTATTGCTACTGAAGCAAACTATGCTATCCTGTTTACACGGATTAGTTACCATACTATAGTTAGAACAATTAATTAATGAATAAAATACAAAAATGTGAGTTTCTGAAAATCGCCCCAAATCGTAAGTGATATGTGATATGTATGCTAGAAATATACACCAGGGTCCTACAGGTCTATTCAATATGTCTTTTTCTGCCTACTCGCGCCGACCTTACGCCCTGTTAACAAGTATACGTCCAGGGTGCATGTTCTCATTGCAGCTCGGTGGTCAGTCAATATAAAAACTCGCCGACTAAAAGTCCAGCGTAAAGGGGCAATAAGCTCTTCTACGTAACTTTTACCTATTAGCATCTATGTTTTATAAAGGTTACTGTGCCATATGTAATTCTTCATCAAGGGGGAAAAAGGTCCCAAGACCTCTGGGTTTAACGAAATCACAGCAGCAGTTGTAAATGTCAATGGGCTCACACTCCCTCGATGGACATACATAAGTCACACTAGTCATAATCTCATCGCTCGCATGCTATTATCATGAAATAAGAGGGAAACCCATTATCGAGCCCAAAAAGCAACAATCCGGTCGAAATCTTCCGTCGTCAAGCTCTTTACGTCTCGATCCTCCTTGGTAATCTCCTTCCTCAAGCGAGAGGCAACCCTCAGAGCAATGGAAGCTTTTTGCGTCTTGCCCGTCGCCTCGAACAACTTGCCCTTGAGGAACGTAGTGCGAGCAATCTCGTTCCTGTGTGCACTCGGATCAACAGACCAGATGTCTAGCGCCGCGTTGATCATACAACTAAGAGAAGTCAGTGAAATGGTGAATACTGAGTTGGGGATGGCAGCACTTACATCGCCTCTTCGTTCCGGCCTACACGGATAAGGTGTTCGGCAATCTTGTGCGTAATATTCGCAGTGTAGAAATCTCTCTCGCCAACCGTCGCTCGCATGTGGCGCCACGCTCTCTGGTGGTATTCAAAGCTCTCATCCCATTGGTCTTGCGCAGCACGGAGGTTGCCAAGTGCGTAGAGAATTAGTCCAGTCCGTACAGATTCCCTATCGTCCTTGCCTAAGGCCTTTTCTCTGCCCGCTAAACTATCCAGAAGTAGCGTGTTGCACTCCTCAAGCTTACCCTGCGCGAGTAGAGACCAGCTTAGATTCGCCTCGCCTGACCGGGGAATGTAGTTGCCGAGAGCTTTGCGGATCCGTAACGCCTCCTTGAGATCGGCTTCGCCCTCCTCGTACCGTCTATCCTGGATGCGTGAGATCCCTCGCTCTGCGTAGGCAAGGTACAATCTCTCGTCAGCAGTTCCCAACTCTGTGCAGATTTTGGAAACTAGATCAAGAGAGCGTTCCTTGTAAACGCGGCTGGTATCGAAATCGCTTGCATCCATGGCGATAGCTCCTAAGCAGAAGTAGATGTCTGCAAGTAGGGAATCCCGGTCCGGGTGTGCTGAGGATTCGCAGATTTCGCGAGCGGTGTCGAAGAAGCCATCAAAGTCCTTTGTTCGCCCACGCTCTTTTTGATACCTGATAATGTTAGAGTGAAAAGTAAGGAAAAAAGTTGAATATCATATACGCACCATGCAGCTTCATTCAGTAACTTTGCAAAATGCAAGCTAGTGGCCTCGGAGGGATCTGGAATAGATGGCCAGAGCTGATGTATCTTTAGGACATGGGGGTAAATGGCTGCACAGACAGGCCATCTTCCAACATGTAGCCTACCCCCAGTTGATTTGGGCTGGGGTAGTTCTGGCTCCTTGGATGGCTTGGGCATAGCCGACGGCCAGTCCGCCCAAAGAAGTCGGACGACCTCGTCGAACATGAACTGTTTCTTCGTGGCATCCATTGTCGCCAAGATTGCATCTTGTACAATGCGATGTACTGATATCTGCTGCTTCTGTTTATCTCTTTGGATCAGAGATGACTGCAAGAGATCGGCTCGAGCTTCAATATAATTGCTCTTCTTGAATTGTGCGCCATCAGAGAGCAGTCCCACTGATGCTTCCATCAACAAGTCTTCTCCAATGACGTCTGGATCAAGAAACGAAATTAGCTCCAATAGCTGTCGAGCATGCGGCTTCAGCTTTTCAAATGCCCAAACAGTGGATAGGGAGTGACGGTATGTGACCAAATTGGTGTCGAATTTTGTCTCGTAAAGATTGGCGTGTTCTTCGCGATCCGTATACAGCTCGAGGAACTCTGACAAGGTGAGATCCTGTCGACGGATAATACCCGCCATCTGAGAGATGGCTAAGGGAACGCCACCAAGCGCATCAGAGATCTTCCGCGCTATATCATCTTCAGGCTCGTTGAAGATGGATGTGAGATGGTTGAATAAGGAGAGGCTATCTTGCTGTGTAAGTGGACCGAGATCCAGGCCCGAAGGTCTCCTCGTAAACATGCTTTTAGCCAATGGGTCGCGGCTTGTTACAAGAATTGATCCACTGCCTTGTGGCCAGTAGTCTGCCAGGATCATTGGGTCATCTGCGTTATCGAATATAAGCAGCCAGTTCGCTTCTGAGCTAGCTTCGCCGGGTTGAACAAGCTCGTCCGAACCTGATAGCTGTTTCCGAGGATTGGACAGCCATCCTTTCACAATTTCTCTGCTAACAACCTGGCTCTTGCACTCAGATTCGTCTTCCAGCCCCAGGGCCAATGATATTTGTTGGTAGTGGTGGTCGAGTTTCGCAATCTCGTCCGCCACGACCCAGAATACTGCATCGAAGGAAGACTTGTTACGTCGGGTGAACTCGCGGGCTATTTCAGTTTTTCCAATCCCGCCAAATCCGCAGAGTACAAATTGTCGTAGACCGTTGCCCGACGCTGTCACTATGTTCTTCGAAGGTAAGAGCTCGGCCGCAAGACGCTCCAAGATATCTTCGCGACCTTGGAAATCTTCATTTGCCGAATGCGCGTTGAGAAGGAAACATGGCAAGTTGAGGGTTTTCCGAATGACAGCGTTTGGTGTGGTTGGATATACCAACTCGAATCCCGAAAGAGATGTCCCTTCTGTTGCTCGGTTTGAGGGCCATCCTGTTGCATTGTTCGATGGCCATTCAGTAAGTTCCAATTGCTCGACTAGTCGATGTTAGTATGGTCACTAGGTGAACATAGATCTAAAGCTCGCCTCTGAGTGGCATTTCGCTCATTGTGGGCGAGTAAGCGCTCATTGTTGCGTACTGATATTCCTCTGAGACTATTAGCACCATCTTGCAGCTTTTCCGATACCTTCATACATGACTTACGGCCTTCAAGTCGAAGTTCAGCAAGATGTACACCATCATGCAAAGTCTCGTAGATAAACTTATTGAACTCAGGTAAGCCTTCGCCGCCAACGCTCTTGGTAAAAATACATGTATCGTGATGATTGAGATTGAGGCCAATAACTGTTTCCATGGGAGCACGAGTTGAGCAAGCTTCACGGTTGACCAACTGGAATCTGAGTTAGCATTCACAGTGCCATTAAGGGTTCGAGACTGACTTGTTGGTATTTTGAGCGTAATGTTGTTGAACTATTCTTCGTTTCTCTTAGTTCATAGACAGATAGTATAGGGGTCCGGAACGAGATCCCTTCGAATCTATCTGCGAGGTCGAGCAAAATGGCGCCCTCTTGCTGGACATTGGCGTTTGGAATCTTCAGGTTCCTACCAGTCGTTGCTTCAAAGAGGTCTCTAAACCGTATAAAGCTCGTGGTCTTGTCGCCATAGCGGTGTGGAGTGCTTAGGAAGATAACGCCAGCTATAGCGTTGATAATTGGTCCATACCGAGGAAACTGTTTGTTAGCGACGCACAGAGCCTGTTTAACTACGATTCCACCTAAGCTATGGGAGACTATCACAAGTGGTACATTGGTGGTCTAGAGGAGGTGTATCAGCAACTGCGATGACAGCTCTAAGGGAACGAATCTAGACTATTTTATTTACCGGGTCTGGGCCTGACTGTGACCGCGCATCATGTAAATGTTGGAGAAAGTCGTAACCCAGCATCAATATCGACTCCCATGAAGGTTTGGTGCCAGCAAATGGTGAAGCATACTCATAGGAGAGGATGCGTGCCCCAGCGCCGGAACCGGGTAGAGTTGCCAACCATTCTGGGCTAGCAAAGGGCCAGTTCTCCGGTGAGGTGGTTCCAATGCCAGGAACAAGGACAATGCTAGATTTGAGGATAAGCGGAAGTATTCAATTGAGGCTGGCGGCGGATCTCTCTTACTCGACGCCATGATGAGAAGCATCAACCGAATCCTGCAGTACCCGAAGGTGGCCGGTGGCCGCGAAGCTCGTCGTTGTGGCCATGACTACAGCCTACGGAAGAGTAAGGTGTTCCGGGGCGAGAAGAGAGCCGCAAGGAGAAGGATTATGGTATGTAACCTAGGTGTGTACATGGACTTGGGGCTGCGGGGTGGGGTGTGTTGCATCTGTACATACATGTACGGCATCGGCCCACTTACAACCTTCACGTAATATACTACCTACTATACATATAGAGATCGCTAGGTAAGCATTGGACTTTGCCTCACATCTAAAGCCAATGACAGCACTAACTAAACCTGTCAGAACGACTAGAAGAAACCTACGGGTAACCTATCAGCCTTAGGTCCGTAAGACTTCTGTGGGGCTGCGTTAACGCTGCTCTCGCATCTACACCTTGATTGGTTTGACTAGTAGCCCTCAGTTGCATGGCTTCTGCACTCGAAGGGGCAGTGCACACTCATCGGCTAGTCCCGCCTCAAAACCGTGTTAATCCCTTATGAGATTGCTCATTACTGTAGCTGTGTAGGCTGCTAGGTATCTAACAAACACAGATGTTGTCATATGATTGGGATTTGGGGATGGGGATGGGGATTGGAAATGAGCTAAGAGAGCGAATACCAATAACGTTGTTAGGAAGCGAACTTAACTCGCTCTATTACTTAGCTACAGCTATTGGGATTGGGATTGGTATCTCGATGCTATTTACTTTACAAACACAAACATTAAAACGACAAGATCACACAATATGACTTGGGTCCTTCTCGCTCTGACTACCCGTAATGTTTCGCCTAACACGGCGGCATCTTTTCCAGAACTTCATCCACCACCGCCTCAAAACCTGAAAGTCCCATAGATAGAAAACATAGGCAAATAGAGTGATTGGACCACACAGGACGAAAAACCACCAAAACCTTACCTCGTTCTGCCCAAGGATATCAATGTTCATTCCAAACAAACTGGAGCAAAAACTGAGAGGAATGAAGAGCGTCGCAAGCAGAGTCAACTTCTTGACTCGCTCAGACTGTTCAATGGCTTTGTGGGATTCCTCGATCGCGGCTTTGTTCATGGCTAGAGTTATGCCTCTGGTACACATTGTTGACAAGTCGATGCAACGAGCATGGAGTTGTTCATAATCTTCCAAGAGGCCTTTTGCTGTAAAGGCACTGTCGGAACTACTGGATCCAACGCTCTTGAACGACTCGGACTCGGACGTTTGCCGGCGTGGAGAGCCCATGCCGAAACCCGGCCGCACCGCATTTGTCGCCATCGGACTTTCGGGTCTGCTTTCTGGTCTGGCTCCATTCCATCCGTTCCACCCTTGACTACCTCGCTCGGCCAACTTGCTGAGCGCACGAGTACTATCTTTCAGCTGCTGCGCATGTCGGTTGAGAATGTTGGAGAAGTATTGGAAGTTGACCACCGTATTAGCCGGGACTCCTTCGGCTATAGCGGTTATCTGCATTTGGATTCTGGACTCCATCAGGTTCAAGAACTGAACTTCCGAGAACGCTGCGTGCGCAAACAAAGGGATGCACATGGAAAGCGGATCTTGGGGCGCGTGACGGGCCAGATCGACAAGCGCGATCAATGAATCGTACTGTAAGGGAAGTATAGCTGCGCTTTGCTGAATCTCGGCCGAAGTGTTCGCATCTGGATCTAGACGATTCGTGGTCGTTCGAAATGCCATCTTGGGATGATATTGGAGGACAGGCAGTGGTGTAGCCTTGGATTCGATGTGACTTGTCCACGGTCCCGGAGGAGATTGTTCCAAGGGTCTACCTTGGTCCATCCAGGCAATGACTGAATGCGCATATCAGCTAGTGTTCTTCTCGTGGTATGTAGCGCCTTCTCTCACCAGCCCAGCCTCTATCTGTTCTCGTGATACAGAGTGAGATCCATTGTTCGATCACAGAAAAGGACGGACACAGTGGAATACTCGCGCACTAGGGAGTCTCCGCAACAGACTTTAGTAGAACCAAGCTGTTGGGTCTTGTATGTTGCGAGCTCAGCGGATTGATCTGATCGTTGCGACTGAAGATCCTGTCCGCCAAAATCATCGCGATGAAGAAGGGTGTTTACACAGAGTCGAAATATATTAATTGAGGAACTGGCAAGCGATGGAAAACTGTATGCATGCCTGTCAATGCTCGCAGAAAGGAAATCCATGTGTCGCCTGAAGAATTCCGGATCGATGTTGTATTTGCTCCCCAGGACCGACACCCACGAGGGCGATATGAAGCCTCGAATAAAGACCAACTGACCCGAGCCTCCTGTTGGAGGAAATGTGGCGGTAGAGAAGTCTTCATGTTGCTCTTGACTGAACCCTTGCACATCCCATTTCCTCTTCCCGCTGTTGTACACTACAACTAGATCGTGAGGCTGTTCGGATTTGGAAGCGAAGATGTTCGCATCTTCTTCCGGTTTCGCGGAATTAAAAAGGGTGCGGTCTTGTAGCATCCATCCTCCGAGGTCGACATAATTGTTTCCCGGGAAAGCAGAGGTGCTCGAATATCTCCTTGAGAGCGAGATGATTGCTCGGGTGTAATTTTCAGGCGTGACTGTCAGAACAAGGTTTAGTCAGACCGTGTGTTATAGACACGGTGATGGGATGAGACCTTACGTGCAGACTTTCTGCGCTCCATGTTCCAACTATCGTGTCTCCAATACCTACCGTTAGCATACTGGTAGCGTACTTAGCAATATGTAGTACAGATGACAACTCGCCGGCAATTTGAGCAGCGGGGTGGACAATAGGATTATTTAGGTAGAGGCACACCATCGGTAATATTCGGTCTTTACCATGGCAGAGAGTGAGGCTGAATCCTCATCCTTGACTTGATGAGGATGAGACCATTTGTGGCCGCCGGCGCAAGCTCTTGCTTTTACGCCAATGCATCATACCAAACCAAGAATTCGGCATGGCCACTAGCCATAAGTTCAAGGTAGGAATACAATTAGAACTCAAGTCTTCCAGATAAGTGACGAAGATGATGGAATAGTCATTGAGACGGAGATAAGTCACAGGAAAGACGTCGCAAAGTCGCTGAACCGTCAGATACCTACCTTACCCACAAATAATATATTAGCGCGCCACCCCCAGTTCCTGTGTAAGAAATATCTGGCACTATGTTACTCCCATCACCTTTTGCCCTGTAAGCACTTTCAGCTTATACATATAGAAAAGTAATTCTTTTGTAAGACGCGAAATTAATAGAAACGATAGCTTATTTATAACTCCGCTGACAATCAGGGGTTAGGGCGTACATATGGTACCACATTGTCACACATAGGAGGGGTACTATCACTACAAACATACGCAGTTCGTACATCGTAGTGTAACAAAAGCTTGTCTGCTGATAATGGATTGGGGGCTGAATTCAGGTTGTATTCTAAGTGGAGATATATCATTCAGGAATCAGGTGTCACGTAATCTGACGGTTAGTTCAATTTTGCTCAGATTAGTACAGTAGATACGCCTCCACTTAGAATACAACGTCAATTCCGCCCCAATCCATCTTCTTGAACAAACGACTTCAAGTGAGCTAACCAAGCGAATTCCAATAGCATTGTTAGGAATCGACCCTAAGGTCTAACAGAGTTTGTACACATTAGTTTAGCAGCAATTGGCATCCTCTCATTGCTTGCTAACTACGCACAGGACGCCGATGTCTCTTTACTAGTAGTAAGGTGTTTGCTCCTCTGCCAGCATACTAGATCGGATGATACGCAAGGTAGGCCTTAATAGCCCACAGTTACAGTACATTGCAAAAGCTTCTGTTGTACTCGGCATTAGGCTTGTTTGGCAATTTCAGTCATCCTGAACCAAATCATCCGATGGTTTTACACAGATAACACTACAAGTTGAAATTCACGACCCGAATCACGATTCAGATCGCATCCCTCAATTCGCTTCCGTCACTTTAGACCAAAGTTAGCCTTCATTCAGTAATCATGGCTTCCCTTGAGACAGAGTAAGTGTCCTCCCGCAGAGACATCATCCTTATATGCCCATAATGTCCATTAGCATGGGCATTGTTATTATTGCATGCAGTTGCAGACATGGGGGTAGATATCCACTGTAAACCCCAAGGCTCACCGAATTCACACCAGCTTTCCCGCAATCCGTGCCTGCATTTTCGACATGGACGGTCTTCTCATCAACACCGAAGACATAATAACTCTAAGCACGAACCAACTTCTTGAGAAGTACGGGAGACCCACATTTACCCGGTCGATTCGAGCTCAGCTCATGGGTATCCCAGATTCGACAAATGGCGACGCGTTCCATGACTGGGCAAAGTTGCCTATTTCACGCGAGCAGTTCGCCCGCGAATCGTCTGAACAGATGAGACTGCAATTTCCGAATTGCAAGCCACTGCCCGGCGCGGAAAAGCTTCTGTCCAACCTCAGCCGTGCACGTAGTGCTTCTGGGGACAGAATAGAGCTGGCGTTAGCATCTAGCACTAAGAGCAATAGCTACGAGTTGAAAATTTCGAGTCCGGAAACGAGGCGGCTGCTTAGCTTTTTCCAGCCCGACAGGCGGGTCCTGGGTGATGACCCACGAGTTCGAGAGGGTCGAGGGAAGCCAGCGCCTGACATTTATTTGGTCGCATTGCAGGAGTTGAACTCGGCGACAGGCCCTGGCAAACAGCACATCTTGCCCAACGAATGTTTGGTCTTCGAAGATAGCGTGGTCGGAGTAGAAGCTGGAAGACGTGCTGGGATGAGGGTTGTTTGGGTACCGCATCCAGATGTGGCAATTGAGTATCAAGCGAAGCAGAAAGAAGTGCTGGCTGGGAGGACGGGATTGATGGAGGTCGGAGACGGCGGGCAGCCGGGAGGTATTGATGACGGCTGGGCTGAAAGCATACCGACTCTGGAACACTTCAAATATGAGAAATACGGCATCGATGTGCCGTCTTAAGAGAAAGAAAGTTTGTATGTGAACATGCGCCTCTTAACGGTGGGTGACAACATATCACAGCTCGACGAGCATAGTCTCCCATTCCAGGAATAGCTTGACCCTAGACATAATGGGCGCTCGATATTGGTCAGAGTCAACAAGGAACAGCGAACCAGGCAGAGCAAGATATATCATCTCATATTAGGATTGAAACCCAATGCTAGGTATGAGAATGGGCACTCAAGGGAAGAACCTATTCTCCGGACGTTTGAGGCCCAAATGCTCCCGTAGAGTTGCCCCTTCATAGTCCTGGCGGAATATGCCACGCCGCTGCAATTCGGGTACCAGTCGATCAACTACATCGTCAAGACCCTGTGGTAGAAAAGGAAAAACAACATTGAATCCATCCGAACCTTCTTCGACGAGCCATTTCTCCATTTCATCTGCGACGGTCTCTACCGTGCCGACAAAGGCGAGACCGGAGTACCCCCCATATCTTTGCGCAAGTTGACGAACAGTCAGGCCCTCCTTTGCAGCTAATTTTATAACCCCTTCTCGGCCTGACTTACTAGCATTAGTCTCGGGGATCTCTGCTGGCAAAGGGGCGTCAGGGGGGAAAGCTGAAGCGTCGCAGCCAAGCGCAATAGACAGCGACGCAATGGCGCTGTCATAGTGCACAAGACTATCTAGCTTCAATCGCTTCGCTTGGGCCTCTTCGGCAGTATCCCCAATAATAACGAACGCAGCTGGCAATAGCTTCATATCATCACGATCTCGACCTGCTGCTTCGAGCCGCCCCTTAACATCCGCGAAGAACGCCTTACCCGCCTCAAGGTCGCGTGGCGCACAGAAAACCACCTCAGCCGTCTCAGCTGCTAGCTGGCGCCCGGGTTCCGATTGTCCAGCTTGAACGATCACAGGCCATCCCTGCGGCGCCCGTGCGATGTTCAATGGTCCTCTGACCTTGAGTTGAGGACCTTTGTGATCCAGCACATGCATGCGTTCTGGCTCGAAGAAAATGCCACTTTCGACGTTTCGCACGAACGCATCATCGGCAAAGCTATCCCAAAGCCCCGTTACAACATCGTAGAACTCACGGGCGCGGACGTAACGGTCGCCGTGATCTACATGCTCGTCAAGGCCAAAATTCTGTGCCGCGTCTGGATTAGCCGTCGTGACGATATTCCAGCCTGCTCGGCCGCCGCTTAGGTGGTCAAGCGACGCAAACCGTCGGGCGATGTGGTATGGCTCATCGAACGTTGTAGAGGCAGTAGCAACAAGGCCGATGCGCTCAGTTACAGCCGCCAGACTAGACAGTAAGGTAAATGGTTCGAACGAAGTTACAGTGTGGCTTCGCTTTAGAGCTTCAACGGGCATATTCAACACGGCCAGATGGTCGGCCATAAAAAAGGCGTCGAACTTGGCCTTTTCCAGCTTCTGTGCGAAGGACTTGATGTGCTGGAAGTTGAAGTTGGCATCGGGGTAAGCGCCGGGATATCGCCATGCTCCAGTGTGCAGGCTCACCGGGCGCATGAACGCGCCTAAGTGTAGTTGTTTCTTTTTCTGTTCGGCCATGATGGATATATCTCTGTCCTTGATTGCCGGGATGCCGTGGCCTTGGGAGCTTTATAGACTAGCCCCGGTCCGTCCGGATCGGCTTATAGATCGTGGGGATGTCGCCATTTATGAGGGGTATGGCGATACAGCCAATAATCTAAAGCCCGAGAGACGGCTACAAGGCGGGCGTTGATTCTATCTCCGCTCCCACAACATCATTCTCTTTTGTATTTATAAGCGACACATTGATATCTGCATCACCTGTGCTCAGTATAATTGGTGCCTTTTGAAAGTGAGCATTGGTAATACCTACCATCTAGCCGGCGTTTAGCACCATGTGACCATTGGTGCAACCACACCTAGAGTAACGGGTTAGCATTGGTCATTACGAAAAATGGGTTTCAAGTGTTATTGTTCTATTGCTATGTAAAATGTTCTTTTGATCTATTGCTCATATATTTGGTACTTGCGGTGGCATCACCTTGCGGCTCATATCATCAATACGACGTCTAACCAGGGCATGAAAACACAATTGCTCTCCATATGCAATACCACGAATAAGCGTCGAAAACTATGAGGTATTGGCAACTCTGAACAGAAAGCATTATACTATAAACATGTTTCGGAAATTACTGAGTGAGGTGTTATAGTATTATAGGAATCTGTTGCCATACCTATCGCAGATTTGCGTTCGTGAGGTCCACATCTAATCTAGGAAGAGGCTCTGATTTCTGTAGCGATTTACGCCTCAGAAAACTGCTGAACCTTACAGACAAGACTCCTTTCTCCATGTTATCAATCAAACGGGAGGTTCGAAGTCTGAAGTGCCGCAATAGGAATCATTTGCTGGGATAGTGAGATAGATATTCATCCCTCGCAGTATAACGCAACCCACCTACAACTCCCACGGTCATTTCCTAGAAATCCCACAATCTCCACCTACGTATTTCGCTTACACACGCTAACATGGGCTCCCATACAAACTAGTATGGGGGCCTTGTGTCAATCAATGTTGACCCCAGACATTAAGATCTCATTCACTTTATTATCACAGTGACTATAGCCTCAAAATTACTAATACTAATACCAGCCGTTAATTAACTGACTTTAATAGTATTTACAAAGAAAAAGGTACTTTTATTTAAGTGTATTATCCATATAAATATATGTATTTTTAATAAAGCTAGGCGGGGGAAGGTACTTACATTTAAGCGAGGCTTATATATAAGTCTAAGTACCTCATAAACATCACCATCAGCCAATACAAAAAATACTTCTTCTTAAGTGAGATATACATATAAAATAAAGTACCAATTGTATTGCTGTCTGTATATATTGACCTCCATATTATTTTGTATGGGTGACCATGCAATTGTCTGTGCGAAATGAGTTGTGGGATTTCTAGGAAAAGACCGTGGGAGTTGTAGGTGGGTTGGTATAACGGTGCGTGTAATACTACCTTTAGTAAAGTCATATCACCAATAAGTTAATAGGGAAGTTGTTTCAACCAGTTTTAAGTTCCGAAATAAAGAGCTAAATTTACGTCAACGTCGTAGATGTCCACATCTTCAATTCATGATCCCAAATGAGGATGTCCCCTTGATGCAAAGTTAGAGTGCCATTCTCTTGGCCTTATAGCTTGGCAGTTTGGGAAGTAGCCCCAGATGAGGGTCAGAGGTCCCCTGTAGTTTCGATACCCAACGAACTAGAACCCTTCGCTTGTTGTCAGCTACCCACTGGTCTTCAATACAACTTCAGACGAGGTTAATCTCTTCACACGATATATGAAAAGCGATTTCGAAATAAGCATGTATATATACAGACTACATATAACAATTATTTGATACGGTATACACGCTTTCCTTATATTATGGTCAATTCTATTGGTATCTAACTTTCGTTGTACATCTAATCCATACAGTCTGCTGTTGTGCAGCCGAGTGCTTGGAATCTCCAATATGGCCGCGCTTTGAGACGGGTTGAGGACCTTGGAAGAGCCTCATGTTAGCGCCAGTCTTATTTTGAGAGCACCACTAGCTAAGCAGAATGAAAACTTGCCCAGAGATCTATTAAGCCGCACTCAGGTAGACGTTCATCTCTAATTCTATCGCGTTTGAGGAGATGTGGTTTCAGCCAAGCGGTCCTTCGCGCACTGCACGTTGCACGTCAAATCTGGGCATACCTGAGGCTTTCGTGAAGATTCACAGCTCGGTTAGCTATGCCGATATGATAATGGGGAAGCTGGAATTGTGCGAGTGATCTTCTGGTTCTATGAAAATCAAAGCGTATAAGATCTTCGACTTTTCGCTCATCTCTTCATGGTTTTCTCTGGCTTTTTTATTCTATTATAAACCTTTACTATACACAGCCAGGTTAGTATCTAGGGCACTTCCTTTCCCAATTCAGTCGGCTCAGAGAGTAACATACTTCTGAGAGATGACCTCGGGACCCATTCCCCCTTTGTTTGCTCTCGTTTCTACTCCCAATAGTTCCCAGGAGCAACCAAGAGGAAATCATCACTAACTCGTAACGTGTAATAGGTTCCTGTCTTTCACTCCTTTTTCTCTACCCACTCACAGCTGTGCTGTCGTTCAATTCTTGGCCATTACTGAGTTCAATTATCACGCTTCTTTTACTCCATTGTTGGCCTAAACTAAGCCACCTATTCACGACTTCACGTCAATTACCATAATTTACGACCTCGCCGAGCACCATATCTTCATCAACATGCGATTCTCTGCTGCCTTCCTCGCTGCCTCTGCAGCCTTGGTCCATGCCGGTGTCTTCACCCAACAGAACTATGATGATATTTCTATCTCAGGCGGTGTTGCTGGAAACGCCGAGCAGGAGGCGTTAGCGGTCTTTAGCGCACTAGACACGAATAACCTTGCCAGCGCCGATGAGGACGACATCAACTTTTTAGATTCGGTGAACAGTATATGCAATGATGCCGAAAAACAGGCGTTCAATCCCGCCATTGAGGCAGCTAGCGGCGAGGAAGCCGACGCCCTTCAGCGTGCCAAGATCAAGAACAAGGTCTTGAAACTCGAGGCTACCATGCTCCGTCTCATGATCGAGCAGGCTCAAGGAGAAGATGTTGCTGATGAGATTGCGGCTGAGCAGAAGAAGCTGAACAATAATATTCAGCAGGACGAGGATGAGGCTGGGAACGCCTCGACCTTCCTATCCTTCGATGCTACTACCGAATAAAGAGAACAATGAATTCTATATTTCAGAACGGCTTGTGAAGACGCCTAGCATAAATTACATCACAGGAACAACTAGATGCGAATGAACACGGCTTCGCCGTTCAGTGGCTGTGAGAGGAGCGAGGTGGACGAATTCGAGCATGGCCCCCCAATTACGTTAATACCAACGAATCAAATACAACAAATCCTTAAATTATTTCTTCAAAACACAATGACTTGCTTGGTACCGTGAGGGAATGCTGGAGTCAAATGAGAGCAACAGACCTCTCATGATATAATCGATGTAAGTCTACTAGGAAAGGGCTGTCAAAGCACGTTTTAGGCCTGGAGGTTATTCATATAGGGATTCATCTTTCTCCATGTACTATATTGGCAACGCCCCGTTTCCTACGATGATCGTCTAGTTCTCTCTGATTAATTTACCAAAGGGCCTTCTTTTCAGGTATAGGCCATTGCATGCCCTCCTATTGGGCTTATGGACGCCCCCGGCAAATATTATCACCACACCCATGACCCCTGCCTCGCTACATACGTATCACAACAGTAGGCAAGTCTAAACGCAAATTGACATGGTTCTTGAGAAGGAAAGCATCATCTGAAGTACTGGATAGCTCGTAGCCGGGTTTCTCTTGGCAGGGACGAAGTTCAAGATCAAGATGCAGTGTGGGTTAGAAGAGATGCAATGCCAACAAAAGACGTAGGCGTGCCGTGTATGCAAGCTAGGTCAAGTATTACTGCGGACACTACCAGCATATATGATTGTGACATCCATTCAAGCGAACCTTATAAAAGCAAGATTCTATGATAACCTAAGATGTGGCTAATATAAATATCAGGCCCTTCAGATCCTACCCAACTGTCGGTATCGGCATGTTCAGGGCCACTATGCTTTGAAATACCGGGTTGCCATATTTCTCATAATCTCATCTACCATCTATTTTGAGGAGCTGGGAGGATTTAGGTCATGAGCACCATTTTCGCCGACGCATCAGATTGCATAAACCCCAGGTTTCTACCCACCCTTGAGTCTAGACAGTACCCCACAATATAGGAAACAATATGGGGAATGCAAGCCATGTTTCCAATAATTCATGCCTTTTGCAGTTTTCAATATGGCAGTGATAATTGATTGGCTGAGTGTAGTTATATACCAATTTACCCGACTGACATTTTACCCGCTCGGTAGCCCAACCACCGCGTCTACAAAGGTCCATGTCTTTGATGCTACTTTTAGATTTGTATGAAATTTATCGTGATTATAAGAGACCCGACGATGTTGCTCTTCTATCTCAAGATGTCTGAGACTTTTGAAAACGATAATCTTCGGCCTCAGGTTATCAGTAACAATAACCCCTGATAGACTTCGACAAGATGAAGGTAGTCACTGTTCTTGTTGCTTTAGTGTCGGCTGTCCAGGCCCATTGTGAGTACAGGTCACTGCTATATATCTAGTTAGTCCCAAAGTAGCTAATACTGTAATTGTAGATACCTTCCCAGCTCTGGTTGCAAACGGTGCAGCATCAAGCAAGTGGGAGTATGTCAGGAAGACAACCAACTATCAGAGCAACGGGCCAGGTCCGTAGTTAA
This sequence comes from Whalleya microplaca, assembly GCA_022497155.1. Taxonomy (NCBI): domain Eukaryota; kingdom Fungi; phylum Ascomycota; class Sordariomycetes; order Xylariales; family Xylariaceae; genus Whalleya; species Whalleya microplaca. The sequence goes on along the minus strand of MU385735.1, from coordinate 246,034 downwards.
TCTTTCCTATATTTACCTCGAATAGCGTATGCCATTAGCTTGTATCCATGAACTAACTGGACCGATGTCGTGAACAGTTACCGATGTTAACTCCGAGCAATTCCGATGTTATCAGTTGGCTCCGGGCAATGAGGGGGCGAAGACTATGTCTGTAGCTGCTGGATCAACCGTTGGCTTCACAGCCGATTCCTCAGTCTCCCACCCTGGCGTCCTTCAGTTCTATATGGCAAAGGTTCCGGGGGGCCAAACCGCAGACTCTTGGGATGGGTCTGGTGCAGTATGGTTCAAAATATTCTCCCAGGGACCTAACATTTCCCCAAGCGGCCTGACGTGGCCTAGCCAAGGGGCAAAGCAGGTCACTGCCACTATCCCGCAGTGCATTCCTGCCGGCGACTACCTCTTCCGCGTAGAGCACATCGCCCTTCACAGCGCTAGTGCTGCTGGAGGTGCCCAGTCTTATATATCATGTGCCCAACTCACTGTTACTGGCGGCGGTAGCAAGACACCTAGCAACCTTGTCTCTTTCCCCGGTGCCTACAAGGCAACAGATCCAGGTTTGATGATCAACATTTACTACCCTGTCCCCACGAGCTACACCGCACCTGGACCGGAGGTGTTCACCTGCTAGATTCAAATAAACTTTTATGAGACTTTGCTGCTACCTTCAGACTTAATTTGATTCTCTTTACCGGTAGCATAACGTTCCTGATGACCATAAATTCAGACAGATCATATCCCCCATAGGAAACTCTGTCAAGAGTACAGTCTAATTCAACTGTCTCAAGGGGCGACAGCTTACACGCCTTGTATGATTTCTATTTTTATCTAATACACGCCCATTTCGTGGACATCCATTCCATATAGCCTCTCGGTGGATCTATTGCATTTGACCCTATCGTGGAATACGCTCTACTCACTCTATTTAACACGTTGTTGGAGTGGGGGGAATAACTTACAACTTCTTAGAGGTTGGCCTTATTGATATGACGCCCTGGATATTCTCAGGTTGGACTATCTGACACAACTGATTTTGGTGACATTGAGAGTTATACTCACTGGGGATTGGTTGTTCTTAGCTGAAAGCACCTGAATGTATCTGAACACTCTGCACATAGGAATTGTATATTACTTGTATGTACTCGAGTATTTCGCACTATCTTAATTGTTCAACATGTTTAAATGTAGGGAGCCTTTAACTATTGCATTGTACTCAATTGTATCATTCATATAAATAACCACTATAATAATGAGGCTGCGTTGATTATGATGTGGTAATTTGGTTAGTCAAGCTTATTGGATAATAGCTTTTTATGTGCTATGTTTGATCAATATCGGTACCCTAGTTCCATTTACTGCTATTGATAAAAGAACAAATTTCAAGACTATGTATATCTGATGCTTTGAATATTACACTATTTAAAAAAATTGTGGCCATTCTTCCATTCCTGGTTGGCTGGCGTGAGAGACGGAAATAACATAAGTATCGCCTTCTCTATCCCAGCATTGAAGTGGGGGGAGATTACGCTCATTCTGCTTAAAGCTTATGAGTTCAGTAGCGATGTTCTCGAGCTCGTTTTCAAGCATGTTTACTTGTTCTAATGTCGAGAAGTACCTATCCTCGATCGCCAAGAACTCTTGCCACTGCGGATAGCTCCAGTTCAGTCCTTTATGTTCGACATACTCCTCGCGAACTATAGAATACTTACGTTTCCGTCTGTCTAGCCGTTTCCTAAGTGGACAAAACAGTTCAAATTTGGATTCAAACTCCGAGCGAACAGCATTAATGAGTTTAGGCTCAAGCGCGCAACCCGTGTAGTGAATCTCATCATTGGACGGGGCTCTGATGCTGTGGGTTTTAGAAAACGGGCAGTCAGAGCCATTGGTAAGGCACTTCACCTTCGACATTAACGAAATACTCCTTGTCGGTGTCTCTCCTGGTACATACAGCTCCTCGGATATCCAGCTTTCCCTCCTAAGGGTCGGAAGGGACCGGTATCGCTTGTGTAGCTTCCTAGCAGGCATACCCGCCTGACCAACACCGTAAATTACATTTCTCAAATTCGAAATCCTATCCATGTTGTTTCTTTGTAGTGCGTTTCGTGTCTTCCTGGCCGCCAAATGTGAAAAGCTCTAGGGCGAAGTACGAAAGTTTGTACACCAGAGGCTAATATAGCTAGGCAATTACAGATGGTTGGAGCACAATAGCCCTGTCTTGCATTATGTATGAAATAGACAAAGAAGCATTGTCCGAACAGTCTTGTTGTTGAAGATCTAGTCAAAATAACATATCGGATTCTTTGAGCCCATACAAAGACCGGCTTGGTTAGGTATTGGGACAAGGCGTTTGTCGATGCTACTTTGTAATTATATCCTGACAAGGCATTTCTCGAGTTAATCATCAAGTGAGTCGAAGAGCGTGGTAACCTAGGTGAGAGCGATTGTAGCACCATCTAAAGCCATGACCCCTCCCGCAAGTCTAGAAATGGGCCGCCCGTTGACCTTCCACAATAAGCAAAAATGCTCTGAATAAATTTGCAGGGTCCAGTTGAATATCTACTCAAGCAAATCAACCGCCTTCATAAGCTTTAGAGGAGTACCAGGCGAAAAGCACCAAGTAAGTCAGAGATATGTAATATGTGCGCTTAAATCCAAACCCAGGTACCAATAGCGAGGTGAACCGGATTTAAAGATTAATAGCAAGCCTAGGTGGCTGCCTCTAAACGCCGCTAACAGTCACGGTTAACGTGAATCTTTAACATCCTGACGTAGAATGCTCATTGTTGGGTGATCTTGTGCTTATAGTAGAACGTTAGCTTGGGTTGGTAAAGGCGTGGGCAAAGGCGACGTATATCCGTATCGACAATACGGTAATGTTACAATAGATGAACAACTTGATAATGTAGGATGAAAACCAGCTGTTTCTTTAAGATCTCGGTAATGTAGCAGAAATTTGTGGTTGAGTTGGGGCACCAATACGATGAGCTTCAGTGAGACGTTCACAACTGATTTCGAGACCTCTTGCTTCAACTCTAGCTTAGCTACTGTATATGACCATTTGTATCTTCTAGATTGCAGAGTTTAGTGCAGTATCTCCTACACCGGCCTTTCCGCTGAACGAAAAGGCTCTTCCAGCAAACTCCTAACACTCCATGCTAGCGCATGTGGAGATGATACCAAGCCGAATGTCTATTCCGCGAGTCAAAGATTGGCTTATATGCTCTCTTAACATTCGCTTGTAGATTTTGATTCTGACGAATGGATGCATGTCGGGTCCACAACAACTATCAGGCTATAGTCGTTGGCATACCTCTTATACTATGCTAAGAACTGAGCTGGATTTGGAACTGTCTTCACTGTCGTAGGAATAGGACACACCCCCTGCATTTATTTCTGTGTCATTTCATAAAGCCCAGCTTCTTTATCGCGGACATGACTGATTGTAGCTGCTTCAACCTCGACGAAGCATTTTCTTCCAATATGTCGCATTGAAGTTTGAGCATCTGATTATGCTTGCTGTTTCTGCCGTGAGCCGTTCTCTCTGTGACCCGCTTACTGAGTTCTTGGGTGTAATCAACAAGTACCGAGGAGATGTGAATCAAGAGGACGGTCTGCATGGCTGACGAAGACGAACCAGACGCGACAAAGTTGCCAACCCGAAGCTCCGGGATGTGATGTCTAGGTTCAGTTTGATCAGGGGAAGCTACTGTGAACCTCGTACACGTTCTGGCTAATTTGAGAAAGCCCCCTATCACATCAGTGACTTTTGAATGGCAGGATATAAGGAGATTAAAGACAAATATGTCGATATCGTGCGCGTTCTCTTCTAAAGTGGAAAAAAGGACTTCGATCTCATGAGGTAACTCCACGGCGTGAAAGCATTCGGAATCCTGGCAGTTAGAAGGCTTTGGTTCGTCGAAGATGACTTCTAGGACTTGGGGATACAGGTCTATCAGGCCCTGAGATAGAGTGAATAATTGTTCCAGGCATTGTCGTTGGTTGAAGTTGTGAGTGATCCTATTAATGAAATCCTCGAAAGGTTGCTCCTTAGGCATGTGAATAAGGGACTGGGGAAGTAATTTGAGATACACCTTGTCGATTTCGACGGCTAAGTTTGCCAGCTGATGGACACATGTTGATCTCGGATCTAGTGCGGCTGCTTCTGTCTGGCCGACCTCCTGCGTCACAACGATCTGAGGCTCCTGCAGAAGATCCGTCGGAGTTACTATTGGATTTTCTAACGGGCTTTCGAAATCTAACGGAGGCCACTCGAATTGCATGTCAATGTTGGAGTCATATGGCGATTGAAGCTGAACATGACTCCCACGTGCGCGTCGAACGCTGGGTCCAGCTGGGCTAAACACGCAGCTAGCACCGGCTTTTAGGCATCGTGAACAGGTCGCAACACCGGGCTGCTTCGGACATTTGAGTTTCTGTGAATGGCAACGATCACAACTGGTTCTAAGGGGACGTGACATGTCTGCTACGATGATCGATCGACCGACCTAAGCACGCCGAGGTAGGGTAGCCACAAATAGGTAACTTATTAAGACGGGTCGGACGGATAATCTGATTGTGAAGTTGAAAGAAACATGCAAGCCTAGAATGCTTACATCTGACATTGCAGCAGTACTACGTACATACGTACATAAGTACGCCTCTTGAGGCTTGGCCTGCTTGGGAGTCTAGGCGTGCTGGCGCGGGGGATTCTCCACTACATATCCAGCCCCTGTCCTTCCTGTCAGGCTGGTTACCGTTCAAGTACGAGGTAGCCAAGATACCTACATGCACACATGAGGTTGCAGTACAGTAATCTAGTGCATAGTAGAGGGCGAGACAGGATTGGTAGGAATAACGAGCCGAGCTGCCCGGCGCATATACTAAACTGTGTACGTGTATGCATGTACGGATCTTATTAAAGCTAGATATCAGGGCTGAAAGTATGGAGAATCGGTATCATACACTATTCCGAGGGGGTGGAAAGGGCACAATCCCCGGGTCCATAGTTGGATGATCCCCGACATTGATATGATATCTCATGCGCGTTTAAGCGGAACTCCATCCGTCCTACTTCACTACCCAGCTATCGCCCGTGTTGATTGATGCATTCCAATGCTGGTTGGCGGGATACGATCTGCTGATGAACGCCACGCACACACACGAACATAGCACCAACGACGCCAAATCGGCATCCTTGGGTACCTACATTGATGAGCATACAGTAGGATGAACATAGATAAGCTCTGCCCCGTTTGACCGGTGTCAAAGCGATAAATTAGGCCTCATAGGATTCCAGCCCACGGTAGACCGCACATGTCTCACTCTCTTATCGGCAAACCCGTAGACTGCTGGAAAACGCCTCTCGTTTTTTCCTCACTTTCCGCCCTGGCTGCCTTGTTCCCCAACTTCTCGCTCCAGTTAATCCCCCCTTGTATCGCCTTCGACTGAGGCATTGTTCAGCGCTATTGCGACATGAACGTCCAAACGGCTTAACAGCCAATCACTTTTGATGGACCTCAATACTGTTCGAGGCCTGGTTGCGGCTCTAGTCGGGACATATGCAGCCGGACTTGAATACTACACCAAATGGCAGCGCCGAAAATGGCAGGAGAATCACTATCGGACCACTACCAAAGGTACCCTATGCGGCGGCAATGCTTGTGCTCTCAGCACCTCACTGAGTGTTTCTGGCCGCAACATTAAAGAAGCATTCGACGGCGGAGCCGACATACTGGGTGATGGATTCATTCATGGAGATGGTGAGCTCGAAATGCCCGGTTCCGTCCACCCATTTTAATCAATGATGCAGACATATGTCGTGAGACTCTGCAAGGCAATCTTGAATGTCTCCAAGAGCACATTTATATTCTGCGAAAAGCAACACGTGATGGAAATGGCCCGCTTGGGCTCTATGAAGCATTATGCATCTCGGAGGCTGTTCGCGTTTCCTGTTTGGCCGCCTTAGCCAAACAGTATCAACGAGTCGCCGTGGGCCGCCTGGTGCCCCGCGAACTACCTGGATCCCAACAGCGAACGCGACTTTCTGTCGTGATACCCGACGAGGACACGGTAAAAGCAGCCAACGACACGATTGACGATTCTCAAACGACGTACCACACAGCCAATTCTCAACTCCAATCCGAACCCCCGTCCCCACCACCCACTCCGAAAATGATCCCTGACGATCTCCAATCAACTTACACGTCTATATCTGCATCTGGATATGGACCACGGCCGAAGAACGGTGTGTTTAGCGTCTTCTGTCCTGAGGCGATGAAATACCAAGTCAACCCGCTGAAGATGAGGCCGAGGCAAAACACCTGCAGATGCGGCTATGATTGGAATGGCGGGCACACCGAGGACAAGGCGGCTATGATGGTGAAAGACGGCTTCCACATCACACCTAGGTTTCTAGGAAAGTCTCATTGCGAAGGCGGATTCGGATGTGTGTTATGCACATCGAGCGGAAAGACAGAAAAGTACGCGAACGTCGAAGGTTTGAAAACCCACATCAATGCATGCCACACAAAATGGCAAATGCTTCACGACCGGGACATGGCGGGACGGTAGTTAACGGGGGCCATTCAAAAGTCAATTGGTCCTGCGATTGTCGCTCTTAAGTGTGTTCGTTTATCTTGGGCATCGAAGATGTTATGTATGACGTTAATTGTAAGTGTACTGGGTCTGTATTGTTTCAAGATACCCAGCAAGGACTTGTCAATAGGCAAGAGAAAATACAATTATACCACAAGGTCTTGAGTAATCTACGTACCTCGATTTAGTGATGAAGGACATTGATGTATTCATACTGAGTTACGCAGGATGCATTGAGCACTTCGTACGTAGAGAGAGTGCAGCTATGTGACGGAGGACTCATCCGCTGTCTGTAAGTCGAGACCCTCCTGTTCATGATTTCGCCATTGACCGCGGACTTAGGTGCTTGTGAGCAGACATGGCGGTTGTCAAGTACTGCTTACCTCGTGAGGTAGCACTTAGATCGATTCGATCACCTCACGTATAGTTTCTGACAAGGAGTTAGAAACTATTTAATTCCCGTGGGCGGGGGTTAAATGTGAGGTTTCGCAACCACTATGAGAAATACTATGAGAAATCAAGGGACTTCCAAAATATACCTCTAAACAGCAGCCAAATAGAACTCGAACATAACCGGTCCCTACATATATCGATTACCTAGTGCTCAATGAATGACGTTCATATAGATCGATACCCTCGAAGAATTGAGGCGGATAGAGTTTCTTAGTAGCTTGTTCATGTAGTATTGGTGATGCGAACCAGCACACCAGATAAAGGACGTTTGATTTAGTAATCCATCTTCATATGTGGGTTCTTGCGGAGATCCTGTTCCCCCGAGTTGCATTACGGACCTGGTCACCACCAGTATGTACCCACATCTCAAATACCCGGATCAAATGAGAGAACCGTCCGGTCCATGATATTACCAAGATTTCTTGAAGTAGACTGCTTCAATGAAGAAATTCAGGAGAGTATATAAGACCGCCTTTCTGTGTAAAAATTTAACATGGCAAGCTTTCAATTAAATGCAACCTGAAGCTCGATATGGCGGATACAACGACCCTTAATGCGCCAGCGCGTCCACAGAAGAAGACCGTCTTCGTCACCGGCGCAAATGGTTACATTGGCTCAGCAGTGTGCCGAGCCTTCGTCCATGCTGGATATCACACATACGGTCTAATCCGGCGTCCTGAATCCGCAGGCGCCCTCCTCGCCGAAGAAGTGATCCCCATCGTGGGCTCCATCTCTACTGAGCCGGGCTTCCTCAACGACCTGTACCAGCACAGCAAGACCTTCGACGTCATCGTCTCGTGCACAGAGCAGTTCCCCTTCGGTGTGCACTACGAGGGCATTCTCGCCGTGCTCCAGAACCTAGCGGAGTCCTCTAACAGGCAAGGCGTGAAGCCCCTCGTCCTGTTCAGCTCCGGGTGCAAGGACTACGGCACGACGGATGTGCACGGCTCGGCGGGCCTGGCGCCGCACACCGAGGAGTCGCCTCTGCATCCACCGCAACTCGTCCAGGAGCGCGCTTCTTTCTCGCTGAAGATCTTCGAGCACGCGGATCTCTTCGACGCGGCGCTCCTGCGCCCCACGCCCCTGTTCGGTTATAGCAGTAGCTACTACGCGTTCATCCTCGGGCTCGCTGCCGCTGCGGCAGCGTCCGAGAGCCGGAGCCTGGAAATCCCCGCGGACTTCAACACGATCATCCACGGATGCCATATCGACGACTGCGCGGCGGCCTATCTCGCCTTGGCGGAGCACCCGGCGCGGGAGGCCGTGGCGGGTCAGTGCTTCAACATCTCGGGGTACCGGTACGAGACCCTCGCGGAGATCGCCTCTGCGCTTACCAAGGAGTACGGTCTCTCTGGTGGTGTGCATGAGGGCGCTCCTCTCGCGGAGGCGTCGTTCAGTAAATTTGTTTTCGGGTATAGCCAGTGGGTGGGCAGCGCTAAGATTCGCAAGCTGACGGGCTGGAGCGATAAGCGGATGTTGCTCTCGGAGAACTTGCATGCGTATCGTTTGGCGTATGAGGAAGCCGAGCGAAGGGGTGATGAGGGCGTGTTGAGAGTTAAGGACCGGATTAGTAAGCTCACGGCGGCGTCTGCCAAGGCATAGTGTCATGCGAAACTTGTAAATGCAATAGCAGTTCTATGCTCAGTAGGGATGGCGAAGAGCTAGCTAGCGATTATGCCTGCTAGCAGTTGACAGGCGAAGGGGAGCGATTTTAACGTCTACTACATAGGATATTAAGTTTTGCTTGATTTGAGTATCTACAAAGAACCACATGGGTGCATCGTGAAAGATGCCTTGCCAAGAAAACTGATAGAACTAGGTACACCGTACCGTAAAGTAAAGCAGCACTAGAGTCAAATAAGAAGGCGATAATTTTGACTGAAAATGCGTTCAAACTATCTCTCTTCAATGTATCTGATTGGATCACGACTCTAAACAGAGAGAATCAATTACAGGACACTCACTAAGCAATAACGAAGAACAAGGTATAAAAGGAGAGAGATAGAATGCAGGGTGTAGAGGCATTTGAAAGTAAGAAAAGCGGTACGAAGCTACAACAGAAACGTCGCGGCGAAAAATTGAAAGGCGTTAAAATGAGAGAAAATATTTATGAATGCTTGGTCGTCGATTCGAATACGAGACCGTCCCGTGTATAGAAATGCTATGGCTATGGGAAGAAGAAGCAAAAAATCCATATGGGTCATGGCTATCTCTATGAGAAAGCGATGAAGCACATGCAGAAGAATGTGGTCTTGTTCACATTTATTAACCTTCGATAGGGCACCAATGGATTCGCTTCAGGGACATTGTACCTTTCCGTGCCTGCTGAACTTGTGGTCAAAAAGTTAGATAGGAGATATGAATGCCCATGTCTGCGTCAAAAGCCCCTTCACCCCTTAGAGATTTTCCTCAGGTCATTATCATATCATCCTTGACATATAGCCGATGACTCGAAAGCACTTGTAAATTTAGATTTGATAGCTAGGATATCGCAGTTGTGTAAGCTATGACCCCTATCTAGAAATGGAATTCTCCTAGAGTAATATGGATCATACACAGCAAGACTTGCTACGTCCCATCTACTTTTTAACATCTAGCCAGTTTTATGTGTTCAATCATAGTCTGGACCGGTAACTATAAGAGCCTTTAGGCCCTTCTGCTACCTTGATTATGTATTTAGATCCTCGTATATAAGACTGTAGCGTTATCCTTTCCCGCCTAGGCCTTTTGACCTAGTTTCTATCCCACGACAATAGCTCAAGTCAGTTGTTATTTTATTCCCTCAAACCAATTACTACCTTGTATAAGTGTGCTTCCTGTAGCCTCTGAATCCCCGGGACGTTGTGGTTACCTTAACCTCCGGATATATGAAAACAGTAGTAATAATACAGTAACCAGAAGGGGAAGTAAATACAGGCATCATGGACCGCAGCATCTTGTCAGATCTGCCGTTTGAAGAGCCACGAGACTTACCACTCCAACCAAACGTCTCTGTAAGCAGCACAGAGAATACCCCAGCGTGTTACTGACCACAATACCAAGAAATGAAACACGGACAACACAGCGCTCACCTTCCAATCCCATGTCCAGCGAAATGAGCCCATAGATCCATGCCTACGCGATGCTCCTTCGTGACTCACGACTATGGGACTATGGTGAAAAGGCGCCCCTAGATCAATAGCTGCTATGCTAATCAGGGGAACACCGACCCCTAGATTGACCATGAAAGGCCAACAGGGTCGAGCCAATGATATCATCTTGGTTAGGAATAAAATGAATCGAAAGACGAACCGAATAGAGTCTACATGTGTGCGCGAGAAATATATAGAGCGATGCCAAGTGAGCATAGCTTGTTGCCTCAGAGTCCCAAATGGACCAGTAGGGGGTGCCATGAGCAGTGGCGTATTGGTGATTGGGGACGGTGAATGGGCGATCGCGGTGGCATGATGATCGCGATCCGGAGATGCACGAGTGAAGCCTTCTTGGCTTCGAGAGAGCATCATAGCCTGTGGCCGATGCCGAGTTGTGCTAGAGGTGGGATATTTCTGGAGACTGTTTTGGAGGGTTGATTGGGGAGAATGGTCTGTCAGTGGTGAACTGATATCTGTGGGTCTTGTGAAGTCTTCGTCGGCCTCCATGTCATTCGGATGGTGCTTGATGGGATCAGGCACTGGTGTGCTAGGGGGCATGGGCGAGTCGAGGCTCTGTACCCTTCGACTATGTGGTCCAAGAGGGGGAGGACTTGTAGCTCTTAATCCTCCTCGTTGGCCTCCATGATTTGACTCATGGTTCATTACACTCAAAACCTCGGCCGCGCTGGGCCGGTCATTGGGATCAAGGGCAAGCATTTTCTTCAGTAATTGGTAGAGCTTTGTAGGTAGCTCGGGGCGCTCCCGTCTCTCATCGCGAAATCCTTTCCAATCAACGATCTCCGCTCGAAGTTGATCAATGTCCTCAAGCTCTTCCTGGATGGTATTGGCGCTGAGGTAAGGAAGTCGGCCGAAGCACAGGAAGTATAGAATCATGCCAAGCGAGAAGACATCAGACTTGGTGGTGAAATTCCCAAAATTTCCCCCGGCATCCCTCTTAAGCACCTCCGGAGCGCAATAAGAGATGGTGCCAGTGGTCCCTGTCGAGTTTCGTTCAGCATTTCTAGGCTGGACTTCGCCGAAGTCACTAATCAAACATGTGAGTTTGCCATTTTCGAGGTGAAGAAGGCAATTGCTGGGTTTCAGATCACGATGAATGTAATTGCTACTATGGAGGTATGTGAGACCTGAGGTTATGTCCTTGAAGAGCGAGTATATCTCCTCGAACGGAAGACCGCGTGGAGACAAAAGGACGTCGTGTGGCCGTTCAGACGTCCCTTTGGACCTGCGGCGGATTTGCGCCTTGAGCTGCTCCTTCGTGACTTGCCTGGGCTGATCTCCGATAACGTAACGTAATAAATCACCATGGTTACAGTACTGTTGGAGGATAAAGGCACAGGCGACACTCGGTCCAAATCGATTCAGCTTGACATCCTCGAGCCAGACGTGGCGATAGGACACCAGGTTGGGGTGAGAGAGTTTGGCTAGTAGCTCGACCTCTATCAACACCTTCTCCAACCAGGCGTGATCGTCTCCCACAGGCACACGTTTACAGGCGAAGTGTCCTAATGCACACCCGTCGATTTCGTGGCGGACTAGAAGCACGACGCCCTTGCCACCTCGACCGAGTTCCTTCTCCTCTACGAAGAACCTCGAGAAGTAATCAGGGCTGAACGCATCCCGTCTTATACGTGCACCCTCCTGAGGGGCTGGGGTGCTCGAAATGAACTCAATGTCGTCTACCTCTTCCAGTCTTCCATCGGCGACGGGCAAGGCGGGCTGTGTCAGGCGACGGATGGGGCTCGAGGGAGGCTGGCGCTGGGCCCGGTGCGCGCCCTCGTTATGGCCGGCCTGGAGCACACGAAAGTAGCTGGGGTCGACGAAGGATTCATGCTGGGAGGGTATATCGAAGTGTCGGTCAGGAGATGTCGGACGGAGAGACTGATGACAGGTGGGACATTCCGTCAGAGCTCGCACCTCGACTTGTTGTGACGAGGGGTCGCGGACAACAAGAGTGTTGTGGTGACGCCTGTGTTCAAGTTCCTAGATTAGTTGTTGTGACGTTATCATATATCATATTTGCTACGGGACGGCAGATTCGGTGAATAAGTAAAGAGAGTCGAGATGACGTACAGCACAATCTCGCGGCCCTCTCGCGATGTGTATGGAATCAACTCCATTGCGATCTAGAGGGTATCTAGAGGGTATCTAGAGAGTAAGGCTATGGGTACATGTAAGGATGAGAAGTCATAAGAACGTAGAATCGTAACTGGTCATTATATAAAGAAGTAAAGTCGCAAAGTAGTGGAATGAACAAATGAATGAACGAGTGGCCTCTCTTTCATTGGGCCAGGTGATGGTTTTTTGGTTTTGTTTGTGTCATGGGTTATGATGAGTGGTAAGTATTGTGGTGAGTATTGTGTGTTGTGTTGATCTCGAAGAATTGAGCTGACAGCTACGTCAAATCATACGCTGCTCCACGGCAATTGTGGTCTTCACAGGCCGGATACAGATTACGGAGCATGTACTGTCTACATGTGTAGATAAGATAGGCGATAGCTCCGGTTGTGGCTGTGCTCATTATAGATAGCCCTACAGAATACATGTAGGTAATCTGTACCTGGTAGGCCTGCTAGGCAAGCAACTATGTACCTAAGGTATTAGGTAGGTAGTCGCTAAGAATATGTACAGGTACCTATTGGTTGGCATGTTATCAGCCATGGCGAACTCGTCCATATTCTAATGTGTAATTCACTTCACACATCTGTAACAAGTTGCGCCATACTCTTTTCTTCTTCATATTTATTTCATCAGTATTCACTTGTGATGAGAAGCCTTCAGATGCCTATAATCTCTATATCTTGAATATGAATGGCTTCCGATCCAGGTGAATTTGTAACATTATCATTGTTGTAAATCAAAGTAAGTGACACCTGCTCGAGTCAATCCAACTACTAAAATAGATCGCCTCTTTGAATCAAGAGGTTGTCCCTAATTCCATGGCTCTTCCACATTCACCCGATCAATCTCTCGACGAGACCCCTGAAACTTGATAATGGGCTTGAAGTGTCTTTCACTTTGCTCGGGGTTTCCTGCCTGAGTCTGTCAAACGGCTTCTGTTCAGCAATCTCGTCTTCCGAGAACCAAGCACCATGTAGACCATAGGGCACTCGTTGAGGTAGCTTGACTCTCGCAACCACTTCTTTCATACTTTTAGCATCGATGATCCAGAGCTCACTCGCGGCGCTGTCGTCACATTCACCTGAGTCATCCAGCTGTGATTCGTCAAATACGTACGTAAGCAGCCACCCGTCATCCTCGCTCGTGGCATTTTCGCGTGGCACGAAGCGTGGTTCCTGTGCAAACCAGCCCTCGGGCATTTGAAAAAGTTTTATCGGATCATTTGGTTCGGCGCTGTGAATCACCTCGTCAAGGCTTCTGACGTCAACACATCCCTTGATCTGCTGTGGCGGGTGAGCAGTACCCCGAGCAATCAGTGTGACTACGTCGATCTTGGCGAGGCAGTCGATTTTTGCAGCTTTGCCCAGTGCAGCAGAGTAATACGAAGAGGATCCCGTACTACAACCATATACGTAACGAGCTGCGCTCATGGCGTGGGACGACGATAGACTCGGAAACTCAAATGGGATAGCCGACAGAGCCCATTGGTTTCGTATCACCGGCGTCTCGCCCAAGTTGTCTGCAACCAGAGGGAAGCTGTAGTAGTAGAGTCGGCATTGCTCCTCCTCGACATACTCCGGCGGCACAGGTTTCGGCACAGGCGGTGAGATTGCCCCAGCACTGTACACCACCGAGGCTGAAGTAAGACGGCAGACAAGGAGATGCACGCATGTCTCGGGTCTTGGCAATGTCGAGGTCGTCTCCCAGCAGTTTGCCGTATGAAATATAACGCACGGGTTTGTCTCAAACCATTGGATCTTGTCCGGCTCGTATCTAGGGAAGACGCCATAACGCGATCGCCCGGACGGGTCGTACGCAACGACCGGTTTTCTCGTGATGCTGTTCATAGGATTCAGAGATAGGGGAAGATCCATGATTACCGTATGATGAGCAGCAACCCCAAAATCGTGCATCATCTTCGGCGAGCTTATGCCGGGGATGGGAAGATTGAATCTCGCCCCGAGGCCGTGCCCTTTTTCCGAGAACGATTTGCTTGATGGAATTATCGAATAGTAGACGAATGGCTTGATGAATATGGCGTGGAATGAGATGAACTCTTTCGTGACAGGGTCAATACGTGGATGGCCTGTCGTCCATTCCTTCATGAACCCAATAACGCTCTCTCCCCCGAACCCGGCCCTTTTGCATTGGCTACCTTCATTCTCCGACTGTCTACCATTATACCAACCAACGGTCTCGAGGCTAGGAAGCCGAAATCTCATCGGGGGTCCGCTTTCACACGTTGCTAATGCCCTGCCGTCATGATACAGGACTCCAGTATTAGCGACACTGATCTTCTTCACAGTTTTGCTGGATCCCGGAAGTCTCGACAAAAGCACGAGAGCCAGTGTCCTAAGAACGACCAGAATGATCGTGAGCAGCGAGGCACTAAGCAGTGTCGCGATACTTGGCAGGAAGGGCCGCTTCAGGTTGTGATTGTCCTTAGCATTCAGGAAGACGTCCGTCAAGACATACTGGTTCACAAATTCCGGCATAACAGCTTGCCCCTTCTCTCCACGTCTGAAGAGTACCCCACTCAACATCCCATCGCCATCAAACCAGTGTGCATCTCGGCAAAGATCATCATTCGTGATGGGATTTCCACCGTTACGAACATACTCGCCTCCGATGAGCTCGTCCGGGATGTGTCCCGTATACGTACATCGTGTGAGTGACCTAGTTCGCTTAATTGGAGCGAAGTTTCCAGATAGATATCTATGTCCTGTTGTGAATATGCATATTGCCAATTGGCTACTCGAATACTTACGGGTGCGGGCTGCGAATTTGAGTTTCCATAGCTTGAATAGCCCTTCCAGCATACAGCTTTCACGCAAAGTCGCCTTGCGAAGAAGCAGGTATCTACCCGTATATTTGACAGACTTATCAGTATATCAATCTGGGTTGGTTTCTCCGGTTGCATCCGAATCATCAGTATCAAGTATATCTCATATTTCGCGTCGTACAATTTCATCATTTTTCCTCGCTCGGGCTTCTGTAGCTCTGTGGGAATGGTATGACGACATGAAACAACAACCATACAGAACTCATCTACACTACTACGAGATCTATCAGCCTGGTGAAACGGTCACAGGATCGTCTATTGTGCATGGAAACTTCAAATCGTCATGAGCTTCAGCTAAACTCAAATTTGGACAACTTAGCCCTTTGATGGTGCTTGGGGATCGACATTGATGACGCCGCTTGACCGTCATGGTATGGCACGGCCGAGCAAAGCGGAAGAGCTCCCGAGAAACCAGTCAGCCAGTGAAGCAGCTTTTTTCAGGTTCTTCTCTAATTAAAATGAATAATGTTCCTGGTAATGGATGTTCAAGATATCCAGGGTTGAAGTTGGAGAGAGCTAGACCTTCCTCGTATGAATATTATCATGTTTATCGCACAATCTCACCACCTTCATCATAATAAGTCTGTGATCTCTTGGCCTGGGAGCCAACTTTGGCTTTGTACTCGCAATATTGAGAACATTTTGCCAACAATCAAACGCCTCTCTATTTCTACTCAAATATATCACACTAATAAGCTCTGGTAACTCTGCTGAGACAATTTCCGCCTATATATTTACGCAGTCCTATCAACCCTGCACAGCCTAGCTGCCTAGGTAGGTTCTCTTTGTTGGGTAGAGCCGCAGGGAGCTTCGATGTTCGACATACTAAGGGCGCACCCGCCCTATGGGTCTTGCAAATATGCAGCCAGAAAGCTTATTAGCTGTTAGTTATTCCTGAGCTTAAATCTCTCAGAGCGTGCTATAAACAATACCTTTTACCGTTCGAGAATGACATTGGTGAAGGTGGCATATCCGAGACCTAGTGGGTATCTGGCAAGCAAATTAGTGTCTTTCTGGGCTGCAATTCCATGACACAATCATGGTTTTAGTATTATCCTATTCGCGCAGTATTGGATGATGAAGTCATTATTTATACAGCGATAGCAGCTTTTTAGGTTTATTCTCCAGCATTCATATACCGTGCCATCCGTTCTCCGAATACCAGGGCTGACACTCATCCATAAACCAGCGACGAGAGCAGAAGCGAGAAGCCGGGACGTATTCTATCAACACAATAATGCTATATATAACACCAAACAAGATGTCTGAAACTGGAAATCAGGCCCTCAACATCAATAATGTTGTTGGTATGCATGCCAACCTTGAAATCACCAATCATGGTTCCGATTGGTACTTCACGGTATGTGCTGTGATGGGGCTCTCTACCCTGGTCCTCATGGCTCTCGCCTTTACAAAGCCGCAGTCCCATCGAGTATTCCATTATATTACCGCAGGAATCACGGCTGTAGCCTGCATATCATACTTTGCAATGGGTTCAAACTTAGGCCAAGTCCCTATTCAAGCAGAATTCATACGCCCACTCAGCAAGTGGGTGCGGGCAGCGGGCACCCGGGAAATATTCTATGCTCGGTATATCGACTGGGTTATCACTACCCCTTTGCTACTTCTTGACCTACTCCTCACTGCTGGTGTTCCGACACCGACAATTCTGGCAACCCTTCTCGCCGACGAAATCATGATTGTCTGCGGTCTAGTCGGTGCTCTCACTCGCACTTCATATAAGTGGGGGTTCTGGACATTTGGAAGTAAGTAATACGCGATGCCATTTCTAACCCTTCGCGCCTCTGATCCGTGAGCAATACCCTACTATCGGGTATATGGGGGAGTAGGGAATCCTTGAGATAGGTTGTCTTCTGGTTTATCGCCAAGCTATCCACACAAATACTAACTCCATCTACTACAGTGGTCGCTCTCTTCTTCATCGCCTACGCGCTGTTATTTGACGGACGCAAACACGCCCAAGCCCTCGGTGACGCCCCCCGCAAGTGTTTCTTGCTGTGTGGCTGCTGGCTCATCCTGCTGTGGTTCCTATATCCTATTGCCTGGGGCCTTGGCGAGGGTGGCAACGTCATCCACCCTGACTCTGAAGCCATCTTCTACGGAATTCTTGACATCTGTGCGAAGCCAGTCTTTGGCTTCCTCCTCATCTTTCTTCACCGCAACATCAGCCCAGCGGACATCGGTATGCGCATCCGCCAACCTGGACAGAATACTGAGAAGTACTCGTACGCCCCCCAGCAGAACAATGTCCATCCCGAGGGCCCTGGACACAACGTTGCCGCTACTGGTCACAACCCCAATGCTGTCTAAGCTCCAAGATATTGGTATATATCTAGATATCGTTAATGACGCGGCACACATCGGCGCTTGGCCATTCATAATCAGCAAATGGCCATGCACGGCCTTATAATGTCTTTGAGATTATGAGTTCTGGGCATTGACTCGTTGAGATGAAATGTCTCTCATCCATCCTCAACTGAAATACTGTCACAATTATCGGCGCTTTTGGACAAAATTGGTGTTACGATCCAAACTAGCTTGCTATCTTCGTAACTGAAGCGGAGAGACGTCAGTGGTTGCGTAATCAATGTAGATTCAGGAGTTTCACTAATATGACAGAAATACCCATTGCAGTAATGCGTCTATCGTGATTATGTGTACGTAAGCCACGGATATTACCTGCTCATTCTAGTTATATGTTCTGTAATCAATAGGACGTATGTATCTTATTGTATAGAGCCCATTCCGAAGACAATGCCCGCCGACCAAATTACTAAATTTTCATGTACCTCCGACAGAGATAGTACTCCGGGCGACCAGTGTTGTTACGAATGGAACCTTACTTCACTTTAGCCATATTATCGACTTGGAGGTCTATGTTGGGAACTTCAGTCAATGATATTCCTGCGAGCAAGAAGTTGTAGACGTAAGAGATATGTATGCTATTGATCTCGATGCGACGTGGCTAATTACACGGTGAAATCGGCTAAAAGGACGGTGGTCGATACTCAGACTAGTTACCTAGCGCCGCAGTACTTTTTGACTGACAACTGGATGTACCTTTCGAATTTTCTCCCATTTATTTAGGTACCTAACGCTTGTTACTTTAAGGGTACCACTTTAACAATAATTTCGATTTCCCTGAAGCTGTTGAATTTACTGCTGCGAAGCTGCCGGAACAGTCGTTGATATTAGATTAGATTAGATTAGATTAGATAAGAGATCGCGCGCGCTTGAATTTTATTACAGTTATAAAGGAATCAGAGCTTCTTAAGTGTTGTCGTTAGAGGTGGTTATTAAACGCGTCGGCAGTGCTTAGTATAGCTCTGTGAATGCTAGAGATGGTACATCAATTTGCTAGTAAAGTATACTGCGGGCGAGGTATATCCACTATTTCGATATCTTTAGAATTTCAAGCTTAGACCACCGTGCTTTTAGCCGATTTCACCGTGTAATTAGCCATGTCGATCTCGATGTTTTGAGCTTCTTCATGTTGTAAATCGAATGTATAGCTACTACAATTTGAAGTAGAATTCAACTGTACATAAGTCACCTACTTCCATCCACCAGCATTTCTCCCAGATAGTGCTCTTCTTTTAGTCAACCCAATATCTGCAATAGCATCTAGAGACAAGCCATTGCCCTCGAACAAACTCCCAGGTCCAAAGTTAGGCTCGCCGCCCAATGTGCCAAAAATATCACCAATGTAATTCGTCGGCTTGATGCCCCGGCCATACGTGACATCCCATTCGGACACGATGCCTTTCACGATCTCGACGCCGGCCGCGTAAAGGTTCTGGATGGCGATGTCGAAGCCGTTCTGGTCGAGAAGCCGCAGGTGTTGGAATGCACTGACAGTCGGTGGTGGGCGATCGAAATTGGAACCTTTTGAAGTATTCATCAGTAATACATTCGACGGATAGTTGACGCGACATTTGGTTATGGTCCGCACCGCTCCGCATAACGATAACCCGTGAGAAATCAACAATCCCCCAGATAGCTGCGCGCATCAGCACCTGTAAAATTGCATTGTCCTCCTGAGCTGTCATGCAGTACGTGATCTCGCTCTATCACATTCGAGGGTTAGCCAATGCTGTATTAGTTAGGTTTCAGGGGCATTTGGGAGCTTGATCTTGTTATAACAAATAGTAGATAGCCCCAAAGTTATATCTCTAGATTAAACTGCTCCAACAATAGACCGAATATGTAATATTTGGGCTCAGGTTGCTTACCTGGTTCGTCCAAAGCTTCGTCGTATTTTCGAACGCCTCACTCAGTAACGTTCCGGAGTAGTAGACGTCGCTGGTTGCGGTATCGCACTTGATGACACCAGGGGCATACGTAGCGGCAGCGTAAATCTGACCGCCGGTCTGGTATTTCGCGCGATACTTGGCAGTATCCGGTGAGTCACTCAGCTCAGCTCGTGCTGCGAGATCATATGCGGCGTCGCGCAGTGCTTCGTTGACTTCCATGACTTCCGTGCCGTAGAAGATGGTCGGATACTGATCCGGTAAATAAGCGCCGTACGCCAGATAGCCCGTGGTGAAGTTATTCGGCATCTCGCGGGCATCGAACTCATATTGCAACGCAACTTGAACTGAGAACTTTGCCAGAGCTACGCTACCAAGCGTGCCTAGCTTCGGGTTTATTCCTGCTATGCCGGCGGAAAGAAAGTACGTTTTTGTTAGGTCGAAGAGTCCAGAGAGCACGAACGCCATCATTGTCGCTGCAGCGTTGATTTCGGACTCACCGACAACTACTTGGCATACCTCGCCGTGCTCGTTGCAGTGGATATGTAGATACAGAGGCGAGACACCTCGAACGGATATATTGTTTGCGAGGATGTCGCCTAGAGGACTTGAAGACATGCTGTTATGCCATACTTCTGCCTCTTGGGTGAACTGCGTGGGGTCAACTCGATGAGTTAGTGTAAGGTTTTA
The DNA here is from genome assembly GCA_022497155.1 of Whalleya microplaca. Lineage (NCBI taxonomy): Eukaryota > Fungi > Ascomycota > Sordariomycetes > Xylariales > Xylariaceae > Whalleya > Whalleya microplaca. Next base: position 225,917 of record MU385735.1, on the reverse strand, counting down.
TGAGATTTTCGAGTCCTTATATAGGGAGATTTAGGGTAACTGGTAAGTTCCGTTCATGGCTTACCATACTAATGATAACTACCTTAGGCGTGATCTTCCCATCGCCCTGCTGGTGTTCCGTTGGGATGTTGCTATCATCTAGACCTAGATCTTTAACGGGAGCATTCGTTACAACCGCCCCAGTTTGAGTCCAAGTCATCAAAGTAGCTACAATGAATTTGTAAAGAAACATTATCCAACGCAATAATGAACAATATGTTATTAATATGAAGTTCACAGGCCTCGGCGTCGGCAACACGAAGCCCAACGTCTCGATGTTCGTGGTATCCCAGAGCTACTTCGCCCAAATGGAAAGTTCTTCAGCGGCTTGTATATACTACCATGACTACTCATCTGATAGCATGCGTTCATGATCACACTACATACTGCTGTGTCAAAAATGACTGTCTTCTCTGCAAGGTAGCGCGCTTGGTTGCAGCCAGTTATCACTAGCCACTACAACCTCAAGCTTTGCTAATATTTGCGTTGGGGTCTCAGGTCCTTTTGACACAGAAGATTACGGCTTCAGATAGTACAAAGAGCAATTTAGTAGGTAACGTATAAATAAGGCTCTACATACATCATATTTCTCTCATTGTAGAAGGGCCACTTTAATCACCGCTGTCATAAATAGCGCATGCCGAACCTACACCAGCCAACGTTTGGGAAACAGGTATTAGGACTACTTTCCAATGCGATACTGTGTAAGACATAAAAGAGCGGCATTCGTGATAGTCGAATGTAATCAATCCCAATCTTTTGTTCGAGGGATCATATGTACTACTGCAGCTCGCCGTCTCACAGCCGTTCATCTGGCGCCGTTATGTCTGCTTTGTGCAATGCCAGGGTACAACCTCATCTTGCTTGGAGTTCCTGTTGTGCTTATTTCATGAACCAGCTTTCATTGTCCGGTATGAGCCTTATCATGACCAAATATCCAAGATGCTGGTATTCGTGTCAAACAAAATGACGAATCTAAGACCTTTGATGTTGTCCGAACTATTACCTTAAGCTTTTCAGTACAAGCATATGTCCAATCAAATTATACATCTCTAACCGCTCCGGAAAGACACAACCAAATCCTTGGATCGGACGGGCACGGGCTTGATCCCGCTTCTCTCGGTAAATCCGTTTGGGACTACTAAGGGTCAGATATGGAGTGGCCTAGCTGATTATTCTGTATTCTGCTGAGACATGACGATTTGCACCGTTTAAGACAAATCGCAAACCGTTTCAACGGCAGATTGCTTTTAAGGGGTTTCCGAAGCCTCCACCGTCATTGCATTTTAAGATCATGTCTTGAAGTACCCAAAAGCATGATGCGTATCGTTTGTGTCACAATTGTATCCTGTGCGATCTACGCACGGGGCCTTCTACGATGATAGTATGAAGCATAGACAAGAGTCTGGAGACAGTTCTCTCGAGTAGATATACGATGACGTGATATCCTCTAAGAGACTGGTAAGGGGTAAATCGATAGCGCTAGTTACCCTTAAGGATAGTAACTTAAGCACTGGTATTATAGGATAATGCGTTGGAAGAGGGATTTTCATTAAGAAGGCCTTATCTAGACATTAGAACTTCCCATGCATAGTTATTTAGACTTTTAAAATATTTCTTACCACACCATTGACATCCATGCAAACATTTCCTGATTTTTTGTAACAAGGTCTGTAGTTAGGCTTGGAATATATCAATTTAGCTAATAATTCTCGAGGGCCTCTAAGGTCCTTGCTGGCTTTCTAATTCTAATGGGAGGCGATGGGTCCTTATATAGACCATTATCAATAGTACCTATTGCTAGTACGTATTCTCCTTATAGCCAACGGAGTCGCCGTCAGGCTGCTATACTTTTTATTAGGTAGTTATACATTCCGACAGCATCGAATAATATCCGACAGCATCGAATAATATCCGACAGCATCCAATATATACATTCCTGCAACATTCCTAAATCTCGTATAACTTCCAGCAGTTCTTGGCTCCAATCCCCGTGTGCCACTTAGACCTTCTCGAGACACGCCTGGAGCAAATTCGACGGAACCGCGAACTTTCGAAGCAAAAGGAAATTCAAAGCAAGGCAAAGGGGAAGGGGAAGGAGACGCAGGGGTAAGGGGAAGACATTGATTCGAACCAGTATTGGGCCTCATAGCTATACGACAGAGATCACTACCACCTACGTCAGATGTTTTCTTGGTCGATATTATACTATAGTTCCATTATACGGTAAGTCTTAGTATATAGGCCAGAGAGCGCCAGATATAGAAGTGTTACAGTCGTATGAAAACGGGTCAACATGCCAGCTAGATTACCTGCCACCCTATGATCTGACAATCCCTATCGTTGGATATATACACAGTATATAAGTTATCATATAGGGCTTCTTCACATTGATGGGACTTAGCAGATCCCAAATAGCAAAGTAGACGTAAGTCAGTTTATAAAACCGTTAATAATCGACCACTTAAAAACAGCTATAACTGTTTAAACATCCTAAAGGGGTGTTGCTAAATAAGTCGAATATAATGTAAGGAAGGCAATAGTTGATTGGCTATAAAAGGAGTGGTACCGTTCACCACCCCGGCCAGCTTGAAGCTAGGTAACAAAAAGAGACTTGCAACAGCTAAAGAGTGGATAAACCAAAGTGAATAATATTGTTTCGTATTATTACAGCAATTTCTTATAGGTATGAAGGTCTAAAAAGCTTGAAAACTGAAAGATCTAAAAACTAAGGCAATGCCTAATGGCTAAGAAAACCCTGCGCACATACCACCTAAGCTATCTATCATCTAATCCTACTACAATAGTTATTTATATAGAGCTACATTGTTTTGTTAACAAATCATTAATAGAGGGATGTATCCACTATTGTTCCAAATTAATAAGGACTTTCCTAATTGAGGAATAATGCCCTTTGGGCGTGTTGTAGCGTAATAATAGCCAACATAAGGAGTCGCTTATGAAGCAAACGACAGGACGGACGCAAGGAGGAAGGGATCCCACGTAAGGTTATTAATGGGCCAAAGTTGCACTGCCACTGAGCGTATTACCAGTTGGGATGACAACTGTGCCGGTAATCGGCGACCCAACAATAAATTATCATCTTGACTCAGATAGGTTGATAAGGTTCACTACAATGCTAGATCGTTTCTAGATGTAACCCACTTCCTGGCCGTATTTCTCTGCCTTCAAATTGCTCGCTTCTCAGTTTGTACAATTCCTACTAACCCATAAACTCCTTGTCACATGAAGATGGCAGAATGGTCACTGCAAGGAGAACTTTCGGCACTTACCTATCCACCAGTACCACCGAACTGGGGCGGAGACTACACTAAGATCACACGGTTTGATACTTACGACTATATCGACCCCTTGGCAAAGTCCAATTGTGCCGGTAAAGCTGTCTTGATAACTGGCGGGAACAAGGGCATCGGTAAAGGTGTCGCGCTATCTTATGCCAAAGCTGGCGCTTCCCATATCGCGATCGCTGCTCGTTCCGATGCTGCGGACGTGGTTGCAGAGATCGAGAATGCTGCGCTGAAATCTGGGCGAAAGTGTCCGACGGTGCTGGTGTTGCGAGTAGATGTTACAGACTCCACCAGCGTGAAGACCGCTGCTAATGTCCTAGAGGAGGGATGGGGTCGCCTTGACATCTTGATTGGCAACGCCGGCTTTCTAGCGAAATACGAAAAGGTACTTGACGGAGATGAGGATGAGTGGTGGCAAAGCTTTGAAGTCAATGTCCGTGGAAGTTATCTCATAGCAAAGTCCTTTCTCCCTTTGATGCTGAAAGGCGGGGACAAGACTATCATCAACATGTCTTCTACGGGAGTTATGCATTTTCATACAGGTGGAAGTAGTTATCAGATTAGCAAATTTGCTTTATTGAGGCTCACAGAATATCTCATGGCAGAGTATGCCGGCCAGGTACGTCGTTGCTACCTCCACTCCCAGTTTCACCGAATCAGTTTTACTAATACTATTTTGCTTAGGGTCTTCTCAGTTATTCTATACACCCGGGAGGGTACGTGGCATTTATATTAAACGGTTATGCAGCCGCTATTATCATCCCTACCTCAGATCCTTCTTTCCCTTCTTTTCTTTAGTCATATCTTATTAACCATCTGCTATTGTGAACAGCGTGCCAACAGACTTGGCCAGACGCTTACCAGAACAAACTCAAGGTATGGCATTCGCAGATTCGAGTTATTTTCAGATATACTAATATGACACGTCATTAAGCTTGGCTCAAGTGCACGCCTTCTCTAGGAGGGGATACTATCGCGTTCTTGACAAGCCAGAGACAGGACTGGTTGGCAGGTAGATATCTAAGTGCTATGTGGGATATGGTTGAGGTCTTTTCAAAGAAAGAGGAGATTATCGAGAAAGATCTGTTGAAGATGAGGATGAACTTTTGAAAGTATGTTTATGCCATGTTCAAAATGTGCAGGGCCGAAGCGAGACGTTTGTACACAGCGCTATGCTCAACTAGCCACTATCCGTGCAACGAGTCTCATTGGGTGTAGAATTTCTTACACTTACAGCTGTTATCATAAATCTTGTTGACTTTTAGAGATTATGAGACACAATGGAGTCTGCTAGCCCAACTGAGTTTCGAGACTCGTCTCGATTATCAATACTTCCTCCGGTATAGTAACATTAGTCATATGATCCATTTTACATTGCGGATCTTCATTCTGTATTCAACCATAAAAATATATAGCATCCTTGGTTTTCTACCCTCGAGGGTCTTCGGGCCTGCGTTACTACCACCGCGGTTCTGTCCTAAGGTCTGATCTATATGCAGGAAGACAAGATCAATTAGCATCTTTTAACTGTAATAGTAATCATACTGTTTCTAAATATGCTTATCTAAGGACTAAGCAAGACACCCAATTGATGACTACATACATCAAGTTACGTAAGCAGTCATAGTTGCTGGCTCAACATGCTGTCCAAGCTGCAGAAATGGGAGATGGACGAAAACCTAGTGGTGTCATTTCACTGAGACAAATAGGAAGGGAAGGGGGAGGGCGATTCAAAGATTGAGCAGAGACGTATAGATGAACTATGCGACGGATATCCATTTGAATTTTGTTTCTATCGGCACACCGATGTATCGGGGGTGGAAGCTGACTTCACAATTAAGTTTCCAACTACAATAAGACGATTATCATTACCAGTGATAGCTTGCAATATATATACTACATATCTTGGATAGTCTGTGCCTTATACTAGTTCATCTCGAAGGGTATTTGAAGACCATCCTTCCGAACCCTGTTGGTGCTCTACGGTGCATTTCATCTAATCTGATAATATCTACTATATTTTAAATGGGCATATTCATGAGATATTGACATCTTCCCTAGGCCACAATACCAGCTTTCATATCTCGAGGACAAGCTTGGTGCAGCTAACCCCTTCCTTCAATATATCCAAGCCTTTATTTACTCCATCTAGACCTCCAGCATGCACCTGAGTCTTCGGGCTCGACACTATTTCTCTATTTTCTAGTTTCTCCTTGAGCCAGTGATTAAACCAAAATGAGAACTGCTCGGCGCACTTCTTGTCATCGGGTGAAGCGGCAACAAATTTAGTCTCAATTCCTTCTACGGTCGGGGCGTCCGGCTTCAGATTAGGGGCTGATGCCAGGTGCACCATTTCGCTTCCCTTCAATGCCTTGAGGATGTTCTGGCAGGATTGTAGGCTGTCGGTAGCGAAGTAACCATACTGAAATGTAAGTCCATCCTCTTTTGCGGCTTGGGTTATTGTGTTCTTGATGTCCGGATCCTGATAATCGAAAACTCTGGATGCACCTAGCGATTTGATGTATCCGTGATGCTTTAAACTTGAAGTGGCGTAGACAGTGAAACCCATCGACTTAGTAGACTGCACAACCATGCTGCCAACGCTGGACGAAGCACCCCAGACCAAGATTCCTCGCTTATCGCTAGGCAAATATGACGTATTGCGAGGAATGCTGATGGTTTCGAGCCCGCCCCAAGTCGTGGCAACAGCCATCGGGAATTTGGCGGCCTCGCTGAAGCTCATATCCTGGGGAATTGGAGCAACATTGGTCGCCGGAACGATCTGGTGTGTTGAGACATATCGTATTAGCTTCCAATATTCATTATACTAAGAATTTCAACGTATTTCTTAGAGCAGCCCGGGGGGTTCACTGAAAGAAGATAATAGGACGAGGCTACTAACTGCGAAAGGTCAGCCATCGCAGAGAAAGGGAATCGACTAAGAGACAGGCGGAGGAGCATCAACTCAGGATTTCTAGACGACATATTTCTATACATACCAACTCGTTGCTGCAAGGCGCCGTAATCGGGTGCGCCTTTGACGAAATATGCTGGTGCGAAAGCCGTAACGCGTGTCCCCGGCTGGAAGCCAGTCACGTTCGTCCCAGTCTCAAGAACCAAGCCGCCGATGTCAGAGCCAACCACGGCCGGGTACTCGGTGATGGCAAAACCGAAGCTGCGAGAAAATGAATCGATCGGGTTCAATGCAACGGATTTGACGTCGAGGAGCAACTCGTCGGGGCCAGGCTTAGGTGTTTGCCGTTCCTTAACCTCGAACAGCTGACCCTTTCCCACTGCGACAGCTGCAAGGTGTGTGGCCATTTGAGATACAGAGCTCTAAGTCGTCGATGGTCGATCGTTTATAGAATGATAGGAATAGTAGATGTAGATCCCTAGCAAGTAACTACCTAATAAAGAAGAAAGCTGGATCCTGCCTTTCCTAAAGTTGGGGGATCTCGTGGGCTCCTTATAAACCTTTTGCCCCTCACGTTATGCAATCTCAGCGATGTCGTATTGTGGTTTGAAGGAGTGCATGACAGAAGGCAAGGCAGTAATATATAGGGTGTGGGTGAAAGCTGATGTAAAGTCTTAAGGTCGTTTAGTAGGTAAAACTTTACCTATAGGCATTTGAAGAACTTAAAGCCTTTGATCTTTCTATTATGCAGTATGGCGATAGTCAGCTTTTTATATTCCATCGCGGAAGGTCTTCAAGATGCAGGTTTAATCAACATTGATGGCCCGATATCCGATATTGACTTCAGTTACATCTCGGAGGAATCGCAAGGTATCGAGCCGGAAATCCGCCGGGCGAATACTAAGGGGCCTTTCTTCCGGAGACATATAATCATAATCCTCCGGGACAGTGACAAGTAGAAGTACACAGGTGCTTTCTAAGATTAATTGTAAGGGTTTAGGCTGCCCAAACTCAGTACCACTAAACATATACCACTAGAATAAAATGATGTAACGCGTACACAGCTGGGCATTTGATCATCTCGGATCAATATGTAACAGACTCGATCGGTTATCAGGTTCCATACTGAGTATTTATACCACTACCCCGTGCCATAAGAAAGGAATAAGAGATCTGTAGGTAAGAGCCGTTTCGAGTGTCAACACCAAGGCTCGGACTAAACAGAAGTATCACCATCGACAAATTACTCGGACCTTCTCCATACTGTCTAGTGGCCATAATATTTACCCAGAATGTCATGCGGTTTCTCATAAAGATATCAGACAGTGTTACATATAATAGATCTGTATTCGAATCGTCGAGATATATACAGGCGAACTTTAGTACAGTACAACATGCCCAATCCTATCCCTCCACCCAGTATTCACAACTCCTGGTAAGCATCAAGTTAACACTCGAAGTGTTCGCCACTAGCCTGTGCTCTAGTAGTTCATGCAACGAATCTCCTTCTGTTGTTATTTCCAGCTCTGCTGTTGCCATTCGCATTGGCATTGGCATTGCTGTTCGCATTGGCATTACCATTGTTGTTTCGGTTGTTGCCATTTGCATTAGTATTACCATTCGCATTCGCATTGGCATTGCCGTTCGCATTGGCGTTACTGTTAGCGTTCGCATTGCCATTGTTGGCATTGCCGCGTCCATTGCCGTTTCGACTACTTCCAGTAGCCGTCTTAGATGCGGCAGCCGATGCGGCAGCGGAGGAAGCAGAGTTCTTGCCCGCGGCGGCTGTAGCCGTTGCTGATGCAGTACCACCAAGAAGAACGTTGGGCGTTTGAACAGAAGCGGGTATGCTCGTAATCGTGGCCCCTTGCTTCAAAAGCGAGCTGACAGCCGCCGCATCACTCAGCGCTTTATCAGTACCCGCATTCTGGACTGCAGCAATGGCCGCGGGTAAGTCTGCCTTGTCCTGTTGAACCTGCTTCGATACCTTGTCCAGCGACGCAGCTGTATCTATGTTGGCGGGTGTGTTGACTTTGGCTGTCGTGTCCGTTTGCTGTACCGGGAAGCAACCGCCGAATGGACCAGCAAGGGCGTTGTTGCGGCATCGGACAGTGCACACATTGCCGGCGGACGCTATAAATGTATTAGTACCTCTATCAGATCTTCAGAATTTCAACGTAGTCCTTACATCCAGTGCAGGCAAATGAGTCGGGCATGGTAACAGTGATGTTGAAATCCTCCTCCTTGGCTTGAGAGAAGCCATTCACTCCAGGAACGTTGTTTGTGACGGAGAGGTTTTGCGAGATAACACCATTATTTCCAGCCTCGACCTATGATGTCCAAGTCAGCTAATAGATCAAAATTGTTGCATACGGGCAGACTCACCAAATCACAAGTGTATGGCCCGGCTCCATCAGCATTGACCTGGTCTATGTTCCATTAGCTATGGATTCGTATACAAATAGTATGTACACAGGTGATTCTTACGGATGGTGACCTGAACCTGAGATCCAGCCTGGACCTGAGTGACGGCATTGGCCGCAAGAGCATTCTCGGTATTCTCCCCGATGTCGATGTTGCCGCTCAACTCGGTGCGCCCACACTCGTTAACGACATTTGCTGCAATTTCCGCATCGCGGATAATGGTCGTATCCTGCTGACACGGGCTTATCGATGTACAGTTTCTTGCCAATTCATTGTTAACTTTGAAGGTCAGCGAATATACACAGAAATTATCATAATGATCGGCTTACCCTGGAAACCGGTGCTTGCTGGCGATCCTTGGATACCCTGAGCAGCCAAGATGACACCGTGACCCTGGGCCAACGCCAGTAAAGAAGCAACGCAAAAGAGAGACGATAACGACATGTTGACGATTTACAAAGATGCCAGCACCGGGATGGCAGGGTTTAAAAAAAGGGCTTAGAAAAGAAAGAAGCAATTAAAAATGCAGTAGATCCACTGGATCGCCAGGAACGAAAGAGAAGGATACGATCAAGAAAGGAAGCCGGCCAGCAGAGCAATGTTGAGAAAACAGATCTGTCGCGAACATCACCACCTATATAGCTACCAGTAATTGCCATAATCTGGCCCTGGCTAGTATGAAGAAGACCCATGCGTTTGCCGAATAGAGGTCCCCTTCGACAGTGCGCATGAAGCCATTTCCAACAAGATCTGTGTCACAGTGGTGGATTCTAGGGAAACCAATGAAGACTCCTTACTAGTATGGGTGTGCCACTGGGCTAGACCAGATCTCGAACTGACGGAGACGGCACGACACCCGAATCGGGATTTTAGCGCCTCGTAACAAGTGGGCTAGACAGTCGACCTCCACTAATATGCTTGTCATAACAGCGATGAGACCCCTGGTTGCTCTAGAAATGATGTTCGATTAAAAAACATCACGAAGGAGGCAAGCCGGTCGGAATACAAAGCATGGTTCATGTTTGGGCCCAGGGCTTGACACAGATGCCAAGCAATGGGCAGGAATGTTCTAGCGAGGGCGCTAAGGGACTACTGCGAGTACAATGGTATTGTGCGGTAGCGAATGGTCGGAAAATCCCTAAGAATAATACTACGTAGTACACATACAAAGTAGATAATTATATGTACCATGTACTGATCAGCAAAGAAGTATTCGGAGCTCATTGTCGGTGAAGACGATCACAGAATATTCTCATGTGAACTGGAATAAAAGTGTTGAGTAGGATGTAGACATTAGAATCTTAGATTGCAGGTTAAACTGTTGTACTAGATAGCTTACAGATTCTATAGTCAGTAAGTGTGCTATACTCCACGAAAACAATCGTCTTGATGATTCGGCTCGAACCGATGATGGCAAATTGAGGCTCAAGAAGTCTAATCCTATTGTCGTGATTGCTTACGATCTGCCGGTTAGTGTTGATCCACCCACTGTTTGATCCCTGTGCCAGATCTCGTGCCAAGATGTTTCTTTCGGGGGGGCCCCGGCAAGAGTTGGCCTGTCAATTGTCACATCTTTTCCAACAAAGGGATTGCCCCTTGACCCCTTAAACACCGTAATCTGGCAGAAAATCATCCCATCGCACCCTAGTATCGGATGGTGCAGTCTGTTATAATACATCAAGACCGTTTGAAAGCGTTTTAAGTTTGTGCTCAAAAAACACGCGATTGAAATTTCAAGGGGCGTTCGTTCAACATGGTGGACCATGGTTAATGTTCGAGAGCTTCCTTTCTGAGTTAAAAGGCCTCGATGTCACGGTCATGAAGAAACTCGATTGTGTCGCTGGGGATTGCCTCCGTCTTCTTGGAATCCAGCCCCTCGAGTATTTTTGTCCATATTTGATGCGCTCAGGGGTGACCAGAAATACATCGTCCCACTAATGAGACGTAACAAGGATCAGTAGGCGCCCATGTCAAATGAACCCCCAAACCACAGTTGTCGGTGTTTTTAAATAATCCTCAGACTCACAACACAACCACCTCTTTTATTCAAAGATAACAACCTAGAATTGAGCCATACTGTTTGGGAAAATCAAATAACAGAGATAGTTCCCCATGCGGAAACAGGTCATTAATCCCTTATGAAAGTAATTCCAGCTACGGAGAACCAGCAGCATCGCATATACAAGGTATTCTTTCTGTTCTTCCCATTATTGGCAATGAGGTATCAACGACGTCGAGTCAACGCGATCAGAACCTGGTTGTGTTATATGTCAATTCTCTGACTAATTGATTATACATTAGCGGCCTATATCACCTCCCCTTGTAGTGATTGTAATAATAACCGAGACGAATTTTTATTCAGAGGTCCTCATCCATACATAACTTTGTCTGTGCCTTCTAGTTATCGTTATATATAGTATTTTGTCAAAAAAGCGACCAGGTCTAGACACAACAGTGAGGATGAATATGACGCAGTAAACAAATCTATCAGACTAAGATATCTAATCAACTAATAATGCTCCAGATTCCAATGGCGTCCTAGTTTCATTGCCGTACGCTATCCTGTAGTACAGGTCTACCTGCTAGACTGCTATCAGTTCGTACCTTAGAATCAGAAGTACAAAAGAATATTCAACTATACCTATTAATAGGTCGCTTGGTTAAGCACACCACTCATATCCAAATTCACATGCTAGTCTAATTTAATCAGTGCTGTATATGAAAATAATGAATTAGTGTGAGCTCTAAACTATATCAGAAGTAGATGCAGAAGGTAAGCCTCCCCCCTCCCCAATGCAGAGTTAAGAACTCCTAGGGAAGTACATTACGACAAATCGTCCAAACTATTCAGAAAGATAAAGACTAATTTCAAATATCACAATACCCAAAGCTCCTTAAATTCCTCTGTCTCGCGGGACCAGAAACAAGGGGAAGATTGCCACATAATACCTTGCATTATTATGTACGGGCTTTTAAGTTTTTATATTAGAGTCCCGGGTTCAAAGGTCCGCATGTCATTCTTAGGTTGCTTAGGAACCTTCTATGAAAATACAATTCCAGAGGGTGATTCCATAACAGACACACTTCCTATTCATGATATTGACAATCAGGGGGTAGAGCAACGAAGAAAAAAGAAAAAAGAAGACGAAGAAAAAAGGGGAAAAAGCTCGAAGAAACCTGATGACTACCATTATATTTTGACTTTCCAGCTGCGTTTAATGTCAGAAGCGTACCCCTAGTAGCATCTCATGTACCTAGAGGCCTATTCAGAGGTTGCTTATTGAACCCCTTCTGTTTCGACAATCCTGAAAACGTATTTAACAGCATTTGCTTTGCCAGCTTTCAGGTTTTCTAGTGCCTTTTGGATGCCTCCTAATCCACCAGGCACAACCTCCTGGGGTTGTGGTTTGAACCAGCCCTCCTGTAGGCCCCGAGTGAAGTATCGAAAGTAGACATAACCAAAGTCCTTCGCATCCGAATGCACCGAACCTACCGAAGTGTTTGTCTGTGTTATATATGAGGGGAATTCGATATCTTTCGCGGGCAGGACAAGAGTGAGCTTCGAGCCTTCAGCCAGGACTTTACTCAGGTTCACATAGCTGTTTTTCTCCGATACTGCATCAAAAGCATAAAGCAACTTGGTGCCATCTGATACTTTCTTTAAGCTTTCAACGACAGCATCGTCTCCTTCCCGGTAGTCAATGATGACATCGCCCTTAGTACGATCAATTAACGTCTCCACATACGGTCCAGATGTACCAGCAACACAGATCAACGGATGAATGTTGCTCTTGTTGGCGAGTTGGATAGCATAAGCTCCAACGGAAGAAGCAGCACCATAGATAACAAGCGGCGTCGGTTTTGTTGCTGGCGTCCATGGCTGCGGCAGGCCAAGGCGGACGTACAGTCCGACTGCAGACGTCATGGCAGCCAGTGGGATTGCAGCAGCCTCTGATAACTTGTTAGCGAGCCCTTCATCCGATTCCACGATCATATCTCGTCGGATAGTACCTTCAAAAGTAGTCTTGGGCGGAATATGGAAGGTGGTGTGCTGCCAAGCAACAGCGTATTCCGCATAGGAACCATGAGGAGTAGCAATCTGATGATATGCAGAGACCCTATCTCCGGGCTTGAACTCTGACACATTGGTGCCAACTTCGTGGACAACTCCCGCAATATCATCGCCCTGGTTGGCGGTCGTTTTTCGCCATTCTGGTACTTTCCAACTATATACAATTTGTAGTTAGTCAATGCCCCTTGGGTTGATTTTGGTTGTCCAAAATCCGGTCTCAGCAGTCTCAACTCTCGAAACATCCCAAGCAGGCAGATATATCTCCTAACACAATCTAAAATAGTATAAAAAGAAATTTATAAAAATAAAAATAAAAAGGACTTGGCAACACATACTCTTTGGGGTTGGAGCCGCTAACTACGACCTTAATGAGAACTTGGTCTGCATTAGGTTTCGGGATGGGCGAGTCGATGATCTCAACTTTGGGTCCTAAAAAGAACTCGTGAGGATGATTGCGATTACACCACTAGTCTAATTTTATTATCACTCACCCGGAGCTACAAGAGCTTCTTTCATTGTGATGTTAGAGTCTAGCACAATTTCAAATGTAGATAAGAATGCGCGGTACAGGTGTAGAGGAATGAAACGAGACACGATGTTGTTGTATGCTTATTAGGGTGTAGGTTAGGTGGTTTATTGGAAACTAACAGCCGGTTAATATACGAATCTTCAAGAATAGTATTCGCAAGATCTTTGTCACTCTATTGGATGAAGGTTGGCCAGAGGAGCGGGGTTGCAGGACAGTATCGTTGACGCACTCATTTGTAATCCAACGTACAATATATTTGGGTAGTTAGCACCAAGTCGTATGACACCACACTTCCAATTTGTAATCAACCTCCCAACTTGGACATATAGGAGGTTTAAATTTAATGGTTTTGAACATTTTTTTCTATTTGATATCAATATGGCTGGTATATTTACATCAATTTTTATCCCGTCATATTGTGAGAACTAAAAGGAGGTTTAATCCGGAAATACCCAATAAGACAGTTTTCACTACACTCGGTATCACATCGGTTTACTAAGTGTAGGTTTCAAGGCGCTAATGTGCTCGGCGAATTCACGAAGGGGGAGGAGGTATTCCCCCTCCGCTTAACCCACAGCCTGCTTCCACACACGACGATACAGTATGGATGTATCTAATCTTACCCTGCTCTATTCGAAACATATGGCTATCGGGCATCGGATCCTGGCCTTGCGAACGATCGAGACCGGGAAAGCCGAGGTAAATGTCGACGACGCCCATGACTTCATCCACGACGAAACGACGGTCTGTAACAACAAGAGTCGAAGGCAGGCCCGCAAGAGTGCAAGAGTCTCCGGTCACTACAGCATTCTGAGTCAGTATGTTCTCTGCAAAGTTTGCAGGTTATGAGAAATTGGCTTCTGGGTGTATTCCCCAGTAGGGGATTCCCGCTCCTGAAGCAAATGGAAGTGGTAGTAAATGACTCTTAATGTTACTCACTATTCAGCGGCGCAGTCGAGGCACCTCCCTCCAGACGAGAGCAAGGTATGCCAAAGGGTACGACCACACTCTCATTCTTGAATCGCTCGAAGTATGCATTTCCCGCGGCCTGGATTACTTCTCGCGTGTCTCTCAGCTCTTCGGGGATAGGGTCCCAATTCTCCTGAGAATTCCAGTACAGATATCCTGTAGCATTGAAGGCCCAGTCGCCTTCGTCCGTAACTATCGACTCCATCAACGAGATCTTGTTGTCCTCGTTGAAGATGATTCGCGTTCCAATAACGTACGGATGCGGGTTGTTTGCGGCGATTATCTCGGTGAAGGTCCCGCAGTTCACTGTATCGTGAATGCTGCGGTTGTGGTCGATCGCAATAGCTTCCGATAATATACCAGTGGCAATGTCGACTGGCGTGCCATTCTCGATATAGGTGATTTCGGGAGCCGTCAAGGTGACTACATTGCTGCTAGATCCATCGATCTGTGCTGCAAGGTATGTGTCGGTGGCCCCTATGAGAAACTCTCTAGTGCACTCAGCAGAGACCGATGCAGAAAACAGCAACCACCTCAATAACTCGATTACAGTCATACTTTTTCTAGCTCTCTTTGAATCAGCCTTTAATCTGGGTTGATAGACTTCATAGCATTTCAAGATTCAACTCTCTCCTCTACAGTTCACAAAGCGAAACCAGTAGCATATATAATCGCCTGTATACTGAGAAGTGAGGAGATCCCCCCAGGTAGCAACCAAAACAGCCTATTCTTTCAACCACAAATAACCATTATATTATAGGGATGAAGTCATTGGGGTCGTCAACCGAGGAAATTCTCCAACGCACAGTATCGGCAATAATGGCCTAAATTACGGTACCAGCCTTTGGGGCTAGGGGCAATACTACCTTCTCTCGGCACTCATGCTTGTTTCTCTATAGGCCACACCAGAACCATACACACACTATATACGTCTAAAACAGTAGAATGAGAATAAGTCATCGCAAAATAGACTACAATCAATTATCACTATAGTCTGAGCCCAATACACGTTAGCAACAACGTCAAATGACTCAACGAACATTCACTGTTTATAAGTAGCTTGACTAGATAAAAGCAAATGAAAGTAGCAGATTCGGTTTTCAGAACGATAGTATCAGTTCGAGCGCCAGTGATAGCTATGGGCCTCAAGCGGGCCTATCGCTAAGACATCATTCATGAACATCATGATTGGAAGGCTTACAATTTGGGCTCATGTTCTAGATAGTGTAGAACGATCCAGTAAAGCCCCAAGTATATTTCCATGAGGCGGTAGTAGGACTACTAGACAATGCTTATGGGTTTCTTAAGATAGCCATCTTGGTCAGCACGCTAACTTTAGTGAAGAGTGCTACGAACTATGCTCTACAGTTCCCTGCTTTACATATTGAGAACAGCTTGAAAAATGTAGACGAAAAGTTGATCCATGCTTCAAGTCGTCATTGAGTAATAATTTAGCAAAGTAAGGTTCAAGTAACCCGTTAGAAGACAAGGCCTTCATTATCCACAACTGAAAAACAAGGGGGTTGTAGAACCGCGAGCTGGAGAGCTGCGTCCTCTTAGATTTGATGTCAGATCAAGGTATTAGGGGAGAAAAATAAGCTATACTTGAGTAGTCTGACGGATATGTAGAGTTTGGAATCATTTTATGGGGCAGAGGGCTCAGCCTCAGAGATCACTCAGGGATTATACGCAAAGCTTACTTCAATGCCGGGAGTGAGCAATTACACATCTTGGCCCAAATTAAGGCTGACTTGTCTAAAATGGAATCATTAAACCCCAACATATCGAAATTCCCAAAGTTCGCAACAGCTCGTGAGCACTACTATGCTCAGTTGGCCTCTCGAGGAAGGGGGCCCAGAACTAAGATTCAGCTTCGTATTCAGCTGAGGATGGAATCATCATCCATAGAATACATCACCCATGGGAACTTTGAGATTTAGCAGGAGCCAGCGACTACATATAGAGACGTTGTGAGCCCCAGACCTTGACTAAGATATCATATTCAATATCAAATAGTAACCACGATTCTCGCCTACACCTTCTCCTTTAGTCGCTCACTTCTGACTCTTTCATATCTCATTTTCTTCTGTAAAGTGATCAGCTATAAGAACTAAAAAGAACCAAGAAAGTAAAGATGAAGGTGTTTTATGCTTTTGGGTTTATCTACTTGGCCGCAGGTGCAGCAGTACCGCAACACAACCACACCTCCTCCCGGGCCCTTTATTTCCTCGAGAACAACCCAGCCGGGTCAAACATCGTCTCAGTCAAGATCTCGAGTAAAGATGGGACCCTGAGCGACCCAGTTCGCACCTCAACCAAGGGCGCCGGTCTCGTTGGCCTCAACAATCTCGGCGAGGCAACGGTCGGTAAGTAGCTTGCTCAGCAAGCACCCCAAGCTCCCATGTAGTCTGTAACAAACGACACTAACACAGAAAACTACTCCCTAGACACTCTCTTCAGCCAAGATTCCGTCGTGGTCTCCGGCTCGAACCTCCTGACCGTGAACCCAGGCTCAAACAGCGTATCCCTCTTCACGATCCCACGCCACGACCCCCAACACCCCAAACTCATCGGCGCCCCCGTCCCCAGCGGCGGCGACTTCCCCAACACCATCGCGCACTTACCGCGGCACAACCTCACCTGCGTCGCCAACTCCGGCGCGAAAAGCAGCGTGCAATGCTACACGGTCACGGCCTCGGGCCTGGTGCCCCGGGGCGCGCCCATGCCCCTGCCCCTGGCAAACCAGACGACGCCGCCCATGGGGCCCGCCAACACCGCCTCCGACATCCTCTTCAACCCGTCCGGCAGCGCGCTGTTCGTCTCGATCAAGGGCACGGGCGCGGCCCGGCAGCCGGGCTACCTGTACGCGTACGCGGTGTCTGCGAACGGCACGGTGGACCCGACGCCGCGGGTCTCGCGGCCGGCGGCGCTCGGGCTGGACTTCTCGGTCAGCTTCCTAGGGCGCGATGACCGGGCGTACGTCACGGACCCGGGGTTCGGGGGCGCGTTCGTGGATATCGGGTGCGACCTGAGCGTCCGCGTGGCGCGCGTCGTCAACGTGACGGGGAACTCCGCCGCGTGCTGGAGCCAGTACTCGGCGGAGTTCGGGGCCGTGTATAGCCTCGATGCGGGCGTGGCCGATATCACGGTGCTGGATCCGGTGTCGATGGATATCAAGGGGACGATTGCGGGGCCTGCCGCGCAGGGCGGCAAGTTCGACTCCGTGGTCGCGGGCGAGTTTCTGTACACGCTGGATGGGGTCGCTAGCATCACGACGTACTCGCTGAAAGAGGAGCGCGTGGTGCAGACTTTGAACTTGACGGATTTCGGCGCGAGACAATTCTTTCAGGGCATGGCGTTCTACGATGGCTCCAGCTGGTAGATGGGTAGCACATTGCGTTTTCGTATCTAACAAGACATAAATCACATCTGCTTCCCCTATCCATAGCTTGATATATTATATACTCAATTTTTAAAGAGTAAGCTATAGCTATGCTAAGCATTATACTTAGCCTTAAATATAATGCTGTCTCTACTGATAGCGACCATTAGCATTTGGAATGAACGAATAATGCGTCGAGGAGAGTGAGATAAGTTCATTAAGTTGGAGGGTAGCAGACAGGCAGTATCTAAGCAAGTTCGTCAAGATCAACGAACTTAGCCGATAGCCCGCCTGTCAGGTCTGCTGATTCATTACTACATGAAACATTCACTTGCAGGCATCGTCAACAAAGAAAAGGAGCAGGCGTCATTAAATACCACTATTCATTACGCGTCACGGATCTACAACTAATATACACATCATCAATAACCACTATGGTCAAGACGTATAATAACCCCCTAGGGAATGCAGAAGTCGATCCAGCTACCGAGGTAATCGAGCCTGTTGCGGCTACTATCCTGAATTTCATGTCTCCGGTAGATCTCTTCGAACTCCTGGTAGCTAAGCCTACCCCAGCCGCCCCTTTCCCTTGCTTCCTGCTCGGCAAGGTCAAGCCGCTTCCATATCAGCAGTGTCGAGCGTGGGACGTGATCTGGCGAGTCGGGTTTGTGAATTCTCGACTCCGTAGCTTGAGCACCCCTTGAAGGTTTGGTTCCATTGATTGAGGGTACTTCTACCCGAGACTGGACGCCATTGGTTGTGGTTTGTGTTAAACTGTTAGGCCGGTTCTGAGGCATAGTAGGATCACGAGTCTCCCCAGGCTCCGTAGAAGTTACATCAATCGACGACGTGGTCGCTTCTTCGTTGATAGCTGGTGTTCTTTTGTTTTCGTCTTGCAATTCTTCAGCTGAACCCGACGCAGGTCCTGCTTCCTGTGTCTCGCCATTCTGGGCAGATGGACTGACTGTGTAGCCACTAGCAGACAGCAATTCATCCAGGCTCTGATGGGGAATCGGTCGGGGGCTGGTGGATGAGTGTGTATGTGACCTCTCATTAGACTCTTTGTCAAGGCTGTCCTCTTCATCGTCCAAGTTGATTTTATCTAACCGCTGACGATGTTTCTGCCGCTGTTCTTTGGTTTCGGCCGCACGTACAGCGAGATCCTCCTTCTTCTTAAAGATTTCGTCTAGTAATTCGTTGAAAGCCTGCTGTGTGACCTGGTAAAGGATTTCTTTGCCGGCATCTCGCTCTGCATCAGGTATTTCCATACCACCCCACCTCTCCGGCACGCTACGCGAAGAGGTGGATGGATTGGACCTGGTTTCGTAATCATCCGCGTCTTCGGCAAAGCGCACTTTGGAAGATGACCTGGAACGTGGTGACAGAAACTGCGGGGCTGACTTAGACGACTCGGCGATGCCGTTCAAACTGAGTAGCACATCCTGATTCTCGTCCCAGCCATCCGGAGGTAGACCACCTTCTTCTTCATCCAGGTAGAACTGACGTCGCTTCCATCTCTCATATAGTTGTTTTCTAGCAAGGACTCTCTTTCGCTTATCAATGCCTAATCGTTGGCCATTTGCAACAACAGCTTGGTGCTGCACTCGTAGCTGGCTCTCTGTTGGGAGGGTGTTGGTAAATCTGCTAGCATCTGGAATTGCTCGGTTTGCAATTGGCACCGCGGTCTCGTTCGGGTCGAGAATGCCATTTACCTCTTCGTCAGCGCCGTCAACATCTTGGTTTTCAGATTCACTTTGGCCATCTTCATCAGATGAGCCACTCTCCGCATCATTGCCCTGCCTTTGTTGCTCTTCACGGCGGAATGACTCCAGGATATCATCTAGTTGCGTATAGTCGCCGTAGAGTAGTGAGGTCAGATCGACTGTGTTGTGGGGAGGGTTGATGATTCCCGACCAGTAACGAGTATCCCCCTCAGGGGAATGAGGTCTTCTGGAGGTTCCAAATGATTCTGTGAAGAAGCTCTGGTTGCTATTTCGGGTGAACAATCCATTGAGAATCTCTTCGCGACTAGCAGTATCCGTCTTGTCCTCGTTGGTGACTCCTTTATCGTCGTTGACCTCGACGTCTCCATTCGACCGGAAGACCTTGCCCTCCATCGGCCTCGAGTGATCAGCTTCGGGGACCCTGCCCTCCCTGCCGAAAAGGCTGCTCAAGGGCTGCCTGCCATTGATAAGCTGTTGGGCCTCTGTGGTCGTCATCACGTGGTCGTCAAGACCTTCAAGAATGTCCTTGTGCATCTGCTTGTAAAGTACATAGTATGCTCGAAACATGCGTAGGAAGTCTCGTCGACTTACGTACCCATCGCCATCGATATCGTAGCCTTCGAACGTTTTCCTGAGCTTGTCCTTCCTCTTTCTGTACGACACGCCGTGCAAGAATTCCTCGAAGCCGATCAGGTCGTCATGGTTAGTGTCGTAAAAGGCAAACATGCGGTCGTGGATCAGGTTGGGTGCTGCGTGTCGATAGCCGCCAGACGGTACAAGGCATCGTTCAAAGGTCTTCCGATCCATGGCCAGACCCAGCTGGTTCGGGTCATCCCGCCACTCGGTATTTGCCATGAAAGTCCATTGCTCCCAGAAAGCCTCCAGCTCGACTCGTTCGAAGCCGGTGTCGTGGGACCACTGGGTGAGCAGATAGCGCGGTAGGTTGCGTATAGAGTTGTCGGGATCTCCCGGATACCAAACGGGCTGTATATGACGAGGACCAAAAGGGGGCGCAGGCACTTTGACCTTGTAGAAGATGTGTGCCTTGTTATGTAGGCCTTGCGACTCGCAGACCTCGCACAGGTCGAAGTCGGCGCAGTTGGCACAGCGATACCGGATTCCACGTATGGGGACCATGCCACAGCCATTACACTGACAGCCGCGGTGAACGTAGGCATTCCGGCGCGCGTTGTCTTCGGACACCCTGAACAGCAAGGTGACGATGTTCTCTCCGGTGCGCTGTCGCGGGGCCTGGCTGGGATCGTTGTACCAATCGTCGGGGTTCTGATCGTCTGGCTGAGCTACGGCATCCCGGATGGGAGCCAGAGCATTCGCATCGGCATTCTCATCGCCGTGGGATTCAGACTCAGAGGAATCATCGTGATGGTGGGAGCCTCGGTGGTGTCGTCGCAGTGCATTAGACCGGTGTAGACCAGGGCCCGGAACAAAGTCAGCTTCGGAAGCACGGTACCGGGAACTGTAGTAGTAGTAGTAGAAGCCCAGGGACGCGGCGGTTATAGCAGAAACGAGGGCGACGGCGACTCGCGGCCGGGTCAAGGTCGAAGCGGCTGCAGAAGTGGAAAAGGTCGCCATGGTACATGGACGAAGCTCATGGCGAACAGGTCCAGTAAGAAGAGGTTGACGGGAGTAATGATAGACTCAGCGAGGCAGGAATCGTGTATGTCCAACGTGCATCGCGATTTTGAGTTGAGGTGAGGTGATGTGAGGTGACGAGGAGAAGGAGAGACAGAGACAGAGACAGAGGCAAAGACAGTGACACAGATTATTCCGATGCGATGGATGCTGACAGCTGCCCAGACTTTTTGCTTTGGCACCGGCGCATTTGTGTTAGGCGACCTACTTCAGGCGGTGACTAGTGGCAAATTACGGGGCAGCTTAGTGCTCACTTTCACTGATCGCAGTACTGCTCGTAATACCTATTCTGTACCTATCGATAGCGGGTGCCACTGATATCTGTACATATAAACTGTGCATACAAAGCAGACAAGCAGCCAAGTTCCATGTACCGGTTTATATAGCCATTACTTTTTCTTTACAGACTACCTAATACTATATTACATCTTTTATTCATTTACCAGACGTAGATTTGTTAAGGTCACTCTAAGTTGACCTATAGTTGTTATCATTTTGATCCCCTAAGTAACATACAGAGTCGATCTCATGAGTCGTCACCTTTTGTATCAAGTATGGGTCAAGCAGCAGAGCAAATCATCAGTCTAGTATCATGTTGTAGGTCGCCATATTTACCATCTTTTGTACATATACAACCTCACACATATAAACAGCATGTCGTTTCAAAAGAGAAGACCACTCTATATATTATGTGTTCTAAGTGCAGTAAAAATGCTTCAAGGCGTATCTAGATATTAGGCTGCCCCAACCTCGATTTCAAATGCCCACCTGCCGGACCATCAACCTATCTTCTCCTACGATGCATCATTCTCCACCTATGGATACCTAGTCTGCCTTAACGGTAAAGTTCTGCGGGCCTGAATAGACCTGCACGGTCCCAGTGGGAGACTGTTGATTCGACCACACGATCTCCTCCGACTTGATAGGGTGGACGGCGTGTGCGAACGACCCGGGCGTCTGCTCGTACCAGAGCTCAAGACTGGCACCACCGTCCTCCGTCCGCGTCAGGTTGAAAGACGTCAAGGGATCGCTGCAAAATGTTCGCGGCACCGAAGGGAAGACCTGGTATGTTCCAGGTTGAGCAGAGCAGTTCGTCTGCGTGGCGTTCTTGCGCGCCGCATACGACCAAGTGAGCTCGACGCTGCCATATCGTCAGTGACAAATCGAAGACACCCGTATCAACATCGGAATCAACTCACAATCCAAGAGATGAATGCGGGGTGGCTCCGGCCGAGAACTTGGACACGGTGAAGGGGCTGATGGTAGGTAGAGCCAGGCCGGCGGTGAAGAGGCTGGCGAGCGATGCACCGAACAGTACCTTCATCTTGAACGTTTGTGGTGTTTGTGGTGTTTGTGGTGTTTGTGGTGTTTGTGGTGTTTGTGGTGTTTGTGGTGTTTGTGGTGTTTGTGGTGTTTGTGGTGTTTGGTTTGTTGATTGGGTATGTTTGAACGAATGTCAAGTTTGAACGAGTGAGTGTAGCGAGTGTGGCGAGTTGTTGTGATATGATCAAGAAGGTTGCGACCCTTCGAGATCTATATACCAACTCGTTGGATGATGGTCGATCATGTGCTTTCGGTTATCCGGTCACCAAGATCTTCCATCAATCTTCCATCGGGCCTAGAATGGAGAGAAAAGGCCGCCCGGTGTAACCTAACACGCTGGTAGACGTGCCTCCCGTCTATTTGCCGGAGAAAAACGTTGCCTGCCCCTTTTCCCGAAGCGGCGACCGTTGGCCTAGGATCCGAGCTTCTTTTGGTAACATTGTCGCCTGGGACTCGCCGCAAGCTATCTAGAACCTACAATATAGACAATCCATTGGGTCTGCATGACATCACGGCACGTTATTTCCCAATTACCCAGTGTCCCTCTGAGACACCCTATATTTAGGCCTCGTATCCAACTCACCCGGTCGCTATCACTAGCTATCACCAACACTCGTGCAAGGTAATAATACTACCTTCCAATGCCGTCCGGCGGTCTTGGCTTTCTCTTACAAAAGCATTGGGTTATAGTGCCTTCCCTGGCCACACTCTTGCCCAATCGCAGTCAATTAAATGTCTCAGTATAGAACATGCGATTTCTTCACAATTGGGTGACTGTTGCCCGGCCCCAACCTAAGGTGCTGATCAGCGATGCTCTGAGTTGCTTTCTAGGTAGGCAGTTCGCAACGTTGCTCTAGTCGGACCGTATCGGCTGTTGAAATTGAACTTGTGCAGAGGCAACCAATTAATCTCTCTTTTAAGATTGACGGTATCAATTGGGTTGAATAAGTTGTCTCACTTTGGGGGCTATGAACGGCATTTTGTTCGACGTTTTGTTATAAGATCTACATCTTGTCACCACGTTTTAGCGCCGTCCTGAGTTGTATCCTGGCATGAAATCCAACGTTACTATTTGGATCTAGGTCTAGGTAGCTTTGCACCTACAAAAGAACAGAATACCCACTTGCCTTTACATATATCGTCTCGGGTTTTGAGAATTTCTCAAATTCAACTCCCTCATATATATGCTATGTTGGTAAAAACAAATTCACAGAAAAAAGTAGAAGGCCCAAGTATCGTACCATGGAACACAAAAGCTTATCATCGATACAATCAGTTATTTATAAGTCTTTATATCAAGGCAACTTTCTAGGACAGTATCTCCGAAGCTGTACTGAAGATGTGGGCCGGAATATCTAACGGCTTCTTCTATATATGAGTTAAGAAGTGTATATTCTTCTAGATCAAGAGGCCAGAAGCCCATACTACGCTCTTGGTCTCTTGGTCTTCCTCTCAACTATGGACTCTTATAGTGATGTCTAAAGTCGAGGCATGAGAGTTTCGGTAGGCCAGTTGGCATTGTAAGTATTGTCGATGACTATGACAGCAGCACCGGACACAATCAACTGCGTGGGTTCAACCTCGACAGCCGCTGTTTAACTATGTCCTATCAGTTTGAGGTTTTGACAAGGATGAATTGTTATATGCGCCTCAAAGAATGATAGCCTGCCATAGAGTTGAAACCGAACTAGGTATAGAGAATGACTATACTCGAAGAACCCTCGTCGAAACTTTCATCTATTGGTCAATCCATAAAGCTAGGTTTATATGATCTATGTTCCACAAAGATGATCCCTATCAGCGTGAATGGGCAGTTTAACGGTTGAGGTATATTATATTGTACCTGGATTTATAGATAACTGAGAGGAAGACATACGTGTAGATAGAGAAAGCTAGATGTACAATATACTTTGTGATAGATTGCGTCCCGGGAGTCCGGCTGTCCGGCATTAGCATTTCGGGATCTAAAATTAGTCGACCCCATATCACCTTATCACCCCACTTGGCAGTGCGCCAGGTACACGCGACTGAAGAAAATATGCAATCACCGCCACAGCAACAGAGGCGCAGCGACGTGCTTGCGTTATGCTGTTTCAGCTGTTAGAGGGCAAAGAGCAGCAAAACACGACACCCAGCCCACCTGTCCACGTCATCCAGCCCGTCCAGCCATCGTCGCAAAGCCCTGATCTACTGAGATTTAATCCATGGAGCTGACAACCTGCCGTTTCCTGACCCCTTTGTAACACCTGAATTAGAAATACACACACATTCGTTCTATCCTTCGTTCGTTACGTTGAAGCCCCGAACATGGCTCCTATATTCGAGAAATCCGGAGCCTTTCTGACCGAGCATCTGATCCGGAGTGCCAGAGCCGCTGTAGTCGCAGCCGGCCCGGAGGTCGCCAGGCTTGCGCGCCGAGATGTCATATCACGCCGTGACTTGACGGTTACGAGCGATTCGCAGAAAGTCACCCTAGGCATCATCGCCGTGTACATCGTGGTTATCGCTATCCTCTGGAATGTACCCTACGTTCGCTGGTCCCTGTGGCCTTTCAAAATGCTTGTCATCGCGTTCCATGAGTTCGGCCACGCGATCACGGCATGCTGCACGGGCGGGCGTGTCAAGTCTATTTCGCTTGACCCGCGCGAAGGTGGTGTCACTCACATGGTCGGCGGTAAAAGCGCCATTACCTTACCTGCGGGCTACCTAGGATCCTCATTCATCGGCGCCCTTCTTATCTTCTGCGGCTTTAACATTGTCGCAAGCAAGGTCGCTAGCATGGTTTTGGGTGTATGCTTCCTGCTCACGCTCTGGTGGGGAAAGAGGGATTGGCTCACCATCGTAACGATCCTGCTCGCCGTCGGACTTCTAGTGGCATGCTGGTTCATTGTCCATGCCGAGCCGCTGCGATTCGTGGTGCTGTTCATTGGCGTGATGAGCTCGCTATATAGCGTGTGGGATATTGTTAGTTCTACCCAATTTATCGTGAATACTTCCTGTGTATGCTAACCAAGCCTAAAGTGCGATGATCTGATTTTACGCAAAGTCAACAGCTCAGATGCTAGCGTGTTCGCTCAGCGCTATGGTGGCTCCTCGCAATGCTGGGGTGTCATTTGGTCCATCATCTCTGTTATTTTCATGGCTGCTGGCATCATCGCTGGGATTGCTGCATTTCCACAGTCTTTTGCACAACAGGAAGAGGATTCGCAGCATTTCCTCCCCACTCGGTAAGGGAATGTTACGATTATGAGTTGGGTCTTGGAAGTATCAAATTTGGTAATAATCATTGGCGGAATGTAATCTCTGGGTTCATCACGACATTACGGCGTACTGGAACAAATCAATTTT
The DNA here is from genome assembly GCA_022497155.1 of Whalleya microplaca. Lineage (NCBI taxonomy): Eukaryota > Fungi > Ascomycota > Sordariomycetes > Xylariales > Xylariaceae > Whalleya > Whalleya microplaca. The sequence goes on along the minus strand of MU385735.1, from coordinate 200,232 downwards.
CAGTCTGGCAGATACCCTATACGCATCAAGACGGCGCGATAATTCAATGAAGTTTTTTTTAGTTCTTGATACCTGACTTGCTAGAAATCCTACGGTGAATTTCACGCGACGTACGCGTGAACTCTCCTTCTTAGTGCCACGGGTTTTTCCTTTCCGCGTAAGCGCCTCTCACAGCCTCAGTTTCAAGCTGCAAATCCTTCCTAAATCAAGACAAAGCCTCGGTCACTAGTCTCTTCACCTTGCTGCCATTTATGGAGAGTAATCAAATCTCATACATTCATTCGATTGATACTTGGCATTGTACAGGACTACCAAGTGGTATGTCGAAGTCCCCAATAGTAATGCATTAGCTACACTTGCCTTCACCTAGGCTCAGTCAAATGCGTGCCTACCTTTCGAAATCAGGATTAAATACTGAGTCGCTCCATCTCGTAAAGGATATGACTACATAATGAGGATCCGGTCACACCTGTTAATATACGAGATTCAACAAGCAGTCACTGAGGCTTGTTTCAATGTTAGCCACTTGGTAGGCTATGTACTTACACAAATTGGCGGTAGGGTATGACGACACTAGAATGACGTGCAACCGTCCCATGCTAACAAAAACTTGTTATTTCGCACAGAATATCCTTTATCCTTAAATCCAAACATATATGCTCATCTGTCAAGTTCAAAGGCTTTCTTAAATAGTATCTAATAATTGAAATCAGGACGAAAAAGTTCCAACGCCCCCCTAATCACAAAATCTCCCCGAAAACCACTTCAATAACGTCCAATCCCGCTAGTCCTTGTCTTTTTTTTCCTATTAGAAACATGAGCGTGCGAAAACTCATATCGCGCCTGAGAAGCACGAAAGATCTTAAAGACGAGAAAGCCCTTAATGACGATGATGGCGTCTTAGACGGGGCCGATGATCCTTCCACTTCATCCCAGCAAAAAGCGTGCACTGAAGAAAATGCACCCGAGTTAGGACGATATACATCAAAACCAGCAAAGGGGTTACGGAAAGCTTCCATCTCAAAGAGACGCCCGTTGAGCCAAGAGTACCGCTCCGAGCCCAAGGAACCGAAGCCAACAGATTATCTATACTTCGGCGAGGGAACGTCTTCCGCGAACATCTCCAGGTCCCTATCAACCCAAAGCCAGGTTAGAACTAGCGGCGTCTCTAGACAGTCGCAGACGTCAAGTAAAGTACCCTACACCCCTGGCCCAACGGGAAAGAACGCCAGCGGCTTCCCTAGCAATGGGTTAGATCAGCATACGAACCAGATGGGATACTCGAGTATAACCTATGGCGGCTCGCTGCAGTACGACTTCGCCGGGATTCAGCAAAACGCTGGACCAGGAGTTTGAGGAATTTCTTGATCCATTGGTTTAGAAGCTCGACCTGGATATAACAACAAGAACAGAGATCTGTGTATCCAGGGCAAGGATGGAGTATGTATCCGGTGATGTGAAATCCGGTCTCCTAGCCCCCCGAGTCTACCAGGACCCGCGGCCGGTGAAAATGTTCGTTAAAGATCTTGACGGTGACGATAAGACTTATTCCACAAAGGAGATAATTCTTCAGGTGATGGCAGGCTGGAGAATTTGCGTCGACTTGACATTGATACCAAAAGGGGGCGGCCGCGGGGGGTTCCTCCAGGAGGACGCGTATTCTCACGGCATACTAGTCGAGCTTATCTGTGCATCAAACGTACTAGACCAGAAGCTTCTAAGCGGCTATAGGAACATCCGTCCACGGATCACTACCATCGACGAGGCAACCAACGATTGGAATAATGACTACCTACTTTCTGAAGCAATAGATTAGCCTTATATTCTTACACATTTGCGACTTATTCTCCCGTCTTCAACACTAGAAATAGGCAGTCGAGCAAACAAGTAGCAACCATCAGGGCTACCATAGTTTAGACTAAGAGGCTACTTTGAAAAGGGAACTAGATGACAGACGGTCATCAAAGCCAGAAGTGTGGCCTCGATTAGCGAAAACCATGGTCCAAGTAGTGAAAGCGAACCGGTTAGACGAAGGAGAGCAAGACAGAAGGACTAATCAAACCACAAATAAGAAGACACAAAGCGCGAGCAGCAAATGATAGAGTCATACACTGGCAGTTAAGGAACCCGAGGTCAGTGATAGTAGCTAGTAACCTAGGACACCAAGCCGTCTAATATTCTCCAATGGATGAATCCACAATAGTTCTAGAAGATAATGTAAGACGATAGCCCGTCTCGTGTGAAGATAAGAGCAACTCTTCGTTTTGGGTAGTAGATATAGTACACCTATCAATCAATACAAGCATACGTCAAGTGATATACGGAGCCTTGATTGGATACCCCCAGGAGGTCCTCGAACATAGATGAACTATTTTGCGTGCTAAAGCCGATGTGTTGATGACCTTTTTTAGTAGGTATAACTATTTCTAGCTATGTGACTCTTAAGACTGTGCAAGAGGAAATGAAATCATAGCTATCGCTAACCAACATGCATGGCTATATGTTATATTAGGTACTGGGGCCGAATGGATATCTTGGGACTCAAGTATCAGTCCCAAGTCCATCAAAGTCTCACAGCCAAGGTTTTGTTATTCGTTCTTGTACGACTACAAGGAGTCGCTACATGTACACAATTGTTGGAAAGAACCCCAATGGTGCCATCAAAAGAAACTTACAATTCTTTTATAGACTCGAAACTATTCACCGCTTTGCGATTCAAGTCATTAATACTAAGATTATCCAATATAGGTGGTCTTCCAAGGCTAAGTTAAACGAGGCAGTTCCGAGGTCTCCTTCATAGCCTTTAGGTTCTAATGCATCTAAACCTTGTTTCTATGCAATTACGCGGCACTCTCAGTTAGCCCTGACGTCAGGCCGAGGGATCTCAGCAACCACCTGAAACTACAGTTCTCGAAATTGCAAGCATCAGATTAGCTCTTGCAAGCCTTCACCTAATCATATCGACTCAAATAGCTCCGTCAAGAAAACGCACTCGTCGGATATACGAAGTGGTGAACGGGCACGTGTCCAATCAACCATGTACGTGCATCACCAGATCTACCTACCTATCCCATGCATAAAACAAAACTGGGTAGACCTGGCCAGCCACCTGCATGCAATTCCACTAATAACTGATGCCACCAGGTCAACCACGATAGCAGAACTCCCCTCCATCGATGAGGTAGCCAAGCACCCTGCCTTCCCCACGGCGATATGGCAGCTGGAACCTCACCAGAGCGGCCTGCTGCCCGTCGCGGCCAACCGGGGTGGTCCGTTGGATATCAGCTGGGAAGTGCACGGCGATGGGCCGATAAAGCTCATAGTAAGCGGTCAAACGCCCACCCTGACCCCCTAACCAGCTGCTGCGCCAATGAGATAGGTAGGCAGAAGCAAGTGTTTTGCTACTCTTGTCCTGGAACAGGCAGTAGGCAGTAAGAGTGTACTTGGTAAAGCTCACCTGTCATCTAGCTTATCTGTGGTCTGGGCTTTTTCAAGATCGCGTACCAACGGCAGACGGCGTACTTCGGGCACGTACACGGGTCTAAATACTCAGTACTGATCCTCGACAACCGCGGCATGGGCGGGTCTTCGAAGCCGCTGATGCGCTACAGTACCTCGGAAATGGCGGAGGACCTCCTCGAAGTGGTAGACCACGTGGGCTGGACGGGGGAGCGCCAGCTCCACGTAGTCGGCCTCAGCATGGGCGGCATGATCGCGCAGGAGGTGGCGTGTCTGGCGCCCGAGCGCATCAGCAGCCTGAGCCTGATCTCGACGGCGGCCGCGATCGAGAACACGACCTCGTTCGCCGAGAACATGGTCAACCGCATCACGATGCTGCTGCCCAAGAGCCCGGACCGCAGCATCCGATACGCGGCGGCCTCCATCTTCGCCCCGGGCTACCTGGCGCAGCCCGACGAGGCCGAGGTGCCCGACGAGCAGACCGTCCCGCGGTGCCGGATCCCGCCCGGCGGCTACGGGCGGTTCGGTAGTAACTACGAACGCTTCGCCGCGCAGGAGATCACGAAGCAGCAGGACCGGGACGGCTTCACCAAGAAAGGGTTCCTGTTGCAGCTCGTCGCGGCTGGGTGGCACCACAAGAGCCCCGCGCAACTGAAGGAGTTGGGCGATCGAGTAGGGAGGGAGAGGATCTTGGTGCTGCACGGCGCGGAGGACGGCATGATTTCGGTGCCCCATGGAAGGAAGTTGATAGAGTACTTACAACCTGGCCAGGGGCTGATTGTCGAAGGCTTAGGACATGCGCCCATCAACGAGAAGACGAAGTGGTTCAACGAGCTAATAGACGCGCGGTGCGCGTTGGGCGAGAAGTTGAGTGGGCGGTGAGACCAAGACCACGTATCTACATCTAGAGCAGTACCAAAAGCAGGCATCAAATCTTACAACTAGGTTCCTTCCTACTAACATCAATTGCGTTAACTGCATAATCTAATAGAGCCACTCTCAGGAGGGCGGGTACGCCTAATCGCGTACTCAGGTATCTCATTTGCAAAACCCTTAGATAAACCCATCACAGTATTACCCATGCCTTTTTTTTTCCCAGCCACTTACAGTTCGAAAGGACTCCTGAGATCCCCTACCTGAAAACCCAGGCGTTCCGACAAGATTTGCCATCTACTTCTATCTCGTCCCTTAGCTTATAGTAGTGATGAAGCTCTGATACTGTTCATCATCACCCAGGGGTTTGGTCACAGGTTTCTGCGGAGGCGTCGCCATAGAGGACGCCTTGGTAGTCCATAGCACACTAGGCTGTGGTTGATGCTGGTGTGTCAGCTCCGCCTTGGGTGTATTGGAACGGTCCTCAATCTGGTCTTCCCTGTCTGCTCGTGGAAGACGCATTGCGAGCAGCACATACTCGGCCCTTGTCATATTGTCCATGATGTCATCCATGTATCGCCGTACATCATCCTGCGGCGCGACGACCTTCTTCAAATGCTCGAGATGCTTTCCCGAGTTCGAATATAATCGTATGGACACAGGTTGGTAGTAGTCCAATGCCGGATCTCCCCCATATTCCAATTGACTTCCCTTACGGACAATCAGGAAGGACGCGACGACCTGGGACGGGCTAGCATATTCGAGAATGCTATACTTGGGAAACAAGTATCTATCACCCGTACCGCCAGCAAACTCGAGTACAACGGCCGAAATGTCAGGCTTCGGCTCTGGGGGAGGTCCTTTCGAGCGCAGAGCTTGCTGCGAAGCTGGTGCATTGGTCGGTTGTGCTGGTGCAGTAAGCGACGGCTTCCTCGAGGTGGTGCCATTGGGCACGGCGGGAGCATCCGTTCCGTTGACAGGCGTTGTCTGCTTGGACTTTGCCGGCTCCTTCACAACGAGATCCTTCAATCTATCGAGTATCTGTTTCAGATCGGTAGTATCTGCGAACCTGGTCTTGCCCTCAGCTATTCTTCGCACAATCTCTCTCGTGTTTGGTTCATCTAATGCCTTCTTCACCAGTAGAATTACCAAATGATCACTGCCTGGGGGTGGCCTCAGGTCAATTGATTTCTGGTTGGGATTGGAAGCTAGAACAATATCAAGTATCGTTCGGACCTCGTCAGCAAAGTACTTGACTGTCCTCCCATCGACGATAAGACGATCGGCCGATGGACCCTGCTGACCCCCTTTTCTCTTATAGTCGGCGGTAATCTGGTCTATGATTCTCTGGAAATGCGCCAGCTCGTGGGGGGCTGCATCACCGATAGCGACCCGTTTCATCAGATCACGGAGATGGGGATCCCCAGATGCCTTCTCCGCCAAAGTGACTATTATGGGGTCTGCCCCAGGTTGCGTTGGCGTGGCCGTCTTGGCAGTTGGTGTGGGGGTTTTGACGGCCGGCGGGAGAGCTGCTCCCGGACCAGGTGAAGCCGTCGTCGGGCTTGGGGCATGCAATGGACGATTCGTCATCATGCCTGGTGGAGAGGGGCCATTTGGCTGAGCAGGGGGCGGTTGCGAAGGACCTGTGGCCGGAGGAAGCGTTGGCGGGTGTTGAGGAGCAGCAAGCACGGACTCAAGGCCTCGGGGAGAAGCCAGCGGCTTTTTTGTCGTCACGGCAGGCGGCGGCGGTCGGTGGGAATCTGGCTGCTGGCCTTGGGGGTGGACCGTCGCGGGATGGGGCTGAGACGGAGCTTGAATATGCGATGGCGCAGGCGGTTGTGCTACAGACTGTGCCTGTGGTTGCGACTGCGACTGTGGCGGCTGGAGAGGCGACTGGGCAGGCAGCTGGGCAGGTGATGTCGGTAGCACGGTCGGGGTAGAGGGCGTACTCGGTTTCGGCGGGGGAGGCATGACGCCATTGGAAGGGCCGTACTGGATGATGGGCCGGAATGTGGAATTGGTGGTGGGAGGGGGCTTCGGGTCTTTGACGCCGTACATGGTGGCCTCGAGAACGTGAGGCTCAACGGTGACAGTGATTTGGCCAATCTTCATCATGCTGTCCTTGGGGGGGTTGCTGGGGTCCTCCTTGACGACACCTTTTCGCTTCGTGGGCTTGGTCCAGTACTTCTCGAATATGCCCTCGTGTATCCATTTCTGACGCGATCTCGAGAGCGACTCGGCTAGAACGCCGCTGTGTACTCAACCCGTTAGATGAATATACGATAAGTATACGGTAAGCATACGGCCGAGGCCATGGTGATGTCAGATAGACGATGTCAGATAGACGTACCTCTCTTGTATGGACTGGTAGTCCCGGCTGGAGAGATCCTCAGGCTGGGGGGTCTCAACGGTAGGCAATGGATGGCCCGGCTGGATGGACTTGGGCAATTGAGGCTCCTCGGGGATGGGCTCGGCAGGGACTGGCGTGGACGACGGGGCGGGTGCGGGCGTGAGAGATCGTTCGGGAGGCGTGGCAGTTCGCTTCTTGGAGACGTGCTCGACGCGGGCAGCGGCCCTGGCAGGCAGCTTTCGCTTCCTCTCCATTGCTTCATTCAATATGGCTGCACTATGGATTCGATATTGCTTCGATATTGCTTCAATTGGATCAACAAGTGATGATCAGCAGGTTATGCTTGAGACACTTGAGACAATTATGGTGGTGCACAGTGACGGACGCGTTGCTGGCACAAGGAGCCGCAAATAAAGGCTCCATAAAGCTGCCGATGCTGTATAGAAGAGTAAGTATAGAAGAACAAATACGACGCTTCTGTGTGGATAGATGGAGACAGACACACAGAGAGAGAGAGAAAAGTTGATGGTGATTGTGGCTGCTGTTGTTGTAGTGCGAGAGGATGCTGGCCTCGGTCTGGATAACGGCGAGGTGCAAGTACGCAAGTATACAAGTATTAGGTAGTGAAATAATAGTGAGTAGGTAATAATAATAATAATAATTTGGAAGTGTAAGTTGCAATGGCCGAATGGCTGACTGCAGATGTTGGACTGCAGGTGGTTCAAGCTCACGCGCGCCGCAGAGGCACTTGTGGAAAATTGGGGCACGGACGTCTCGTTCCTGAGCATTAGTAACCAACCTGGGTTAGTGCATATCTTACATGCCTATTGATCGATATACCCATTATATCGATGTCTATATACTATGTACCTTACGAAATATTCTGTATCGCTTAGTGCATACAACCGGAACAACTTACCGAGATATCAAGTAGATACCTAACACATACGGTTCCATTGACAGGTTATAGGTAGTTGTCACAGATATCCAATAGAATCTCATAGTTCTGATAAACAAGCCTCTAACCATTCATCGCTAGGAAGAGTACGCAGTGTGTATTCGCAGTGAGGACACCACATATTTCCTCTGTAGAAATGATAACCTATTGGACCAGCCTTCATAGATATGTTGATATTATATAGTCATCAGGACTCAACAAGGTTGAATAGCTAAAAGACCCTAATACAAGCCCTTGGGAGAATCTTCAGCTATCCATCCTCTCATTCATTTACAGCTGATAGTGCACTAACTTCTTTACTACATAGCTGCATACCTAGGTAGTACGCCTATGTAACAAGAGCTAAAGCTCGATCGTATTATCGCTCACTCAATCAGACCCACATAAACAAGAGGTACCAATCATCATTCCACCATATCATTCTAGGGGTGTAGAACGTAGAAAGAACATTGAACACCAAGGCAGCAGTCGAAGGGAGTACCATATATATATAAATCGTGCTCTCTCGACTGTAAATGGGTCATTATCTGTGTCACACTCACTCAACCTAAAATATTCGCCTCTACACAACTATCTAACGTTACCTATTCTCTCATGACCTCCCGGACCTCTCAATGGGCCATCCCATTGGCTATCAGCTTCGGTGTGCCAATTGGTCTTTACCTCAGTTTTATATCTCTTGGCGTCTTTCCTTTCTTCCAGCGACAGTAAGGCAACCTCGCCATGTGAGAGCTTTGAACTGATAGCGATTGCCAGTTTCCTATATGCTCATCGCTTAAATACCCTGTTCTGGCATGACCTCGACAGGCCTGAATACTGGGGATTTGCCAGTCAGTGTCCACCACCTCAACTCTCATAACGTCCTTGGCCCTAACTGCTTGGTATCAAGGAAATCAAGTTACCCCGTTTTCACTCACAACCGTTGATGAAGAAACCATCTACGCGTGGCATATTTTGCCACTTCCCGCTTACTTGAAGCACGAGGACAAGCTTCAGGTACAAGCCGCCGGTTTCTCAAATGACATCACTAAATCCGAATCTTTCAAGGTGCTGAGAGAAGACCCGGAAACTCGATTAGTCATCTACTGTAAGACATCCTGCTTTTTGTTGTGCACATTGAATGCTAATGATGGATGATGGTATGAAGTTCATGGCGTAAGTGGAATGGTCAGATCAACACGCAGTCATCGGCTGACTTGGCCCCCCCTTTTAGAATGCCGGCCATGTTGCACAAGCAATACGCCCTGACAGCTACCATACACTGACCGACTCTTCTAATTACCATGTGCTCGCCATCGACTATCGCGGTTTCGGCAAATCAAGCGGCAAGCCGTCCGAACAAGGGCTGATTCTTGACGGCGCTGCAGCTGTCGATTGGGCCATGCACGTTGCCGGCATCCCCGCCAGCCGTATCGTTATCATGGGCCAGAGCCTCGGCACCGCCGTCACGAGCGGAGTAGCTGAGCATTTCGCCATGCAGGGTGTTGAATTCGCCGGCGTCATCCTCGTAGCCGGGTTCTCAAGCATGCCGGCTTTGCTTAGCTCGTACACAGCAGCTGGCTTCATCCCGGTTCTCTCGCCATTCCGCCCGATCCCGCCACTCCTACGGTTCTTGCAGAGTTTCGTCTTGGATAAGTGGCAGTCGGCCGACCGCCTTGCTCACGTTGCACGCTTGACACGATCGAGACTGAGGTTAACTTTTATTCATGCCAAGAACGACCTAGAGATCCCGTGCCATGAGAGTGACGTGCTGTTCCGATCTTCAGCCAATGCTACGCTTGTGGAGCCCATGGACGACGGTGCCTTCTTGTCGTGGAAAGAACAGATGACTCAGCGCAGAGATGATGCTACTTTTATAGCCATTGCAAATGCTGAGCCTGATATCATCATTCGAGAAGAAGTCGTGCCCTATGGTGGTGAGCAGCACGCAATTATACAACACATGAAGTGATGCTAATACACACAGGACACAACAACGTCATGATGTCTTCCGCAGTCTCATTGGCGGTCATGAGATCGTTCGGGCTAGATGCTGACGAGTCTGCTTAATTAATGAGTTTCTGTCGGAAGCATTATCATACTTGGGCGAACGGAATTGTACTCGAAGAAGACAGCACAAGTGTCACTTACCTATGGGAGATACGTATGATATCTGTAATTTAATGTTTCTTACTCCATACCGGACCAACTCAACATGGCTTGCTCATAATTATATCGGTGTTCAGGTCACTACCAATCATCTCCTATAACTTCGGGATGCTAGTTTCGCATAGCACACTCAACAGGGGACAACCTCGCGTGGCGGCCGTGATTCCGGACCAGGTACCCTCATCGGAATGGTACCGAAAGGGCACCAAAACGGTATATAGATATCCCTATCATATCTATGAATAAAATACCCGGGATATTTCAACTCCTAGTGCGGAAGAAAGTCCCCCCAGCGTCAGCACAGGCATGTCCAGTGTGAAGTACGGTAGTCCTATTATAATACCTAGTTGATAAAAATTATGTAAAGGTGTCTCACATGTGTCAATTTGGATAATTAATAAAATAGTGTGGAAATTAAAAAACAGTGATAACTCTACATGAAAACATATGAAAAAGTACCTTATGTCCGGAGGAAGTAAACAGGTACATACTTCAGTATTTAGGTAAGAGAAGCTGGCTGCCTGGATGTAGGGTTTGCATAAATGCATATCGATGAAAATCACGGAGATATATATCTAATAAAGGAATGTTACCCGATTAACGATGCCTTCGACCCCACCAATATTCACACAAGATTGCCCCGCGCCACCAAACGTTCAATCGTTCTTGACAGCAAACACCTTTTATAACCATGGCTGACGAATCGAAGCCCTCAAAGGGCAAGGGGAAAGACAAGGAGAAGGAGAAGGAGAAGGCTGCTAAGAAGATACATAAGGCCATCGATGGGCTGTCCAAGGAACAAGTCTCTCAGCTGCTCGACCTGAACCCTGCGCTCGCCAGCGAACTCGCCAGCCAGAGCAATGACGATCCCGCCTCCGCCGCCGACGCTCTCAAGCGTCTCAACCTTCAGGACATCATGACCGGTCTGGCTTCCAGCGGTAAGAACGTCAAGGACATGGGTGCATACAAGTTTTGGTCCACCCAACCCGTCCCCAAGTTCGGGGAGGACGGCGATCCCAACCAACCCGTCGAGGAGGGCCCTATCAGAAACCAGTCCGTCGACGACATACCCAAATCGCCTGCGCCCCTGGTCGACGGCTTTGAATGGTCTACTATTGACTTGCTCGACGACGCACAGCTTAAGGAGGTCTGGGAGCTGTTGAACGGCCATTATGTAGAGGATGACGAGGCTATGTTCCGTTTTAACTACTCGAGCAGTATCCTGAAATGGTCCGTTCCCTACCGTCTTCCTACCGTCTATCTCTGACTTCCTGACTGACTAACCCATGGTTCTCAGGGCCATGATGCCACCTGGGTGGAGGAAAGAATGGCATCGCGGAGTCCGCGTTTCGGACTCTAAAAGACTAGTCGGCTTCATCGCCGCTATTCCTGTCGAACTTCGCATCCGGAACAATATTCTGAAAGCTTCCGAGGTCAACTTCCTCTGCATACACAAGAAGCTCCGCTCCAAGCGTTTAGCTCCCGTCCTCATCAAGGAGATCACGCGTTTGTGCAACTTAGACGGCGTTTTCCAGGCCATCTACACCGGAGGCATTGTTCTCCCCAAGCCTGTTAGCACCTGTCGCTACTATCACAGGGCCATCAACTGGCAGAAACTCTACGACGTCGGTTTTAGCCCCTTGCCGCCCAACAGCAAGCCCCAGTTCCAGATCCGCAAGTACGCTGTGCCAGATCGGACCTCGCTCAGGGGCTTAAGAGAGATGCAGAAGAAGGATGTTAGTGCCGTCCAAGACCTGCTAACACGCTATCTAGCCAAATACGACATGGCTTCCGGGTGGAATAAGCAAGAGGTTGAGCACTGGCTACTGCACAACAAGAAAAATGCCCTCGAGGAACAGGTCGTCTGGAGTTACGTCGTCGAGGTGAGTTTGTTGGTTGTATGCATCCTGATAGCCTTCTTTAACCTTGTCAGCAGGACGATCATAAGAAGATTACCGACTTTATATCTTTCTATTGTCTCGAGTCTTCGGTGATTAACCATCCCAAGCACTCAAACATAAGGGCCGCTTATCTTTTCTACTATGCGACCGAAACGGGACTCGCAACGCCCGTCGATAAAGACGCGCTGAAAACTCGTCTCAATGCTCTGGTTTCAGATTCCCTAGTATACTGCAAACAGTACAACTTCGACGTGTATAACGCGCTCTCGCTTATGGACAATGGCCTGTTTTTAGAGGAACAGAAGTTCGGCCCGGGGGACGGCCAGCTGCATTATTACCTGTTCAACTATCGAGCCAATCCGATAGCTGGTGGTGTTGACAAGAGAAACCGCTTAGATACTGAGAACCTAAGTGGCGTTGGGTACGTCGTCCCCTAATCATGCGAAGTCTACATGCTAACGGCCTCATAGGAAGACACAGATTTAAGACGGGTGACAACCTCGATAGGGCAGGTATTTTCTTACGCTTATAGATACTGAAGGCATTGTTTTACTTCATCAAAGGGGTTTGACAACGGAGTGGACTGTGGGACATTATTGACTGAGTACGATGGAAGCATTCGAGACCTACCTATGCACCTGGGCAACCGATTCCGCCTGTTCCGCTCGAATCGCGTGTTGTTGGCCCACAAATACCCCGTACCCAACTGTCCGGGAGCTTTTGTAAGTAGGTAATGTGGCAATTGTTACCTCGGGTAGACGCATTTCCAAATGACACCTGAAGTACAGCCTGAGAGAGTCTAGACCAATCAGAACTCTGATAGCTGCCCCAATATGTAGCCCAATTTATTGGGATCCGAAATGTCTGTGATGTCGCCATATATGCAGCCAATAGGTGCGACTAACTGCGCTTTATTAGTATTGACTGTTTTTGTGCGTCCTAGCTATGAACATATTTGTCAACTATTTCCAAATACCGGCTCTCCCACTCGCCCACGTGGCAAAGCTTGGATCAGATTCATCACGGTGGCTGGGTCCCGCGAATGTCAGGGACGACCACGTCTTGCGAGTCAATGCAGATAGGCACGACAAATTAGAATCGAGAGCGGTGGACCTGTGGCGTTTCTTGGGTAACATGATCCGGATATCGTCCTCGAGGCTCCCGGGCATGGGATATGAAGGTCTGTACTTTCCCGCGCGGACGTCCACCCTCCTTCGCGGTTGACAAAGGCAATCCCAGTTCCTGAAACGGACATGTGTGAATACATGTTACTCAAATGGTATTGCGATGAATGTGGAGCAGTATGCAGGTTCCAGTCCGTTTCCTTAACCCCTGATATCCATCCTCTGCACGCGAAGCGGCTCGTCGACGTCTTTCAAGGAAGGCGTGAGACTGCCAACAGATACTCGCAGTCAAAACCAGCCCCTTCGGGCTCTTTGAGCAGATATCTAAAGTGCTAACTCCTACTGCTGCAGTGGTACACAAGCGACGAGGTCAAAGTTGATGACTGCGAGCTGTTCAACGCTACGGGCACATGTGAACAGAAAGACAACATAAGGGAGGAAGAATCAGACGCCGGTGGCCTTTGCGACGACTGTACACGGGAGCACGATGTAGACGCCTGAGAAACGAGATTCCTAGTTTGCGTTAAAGGGGGCGATGGCGACAAAAGTAGGCGAACCTTCATCTTCGCTTGGATAGAGAAAATCTGGAGTTGAAAAGTTGCTTGAGTTGAAAGTGTGGTGGCGTTTCTGGCATCCTGATGTCTTTTTGAATTATCCTTTTAGGAGATGCTTATACATATCGCCTCTCTCCTAGAATGCTGCCTCAGTCCTGTCAAGAGGTTTATCATGTAACTGAATATGCTATTCCAATGGTGAGGCTGCTGCCTATCGAGACTACTTCAGTTACACAAGCTTCCCTATAGGTAATAGAAATGAGTCAACAACAATTAATAACATCTGCCCACAGTGGGTGTTACCGCATTGTATATACAACTTCTTAAGAGTTCCCTACTCAATAGATCTCACTATGATTAACACTATTATCTCATCAATCCTCCTTCAGGTTATCAGCTCCATCGATTAGTAATCCGCATTAAGCAAGTGAATATCTACTAGCTCCTCTTATTTGGACAGTCCTTGAATTTATGAGACGCCGTTGTCGTGTCCCATGTAAATAATAATATACACATTTTCAAAACTCTAGTCTGGGTATAAGAAAGGTTTACTCCAGAACAATTAGCATCTGATTTAATTAAATCCGAGTAAACCCCAGATTGTGAATAGTTGGCTTCTAGTCTCCTAGTAGTGCCTTGCGCTCATAAAATGAGAGAATTGCTGCCCGCATTCAAGGGGCGAGTGGAGCTTAACATACAGTTTTTATAGCCATAACAAATTCTATATTGTCAAAGATTCTGACAAAGCGCGAAGTGTATTGATCAGCGATTTCTCGTTGATTGATGTTATATCTTGTCAAGTGAGTTCCGTTGAGGAAGATAATCAGGAAGCATCCGCGCTAAAGCAACATGGGCCATTGGAGAAGTCGATTAGGATAGCTTGGTTCACACCTTCGAGTGCTACTTGTCTGAATATACCCCTAGAGGATATGAACGTATCTCCATTTCTGCTACAGGCCATGAGGGAATTACAGATGACGTATGCACCTCACGACGGCAGTACGAAACAACAATAGACAAATAGGATATAGTATTGTTCGATGACATAATTCCTCAGTCATGTCTATTATCTAGGGAGCATGTTCCAATAATCTGGATCTCTCATTCTTTTTCGGTGATTCGTAACACATAATTCCTTCTCCTTAAATGTTGCCACTAGGGTTCATCGACATTTCCAGGAGCTCTACGACCGACGACGTTCTTGAAGCATACTTTCCAGGAATACCTGGAGCTCATCAGTGGAGATGCTTAGTACATCCCCTTGCCCAATGTCCCTTACACCCTGGCCAGCTTGGATAAACACATGGCCGATGACATTCCTCGCCAACGTTTCTATGTCTCGTCCATTAGCCCACCCCTTGGTAATGCTGAGAGCCCTGAACATTTTAAAGACCTTACTCCGCCCGTTATCTGCCGAATCGCATGGATCCACAATCTCAATCTTAAGTTTGCGGAGCTGATTCTGTAGATGCGAGAAGCAGTGGTAGTCTTCCATATGCGGAAAGTCGACAGATGCTGGGAATCGGCTACGCAGGCCTTGATTACAATTCAGGAGGTTTTCCATGTCGCTGGTATACCCAGCCAGAATTACCACCATGTTCCCGACGTAGCGGGGTTTGGTCATGGCATCGACTATTTCGCCGATGGCCTCGTGCTTGAAGTTGTCCGATCCTCCACCTCCCCCAGGTGCCAAGCGGTAAGCTTCATCGATGAACAGGATCTTCCCAATTCCTCGTTCGAATTGGTTAATCACTTTCGGGCCCGTCTGGCCGCAATACTCTCCGACAAGATCTGTGACTGAGCACGAGATCACTTCATCACTCGAAAGGAAGCCCATGTCGTAGAATAAACGACCAACTTTTCTTGCCGTCGACCTAAAACAACTTCGAGTTAGTATCTGTTATCCCGAAAAAATCCATGCAACGGTGTCCATTAAAAGGTGGGTAATAGCATCAGTGTATGCCAGGTCTCCTTACGTTTTTCCAGTTCCCGGGGGGCCTTTGAACACGAAAGCCCATGGAATGTGTGGCTTAGGATCAATTTTAAACCGTCGCATCCCCTCGACCATGTGTTGATACCCCTGAAATTGCCCCACGATCTTCTCAAACCCAATAAATCCTTCGAACAGTGCTTTTCAATGCTCGTCGGCGCGGCGTGCTCTGTCGTAATCTGGGTCGAAGTCTTCTGGTTCCAAAGGCATCCCGTCCATGGTATAGCGATCAATGCCTTTAGCCTCGAGTCTCTCCCTCTGGCGCAACTTCGCTCGAGCCAACAAGCTCTCTACATCGCCACCATTGCCAAAATTCGGTCGCACACGCATTCTGCTCATAATCTCGCGTGCCACGCGCTGGCCGTTCTCTGAGACTTGAGTATGATCTGTTGCCAGTTTCATCTCAAGTATGCTACAGAGTTGATCATCTCCGTAGCTATCGAAGCGGAGAGCATCCTCAAAGGGGAAGCGTCTTTGTAGTCCTGGATTGCTATTAAGAAACATCTGCTCCATCTTGCCCGGATAGCCGGCGAGGATTACGCAGCGGTCTTCACCAGGTGATCCAGATATGTGGGCTACTAAAGTATCAACCACACCCCGCCGGAAGACATCAGAAGTATTGGACCCGCTGCCATTGCTTGTATAAAGCATATGGGCATCGTCAATGACGAGAATGTTACCTTCGGCATCTTCGAGACACTCCCTAGTTCTTTTCTCCGACTGGCCAATATATTCGCCGATCAAATCGGCAGGCGTCTTCATTATGACTTTACCATTCGACACGAGACCGAGCTCAGCGAGGATCTGCCCATAAAGCCGAGCCACTGTAGTCTTTCCTACGCCCGGCGGTCCCACGAACACTCGATTGAGGTTCATGCGGAGAGGCTCCTTGCCCATCATCACGCGATGGTAGTTCACGTTAACCTGGCTGAAGAGGTGATTTATCTCCTTTTTAACACTCTCTAGGCCTACCATTTTCTGGATTTCTGCCCATGCCTCGCTTTTGCTTCGGATGTCTGTAGGTTCGGGGCCAACGATGTCACTTTGTGTGATGATATGTCCTTGTCGCCCTGCGGGGCTTCTTCGACTGTCATCTATCTCATCTGGACGATGAGCCTTCGCCCATTGCACCCACTCTTGTTCTTCCCGCCAGAGTTTCCGCCCACATACTACATCCAAGTCGTCCTCGAGAGTACGGATGTTGCTGAAGTTTTCCTGCTCACAGCGCCGCTGGACACGTCCGGCGATTGCCCGTAGACGGGGGTTGCTATGGTTGAGGCCGCCTTCGACATCCAACGATCGCTTTTGGATTAGCCGAATCAAGAGCTGTACTAATTCGACCTCAGTGTAGTCGCTGAGTCGAATTGGCTCTGGTAATTGACGTTGAGCTACGAGAGGGCTCTTAAGAGCTTTGGCGGCTTTTTGGCTCAAATCCCGGTATGAGAATATCACGGTGATATCGTCCGAGCTCTTGTTAAGCTTCTGTAAGATTTTGTCTAGATCGGAAGGACTTTCAATTTTATCGGCATCTGAAAAGAACACAACCTGGAAATCCAAACGATCATGAGCATGGGTGAAGAAAGGGTCAGGATGAGATACGCACCGTCGCGTCCTTCCAATCATCAGGCAATTCACGTGTTCCAGTAGTCCGGAAACTACGTCTAGGAGCATATCCAATCGAATAAAGGAACTCTGCGTATATCTGCGCAATCATCTTTTTGCCTATTAAACGTGAGTCCGTATTGCTGAAGACTGTGATTCGACTTCTATGACTCACCAGTGCCATGATTCCCATGAAGGATAAGATCGAATCGCAACCGGCTTATGTCTTCTCCCCATTTCCTCGCGAGGTCAAATCTATCCCTCACTGAGAGGAAGTGAGCCTTGACTTCTTCATGGCCCACCATAGACATGACTTGGTCTAGATACTTATTCTGCCGATTTTCCTCTCGCTTCTGTCTCAACCATTCCTTTCTGGAGGGTGAATCGTCCACAACATTCTCAGGCGCCTCATCGTTTAACACTGTGACAACTGGTGTCAGTATCTTCTCTTCATATGTAGCGTAGCTGGTAATCGGGGTATAAAAGTATGTAATGGGGGTTGCCGCCTTTTGAATCACTTCCATTAGAAAGCTTTTGCTCGGTTGATAAGTGTCTCTGGTTGTTTCTTACTTGGTTTGGCCCAATCAATCACTGCTGGTGGCTTATACAGCTCTGTCACCGCATCAGGAAATGGCGTTGGTTCCCATAATTGTTTTGATACACGACGTTGACGTCGACGGCGCCTTCCATGTCGCCGCTTGCGATTGGGGATATCAGGTTTGACATCTGGTCCGGGAAGTGTCTCCTCACATTTACTATCCTGTGAATGTTCAGAATTTTGGTATGAGGTGTTCGTCGATGCTTCCGTCGGAGACGTTTCTGTCGAAGATGGTTCTGTAGATACAATATCCAAGGTAGTGAGGTCGGGATTTTTAGTATTGGGAGGCTGGTGATGCGAAGTGTCATGATCTGTGTCATTGTCTGCAGTAGTTGCATCGCTTGTATCAATAGGAAGATTCGACATAGAATCCGGGATGGTGAGGATTGGGTCTGCCTCCGGTTTACGTTCGGTCATATCTTCAGCGCCATCTCGTTCTTGTGGATGCTCGGAAGATGCTACGGGTGCATTTTCGGCTCCATAACTTTCCAGATTGTCGGGAGCATCAACAGCAGAAGATAACTATCATATTCATGGTCAGTAGATTTTCTTTCTGCACTTGCACAAAAATTCAGAGATATCAGGCCTGCTTCAGGGACCTTTACCTTCGGCATGGTCTAATGATCAATTGTTGCTTATACATGAATATTGAGCTGATCAATGAGACTCTGAGCCACGTACCACTTGTTGCGTCTCATCTATTTTCCCTTGATCTGATGGAGAGTCGTGAGACAGTGTAACATCATTGACACCATCAACGGGGGCCAGAGGTTCGAGAACGATATCTCCAATATCAACCCCTGTTTCTTCGGATGGTACATCATGAAATTCGGTGCTGTCAATGGTGGGAGACTGGGGGTGCTCTTCGTCTAGGCCGCCGCCTTCGTGATCGCTGTTTGGATCCATGCTGAGATACACATACACACTGACTAGGGATTTGGGTAAATAGCTTGGGTGTTATTTCCCCTTTACTGTCACTGATTAGGCCGCTGTACGTTTGAAAAGGAGAAAGACAGCAGCTACTCGGGGGTTAGTATTAATACTCAAATCACTTGCAATCTCAGTTATACCGACATGTTGTTAGAGGCAGGTGAAGACAAGCAGGCTCCCATGCAAGGCGTGAGTCACTCATCACGTAGCCAATAATTACAATGTATCACAAATCATCCACACCCACTTACCAGGCACTTGTCTATACTATACAGTTAACACCCGCAAAGAATACGACATTAAGGAGGCTCGGACCGGCCTCCATGCCTCGAAAATACGTGTAGCCATTCTCAACAGTGGACTAGGTATACAAGTTCTAACAAGGCTGTGCAACTTCTTAGGTACCAATGCAGACATATTGTGCAGTTATCAATGCAAGGTCGTCTACCTGCAGTGTATGGCTAAGCTACGAGGGTGGTATTCCACTTTGCTTAGTACGATGTACCGCCTTGGCGTATCTGCCTATTCAGCCTCATCACGGAGTATGGCGAAGCATTAACACGCCCCACCTCCAAATTCACTATAGTACAAGAGTGCCGCAGCCAATACCAAGGCACGATTACTGATGAATTTCTGCGACCCAATGGTTGATGAGGCAGCCTACCTAAGTTGCTAAATAGTTACTGTAACAGGATAGGTCGGTGGGTCTCAGAGCTGGAATGATTGGATTTGAAAACGCGACGAGAAATCTGCCTGGGCATAATGACGTTAGGTGATATCGCGCTAAGCTACTTTGATGTTTACATGTATACCTGATGAGCATGAGTACCAAGTAGGTACTCTATTTGATAGTCATTTGAAGTCTACCATTAGATGAGAAATGAGGGGAGGTGAGAGAGAGCGCGAGGAAGAAGACGAAATCTATATTCACAGTGACGGAGTGGAATTAAAACTATGTGAGCTTGACATGTGATTTCGATTTATAGTACGTGTAACATACCTATCCAGTTAATCCGGCGTCTAGAGCCCGGGATTCTCTAGAGAACCCCTGCATATGGACAACATATATTCCGTAACCCCCTCTTATCGCTACTAACACCTTGAAATTTTCATTAGATTCAGCATAGCTACAAATCATGTGTTCTTAAAGAAGCACAGCTCAGTGACAGTTGCTGAGGAAATTACCTATAGGGTACTTAGCAAATGCATAGGCGGAAGTAGCTAAAGGCGAGACTGAGCTATTTCCCGGTATAGGTAATACTTACTAAGAATTGTCACTTGGGACTTCAGCCTCATGAAGCTGGTATAGCCCTCATGTAGTTTAGCGAGGAAACGTTGAGCTTCGAAAGTAACGGGTACGAGTTCTTAAGTCCATTGTCGCGAAATTTGACTCTTGGTCCAGGAGCAATTCGGTGTCAGGCTATCAAACCCCTGATATCTATAGCGGCATGGCTACAATTTGAATTGCGTAGACTCCTATGAATTACTTCACTGCTGAAGACATCTATCTTACCTATATATAACATAGGCCTCGTATTATCGCTATATCTTAAGTTGGCCTGCTTTCATAATATAGCCCTTATTATCATTAAGTGATAACCAACGATATATGATTGACTCCGACAACTTGAGTAAAGATGAGGAGAAGTAAAGAATTGAATGCGCCACTGTCATTTCAAATAGACAAGGAGTCGGAAGGATAGAAGTGGGAAATCACCTTGATATCTGTACATACGGGCGATTGACTTGTTAAAGCTCGCCTTATACCCTACGTAGCTTTGATGCGAAGAACTGGATAGTACAGGAACTAGCACCGACATATAATATAAATATATTATTCACACAAGACATGAAACTCTAAACGAATAGTTATTTTTTTATCTTTTACGGTGTAGCTATAACAGTTATTTGTTTTTCTTACTCCGTGTATATAGATACAAATTAAAAGGCTATACGGACCATCAACAATTACTCACGGAAAAAAACACCAGCTAGGACGACAAAACTTTTGCGCTGCTTGTGCGCTGCTCAATCTATGAACTTACTTATAAGCCAGGATGTTCTTGTCGTTAAATGACATGGATGCGACTATCCATCATTTCCTGCGGTCTAGGATTTACCAGAGCAGAGGCGAGATTATGCTACATCTGGTCAAACTTAATCTCAAAAATAGGGTGTTCGCTATGATAAAACGACTGTACTCGCTCTACTCTCACATTCTACCATCTATTAGCACCTGATTTAACATTTATATCTTGGCATCATATAACAGTTCGACGTTACTAACTCACGATGAAGGTTACAACACCGTTGGTTGCTTATTAAAATATTACAGTGCGGCCATAATGTAGTGTCTTGGGGTAGGGTGCTAATATATAAAGTGTAGGGGGAGCCAATATAGCAATAAAGTCAAAATAACTGCCGAGTCACATATGATATCCTTCGATCAGTGACTAAAGGTGAGTATTGACTGGTAACTACCTAGCTAAAACTGCGTAACTGAAAGAAAAAGAAAACCAGGCATCTTATATGCCACTGACTAATAGCTACGGCGTACTAGCCCCACAACAGTAGTTTGGGACTACTACATTCCCTACAAACAAATATCATATACCATAGCTCTAGATTATTCTGTTCATTACAAGAAACATAATCTAGTAAAAGCGTGTTATCAAACTCATGACTGTATGGTTGTTTCGTTAGTCCGAACGTTAGCTGCCTCGTACAGCAAGAGCAAGAGCACTCGCCAAAAAAAAGTGACTATACAAGACTGTTATATTTAAATGTTGGTACTAAAAAGAAACGGGGCACTGCTCCCGCCTATAGGTACTCACTATTATGTCTCGTGGTGTACACAATTCTGATGGTCAAGATGCCTAGGGTTCGGTAATATTCTTTTGGTCATTTATGTTATTAACAGTCAGGATCCTGCATGACTTGATGATGTATATACGTATGTATAGGCAGTCAGAAAAAAGTCGGAGCTATGAGAAGAGAGGGTAACGATAGTTACCAAGTATAGCCGGCTTGGATACTTGACGGCTTTCGGAGGGTGAGGAGGCTAAGACTCAGGCCGAGATCCGGATGATGGTACCAGACTAGCAGGTAAGATAGCTACTACCTAAACGTAGAATGTTGGAATAGCACTGGAGCTAAGACAGTTCACATATCTAGGCACAGTACTAGTTACTATCCGTACCTACCGAGGATAAGGAAACGCAGAGAAAAAAGAAGTCGATAGGTAGGAAAAGTGCTGCGTACGCATCTCATTTTTTAGAGTTCTATATATTCGTGGTCAATGTTAAGCACCCGACAGCCGAAGTATGGCTGGATATGGACGTAATAGTATGTAGAAAAAAGAGGAACGAGCCAGGGATTCGGATGATACCATCGTAAGGCTTGAATGAGATAATTTAGAGGAGTAGATGCCGGTAGCCAATGACAGCGGTTCGGCAGCACGCAATCCCCTGCTAGGGCCCAGAAGGGCCTAGTGAGGGGTGGTTTGCGCTTCTCTCGACGCGGGGTCCATCGTGACATAAGCTGTCCGATGAATTGCGACAGCGCAGCTGCAGTGCAGGTCCCCGATCAAAGAATAAATAGGACATGCCGGGGACTACCTGAGAACAATCTACCTACATGTAGCCAGGCACTTCTTACTTTCCATCTCTTTCTCGTTCTGTGATACCCCCACCACCAACACCACCATCATCACCATCGTCATCATCAACTCATATTCTTAATTTATACCCACCCCCAACATCTACCACAATGGCTGACTCCCGACCTGCTCCGTATGTCTACGCCCCAGCGACGCCCGCACCGTTATATATATATCTATATAGCATTGGAACCTGACCGATTGACTGACTGTTCATCGACTCTAGTCTTCGCCTCGGCAGCATCGCCCCCAACTTCAAGGCCGAGACCACCAAAGGCCCCATCGACTTCCACGAGTTCATTGGCGACAACTGGGTGGTCCTGTTCTCCCACCCCGAGGACTTCACCCCCGTCTGCACCACTGAGCTCGGCGCCTTTGCCAAGCTCGAGCCCGAATTCACCAAGCGAGGTGTCAAGCTGATCGGCCTGTCCGCCAACACCCTCGGCAGCCATGAGGGCTGGATCAAGGACATTGACGAGGTCACCGGCTCCCACGTCGCCTTCCCCATCATCGCCGACAAGGAGCGCAAGGTGGCCTACCAGTACGACATGTACGTTGAGACCCCCGGGCCTGCAAACTTTACTGTCCTTGCCATATCTAACATATCCATCGCAGGATCGACTACCAGGACACCACCAATGTCGACGAGAAGGGAATCGCCTTCACAATCCGTTCGGTCTTCGTGATCGACCCTAAGAAGACCATCCGAACGATCCTGTCGTACCCCGCCTCCACCGGCCGAAATTCGGCCGAGGTCCTGCGCATTGTCGACTCCCTCCAGGCCGGCGACAAGCACAAGATCACGACCCCGATCAACTGGGTTCCTGGTGACGATGTCATCGTCCACCCCAGTGTGAAGAACGAGCAAGCCAAGGATCTGTTCCCTGACTTCCGCATCGTGAAGCCCTACCTCAGATTCACTCCACTGCCCAAGGAGAAGGCCACCGTCGCGTAAAGTGTCGGGTAGGAGGAAATGAGAGGTGTACGCCTGGTTTCAGGATACATAGTCCATCGGGGCTGGAATCGACCCTCTCCCGCGGGGTGATACTGGTCTAGTTAGTCTCCATGAGATTTCCATGCAGGTCGGTCTCGACAGGACTATGCTGCCCTCGTCAGAACCAGCAAGTCGGTACCTAATACATGTTACTACAACATGATTCAGTAGATATGTTCAATATATTCACCACCGGCAGGTGATGCAACGCAAAAACCAGAGCTGGTGATATGTTCGTTCCATGTGCGTAGTTTTATAAACTTGTGGAGACAAGGTTTCGGTTGTACACAAGTATTCAGAACCAGAACCGGGGATTCTATGTGAAACAGGCCAACCAGCATCCTGACCTGGTCTGCCTTGGCACGTTCCGACAAAGCCTGCTTGAATCCCGGGACATGAGCCATTATGAAGTGTATCTGCATCTTGCAATAGTGCCTGGCTTGTACTCTCGAGCAACTGGTGGGCAAGCTCTCGAGGAACTCGTGCTCGTGCTATACTACCAGCAGATTCCGCTACTTTGCGGAATCGTTGATGTAAGTATGTCACTTGACTAGGCCATACGGAATAACAATGGCAATATATAGACAATACAGATTATAATACCTAAGTATTACATACCCAATCTTTGGTCGAAACCCCCGTCTTACTTGTTTGCTTCTTGGCTGGGATTATAGGTCCATACCCGAGTAATTATACCCTCCCTATGTATATGTAGCAACTTCAGACGAACCGACTTTAACCATAAGCGACTTCGTGAGCCTTTAACCCTGTCAAACACGTGGTTGAGCGGTATTTGGCTGAGATGAAACGACAATTGATGGGCGGTATCCGTAATTATGTATTCCGTATTATGGGGGTAGATCTCTGTTCACACGTGATGCAGAGATACATAAACTACATGGGGCTACTGTATATAATTGCAGTAGCCTGGTAGTTTCGATGGATGTGGTGGATGCTAGGGGCATGTCCGGATATACCTAGAGAATATATGGTAATGAACTTCGATCAACTTGAACCGATGAGAGAGTGGTACTGTAGGTACCAGGGCGGGCGGGTCTTATGTTGAAACATTGCCTGGTACCTATGTACATGTATGTATGTACGTATGTACGGCATTGTACGGTTTAGCAGTGTTGGTGTTGGGCTATTTCCGCTATATCTCTCCACTGCGGAATTTGACATTATCTCAGAGGGGCAAACGGTATGTACTGTGCGCATACATAGTATACCTACTGTCCATGTAGCAAGCAGTCCCACTGATGAGAGTCCATGTGAATGGATAAGGTTATGCAGATGGAATATCATATCACATATATACATAGATTGTAATATGTGCCAACCGGGGCAGCGGGGGATTATGTAGGTATGTGCATATACGCAATACACCTGCGTTTATGTATGTACATGCACAGTACTTACCTGGTTGGTTCTAGCGGCGAAGCTAGAAACTCGAGTCGCACCTCCTTTCAGCTCCCAGTGCAGCAAAGTCCCGTGCCGCAGTAGCCGGTGGAGCCCTCCCCTTTTCGGGCGCTACCTACCAGTCACACCTTGTTGCTGCTGCTGCTCGCCTCTCCATCAAACTCAACCAGTCCGGCCTCCACTCACAGCCCCCTTTCCCCTTCCCTATTATACACCGTACTATCGAATAATCACAGATACGCGTGTCTGTGCGATCTGATTTCCTTTTGAAGTCTCCCGAGAGCCTGGGACAGCTGGGACAGCCGGGACAGGACGAACAAGCTTGAAACAAGAGAGACAAGGGGGAAGAGGGAAAAAAGACTATCACAGTACACACGATACCATCTCACTCGACGGGGAAGACTGCCGAGTTATACTATCTATCTGGCTTTCCTTTTTATTATACTTTTACCTTACCTCCGTTTAAATAAAATTGCTAATTGCGACGTCGACGCTACCTGGAACTAAGGTATGTATGTCACCAGGCCTGCTGGTACCTGTCATCTTTTTCCATTTTTTTATTCTTTCTTTTTTTATACTACCATAGCGTCGTCTTGAGCACAATCTCCATTCTGTTGGCGAGCCCTCGTGCCCTCGTGCCCTCGTGCCCTCGTGGCCCCCCTGCCCCGAGCCGCCTTGCGTCTTGCCCTGAACCTCTCCCATCGTGCCTTTTCGTTTCATCACGAAGTAGCGAAGAAACATCCCCTGCCCCCAGCCTAGTCTTACCGCCGTCTTCCTCGCCCCCCCATTCCACGGCATTGCTTGACAAGCCTTGTTCCCTGCCTGCCTGCCTGCTCTAGCAAGCACAATTGCACTGTAGTAGCTGCTTGCCTACCTACCTGCCTGCCTGCCTATCCTTTGGCATTCCCTTCTGCCCCGAGGCTCCACATCCTTCTCTGACTCTTCCTACATCTTCAGCCTACACGTCGGAGAGGAAGGGGGGCAAACATGTCTACATCTGGTTCTGGTTCTGGTCTAACCTCGGGTCCAGCAGGCCGTCGAGATAGTTGGCAATCTGCCGACGACACCCACGTGGGCGAGCTCGACGATCAAGAACGCCGATCGCCGCCCTCCAAATCGCCCTCCGATCTTCTCTCCGACGTCTATCGGGGCATCAAGAAGGCCACCAAGGCCATCCCGACTCGGGAGGACTCTCTGAGATTTGCGAGAGCACCTTCGAGGCTGGCCCTCAAATTCTCCCCGAACTCCGGCCCGCCAGCCGCCAACTCGGCACCGCTTCCATCATCGAGATCTCAAACACCACAGCATGTTCGAAACCTGAGTTTGCAAGACAGTCTCGAGAAACCACTACCAGCACCTCCGCCTCCGTCGCTCTCTCCATCGAGTCCTGCGACTCCTCTTGCTTCGGGCCCTCACCCGCCACACAGCCTGAGTGCCATACTTGACGACGAAGCCGAATACGTAAACAGTAGATCGGACAGTCGAGCGGACAGTCGAGCGGACAGTCGAGCGGACAGTCGAGCGGACAGTCGAGCGGAAAGTAGAGCGGAAAGTAGAGCGGGCAGCAGAACAGGCAGTAGAGCGGGCAGCAGAGCGGACAGTAGAGCGGATACGATGGAACCCAACACATCCATGGCTCCGAATCAGATGTACAGTGGTGGCGGTGATATGAGCAGTAGCCAGAGTAGCGTGGCCAGTTCTTCGAGAACAGATGGCGCGGAGGGCCGCAAGGATAGTCTCACACCGCGAAGCAATGGACCGCTCTCGGCCGGTCCCTCACCGCCGGCCGCGTCGACGGGCAAAACGCCGTCTCTCGGCACTGTCGTTGGTACTCCATCAACATCTGGTTCCTCCTCTCACCTGTCGGGGCTCATGTGTAATGTCCACCGAACTACTGGGAGAGAGCCTCACCCCCTTGTTGGGGCGACCACCACGATCTTGGGCGATAAGCTGTATGTTTTTGGTGGCAGAATTTTGTCGCGAAGTCGGCCGGCGCCCCTGACCTCGGACCTGTACGAACTAGACCTGATTCGAAGGCATTGGACCAAACTCGACACCATTGGAGACATACCTCCACCTCGATACTTCCACTCCATGTGTGCCTTGGGCGACACCAAGATGGTCTGTTACGGAGGCATGTCCCCGACTACCATGCAGCCTTCCTCCGCCTCCCCGGATCAACAACCCGAAGTGACTGTGATGTCTGACATATATATTTACGACGTGCCGACTAAGAAGTGGACCTACATCCCGTCTCAGGATGCTCCTCAGGGTCGCTACGCTCACTGCGCTTGCGTATTACCCTCCTCGGCGGCCTTCTCATCACACAAGGCACCTCTCTCTGCTCTCCAGCACAATCCTGCCAGCGCAAACCCGAACGAAGGAAGGATCGGTATCAACATCGATGGCAGCGGGGGGGCTGAGATGCTCGTAGTCGGTGGCCAAGACGGCGCAAACCACTACATCGAACAAATCAGTGTGTTCAACCTCCGCAGTCTAAAGTGGACCTCGACAGAACCGCTTGCCAAATCCTGTGGTGCGTATCGCAGTGTGGTTGCGCCACTACCACCGGGTGTTTCGGCCAGGGTCGGCAAGACGAATGCTGGCGGACTGCGCCAGGACATCGGCATCAACCAGGAACCGAGGGGACCGGGTTCGTCGATGCTTATCTACTCGAACTATAATTTTCTGGATGTCAAATTGGAGCTTCAGATACGTGGGTCCGACGGTTCACTTGTTGAGAAGCCGATGTCCGGAACCTATTCGCCCCCTGGCCTGCGCTTCCCGAACGGCGGCGTTATCGACACATATTTTGTCGTCAGCGGCACGTACCTCACCAGCTCGAAACAAGAATATGCGCTGTGGGCGCTTGATCTCAGAAATCTTACCTGGTCGCGGATTGACGCTGGAGGTAACGTCTTCAGCCAAGGAAGTTGGAACAGGGGTATACTATGGAACAAGCGAAACACCTTCGTAATTCTGGGAAATCGGAAGAGGAGCCTAGTCGATGACTACAATCACCGCCGTATCAATTTCACCAACGTATGCATGGTTGAGCTAGAAGCTTTTGGTTTCTACGACAACCCCCGTAAGACGTCGCCCCTTTCGGGTTTCGTATCGGCTAGCAGCCCTTATACGGCGCCCACGCTTACTCTGGCCAGAAAAGCCGGTTGGACTGCCGGGGGTAGGTTCCACTCACGAGCCGCCGAAGAGCTCGGCGAGAAAGCCCTAGCCCTGCGGGAGCTGGCAGATATGGACATCCTTTGTATTGGCGGGGAGCGTATACCCATCAATTCCCGTATTGTTGGACGCAGATGGGGACCTTATTTTGTGCAGTTACTACGCGAAGGTGCCGCCACGCAAGATGGCAGCGATTCTGCAACCTTGCGGACGGGAATGTCAAGTCAGGCGGGTACTCGCATGTCTACCGTCACCATCACACAATCGAATAGGAACACTGGCGATAGTAACCTGTCGTTGGCTACCACACTGGGCAACTCGTCGTCCGCCGGGTCCGGTAAGCCACCAAGCACGGCAGGCAGTACCGCAGCAGATCCTGGCAGTATCAATGCTGCACCGACACCTGCGTCTCTACCACCCAACTCGCGCCCTAGATGCCTCTACCTCCCACACACCTACCTCACCGTCCAAGCTCTTCTCCACTTCCTCTACACTTCATCACTGCCTCCTCCCTCGTCACCTCTCTGTACGCCCCAAATCCTTTGCTCCCTGCTACAGATAGCCCGACCGTACAAGATAGACGGCTTGTTGGAAGCCGTCGTCGAACGTCTCCATGCCCTGCTCGATTCACGCAATGCGGCGGCCGTTTTCAACGCCACCGCCATGGCCGCGGGTGGCGGTCGCGGAATTGACGGTAGCATGAACCCGAACTTCTTCGTCGCCGCCGACTCGTCCATAGGGGGAGGTATGTCCGACTCCTTCCAAGGTCGGTCGATGTCCGTCTCGCAGTCCAGCACGGATGAATCGGCCGGCGCGCTGGAAGGTCTCCGGATCAACACCAGTGTATCCAACGTCAGACCAGACAGCGAAGAGCTCAGTGCTACAACGAGTGTATCAGGAAGCGAATGGAGCAGCGAGGTCGGCGACAGTGAGCGGGGCGTCGCGAGGGAGGTTTGGAATGGCGAGTTGAGCAGTGTCATCGGGCTGCAGAAGCGAGGACTGAGAGGTCTCATGGAGGGCCGACGGATGAGAGCGACAGTCGACCGTGAGCGCGATGGAGGACGTGCAGAGAGATTCGGGTCGAGGGTGGGATTGGGCATCGGCGGGTCCTAGGAGGACTCGTTCGACCTCTCGCTAGACCTTGCCCGGCCGCATCAGAAACATTTGCATATATACTTGGGCACGAATCATGAAAATATCATGGCTGGAAGGCGTTCATCCGGGCAAGGCGTATCAGGCGTGTGATTAAGCATAAAGTCGCAGAGAGTTCTTAGGGTTACCTCTAGCCTCTTTCACTTACCATTTGGCATCAGGCTCATACAATTCTTTCTATGTGGGCATCTGACCCGTGACAGTCAAGGTCTTGTTAAAATTGCTTTACAAAGTGCTACTCATCCAGTCTTACGAGTTTCTACACAGTATATAGAGAAAATAGAAGATTAGGTAGGTACATGTACTCATTGCGTACGTATCTGTATACTTAGCTACCTAGGTGCCTAGGTTTTATTGTATTATCGTACCTAATAGTCCCAGCCATATAGATATCTATCTCTTATTCAGATATTACTGTGGGTGGTCATAGCGTCTCCCCTCACCTCTTTAATGGCCTAACCTAGATACATGAATGGTACATGTACTTGCACCTGATACTTCAGATGACCTAACCTTGTCATGGTCATGTACATACATGGATCCATGGATGTTTTGAACCTGTGAAGCCATTACATCATCCATGAATTACTGATAAATCGGGTCTCGCTCCAATCGGTACATAGATGTGTAAGATCCGATGTCCCTTATCATTTCGATCATTTAAATCCATGTAAACCGCATACCCGGGCACATGAATGTCCCCGACGAAGCATCTATGTATCTACCAGTCTTCTTGCCGGTCTGAATAACACGATGCCTTGCCTTGCCTTTACAAGGGAACTAGAAAATGCTCCCAAGGCCTACTCTGAGCTTCACGCTCCCTAGCATACACGATGACACCAAGCTCGCCTGTCGCATCTACCACCCGGCGTGCCTGAATGGGTCACCTATGCCACCGCATATTCCACCATGGCGAAGACATGCCGCTGTTGTCGCACATCCCTACGCGCCTCTGGGAGGAGATTACGATGACCATATCGTAGATCTCATTGCCGGCACCTTGCTTCGAGTGGGCTTCGTTGTCGCGACTTTCAATTTCAGGTCCGTCTACGCTCGCGGCGGGGGCCCTAACCCCAACCTCTCTGTACGAAACTGTTACTAACAAACATTCCAATACTAACAGAGGTGCATCTCCTTCCGACGGCCGTACTTCGTGGACGTCAAAGCCTGAGCGTGCCGACTATATGTCTGTTGCCGGGTTCCTCGTTCACTAGTGAGTGCCCATTCAAGCTATACTAAGCTGCCCAGAGAGAGCAGGCAGCAGAGCAGACAACAGCACAAACACTAACTGCGCCTACTACAGTATGCACTATCTAGACCCTTTACAGCACCCGCGTGTGGGCGCGGGCCAGGGCACATCTTCTCCAACTTTACTTCTGGCTGGTTATTCGTATGGTGCCATGGTTACGACGAAGCTACCTCCTCTCGGCGATATCCTGAACTACTTCGCCTTGCCTGCAACCCATACCGCCGCGGCCGATATTCGACTACGAGCGCAACACCTTGCCGAACAACAAAATGCGCTGTTTACCACCCCAGCCTCACCAAGGAAGTCGTTGGGAATGCGAGTCGGTGGCGACGAGGACACTACGCGAAAAAGTCACGACAAACCAAGAGGCCGTTCCCCCGATCGCGAGGAGGGAATAAGAAGAGGCGTCAAGGATCTTTTGGCGCGGACAAAGCTGATTCATAAAAAAAGGACTAGCCACAACTCCCAAGGTCAGGTTCAGGAAGCTGAACACGAGGAGCAGTGTCTGGAGAAAGTCGATAACCTGATCAATTTCCGCTGTGCATATCTGGTTGTATCACCTCCTATCGGGATCGCTACAAATTTCGCTACCATGACGTTCGCCAATCCCTTCTCGAACTGGTCGCGGAGGAGCGGCAATAGAGGCAGTCCTCTGTCAATGAAGGATGATGGTGGGGAGGTGGAAAGGGAACAGGCTGGAGCGGATGAGAAGCTCATCCGGAGCCCAACTCTGGCCATTTATGGTGACCAAGATGGATTCGTCATGTTGAGGAAAATTCGCGATTGGGCAAAGCGACTTGGCAGTGCCGAAGAATCGGGATTTCGTCCCGTTGAAGTCTCAGGAGCAGGACACTTCTGGGTGGAAGAAGGTGTCGCTGGCGAACTGAAGACGGAAGTTTATTCCTTCGCATCTACACTTTCAGATAATTGACGTGCTCAAATTACTCGTCGTTCGGCACCGAACTAGCCAGCCCAAGGACCCAGGTCTACCAAAACGAATTGCGACAACACGGTAATAGGGGGGTTTTTTCCCCGTCATTCTTCACGTACTACCCCGAAAACTTATATGGGAGATGGTCACGCGATGTTGCCTCGAATCAGCCATAATACGTCCAAGTTTCTCCAGCTGTTTCTAATACGTCGACTATTTCCTCATAATATGCCCCAAATTGGGATCCAATTACCTCCAGGCGCCATATACTATTTAGACTCTGGGGTAGGGCTCTCTCGCTAAGGACGGCAACTAACCAACCACCACGTGAGAAAGGCGACAAGAAAGTCCATCACAAATTTACGACAACGCTCCCGGCAAACCGCAATGCGCATACGAGGACATAATTCAATAATTTCTCTCTGCCCCATTCCAAAGACTACTGCGTAACCTACTTGACTCTTGTAGATGTGGCAACTAAGCGGGGATGAGCACCCCACTACGCATACATTCTACCCCTAGTGGCCAGCCCAATAAGGAACGGCTTCAACAGACTAATAGGTCAGGAGGAGAGTCTTTCTGAATAGTTACATTGGCTAGACGTCGTGATTGACTAAGCCATAGGGGGCTCGACCATGGCATATTAAGGTACTATAGGTCAGCTCAGTAGCGGTTTTTCGGTGTACAACTAAGATGTGATCTGAAGTTGGCGCATATGCAGCTGAGAATCATGTGCGCAGCCTACAGAATACCTGGATGGCACAAAAGCATGTGAAAGTCGAGTCTCTTCAACTCGGGATGATAGTATGGGCCACGCTTCGCTGGCAGTTTATTAGCATCTAATTTCAACAATCTATACACATGGGTATGTGTCTATATGTGAAGAGGAAGTATGAACCATAATATACATATATATATATACTGATTATACTCTATTGCATACGAGGGTAGATCTATGAGTCTTAGAGAGTGACTCTTCTTCACCCGAGTCGGTAACTTGGATAAGTAGATCATTATGTTGCCATTTCTAATATTAACATATTCAGTCAGCTCTGTGACTTCGTAGTAAGTCAAGTAATATTTTGTGTCAAAGTTCAAATGATGATAATAAGGAAGAGAGTCAAATGAATTGTTAACAACCTTCAGCTCGACTAGGTAGATAAGCACACTGTCAGTGAATCAATCATATTGGAACTGACCTACATCGATGTCGGTATATGCAGTGGCAGTCGAAACCCCACCATCGCCGTCGATGAGAAGAATATGGGAAGCAACATTGATGGAAGCACGGAGGCTGGGAGGCATGGCAGCATTTCCCCGTACTTTTACCCCTCAAACCTCCCCACATCAATCTCCGTTGCAAGCGCACCTGGCCTGCCGGGCAAGCGTGGGAACCCTGCTGTGGCCGACCCGCCTGATCTTACTTTCTTTCAATTTCTTTGGCTCACGAGTCACGAGGCTCGCCAATGGTTCCTGCAAGGTCCACCTGCCTACTCCCGCTGACGTCTTTCCGATCATACCTACCCTGTTACATACATACATCAAAATGTACACAATCCTAGCAGGCCTCGGAAGTAGGTATCGTTGCTTTGTGTGTACATACATAGCGTATGTGTGCTGTTGTTAGCTCTAGGTTCCTTTACCGGGTACCTTGTGCTCAAGTGTCCTGACGCTATTTGTTATGCCTTTTGTCTCATTGCCCGACTTATCCAGCCACTCCGCCCTTCGCCTTCGGCCTTCCATTCAGCCATTGAACCTCACAACACGGTATATAGCTGTCCATATATATGCAACACCTAGAATCGCAGCCCTTCATTCGCTCTTGCCTATGTACTCTCCTATTCTAACGTTACTGTGATGTGTATGCGCCAACGTCCGAAGTGCCCCAGCCCTGGCTAAAAACCGAGACCTTTCCGATCACCATCTCCCTACCTCCCATCCCTCCGTCTCCGATTTCCGCCCGCGCCTACACCTACGCCTATGCGTCCCGTCACCGACTATCATTGAAAGCTGGCATACGGTCTTCAGTGAGAGGAATGGTGCCATTGAGAATGCAATACCTACCTTATAGTCAGTCTACATCATGACACATATCATCGACTTTCCCCCGTCGATACCCTCTCTTCAGCCCTCGTTCCTCCAGAACCCACCCAAGGCCAAGCAGCCAGCCGCCTCGTCTCGAAAGGCCTCTTCAATATCCACAATCGTGAACGGTCTCCTTTTCTTAAAAGATGGCCTGACGCAGAAGCAGAGGGACGAGGGGAGGAGACTCGAGGAGCGCAAGCAGATACTGTCGGCTCGGATGCAGAAAGCCGAGTCATTCCGACAATGGGATACCGCCGCTCACGAGCTAGATCTCCTCGAGGGGAACGAGGAGTGGAAGGCCGATATCTCCACTGGCGACTACAACCCGGCCCTCTTGGAAATGCGCCTGCGAGAGCTCGACCATGCCCGCTCCAACTGGGACAGGCGGGCCATGATGCACCTCATCAGGACCGCCCTCTCGCGCGACCTCGGCGGCATGGGCAACATTGATCTCTACCGCCACTCGTACTGCGGCACCAAGAAGTTGATAGAGCAATATGTGGACTCTACCTTGCAGACCATCACTGCTTTGGTGGAACGGAGCGCACACCACCTCTCTAGCGACGACTTGGAACCCAAGGACCTGTTGGATGCGATGCTCTATGCCCGCCAGAGCTTTGGCCGGAGCGCTCTTCTGCTCAGCGGTGGAGGCACCTTCGGCATGACACATATCGGCGTCTTAAAGGCCATGTTCGAGGCAAAGCTGCTACCCCGTATCATATCCGGCGCCTCCGCTGGTTCCATCGTCTGCGCTGTCGTCTGTACCAGAACGGATGATGAGATCCCTCAGCTGATGGAAGAATTCCCCCACGGCGACCTGGCCGTCTTCGAGGAGGAAGGGAACGAAGATGGTCTCCTCGATCATCTACGGAGGCTACTGACCGAAGGCAATTGGTCCGACATCAAGCACTTGACCCGTGTCATGCGTAACCTACTTGGCGATATCACATTCCAGGAAGCATACAATCGAACCAGGAGGATATGTAATATTTGCGTGTCCTCGGCTTCCATACACGAGTTGCCTCGGTTGCTCAACTACGTGACGGCGCCCAATGTCATGATATGGTCCGCCGTTGCCGCTTCCTGCTCTGTCCCGTTCGTCTTCAGCGCTGCGCCGCTGCTGGTGAAGAACCCTCTGACAGGCGAGCGCAGCACGTGGAACCCCACTCCCCAGATGTGGATCGATGGCTCCGTCGACAACGACCTTCCAATGACGAGACTTGCTGAGATGTTCAATGTCAACCACTTCATCGTCTCTCAGGTGAATCCGCATGTCGTCCCTTTCCTCGCCAGGGACGACACGCCGTGTCCTCCGCCCGGTCCGGGAGACCAGTCAGTCTATAACGAGGAGTCGGACTGGCTGCATACCATCACCACTCTAGCAAAAAGTGAAGCGTTACACAGGATGCAGTTCATGGCTGAGATTGGCGTCTTCCCCACGCTGGTCAGCAAATTGCGTTCCATTTTGAGCCAGAAATACTCCGGTGATATCAATATCCTTCCGGCGATAGGCGTGTGGGACCTTCCAAAAGTGTTGAAAAACCCGACGTCCGAGTTCATGCTGCGCTCATGTCTACTAGGCGAGCGCGCGACCTGGCCTAAATTATCTCGCATACGCGATCGTTGTGCCATCGAACTGGCCTTAGACCGCGCTGTCCATGCCTTACGAGCCCGAGTTGTCTTTAGTAGGAGCCAGGTAGACTTGCGAAGGATGGCGGCCGGTTCTCTACCGGGTGCCTACGGGGTGAGCCATGAGCCAATCGTGTCAAGCACGGCTCAGAATGAGGTCGCCTCGTCAAAGGAGAAATTCAAACATCGCCATCGACGGTCGAGTGGCAGTAATCTCTTACATCCACATCATCAAAATCTCGCCCACGACACGCCATACAAAATCACAGATGACGATACAGACGAGGAAGAACGTCTTGAGATGACTATGCGCCACCCGCGTTCAAAACCCAAGATTAAGCTTAGAAGATTACCAAATGGCCATCCTCTAGAGACGGGGCCTAGGACCAGCCCCATTCTGTCTTCTACTTCTGCGACAGAGCCTGACTCCTTTGATTTTTCCCAGTCCATAACTCCGACGGGGAGCACGGGCGGGTTTATTTCAAAGAAACCTTTACCGGAGAGCAACCTGTCGGCTATGCTCATAGCAGACGTTGACGACAGCGTTAGCGGTATTGTGGCCGAGACAGCATCTATGACTTCGCCACAGCAAACTGTGGGCAACGAGGCTGAGCTCGAGACTAGCGATTTGCATACTTCAGATGCTGACGTTGACAGCCATACGGACGAGGAAGCGGTCAAATGAACTTCTAGGCACAGTGGCTCGAGTCATATTGCCCCCCCTTAGTATTAAAACGTGATCAGATTTCACCACGGGACCAACCCAACGATTGGAAAGGAATAACGTGTCCTGGGTCGAAACTAAAATTAAGCAACCGCACAGGTTATATAACATAATTAGTCTTGATATCAGTCTTTGGAATTGGCTGATCAAAAGGCGGACAAGGCCTGGGGACGAGTTCTAGGAGCAAGGAGTCGCGAGAGTGATAATCGAATAATATTTAAAATCATGAAGTCAGCTGTAGCGCTCAGACAGACGCATATTGGTCAAAGGCCTTAGCCAGGGCTAAACGGGTGCTCCTGTACGTGCAATTACAGAGGAGTAGGCTCTGCTCACTAATACCTTGGACCGGCTATGTTGTAGTTATACAATGCTCAGCGGCCTTGTTGACTAAGTGTTGGCATGGTATGTAGTACTACGTCTGCCAGTGATATCCTATATATATTATATAATATATCGTAACATTGTTAATATTCAATATGTCAATTTTGAGTTCTTAGGTATAACTCGAGGATCAAGGTCTTGTAAAACGACATGATCACTGCATTCTCACAGTCAAAGATGATTTTACACCCCATTAAAATATTAAGCACCTGGTTCATCGATGCTTCGGGGACCTAGACACCTCAACGCCGCTGAATGCCAGTATACACAGGAATAGTAGCCCCTCCTCTTCTCGCTTTGGATGCATATACAGGCGCATGAGAATAGCTCTACTATGCTAATTCAATAATCTTCGTCAAGCCCCGTGGTGAATTGGGACATTCCATACACGTCTTCGTTGCTCGGAAAACCCATCCACGGGTTGAAAATCAGACCGGCGTCCTCTTGGCCTGCATCTAGGGTTAGGCCAGGCGGCGAGACGATCCCATTATTATGGTGTGCCTGTCCAGTTCTGTCCGAGTCCTTAGACACGGTAGCCGTGGAAACCGTCTTGCTGCTTGCTTCTCGCGGCCGAGCTGTATGAATGGAGTTGTGCACGCCGTTTGCGTTCGCCTGACTATCGCCCCCTTGAGGAGGTGCCACAATGTCATTACTGTCGTCCACGAAGTCAGATTGCAGCAGTAAGCTCTGAACAGACAAGCGCTGGCGCGAGTTTGCACATTGCGATATTTTCGAAGATGATCTTGTCGACGGCGGCTTTGGCTCTGGCAGCCCTTCCTGCGTCTGCAAAGCCAGTCTTACCGAGTAACTCGCAATGAGTCGATCCAAATCCTTGCGCTACAACAATTAGTATCGAAAAGGGGAAGCTAGCTATTATTCGTGCACATAACTCACCAGTGACTGGGTCGACGCGGAGTAGGAATAAAACTCTGTCATCAAACGGAGGGACAGTTTAGCCTTTTGAATCCCCACGTCGAGCGTAGAAGCGGCTCCAGGTATACGAGAGCCAAACATTATGAGGCGTGCGCTCTCGAACGCACATACAGCAGCATCACGCTCGAGAAAGCACCCGCCATTATTATGGTTCAGGAAGTCAGAGAGAATCCGGATGATGTTCTCGGCGTGCTCGATACACTTCCATTGCATAGCATTCCTATCGCCAGGGGGAATACTGGCAAGCACCGGCGATGGCGCAGCCTCACTAAAACCGTCTATCCCCAGGCGATACAAATCACAGTGGCATTGATGCCAAGAAAAATGCAGCATCACGAACTGCGCTGGCCATTTGGAGCAAGTAAGGTTAGTTACCGAGTACTGGTCAAGCGGCCCCAGGGTGGCCTTAAGTGCCTTCAAATCCTCCTCGAATCTCCGGATGCTTTCGCCTATCGTCGACGGCAACTCATCGCCTAGCCCAACCCGGCGGTTGAATCTGTGGGAAGTCCCTTAGGCTTACTTAAAACCATTATCAAATTGGGCGGATATGCTTACCTCATGATCGCCCTTCGAGCCGATGTCACCCGGATGAGGGCGCCCCGTAGGCCAATGCTGAATGTGTTCTCGGGCGGGTTGGGCCGGAGCAACACGCTCAATGTATGGCTATTTCGGTCCACGTCGAAGTAATCGTCGTTGCAAGGTAGGTGGAGGTGTATGGTTTCCTCCGGGCATAGCTCGAACTCTCTCAGCCCCACGCAGAAAAAGTCATCCAGCAAGTACAAAGCCCAGAACAGTCGCCGGCGTGCCTCTTGCGCAACGACTGAGAGTTCAGGGCGCTCGTAGTTCAGACGGAGCGCCAATGCCGTCCTAGCAGCCAGTGCTGCTAACATGAACGCGGTTCGGAACTCGCCGCTCTCGATCCTGTAGCGAACGATGAGGAGCAGCGCCTGCAGGCGAAATATGGACGGACGACCTAGGTGCTGCAGGATCGACTGTTCGGCTTTCTGAGCCCACAGATCGTGGCAAAGAGTACTGCGTTGAAGCTGTAACGAGGTGATGGCGCAGATGGCAAGCTTCAAAGTCTCATCCATTGTCTTATCCCTGCATCGTTGCAGGACAGTCGGTTTATGGAGAAAAGCAAAAGATGGGAGAGGATAAAGATAGCAAAAGTAATCCTCCATCAGGCCCATTGCCATTTCAGGATCAGAATCGAGCACCACTTCTTCCATCACTGTAGCATTCGGTGTCAGTGTGAATGTTCTCTCCGGAGTTCAGCGAGTAACTGGGACTTATAGGATGTTCCCCAGTGTTTAAGGACTCCCGGATATATCGCGTTTACAAAAATTTGGTTCTTGAAGTAATTCGGACTCTACTCACTCCCAATATCTTGACCGGGGAACGCAACTGATTGTTGCGAAGATTTCTCGCTGGCTTGTGCAGCCTCAGCCGAGCTACGACCGTCTGAGATAGGGTCATGTTTCTTCGCCTTTGGATAAGTACACTGCCTATTCTTGCGGAGGCAGTTGGAACAAGTTGGTAATTCGCCTAGGCAGCGAGTCTTCTTGGCATGACATGGAATGCAAGCTTGCATTCGACGTCGCCGCTCTGGTAATTTCACCTTGTACTGGCCCGGCGACAAACTAGGCGATTGCTGGAACGAGCACTCAAAACCAAGACGATCACAGTTTTGGCACATGCCAGGTCTCCCGTCACATCGTACCTAGGAGAGTGTTGAATTAGCCGTCGGTATCGAATACGGTGTTCTAAGCCAACACAACAAGCTCATCCATCAACGCTGCTAGTTTTCTCTCTTACCTTCCGTATTCTGCACTGAGAACAAACCGCGTGCTTCCTTAACAAGTTCGCCGGTGCCGTGAAGCCTGCTGTCGGTCCTGACTTGATTGGTGCGTTGTCACTGGAACCATCCGAAGGTCGCAAAGGTCGCAAAGAATTCATTGGTGAGAATCCTGCAGATGACTTCCACCTAGTTGCGGCATGAACCTCATGCAGACCGAGGGTCTCGCTTACCAGTAAGGTACCCTGCTGTTTGTCGCCGGTCCCTCAGAGGCGTAATAGGCTCTCGACGGGCTAGATGCTTGATGCAGTCCTATGTTTCAATGCAACAGACTGAGATTTGGATAGAGACAAACCCCAATCACCAGCTCACAATACCGATTAAGCCGACAACCGTAGGCAAGATGCAGTGCGTTCCACTCCACTGCAGCTCAACTGTGGAACTGATTAGGGGTACTAATACAGGGGTATGAGAGAAGACTTTGTGGGGGAATATGAAAAAGGTAGCTTGTTCAAATTAGTTAATGAACTATGACAAAGTCTAACCAAGCTACTGGGTCACTCTTGTATCGCGTTTTGGCCGATGTCATTCTTGTCCTTCAACCGCATCGACTTCTACACAGTACATTCATATTGATATAAAATGTGAGTTCCTCCCAGCACGACCTGGAGCTGACGATACATACAATGTAATAACTCCCCATATGTCAGATTTATTCGGGCAGCTAATTGGTTAAACGCACAGGGATTCGAGCTCGCAATCTCTAGCGCGAATGGCATAAAAAGCGAACACCCCTAAACACCATACGTCAATAGTATGTATGTACTGGCAACTTACGATTGCCCTATATCACGGTCGATTTAATAATAGATCAGAAAGACTAGGACAGGGATTCCTATGACCTATTGGTAGCGACCCATCGTCTTTAAGCTGCGAACTACACACCTAGTCGTAGATAAACATATTAGAGCATGCAAATGCGCTTCCCTGTTGATATACGGTTTCCTTACTAAACCCATCGGTACAGCAGGACACGTAGACAAATAGTCAAAGTCGTGTTCACATTAACAAGCACCACCTCACGCGCCTTCAACGACCTTTTAGGACTACCCGAACATTCGAAAAGTCAAGTCCAGTCCGACACCGCATGCTAATTCTCAACATGGGGAAGAGTTTAGGCACTTTCAGAGCTTCGTATCTGGTTGCTCTCTCTTGTATCGGTAGCTTCTTGTTTGCGTAAGTTGCCTTTATACGACTGTACCAATAGTCGAAATTTGTTAGCGTCCACTGAAACAGCTTGGAACTCATGATTCGTCTACACTGGTTACAAATTTCGATCGCCTATGTATATATGGGTTTATTTGCAGCACGGGGTTCACTAATTCAAAGGCCAGGTATGACACCGGCGTCGTCGGTGGCGTCTTGACATTGCCGTCCTTCCAAAAAGATTTCTACATCTCCACGGCCAACCAGGTCAGTAACTGGTAAATTGTATTTCCCCATTCAGTCAGGTTGAGGAGCAACTTATTGCGGAGAGGGAACTCCTGGGTCCTGGGAGATGTGTGCCCCCTCTCTCGATAACCTTCCAGAATCCTTAAACAGAGTAATTGCTAACTCACATATATGCAATAGGCTAATGTCAGCTCCAACGCGACAAGCCTACTACAAGCTGGAGGTAAGCTGAGCTCCAGCTATATCGTGACTGTAATAGGAGGAAATGAGACCACTAACAGCCAGATGCCAGCGTTCTTCTCGTGTTTCTTCGTCTGGCCGTTCACAGCCCGATACGGACGTCGTTGGTCTATTGCACTTGCTTCGCTCGTTTTCACCATCGGCGGTATCATTCAGGTGATTAATACTCACTCACTAGCTGCGTTCTATGTCGCTCGGGTGATTAGCGGGATAGGTGTCGGTATGGCAACCGTCATAGTGTAAGCAAGGCCTCGGCTGATTTACCTCCCTCTTTTTGTCATGAACGATAGGCCCCTTTTTCTCGAGAGCTGTACTTGAGAGCCGAGTGCGTGGGCGAGGGTTATACGCCAGCTATTGTTAATAGACGAATACTAACTGAGGGCGGGACAGTCCGATGTATACTGCCGAGATGGCACCGAAGCATGTAAGAGGTCAGCTGGGAAGTATGTTCCAATTTTTCTTCACGCTTGGAGTTATGACTTCGTACTGGATCGACGTAAGTAGTATTCACAGTCCTTTATTACCCCGTTTGCCATATTTTAGAAGCAGTGATGCCCTCTTATAACGTATACAGGAGTTTGAAGCTCTTTATACAGGCCGTCAAGCCCCCAATAGCAGCCGAATTATATAACATAAGGAAATACTGATTTTTAATGCTGCAGTACGCCGTTTCAGAGCACTTGGGCCCAACAACGCAACAATGGCAGATCCCGATCGGTTTACAACTTGTTCCCGGTGGAATATTAGGGCTCGGTATGCTCCTTACAAAGGAAAGCACCAGATGGCTAGCGAAATCGCATAGAACTGACGAAGCAATGAAATCACTCATCTGGGTTCGTGGTGGCGACAGTATCGAAGTACAGGAGGAGTATGTGTCTCATCTAGATATAAGAGATCATTGATATAAGAACTAATAATCTGTTCAGGTTTGCAGAAATCATTGCGGTATGTGATAACTATTTCCTATCTCGGTATCATGTCTATTTTCTGGAAGATCACGAGAGTAAACCCCAGGGAAGGGCGCGAAACTTTCTGATAGTCAAAAGAAATGTTTATTGATACTTATTTCTCGGCAGGGGATCCGCGAAGAAGAGCATGCTACGGAAGGTCTGACGTGGAAAGAGTATCTTCTCCCCGCAAACCGCTTGCGTTTTGCCATCGTAGTCACGCTCCAAATAGGTATGGATAGTCTAAAACACGTCCTCCACTCCAACACAAAAGTTTCGACTAGATGCTCACATGATGCTCAGGTGTACAACTGACGGGCAATACTAGCTTGGCGTACTGTATGTTATAGCCCCAAAAGCATCCAGTCATTAGAAACTCATCATTACAGATGCCCCTCAGATATTCAAAGCCGTGGGTGCAGGCGACCAAAGCCTCCTGATCAGCGGGTTCTTTGGTGTTGTTAAGGTTGTATCATGCTTGTTCTTCTTACTCTTTCTTGTTGAAAGGATTGGGCGTCGTGGCTCACTTTTGGCCGGGGCTTTTCTCATGGGTGTCTACATGCTAATCATAGCTTGTTTAACGGCCACTCATCCGCCTGTTTCTGGCCAGCCTTTGAGCAGCACAGGTGCTGTCTCTGTTGCTATGGTATATCTCGAAGCAAGTCAGTGCTGTCTGCCACATCATAGCTTACATTTGAAGTACCTAACACATTCCAGTGACCTATAATATGTCTTGGGGGCCAGTCTCTTGGGTGTGTGATATTATAGAGCTTTGCTGTACTATTCCAAGCTAACAAGTATACCTCCAGCTTTATGTGAGCGAGATATTTCCGTCCAGAATACGCGAGGCCGGCATTGCAGGTAAACTACACATATTTCGGAGGCACACATAAATGCTAACACTTCATAGTTGGAACGGCCACACAATGGTATGCAGGGCAACATCTCGTAGCTTCCCTTTATCTACATACATCCTCGTATCTCTCTATACTTTCTTATGTTAGATGGAGGAGCCTGTTCTCATAAATTCTAATGTCGGAATCTCTATACATGGCATTAATATCTAGGCAGGTTATTCAACTTTGTATTCTCTCAGATAACACCCCATGCTATCAATAACATCGGATGGAAGACTTTTGTAATGTTCTGCATCTTCAACTGGGCTCTGGTTGTGTACACTTGGTTTGTCATCAAGGAGGTGAGCTTCATAGGCGACCAAGAACTCGTGGCCAGTACTAATATTGCGTGTAGACCAAGGGCAAATCGCTAGAGGAGATGGAAAACTGTGAGCGATCATACCCTCAAAATTATTTTCACATTATTAACCATACCCTGCATAGTGTTTGGTTCGAGCAAGACAGCCATCGATAGAGGGGACCCGCAGACATACACAGAGAAGACTATAACCAAGGTTTAAACCTTTACTAATAGTATATAACACATCGAGAGAGCAATATTTGGAGTGTTACTGACGTAATGTTATCTCTTGAACTTTTTCCCAATTGTGGCCTCTGTAATTTCTAGCAGTTCTATGAGGGCCAAGAAGTGGATGGCAAGTTACCTACATAGAAGAACCGGTGTATGGGAATCAAGACACCCTGACATACAGTCTCCTCCACTAGCTCTGAATCTGCTTCACTCTCCACGTTCCGAAACCAACCGATTGGCTCGGAGATTTCGTACATCCACTTAAGTTCATCGATATTCCCAGCATCAATGAGGAGAAGACAGTATTTTACTTACTGTAAGTTTGTCAGTATAAAGTAAGTGAGAAAAGAGAAAGTATATTCGGAGAATAGGGCGTGTGGTCAAAGGAAAGATCTTATGCGTACCAGTGTTCAGGCCGATAGCACCAAATCCAGGGCTGTCCAGATAACCTCGGTACCATCCTAGGCAATAGTCAATGTTGGAATTGATACGTGACTGTTATTCTCAAATTGTTTGTACCTCCTTTAAGGGGTTGTTATTACAATCACCACCGTGAGCTTCAAACAAGGCCTGGGCATACCTCAACATATCCTCGACAGAGCTCCGTATTCCAAACGCACACCAGACAGGTGTATGCTGTTCATTAGTGAGAGAATCTATTTCAATTCTAGCCCACGAATGGTAATCTGTTGTGATTGCGTGGTCAAGGAATTCATTTTAGCAGAACACATAAGACGTGTGTGGATTTGCTGGGTGCTGTTCTTCTACATTTCGCAAGCCTGAGCTGCTCTGAAGGATAAGCTGACCCTGGTGCAATATTCCAATAGACAGAGAAGGCACACGGCATATTTCTTGGACACTAGCAAGCTTCTTGATGTCACCTTCAACAGGCTGTATAGTGCTGACTATTATCGGGAAGTAACATGATGTGGCGATTGAAACTAGAT
Organism: Whalleya microplaca; assembly: GCA_022497155.1. NCBI lineage: Eukaryota > Fungi > Ascomycota > Sordariomycetes > Xylariales > Xylariaceae > Whalleya > Whalleya microplaca. The sequence goes on along the minus strand of MU385735.1, from coordinate 156,601 downwards.
GTTACAGGCCCAAACTGGGTACCGTCGCTTCTGGCGTACCGTACATTCCAACGTACTTGCCGATATGCAGTTAGATATCAGAGAAACTAACCAAGGAAATGATTATTTACCGATGCGACCCAAGGGTGCCAAATATACTGTCGCCTCCTCACGTGAAAGCTTTGACGTCCCTGTGAAGCGAAGGACAACGAAATAGATACAAGAAAAGGTCTGTTCAGCGGGGGTACCAATGAATTATACAGTAGATAACTTAAGCCTCCAGGATAGGGGTACGATGCAACACGGATGGACGGCTCAGTACGCTGGCTCATTGCCGCCCCAAACATAGATATTCATGCAGGTGGTTGGTTCCTCACCAGAGCCGCAGCCTTGGCAAGTGTTGGAAGCCTGGAAAGATCTTAAGAATCAAGATCGGACAACAGAGCATGTATGCAACGCTGTGGAGAGTTGTAATCACTGGCTTTGCGAAGTAGAGTACATGTGGAATACATCGACAGCCCTCGTTATAGGCCACCTACATATTTCCATGGCTCTACAGTCTCTCTTAAGCATCGCTCCTAGTTTCTCGACGATAATAATAATGGTCAGTCTTCAGAATGAAATGAATATATAGAAAAATTAAAGCTCTATAGGTGCCTTTGAGTCATCTGGGATCTATATATCATCAGGAGAACACTATTAGAGTTATGTTAGAGTTATTACGTGGGCTATCTAATAGCCTATCTCGAACGGGGTTAGCATCAGGTTCTAATTGAACTGTTCGTTGACCTACCCCCGGACTACGCTTCTCTTCTCTAACAAGCACGAATGCGGGCAGGTCCTAGCACAATGTCCCATAAGAAAGGTACAATATTGGTGACGGGTGCCAACGGAGGTCTCGGCAGTGCTATTGTATCTCGGATTGTCTCGAGCCCCGAGCTCGCTTCCTATCATGGCATCTTCACCGTGCGGAACGCCGGATCTGCGACTGCGCTCCATGCTGCTCTCAAACCCTCCCTGTCAGCATTCTCAGCTTCTCACTCCCATGAAGAGATATCACTGGATCTTTCACGGCTTGGCAGGGTGCGCGAGGTCGCTTCAACTATCAATGCGCGTGTTGAAGAGGGAACTATCCCTACTATCAGGGCAATTATTCTCAATGCTGGTTACGAAGAATTCGGGAAGCAGACATGGACCCAAGACGGACTGGACACGTCGTTCGTGGTCAACTATCTCGGCCATTGGCTCCTGACACTTCTACTACTTCAGAGTATGGATCGGGGGAAGGCGAGAATTGTCTGGATTAGTAGCTGGTCTCAAAAGCATGTCCTATCACGACCCTGGTCTAAGACCATGCTAACCAAAGCTTAACAGTCCCGAAGACAAACGTAACGTCATGAACGGAGCGTTCCGGCACGGGAGACATAGGACCATGATCGCCGAAGATCTCGAGCCGCTTGCGAAGGGTACCTGGAGTCCAGACATAGACCACGAAGCTGCCTGGGTTGGGGGCTATCGCCGTTATGCCGCTTCAAAGATGTGTGGTGTCGCGATGATGTATGTTCGTATTCTCCTATCAATTTGCTCTACGTATTATTCTATCGGTGTGTGGAGGGAAAAAGAAGAGAAATGAGCATCCTATCTGACCATGTATTCCCTGGATAGCCATGAATTGCAGAGACGGCTGGATCAGGATCCGGTTCTCAACAGTATCAGCGTGCTTGCTGTAGATCCTGGAACAATGGCTACCGGCATCGTTCGTCAGAGCCCCTGGTTCGTCCGCGTTGTAGTATTTCGGATCTTCGCAGGTATGCTGGCGGATGTATTGGTATATTTGTTCCCCAACGGTACCTGGCGCACGCCACAGAAATCTGCTCGCGATGTTCTTGCCGCTGCCTTCGACTGCGGCCCATCGCCACTGAATGAGCGTCCCAAGAGTCTATATCTCAACGGCTCGAAGACTGGAGAGTACAACAACGAGGCAAAAGATCCAAAAAAAGGGCACGTAATATGGGAAGGCAGTGTTCGTTTTACACAGTTAGCAGAACATGAGACCATGCTCCAAAACTGGCAGTGATAACGCCATTAATACAAGTGTATGTATCAGTTTAATCGGTATTACGGATGGAAGAAGAAAGTCGTCCTTACATTAGCTAGCGTTATAAGACTAATATATCGTACCAGGTAATAAATGACATATAAAATGCCCGGTTTTTTTATACATAACTTTAAATATATAATTATTAAATAATTTAATCAAATTACTTTAAATTAAAGTTATATTTATTTTATTATAGTTATAATATAATATATATATATATATATATATATATTAATTATTAAAGTTAATTTAATAAAGGTTTTAAAATAAATAAATAAATAAATAAATATTTTATTTTATTATATATATTTAATATAACGGCATAATTAAAATAACTTATATATATAATATATATTAAAATATTTAAAATATTTAATAATAATAAAAACGTTATAATTTATATAAAATAACTTAATATTTTTTATTTATAATTAATTAATTAAAAAAAAATTTTTATTTTTTTTTAAAAATAATTAAATAATAAATAATTTCATATTTTTAAAAAATTATATTATAATATTAAAAATAAAATATATTATAATATTAAAAAGCCTTTATATATTTTATTTTAGTTTATTTTAAAGATGTTTTAAATTATAAATTATTAATTATTACTAAATTAATATTTACGTTATAAATTTTAAAATAAATAAATAATTATAAGTTTTAAAGTCACGTGTTATTTTTAATAACGGGACCGTAACGGTTTATATATAAAGGTCATTATTTTTAAAAGTTTATCACAAGTTATTTATATAATTTAAAATTAAGCGATTATATATATAATATATTTTAACCGTTATTATATATTATAAGAAATATAAAAAAATATTCAATATTTTATATTAGGTTTATATAATTTAATAAAGTTAAAGAAATTTATAAAAAATAAAAATAAAATTAAAATTTTAAATAATAAATTAAAAATAAAGTCGTAAAATTATAAAGCTTTTTTATTAATATAAAATTAAAACATAATTATAAAAAGAGAATTTTTAATTTTTTTAAAAAATATTTCATTATATTATATAATTTTAAATATTATAAATAATATTTATATTTAACGTTAATTTTTTAAAAAAATCGGGGAAAATAGTTTTTAACTTTTATTAAGTTATATAAATATAAAATAATATTATTCTTAAACCAAAATTTAAATCCGGGTTATGTTAAAGCGTATATAAAAATATCTTAAAAGTGGAGTAAAATAAAGACTTTTAATTATAAAAAAATACCAAAAAACTTTAAACTTTAATATAAAATAACACACATTAAAACCTTAACCTTTTCTTTTTAATTTATATTATATTAATTATAATATATTTAATATAAGTGTTTTTTTCATTAAATATTAGTTTATTTTATTTTTAAATCTTAATGAAAAGGGTATTATAAAGTAGTAATATATATTATAAAAGAAATAAAGATTTAACATTTTAAGTTATAGCAGAGCTGTAATTTTAAATGCTTAGGATTTTTTTTTTATTTAATGTAAGCTAGTTCGGAGGGCCTTTCCGGGGCCTTATATCACTTAATATTAAAGTCGAATTTTTAATATATTTATAATATAATATTTTATTATAAATATTATAAATATTATAAATATTATAAATATTATAAATATATAAAATTATTTTATATTATTATTAAATATATATAAAAATTAACACGTTATAATAACGGGGTTATTTAATAACTTTATTTATAAATAAAATAAATAAATTAAATAAAGCACGTATCTATATTAAAAGCTATAGCTTTTAGTTATAATTTGTTAGGCCTTAGCTATAGCTATATATGAGTCCTTTTGGGACTTATTATCAATTAATGGAACTAAGCTTTATTATATATACAGGTCTCACAATTGGTAGCACCTTGTTAAAAGGTCGCGCTAATTTATATAATATAAAAAATTATTTTCTTTTTATCGAGCCCGTTAATTAACTGCCTACATAATAGCAGTTTTAAGTTGTATCGATAAATTAATAACGTTTCCGCTAGAAATTTGTTAGATATATATAATAATTAACGATTTTAAAAAGAACTATTACTAACGTTTAATAGTACTTGTTTTTTTTTTACCTTAAGCAGATTTCGATATAATTTCGATTAGGTTTTTTATATTATCATCTAATAATTTAATATATAAATCGATATATATATATATAAATAACAACCTATATATATATATATAAATAAATTTGATTAAATTTAGCATATTAAACTTATAAGCTGGAATAGCCGGAAAACTCTTTTTAAATTAGCCTTTTTTATTTTATAATTTTTTTTATTTTGTCTATTTTTAATTTCGATATCGATATTAATGTTAATTACTGCTATTAATACCCCGTACCCCTATTTAAACTTATGTTATTATATTATTAAAAAGCTTAATATAACGCCTTAAACGTTACTGTATTTATTAATAAATATCTATAATATAGAGTAATTACTAAGTTAAAAGGTAATACCTTATAAAGAATTATTAACTATACCTTATATATTAAAGAGCAATAGCTAATAACTTAATAACAGCTAATAACTTAATAATAATTAATAACTTAGTAATAGCAGCTGATGACGAGACGAACGTTCCGGTCTAGGGGTATCGAAAATATAGGTTATAATAACGAATGATATATAGACGGATATAAGTTATAATAAGCCATCTATTTGGCTAATAAGTTTATTAAATCTTAGCTACCTATTAATAATATCCTAAATATTAACGATTAAAATTAGCCCGATAATTAAGATTAGTCCGATAACTAAAATTAACCTATTAATCGAGATTAGTAATTATTAACCTAATTAGTCGAAAGAAAACGAGAGCTTTTTAATAATAATAATAATATAAAAGAGGAAGAAAAACGATAATTTATTAACGAAAGCCTTAAAACTTTAATATACGTATATATATAACTCGATAGCTTTATTTTTGGTTTAATTAATAGCCTATTTATTAATAGCCTACTTGTCGATAGCCTAATCGATAATAAACTAATACCTTACGTATTTTTTATATAAAAGCGTCTAAAAACTTTATTAAGTTTTTATTTAATTAATCTAATACCAGTCGGAAATTATTAAAAATTAGTCGAAAAAATACTATAAAATATAGCAGAGTTACGAGAACGATACTAAAATTTGCTACTAGCAACCGATTTATTAATTAAGGAATCTATAGAAGATTTTCGAATAACGGAGATGTTACTAAATAGTATTTATATAACTAACTAAAAATAATAGAGCTAAAAACGATAGAATCGATAATAAAGCTAAGACTAATAAGACGATTAACCACCGCCGCTAATACCGGATCGACTATTACCGCTACTACCGAGCCCAGATTAATAACCCCTACTACCGCCACTAACTCCTAATTAATAAAGAAACCATTAATTATTACTTATACCTTTACTATTTATAATAAATAAGAAATCTTAGCGACAAGTTATAAAATATACGGCAGCATTATTTATCGCCGTTAATTAATTAAAAAAAAGTTTAATAAGATAGTTTATAACAGAATTGCGAAATATATAACGCAAAATTAACTATTTCTATCGATAAAGGGAGTAACTTAATAGCTAGAGATTATTTAATATCGGATTTTTTTACCCAGATTTAAATTAAACTTTTAAAACCGGTAATTACGTTATTATCGGAAAAAATGTTTATTAATAAAACGTATATTTATTTATTAATATAATTAGGGACATAAGAACTAATAACGTAAAAATAAAAATTATTATTTAAGACTTTAATTAATTGTTATAAAGTAATGCCTAAATTTAATAGGCCGTTTAATTAAGCGATACCGATAAAACTTTAATAAAAGTTAATAATAATTACGCGTGTCGTAAGTTTTTTAAAAAATTTAAAATAATAAATAAAAAAGTATTAGATAAATTACATAAGGCATTTTATTTTAATAACGATATTTTATAAAATAAATTAATTTATAACTAATTAATAAAAATAATTCGCGTTTATTACGTATATTATATATTATAAACTTATTAATATATAACGTAAATTTATTAGTTACTTACGCTTAAATTCCGTATTTACGTTAACCCGCTTATAGTAGGTTTATTATTAAATAAATATTTAATTTATATCGAAAAATACTAGCGAATATATCGATAAATAGTATTATAAAGGAATTAAAAATTTAGCACTTATAATAATAATATTATCCCGATAGCGATTAACGCTCCGGTACCGACCCTAAAAAAATTAACTATATATAATTTTTATAAAAAAGACGACTTAATATCGGCTAACAATAAGCTAGCAACTAATAATTATAATTTTTATTAGTCGAATAATAAAAGGGGTTATTATTCCGATAGCCGTAATTATAATGCCCGAAAAAATTAAAGACGCGAATACTTTTATTAAAAAGAAAATTATCGAAACTAAAATAACCGATAATATAATAGCTACCGAAACTAAAGTAATCGATAATATAATAGTTATCGCTTTAGTTAAAATAATTATTCCCGTTAATTCCGAGGTAGAAGCCGATTTTGCGGCCGTAAAAATAACTTCCGAGGCTATTAAAAACGCCGCTATAACTAATAATAACTATATTATTAATAGCGTCGATAAATTAAGCCTATATTATAAAGTAGCTTTAATTTTATAAATAACGAAATCTAATATTAATAAAAAGATAAAAAACGTAAGGAAAATAAAAATAAGTTACGTAATAATAGCTATATTATAATAAACGATTATAAAAACATTAAAAAAATAAATAGTAATATAATATTAATAATTTTTATTTATTATTTTAATATATATTATATAATAATAATAAATAAATAATTAAATAAACTTATTAAAAATACGATATAATATTTCCGTTACGAAATAAATGCTTTATTTATATATTTTTAAATACTTATATAGCCTTAAAGCCGAAATTAAAAACGGTATACTAAAAGCTATCGGTTAAATAAGTCGTTAATAAATATTACGTATTTTTAACTAAATTTAATGCCTTATAGTTAGATAAAAAACTATTTTTAATCGAAAATAATACGGAGTTTATTTATAAAAAACTAACGGTCGAAAAAATCGATAAAAATTATCTATTAATTATAAACGACCCCGGAAATATTAAAATAATCGATTTTATTTAACCGAAAATAATAAAGGTAAAACCGATATAAAAAAACTAGTTAGACTTATTAAAAAAATATACCTATATATAAATTAAAGTAATCGCTTATAGCAAAAAATCGATAATTTATATCGATAATAGCGTATTATATAAACTGGTTAATAAAATATGGCTTAACGATTTTATTAAGGACTATAAGTTTATAACCTTATTAAAGAATATAAAATTAAGCGGGATAAACAGTATAGTCGACTTAAAATAGATAGCTAAATTCGACCTTAATATATTCGGAAGAAATTATTATAATAAAAATTATATCGGCAAATATATTATCGAAATATAAATTTATAATAATTTATTATAACCGAACTTTTTATTAGGAAATAAGTTTATTTATAAATACGGCGTTATAATTAATTAGCCTAATAATATAATAATAATAATATTATATAATAATATAATTATACCGATTATATTTATTAAGTAATAATAAAAAGCTTACCGCCGAATATTTATAAAAACTAATATAAATATACCTTTTTATATTATATTTTTAATACCTATTAATTATAGGGATTTACCCGAAAATCGAGATTTTATATTTTTTATATAATTTTCCGGCGCATTTTATAGTATTACTAACGTTAATATAGTTAAGGCGATTTTTTTATTAACAATATAAATAAACCGATAAAAATTTATCGAAATATTAAAATAGGTATTATTAATAATTATAATAACGATAGCTATTTTTATATATTATAAAAAAAAGCTATAATAATATAAATAGCGGCAGCTTTTAACTTAAATAATTATATTTTTATTAGCGAGCCGGGCTTATATTTTTTTATAAAATTTAACGTTAATAATAATATAATAAAAGTATTTTTTACTAGCTAATTAACTATCGATAATATATAGAAATTAGTTAGGCTAAAACCTTACGTTCGATATAAAGAAAGGCTGCTATCGCTTGGGGTAAATTAACCCGAGAATATTCTAGAAATATTAATTAGGGATAATATATATTGCTATATATTAGACTTATATTTTAATTGCCGATTAATATAAGTAATATAAAAATAAAATATATAATACGATAAGGGAATAATCGATTTACCGGAAGACGAAAAAATAAAAGTTAACTTATATAATAATTAGCAATAGATATATAAGCCGCTTAAATAATACCCTTTAAGTTTTAAAAACTAAGCTATCGTTAACGAGACGTTCGGAAATATATATAAAACGGGGAAAATAAGTTAAATATTAAAACTAACCCCTTTTAAATATCCCTATTTTATAATATATAAAAATATTAATAAAAAAAAGGTTAAATCGTTATCGACATACGCCTTATTAATAAGGTGGCAGTATTAAACATTTATTTATTGCTATATTAAAATAATATTATCTATAAATTTAGAAATAAAAAGTATATATTAATTATAAACGTATCGGCATTTTTCTACTAATTGCTGGTAGCGGAAAGGCATAAATATTATATAATAGTTATATCGCTAAAGGGACTAAAAATTTTATATATAGCATTAATAGATTTCCGCAACTTACTAATATATATATAAAAATTTATAAATTAATAATTAAGGCTATATAACGATTATGCGAAAGCTTATATTAACAATATTATTATATATAGTAATATTAAGAATAGGTATATTAAAAATTTCGATAGTATATTTAATACGTATTATAAAATTAAACTTACATTATCGCTTAAAAAGTCTTTTTTCGGCTATTTATTAATCCGACTACTTGGTTTTATTATTAATAAATGCGGCATTATAATAACTAAAGACCGAGTTAAGGTAATTAAAAAATTAAAGATGTTAAAAACCTTAACCGATATCGAGAAATATATCGGTATAACGGTATTTTTACGTAAATATATCTTTTAGTACCAGCAAAAAGCTAATCTATTATAACAAAAAAAGATAGATATATTAGCGGAAAGACGAAAATCGAAAACAATACTTATAATAATAACCGTAAGGAGATAATAAATATCGAAATAACGGTTTATATTTACGGTAATAGAACGACTATTATTTAAGATTTTATAAGAATAATTAATTAAAAAAGCCTACCTAGTTTATTAGGACTATAATAAACTAACTTTTATAAAAATAGATATATCAAAAGAGAAAAGATATAAGATTATAATATTTTATTTTAATATATTATAAGATAAATAAATAGTTTATATCAATACAATATAACTTATTATATTTTTATCGAAAGTACTAACTAAAATAAAAAGAAATTATAAATTAATAAAACTTAAGGTATTTTATTTAATATAGACATACCGAAATTTGCGAATATAATTATAATCTTGCGTATACTTAGTTATTATATTAATAAATTATAAAATAATAAAAAGAATTATTAACTAAATAAACCTAAAGATAATAAACGTAATTAAAATAAATAGCCGATTAATAGTAGTATCGATATATCTGTTTATATTTTGTCTCGATATTTAATATATATTAGGCAAAATAAACCTTATATTAAACATATTATCTCGACTCCCGACAATCGATATATTTAAAGATATTTTAGAAAAAAAAATATATAATTAAATCGGAATTAAACGATATAATAAATAATTTCGGATATTTAATTTTCGAAATAGTAATTTATAATAACTTTAAATTTAAAATTATCGATAGATATAAAACCAACAAACGACTTAATAAATTAATAAAATAGCTAGTTAAAAACTAAACTATACGAAATAAAAGACTAATTAAATTATAAAATAAAATTAACGAGATTAACGAGAAAAATAAACGTAAAAATTTAAAACAGTAGTATTAATATATATTAATCGACAGACTACTATATTATATTACTTTTGCGGGAAAAAAGAAACTATATATCCTAATAATATATATAAACGACATCCTTAAATTAGTATATAATAATAAATATTATTTTAGCTTTAAGCGAATAATATAAAATTTTGACGGAATTATAATTTAAAACCTAATAAAAAAAGTGAAAATTTACGTTAATTATTACTTATAATATTTAGAACTTAAGTAAAATAAAAATAAGTTAATAAAAGAACTATTATTTATTAATAATCCTGCTATATCTTTTTATACCATAATATAAGATTTTATTATAGAATTACCGATAGTTCTATCGAAAGGTTATTTTTAGTATATTAATAAATATAACAATTTCGATATATTAATAATTACGGTGTATAAGTTTAGCAAAAAAGGTATATTAATATTGAAATACGTTATATATAAAGCTAAAATTTAGGCGATATTAATATTACGCGTATTTTTATTATACGATTGGGGAATTTTATTTAAGGCTATATTAAATAAAAATCCGAAATTTATATTTAATACATAGTAAATAATATTTGCTAAATTTAATACTAAATTAATAATGTTAATAAGTTATTACCTTTAAACCGATAAATAATTTGAACGATAGAATTAAAATATCGAAATAATTATATAATATTATTATAATATAACGGATATATTATAGCCGGATATTATACTAGTATTATAATATAACCTTAATAATTTTAAGTTATCGATATTAAATAGATCGCTAAATAAAGTGGTTTATAGTTTTAAACTTAGATTAGTTATATTATTATTAGAAATACTATATAATAATATCAATTTTGATATAATAAAATAATTTTATTAGAAAAAGGTAAAAGTAGCTATCGATTTTATAGCTATAGACTTAAAAATCAAGTACGATAGTAAATATAACCCTATCGTTTTCGATATCGGCGATAAAATGTATTTATAACTTTATAAAGGTTATATTTTACCCGGTAAACTATTATAAAAGTAGTCGAAATAACGAATAAGCTTATTAATAATTATTAGACGGATCGGCAATTTAGCTTACGAATTTAATTTCTTATAATATTAGCAAATATACCGAATAATTTAGTCGTATATTTATTTCCCGCTTTAAAAGGACTAAATTCTTATAGTCGAAGGTAATTAATACTTAAATAAGTTATTATCGAAGGAAATAACGACGAATTTAAATCGTACGAGATAAAATAACTATTAAAATAACGGATTAACTGTACCGGGAGAAAGTTAATTTTAAAATATTTTATTAAATAGAAAAGTTATATAATAATCGATAATTAATAATACCCGAGGGAATTATTTATATAAAATACGGCAGAATTAATAATAAAATTCGATATTAAGTATAAGCTAATTTTAAAAGAACTAAAATATAAAGAAATAAATAATAAGCTAATATAAATAAAAGTACCGGAAATAATAAACAATTAGAAATTAGTCGATATTATATTAAAAATAAATATAGAAATACTAATATTTTAATAAAAATTATTAAATTAATATACATTATTAATAAATAAAATTAATAATAGTACGATATATAATAATTATAATATAAAATAATAATTAGTATATTTTATCGACAAATTATATTAATTAATAACGTTATAACTAACTCGATATAATAATTAAATATTATTACCGGTACTTTCCTTATAATAATAATAACTTATTATATTTTTACTACCATTTTATAATAACGATAATTCACTATAACCTTACTACTATTTTATAACTGACTTATATATATTCTTTTTATAAATACTTTCTTTTTAATTTAACCGCTTTTACTTTTTATAACTGTCTTAATTTTTATAATAATTATAATTATAATAATTTCGATTATTAATATAATATTAATATTTCTTATGCTTAACGATATACCGTAAAAGTATATCGATAATATTTAATAACCGATAACTAGTAATATAGCTAATTATTTCGATATAATTAACTAGGAAAAAAAAGGGTTAATTTAAAACTCTCGGAATAACGCTATTTTTATAAGAAAAAAGAAGATATTAATGCGGTAATTAATAAAATTAAATTAGTAATAAAAGTTAATAATTTTATAAATAAGTAACGCTATTTATATATTAATAAAAGCAATTATAAAATTAACGACGTAGCTTTAGTTATATCTGCCGATAACCTTAAAAAATACTGGAAAAATGTGGTGGAATATTACCCGCTAAAAGAATATGTTAACGATAACGGTGTTATAAAAATATTATTTCAAATATTTTCTTACGTATAATTAAGTGTTATTAAACCCTATCGAAATATTAAATAAAAATTGGAATTAATTAAGTAAAAGGGATTGTTATTAAATTAGTAAACCTGTTAAAATTAGGAGCTCCTAACTGCCGAAAAGCTCGAAGCTATTAAAATATACGGCGATACCTCGTAAGGAATAGAAATAATGCCTGGTATTATTAATACTTTATTTCATTAATATAGACTAGTTTAGTTATTATAACTAAAAAGCGCTTAAATTATATTATTGTTTTAGAAAGTGATAGTCCCGGATTTAACGTAGCTAAAACCGGAACTTGCCTAACTATTAATATTAGATTTATCGACGCTAAATTTACTTATTGATAATAACGAAAATAACGACAAGTAAAATAACAGTAATAAAAAATACGATAATAACGAAAAAGATAATAGCGATAGCGACTTAAAAAATAATAACGATAACGATAATAAAATGCCGCTATAAAACTTAATCCCAATTAAACCCGTTACTAATAGTACGAAAGGAATGGCGTTAAGATTTTTTAAATCGGAAAATAACTTTATTATTAAAATCGTAAAAATCGAGAAAGTAATTTAAAATATATAATAATATAACTATATTAATAAAACGGAATTTAATAACGCGGTTAATAAAGTACGAGTTAATATATTATAAATAATTAATAAGCTTAAAATAGATATCGTAAATAAAAATAAGATATAATATTATGTCGCCGAAATTTTATACCGCATCAATTTTAATATTAATAAAAAAATATATACGATTAATAAAAATATCGACTAAAAGTTTAAAATAATTAAAAAAAGCCTCGGAATTATTAACGATAATATCGATAAGAAAATAGCGAACGTATTATAATACTATATACCGTAATCTTAAATAGCAAACTATATAATAATAATTATTAATTTTAAATATTTAAAGCGACGTATTAAAAAGTAAGTTAAAGAAGGCACTAAAAACCTAAGCCGCTAAATTAATCGATTGACGGTATAATCCTTAAAATCTAAACTATCGTAGCTACTTAAGCTAAAAAAAGCAGCAATTATGCTAACTAAAAAGCTTAAGTTAATTAAGCTAGAGGAACTAGTAACTATAGCATAAAAACCTAAACTATTGACGATAGCACTAGCAGAGAAAGCTAAGCTACCGATAGTAGTGACAATAGCATTATTAAAGGCATTTATACCCGAGCTATTAATATTACTAAAAGTATTAATAATACTTAAGCCTCCGAAACTAACTAAGCCTTTTAAAAAGCACCTTAAAAAATTAAAGCCAACTAAGTAATTACCGAAACTAATTAAGCAAAAACCGCTAAAGTTAATTAAGTAAGAACTGTTTATTATTAAACTGCTAGTAAAGCTTTAATACGTTAATAATAATAATAATAATAGCGACAACGATAATAATACGGCACCTTTTTTATATAAGCTATAATTATAAAAACGTAAGAAAAAGTCTTTTAGCGCCCCTACTCCACCAGTAAAAAAACGCTAAGCTTTTTTTCGTTTAATTAATATTAATTTTTTCCGTAATTATATATATCCGTTTTTTAATACAATTATTTTTTATATTATCGACTACTTTCGCCTATTAATTAATATATATACTGCCTTTTATTAAAAAGCAATCTCTTATTATAATATTGGCATATATATTACCTTATATATAATTATTTCTTACTTGTTATATTATTTTTACGGCATTAATATACGTACTATTTTTATAACCGTTTTTAAATATCAATTAATATATATATTGTCTTTTAATATAATAATTAATATCGATATATATATTATCTTTATATATATTACCGCTTCTTTCGCCTCGATAATATATAGCACTAGTGTTAACTAAAAGGCTATTAATTTTTCCTTTATTAATTTCTTTTGTTACGTTAGACTTATTGCGGGCGGGTTAACGTGGACACGGAACTTGGGCGTAAGCGACTAGTAAATCTGCGTCATGTGTTGACGAGTTTGCGGCATATGATACGCGCGACAAGCGCGGATTACTTCCATCGACCAGTTGCGGATTGATTTGTTTTATAGAACATCGTTATCAGAATAGAATGCCTTGCGTAGTCTGTCCAGTGCCTCCTTGTCTGTTATTTTAAATTTCTCAAAAAGCTTGCGGCACGCGTAATCATTATTAACCTTCATTAAAGTCCTGTCGGCATCGCTTAATTAAGCGGTTAGCTATAGCTATATATAAGTCCCTTCGGGACTTATTATTAATTAATGGAACTAAGCTTCATTACATATATAGGTCTCACATAATTATAAAGGTTTTTATTTTTTTAATGTATTATATTTATATATACCTTTAATTTATTATATTAAATAATAACATTTATTTTACTTTTTATTATAAACATTAAATTAAATTAAATTAAATTAAATTAAATTAAATTAAATTAAATTAAATTAAATTACTTTTTAAAAAATTATTTAATTAATTATTATAAAAAACCACTGTTTATGTTAAATGTAAGGCTTACGCTATAAGCCTTATTAACTTATAAGCCTTATCGGGGATATATCGGGGAAAGACCGGAGGTTTTTCCTTACCCTTTGTTTATATAAAAAAGGCTTTGCCCCTTTATATATAAAGGGGTTAAGAATTAATGCACTTGTATTTATACCTTATAAGTTAATATATTACCCGTGCTTAGCTATTATTATCTCTAACAGTTTACGGAGTTATTTAATTTATTTTTATAAGGAAAAGTTTTTATTATTAAATTTAAATAAATAGCGATAAAATGTATTAAAGTTATCGAATTTAAATAAATAATTTATATATTTTATTAAATATAAAGCTTATATTAAAAGCTTTATTAATTTATAAACTTTATGTGTATAAAAAAGCAAAGCTTTTTTATATATAAAAAGTTAAAAATTAATATATTACCTTTATTTAATTGTTATTATTTTTTATAAAATTTTTTTTTCTTAAGGTATTTATTGTTACGTGTTATAAGGGTTAAGGTGGCTTAGCGACTTAATTCCTATATATTTTATAAAATATTAAAATGGAGAAAAAAGGAAGGAATTTAAGCTAAAAGGTCGGCCGAGAAATTTACTATATATGTTAGGTGTAAGGCTTAAGCTAATTACGTAATGTGCACGGACTATACCTTAATCCTGTGCTATAACATTACCTCCCTGCTAAAAAAATTCGCGTCCCGAAAATTTTAAAAAGAAAATAATAAACTGGTTTGTCCGGGAATCGAATCTTAAATAACTCCTAAATAAAGGAAAGATACCCTCGGTTTTATATATTAATTATTACATTATTAAGCCTTTATTACCAGCAGGTAAAATTTAGTATATTTCGCATATTTAATTATTTGTTAAAAGGGTATTTATTAATGCGCTTTTTATTTACGCCTTACTTTACGTAATCCTTTTGCTAACTATAGCGCTACTCGATTATTATCTTTATAAAGGGGATCGTCCTTTTTATATTCCGCAGCTTTACGTTAGTTATTTAAGCGTATCGGGGGTCCGGCTTTATTAGGATTCTTATTATAATACTGTTATAATGTAATTATATTGTTTTTAAAGCCTTTAATATTATATTATTTAAGGCTAAAACTCCATTTTTTCTATTATATTTAATATTGTAATTTCTTACAATATATATATAATAATAAAATATAGTCGATTTTTTATTTTTATTTTTTATTAGGGCCGATTGTTTTACTTTTAAGGTTTTTATTAGCTTGTTTTAATAATAAGTTATGGGGGTATTTTTATAAACGGTTCGCGTAAAATACGCGGGATTTTTTCCAGGTTTTCGGGAGGTTTAATTAATAGAAATGTTTAACTATTTTTTCTATTTTATAGTAGTTTTTTATTATAAGGTAATTTAATTTATTATTAAGTCGATCGGTACTAGTGCCGGGCTTTTTAAAAATGTATACTCGGTTATTAGAACTAAAGTTAAGTTTTTTTCGATAACGATTTACTTGTTTATTTATATAGGCTTAAAATCGCGTTATAATTTTTCGAGTAAAGTTTAAATAGTTTTTTAAGGTTTATATTATTACTTATGCGTTTTCGCGGTTAAAGCGCTCGCGTAACGGTAGGATTATTAGGTTTTAGGTATATATTTCCTAATTAAAGGGTAGGGGTATTAAAAAGCCGCACTTTATTTTATAAGGTAAGTATTTAATAGATTTATAAAGTAGGCTAATTTATATTACGTTAACTATAGGGATAATATTTAATCAATTATTTTAGTAGTAATTAATAAAAGGTTATAATTATTAATTAATATAAGCATTTATAATTTCAGCTTATTTTATAGTTTATAAATAACTTATAAATAATAATTTTTATTTAATGCCTAGGATTTTAAATAATTCGTCAGTAAAATTTATAATAAATTAAGGTTTACGGTTATTTTTAATTAATTAAGGTAATATATAAACTTATAAAGGCTTATAATAATATATTATTATTATATTTTTTATTATAATAAACCTATTATATAAAATATATTAGGATTATTTATTAAGCCGGCATATTATTACTAATAAATTATTACAGCTTTCCTTATTAACTAGTATCGATTTAAAATCTATTACTAAATATTATTAGGTTTATAAAAGTACTAATAAAGGTTTTAAAAGGCTCGGCTTTTTATTCCTAAGGGCTTTAAACAGTCGACATTTATAATTATTAACGAAACGGTCTATATTTAAGGCTTATTTTAGCTATTAATATCGTTCGGCTATTAACTTTTTTATTTTCGTACATTTTAAATAGCCGGTAAGAAATCTTAAATAGGCTTTTATTAATAATTTAATACGTAATTAATTTTAATCGGGAATTATTAAGCGATTTATATATAATATTAATCGGCTAGCTATAAAGAAGTTAGGGTAAAAAAGTAAAGCGTAAGCACGCTTTTTATAAGTGTTAAGATTACAATAAATAGCGTTAGCTTTTAAAAAAAGGTCCACTAATTTAACGCCGAAATTAAGAAATAGTTTTATATTTTAGTTTAAAGCGAAAATACTTACGTTTTTTTTAAACATTTATTAGTATTACGTTAATATAAAAGATTACTATATCGATCGATATCGGAAGTATAGTAAGTTAAAAGATAAATTAAAATAAAGTTATTATATAATAAGCTTTCTGTTTCGTTTTTTATATTTTTAGGTTTTCGAATTTCCTAAATAAGATATTAGCTAATACATTTTCTAATTTCGGTCGGTAGGTAATTATAAAATAATATTAAGCTAATAATTCGGCTTATCCCGCTTATTAAATATTTAGGAATTTTTTAATACCGAAATATTTTAAAATATAATAATTAATTATTATAAAAAACGGGCGTAAGTTTTATAACCCGATTAGCTTAGCTTTTTAATTTTATAACGTACAAATTATAGCTAATATTTTTTATTATAAATATCGTAATTAAGTTCGGCCTTTTATATCGTTTTAAAATAGTATATAATAAAATATTAGTCGGAATTCTTTAAAAATTGCTAGAATATAGTTTTAATAATTATGCCTCCGGAAATATTAATCTCGAGTTTAATTTTTAAATTATATAAGAAGTATCGGAAAATAGGTATATATATTAATCGATATTTTAAATTATTAAAGGCGTATTAGCATTTATAAATTTAATTAAAAGCTTTTTTCTTTTATATAAAGTTTATAAATGGCTTTGCGATTTTGCTATATTTTTATATAAATTGTCGGTAGAAATTATAAAAACCTAAAAATAATTATATACCCTTTATATTTTTAAGTTTTTTTTAAGATTTAATAGCTCGGATTTTCTTAGAATCGATAGCAATCCTATCGGTATTTATAATAAATCTTAAAAACTTGGTTTTCTATATATAAAATTCGCATTTAAAGAGGTCAGCTTATAGTTTAACAGCTTAAAGCCGGGCTAATATTTTATTAATATGTTTAATATAATTGATTTCGTTTTTTAAAAAAAATAAAATATTATCGATGTATATATTATAAAAATCGTTTAAATATTTTATTAAAATATTATTAATATATTTTTAAAAAGTCGATAGTTCGTTAGTTAATTTAAAAGGTAGGATTTTATATTTATACGTCTTATATTTAGTACGGAAAGTTATTAGCTTTTCGGTATTTAGATATATTTATATACAGTAAAAAGCTTAATAAATATTAATTTTAATAAATATTTTAATTTTGGAAATACGTAACAAAGTTTTATTAATAAGGGATAAAAGGTAGCGGTTTTTACGTATAATAATATTTAGCTTCCGATAGTTTACGTAAAAATATATTCCTTTATTCGGTTTAGCTATAAAAAGAATAGAGACAGCCTAAAAGGTAACGCTTAATTCGATAAATCTTTTATATAGGTTATTAATAATATATTAGCGGCAAATCTTTAATTTCTTTAATAATATTTTATATAAAAGGCTATATTTTAATTTATTAGGGGTTTTTTTAATTAGATTTTATAGTTTACTTTAAGTTAATAAAGAGGCAATTTATTAAAATTTACTTTATTAAATATATTTAAGTATTAATAATATACCTTCGGTACTACCGTTAATACTTTTTAGCGGAACTTTATTTCGTTACGGCTTAAAAACGCTTTATTTTTTAAATCGTTAATATATCGGTTAATTTTATATAAATTAGTTATTTTTAAGTAATCTTTTTTAGTTATATAATAAAAGGCTATTACCCTAATAAATACTATATTTATTAATCGGTTACAGTACTAAATTAAATAGTCGCGTTTTAATTTATATCGGCTATACTAGTTATATATAAAATAAGCTTGATTTAAAGTATTTTTATAATACTTGCGGCGTTTTTTAAAGGTGGGAAGCGGCTGTTTTTGCAGCTTTCCGCCAGCAGCTAATACTTTAATTATAAACCGTATACTTTAATCGGATTTATTAATTACTATATAAAGTATTAATTCCTTTAAGTCAGATATATATAAATAGGCAGATTACTTTAAAATAATAAAAGGGATTAACGGTATAAAGATTAAACGTCGGCTAATAGTTTTAGCTTTTTATAGCTTCGTTTTTAACTTTTTTATACGTTATTAAATTAAATTTTCGTAAAAAATTATCTATATTTTAAGCTCCGAAACTTAAAAAAGTTTCGGAATTTTTTTTAACTTTATATTAGGACTAAAATTAGGACAGTTATATTATCCGGCCAGGCAATATTAATCTTTATTAGTTATTTATTATTTTCGGCGCTACGCGTTTTCTAAAAAAGTCCCTTGCTAATTAGGAATTAATTATTTAGCTTTATCGATAAGGATATCTATATTAATAATTAGTCGCTAATTATTAGGAAATAAAAAACGCTATCGCTTAATATTTATATATATATCGTATTTTTCGAACCATTTTTTGCCTATAATAATATCGGGAATTATATCGATAATTATAAATAAAACATTAAATATATATCGGTATTAAATTTAATAATACGCGAAAATAAGTATATTTATTATTTAAACGGATTATTTATTATAGCTATTAATACGATTTAACTAAAACTTAATAATTAATTAAGGTATTAGATTTTTAAAAACTTTACGGGCAAATATCACATTTATAAATAAATATCCATTCGTTCCCGTATTTTATAAAGAAATTTTAGTAATTAAAAATAGTTTATTATAAGCTATTATACTTTTAAGAAAAAAAGGTTTTCTACCGAATATTTTATTTAAAAAATCGAATAGTATTTTATTTACACCGAAATTTATTATTAATACTTTTTAAAAAAAAGAAATAATATTTTTTTTAAAAAATTAGTTTCTTTTTAACTAATTTAAAAGCTTGCTATAATTCGACTTAAAAACCGGAATACAGTTATATTTAGCTATAATCGAAAATAAGAAAGCGTTTTTTTAATATTAATTATAGTTTTAGTTAAACCTTTCTTTTTATTAAGACATTTTTAACTATAGTAACCCTTTTTTACAGTACTAATATCGATTTTCTACAGTTAAGAAAGCCTTCTTTTTATCGGTTAGCTTAGTTATTTAACGATTACTTCCCGACATATAAGACTTATTCTCCGCAGTTTTACCTTTATCTTTTTTATCCTTATTTTTATCTTTACCTTTATCTTTTTTAAAGTACTTCTTTTTTGCCATTTTATATATAAGAGCGGTTTCGGATCTAATTAAGGTATAGCGGGTAAAATTACAATTCAAATCGATATAATATAAGGTTAAAACTAATTTTAGCTATATAATTAAGACTTATCGGAATTCTTATTTTTATATAATAATAGAAATACCCGTTTTACCCGTAATATAAATAAATTTATTTTTAAAAATATCGAAATTAATATCGGGTATTATTTTTATATCGTAAAATTCCGCTTTTGCTTTTTTAGATTAGTTACGGTTAAAATACTACTAATATAAACGGGTAAATAGAATTTTTATATCGGTAATTTTATCCGGGTACGTCTTTCGGAAATAAGGTCGGAAATTTTTAGCTATATTACCTTTTAATTAAAATTATATTTTAGCAAGTTTTATACGGTCGGAATTAAAGTAATTTATATTAATAACTAATTTATTTTATATCTAAATATATTAGTTCTTAAATTTTATAATATTTTTATCGGGATTGTTATAAAAATTAAGCATATTAATTTTAGTACTCTTTTTTAACTTAAAGGTAAAAATAGTAATTACTATATTAACTTCGCGGAAACGCTTTTTTAAATCTACAATTTTGCGGTTGCAATTTTTTAATTACTTATTTTTATCGGTTTATTTTATTTAATATAATATTTAATCCTAATCCGGGAATATTATTACTTATATCGGAACTTAAATAGTAGAAATAGTAAAAAGAATTAAAATCTAATAAGTTAAAATTATTATTAAAAGGGTTTTTTTTAGCAGCCCTACCTATAGCAAATAGGTTTAAAGTAAGTAAGACATTCGATTTTTAGCGGCTTATATTAAAATATAAGATAAATATAACTAGGTTAAACAATCGTTCCGATTTTTTCTTTTTTTAATTATCTTAAAATAACTATAATACTTTCTCGCAAATCTTATTTTCTCGACCGTCTTAAAGAAATAGTTACTTAAATTAATAAACACACTTTCCGAAAAATAAGGCGGATTTATATAGGACGTCTATATTATAAAATAAAATTTTTATAGCTTTTAATAAAGAATTCATTTAGCTATTATATATTATTATTATAATATTACGTATTTTAAATTTATTAAATAATATAACCGGGGATTTTATAAAGATTTTTAAAAAACTATCGTAATTAACCATATCTTTATAATTAAACTAAACTATAATACCCTCGGCATTTAATAGCTAAAATAAAAAAGCAAGCTTAACCGGCTGCTTATTATATTTAGCTATAATAATCTCTATTTGCTTTTATAAATTAATATTCTAAACTCTCGCATTAA
This sequence comes from Whalleya microplaca, assembly GCA_022497155.1. Taxonomy (NCBI): domain Eukaryota; kingdom Fungi; phylum Ascomycota; class Sordariomycetes; order Xylariales; family Xylariaceae; genus Whalleya; species Whalleya microplaca. The sequence goes on along the minus strand of MU385735.1, from coordinate 134,786 downwards.
TATCTATAATTAGCTAGATTATTTTAGGTATAAAAGTTTTAAAAAGGTCTCACATATTTATTACTATTATATCGTCATTCGCATAATTATCCTCCTCCTATATAATTATAATATCCTAACCAAATTAGGAAAAAATTTAAAACATTCGATATATAAATATAAATTAACATGCCAGTCTAATAAAATTTACCTGCCGGTCGGCACTCGGGAAATTACTTCCCATATTACTTTTCTCGAAACAGATTTATTTACGCACATTTTAAATAGCTTCGTTAATTTAAGTAATACGTAAAACAGCTGCCGTTATCGGGATCAGGTTTAATTCGGACTATCCCGGCGTAACTACCGCAAACTTAAATTTAGGATATAATATAATAATAACTTTTTCGTCACTAATATTATTTAAATTCAGGTTATTTAAAGTAATAAGGCTATAAAACAATTCGAAATCGGCCTTTAATATAAAGTCGGACTAAAAATCGTACATAAATATATAAAAAATAAAATAACTAATTGTTTAGGATATTTTAAAAGCCTTCCCAGGCTAAAATAATTGATCTTAATATTATATCACGTGTTATAAAGGTTAAAATAACTTGGCGACCTAATTTCTATATATTTTATGAAATATTAAAATAGAGAAAAAAGAAAGGAATTTAAGCTAAAAGGTCGGCCGAGAAATTTACTATACATGTTAGGTGTAAGGCCTAAGCTAATTATATAATGCGCACGGACTACACCTTAATCCTATGCCATAACATTTACGGTATATCGATTTTAAATATATTTATTAAAATAATATTTAAAAAAGTAAATAAATTACCGCGGAAATTTTATAAAAACCGGATTTTATAATTATTAAAATTTTTTATTATTTATATAAATAAAAAACCTCGATTTATTAAAAAATTAAAATAAAAAAAAGATAAATTTATAATAAAATTTTAAAAAACATAGGATTTAATTAAGTTTAAAATATTATAAAAGTTAATAAATAATAAGTTTATTATTATAAAAATTTTCATATTTTAAAGTTTTTAAAAACTATTTTATATGTTTTATATAATTTATTAAAGCTTTATATAAAAAACGTCACGTAACTAATACCCGGAATATATTATTAAAAATTTTAAACTTATTATTATTTAATAGCAAATTTAATATATTTAACGGTTTAAAACTTAATTTTTTTAAAGAGTTTATTTTATTAAACCCCGATTTTTTAATTTTAATAATAAATCGTATATTAATTTAAACTATATTATTATATTTAATTATAATAAGTTTAGCTTTTTATTTAATCACGTTAAATAAAAGTTTTAATTTAATAAATGCCGGGTTATTTTTTTAAATATATTTAAAAAGCTTCGGGAAAATACCGTTAAAATTATTTATAACCGGAATAAAATAAATTAATAATATAAAGAAATACATTAAACCTAAATTTAATTTATAAATAAATTAAAATAATAATAATGTTAACCGGATTAAGGTATTTTTAAGTAATAAATTAAGATATTTATTTATAGTTCCGAATATTTAAAAGCTTATTTTATTATAATATTAAAAAATGCCGGCTAATAATAAGGATAAAACTTTCGAAAGTTCGACGTATATTTTTTAACTTAAAAGCTTAATAATTTAAGCTAATTCTTTAAAAAAAATTAAGCCTTATTATTTTATAGAAAATTATGCTTAAATTTAAAAAATAAAATTTAATTATAATAAAAGGTTTTTTAAAAAGAAATAATATAATAAATATTATTATTTAACGTTAAAAATTAATATTTATAATTTAAAAAGTAATTATTAACTTTAAAAACGGTTATAAATAAAGCTATAATAATAATAAAGAAACCCGAATTTAAGCTAAAAGCTTTTTTATCTGATAAACGGATTTTAAGGTTTTAAAAAGCTAGAAAAAAAACCTAATTTCTTTTAAAAAATATTAATATTAAGATTATTATATTATTAATTTTATTATTAAAAATAATATTTAAATTCCGTTAAAGTTTACCGGTAATAAGTTTAAAACCGGCCCGAAAAATAAAAAATTAAAAAGGTATTATATTTATAACTATATTATTAACTAAAGAAATAGTCTTAAAGTTTAAAAATTATTAAAGTTTTTAAACCCGATAAAAAAGTTATTCATTTAAATTTCGTACGGTTTTAAACTTTTTATATTATTTATATAAACTTAAATATTTATTTTTCGGTAAATTTAATTAATTATATATTTATATTAAAATAGAAATAAAAAAACTTTTTTAAAGCTGTTAATTTTAAAGCTTTAAAATAATAAACTATATTAATTCATAATATTTTTAAGTTAATTTTATAATAAAAAATAAACGATATTAACCGCCGGTTTTAACGTTTTTATATTATTATTAATTAAGATTTTTTAAAAATAACGAATTATTTTCGATTTTATTGTAAATTGTTAATATTTTAATATTACAAGCTTTTCGATAAAATTATTAAATTTTAAGTAATTGATTTAAAAGTGTTAAAATTACGCCGTTTATTATACGATTATTTAATTTCCGGAAAAAAAGCCCGAAATTATAAAATAAAAACAACCCCGATATTTTAATTATAACGCTTAAAATTATTATAATTTTTTTACTTTATTTTTTTAATTTATTTTAATTTTTTAAATATTAATAAAGCTAATATTTTATTCCGTTAAAACCGGGCTAACTACGTTATCGATTTATTTCCGGAAGTAAATATACCTTATTATTTTATTTTTTTATTAATAATAAATTAGAAAAGCTTTAAATATTTATTATTAAAATAAAAGCTAATAATAAAATTTAAGATTTAAAAAGCCTTATTAATACTTTTATATTATTTATATTAAAAAAAATAGCTTTCGGCTTTATATAAATTATAAAAGCTTAAATAAAATAACCGTTAAAATTATTATACCTTACATTTAATTTTAAAATCATTAAATAAAATATTATTTTCGAAAATCGACTTTAAAAACGCTTATTATTATATTTACATTAAAAAAAACAAATAAAAAACTGCCTTCCGGATTAAATATCGTTATTATAAATATATAATAATATTTATAAGTTTTATTAATATCCCGGCTATTACGTGTTATAAGGGTTAAAGTGGCTTAGCGACTTAATTCTTATATATTTTATGTAATATTAAAATGGAAAAAAAAAGGAATTTAAGCTAAAAAAACGGCTAAAAAATTTACTATATATATTAAGTGTAAGGCTTAAGCTGTAATTATATAATATATACGGACTATATATTAATTTTATATTTAACTTATATTATAACATTACTCCCTTATTAGAAAAATTCGCGTCCCGAGAATTTAAAAAAATAACGAACTAATTTGTCCGGAAATCGAACCTTAAGTGACTTTTAAGCAAAGAAAAAATACCCTCGGTTTTATACGTTAATTATTACGTTATTAAGCCTGTATTATTAGTAGGTAAAATTAACGCGTTTTATATATTTAATTATTTATTAAAAAGGCGTTTATTAATGGGCGTTTTATTTATGCCTTATTTTGCGTAATTTTTTTGCTAACTATAGCGTTACTTTATTGTTATTTTTATAAAGGGGATTGTTTTTTTTATATTTAATAGCCTTACGTTAATTATTTAAGCATATTAGCGGTTCGGTTTTATTAAAATTTTTGTTATAATATTATTATAATATAATTATATTATTTTTAAAGTTTTTAACGTTATATTATTTAAGGTTAAATTTTTATTTCTTTTATTATATTTAATATTATAGTTTTTTATAACATATATATAACGATAAAATATAGTTAATTTTTTAATTTTTTTATTAAAACTTATCGCTTTACCTTTAAGGTTTTCATTAGCTTATTTAAGTAATAAGTTATTAAGGTATTTATATAAATAATTTATATAAAATATTTAAAATCCCTTTTAACTATTAGGCAATTTTAATTAATAAAAGTGTCCGATTATTTTTTTATTTTATAATAGTTTTTTATTATCGGGTAATTAAGTTTATTGTTAAGTCGATTTATATTAATGCCCGGCTTTTTAAAAATATATATATAATTATTAGCGCTAAAGTCGGGTTTTTTAATAGCAATTAATTTATTTATTTATACGAGCTATTAGGCCTTAAGCTTTAGCCTTAGCTATAGCTATATATATAAGTCCTTTCGGGACTTATTATTAATTAATAGATTAAGCTTTATTACATATACAGGTCTTATAATTGGTAGCACCTGCAAAAGGTCGCGCCGACCCATATAATATAAAAAATTATTTTCTTTCTATCGAGCCCGTTAATTAACTGCCTGCATAATAGCAGTTTTAAGTTATATCGATAAATCAATAATATTTCCGCCAAAACTTGTCAAACATATATAATAACTAACGACTTTAAAAAGAACTATTACTAACGTATAATAATACTCGTTTTCCCTTCGTTATCCCCTTCCCCTAAGCAGATTTTAATGTAGCTTCGATTAGGTTTTTTTATGTCGTTATCCAATAATTTAATATATAAATCGACCCTTATATATATAGAAACGAATTCGATTAAATTTAATATATTAAATTTATAAGCCGGAATAGCCGGAAGACTCCTTTCGGACTAGCCCCTCTTATTTATCGACCGTTTTTGTCTATTTTTAACTTCGATATTAATATTAATATTAACTAGCGCTATTAATACCCCGTACCCTTATCCCTAGCTAAACTTATGTCATTATATTATTAAAAAGCTTAATATAACGCTTTAAGTATTGCCGCATTTATTAATAAGTATCTATAATATAAAGTAATTACCAAGTTTAAAAGTGATATCCTGTAACAGATTATTAACTACGCCTTATATATCGGTATATAATAGTTAATAACTCAGTAATAGCAGCCGATAACGAGACGAATGTTTCGGTTTAAAGGTATTAAAAACATAGGCTATAATAACAAATAATATATAAACGGATATAAGTTATAATAAGCTATTTATTTGGCTGATAAATTTATTAAATTCTAGCCACCTATTAATAATACCCTAGATATTGATAATAATTAAAATCAACCTGTTAATCGAGATTAGTAACTATTAATTTAATTAGTCGAAAGTAAACGAGAGCTATTCGACGACAATAATAATATAGAAAAAGAAAAAAAACGACAATCTATTAACGAAGGCTTTAAAACCCCTATCGATAAAATATACGTGTATATATAACTTGACAGCTTTATTTCTAGTTTAGTTAGTAGCTTACTCGTTAATAGCCCACTCGTTAATAGCCCATTCGTTAATAAACTAATACCTTACGTATTTTTTATATAAAGTTATTTAAAAACCCCACTAAGTTTCTATTTAATTAATCCGAAACCAGTCGGAAATTATTAAAAACTAGTTAAAAAAATACTATAAAGTATAGCAGAGTTGCGAGAATAACGATAAAATCTGCTACCGCTAACCGATTTATTAATTAAGGAATTTGTAAAGAAACCGCAAATAATAAAGACACTATTAACTAATTAAAAGCAATAGAACCGGGAACGATAAAATCGATAACGAAGCTAAAATTAATAAAGAAGCTATTAAAGACTACCGCCGCCGCTATTAAGCCTAGATTAATAACCCTTATTACCGCCGCTAAGCCTTAATTAGCAAGGAAATTATTAATTACTACTACTACCGCTACCGCTTATACCGCTACTATTTATAATAAATAAGAAATCATAACGACAAGTTATAAAATATACGGTAGCATTATTTATTACTATTAATTAATTAAAAAAAAGTCCGATTAGATAGTTTATAACAGAATTACAAAATACGTAATGTAAAATTAACTATTTCTATCGATAAAGAAAGCAGCTTAATAGCTAAAAATTATTCGATATTGGGTTTTTTTATCCGGATTTAAATTAAGCCTTTAAAACTGGCGACTATATCGTTATCGGAAAAAACGTTTATTAGCGAAATATATATTTATTTATCGATATAATTAAAAATATAAAAATAAATAACGTAAAAACAGAAATTATTATTAAAAACTTTAATTAATTATTATAAAATAATATTTAAATTTAATAGGCCGCTTAATTAAGCGATACCGATAAGACTTTAATAAAGGTTAATAATAATTATACGTGCCGTAAGCTTTTTAAAAAATTTAAAATAACAAATAAGAAAGTACTAAACAGACTATATAAAATATTTTATTTTAATAACGATATTTTATAAAATAAATTAATCTATAATTAGTTAATAAAAATAATCCGCGCTTATTACATATATTATATACTACAAACTTGTTAATATATAACGCAAATTTATTAGTTACTTATATCTAAATTCCGTATTTACATTAACTTATTTATAGTAAATTTATTATTAAATAAATATTTAATTTATATTAAAGAACGCTAATAAATATATCGATATATAATATTATAAAAGAATTAAAAATTTAATATTTATAATAATAATACTGTCCCGATAGCGATTAATACCCCAGTCCCGACCCTAAAGAAATTAACCGCATATAATTTTTATAAAAAAAACGACTTAATATCGGCTAACGATAAACTAGTAACCGATAACTATAATTTCTATTAGTTAAATAATAAAGGGGGTTATTATTCCGATAGTCGTAATTATAATGCCCGAGAAAATTAAAAATGCGGATACTTTTATTAAAAAAGAAACTATTAAAGCTAAAATAATCGATAATATAATAGCTACCGAAATTAAGGTAATTAATAATATAATAGCTATCGCTTTAGCTAAAATAATCGTTCCCGTTAATTCCGAGGTATAAGCCGATTTCGCGGCTGTAAAAATAACTTCCAAGGCCGTTAAAAACGCCGTTATAACTAATAACAGCTATATTATCGATAGCGTTAATAGATTAAGCCTATATTATAAGGTAGCTTTAACTTTATAAACGATAAAATCTAGTGCTAATAAAAAAACGAAAAACGCGAAAAAAACGAAAATAAGTTACGTAATAATAGCTATATTATAGTAAATAATTATAAAAACGTTAAAAAAGATAAATAATAATATAATATTAATAATTTTTACTTATTATTTTAATATATATTATATAATAATAATAAATAAATAATTAAATAAATTTATTAAAAGTATAATATAATATTCCCGTTATAAAATAAATATTTTACTTACGTTTTTTTAAATATTTATACGGCTTTAAAGCCGATATTAAAGCAGTTAAAAATAATATACTAAAAGCTATCGGTTAAACAAATTGTCGACAAATATTACCTGTTTTTAATTAGCCCTAACGTCTTATAGTTAGATAATAAACTATTTTTTTAAAGATAATATAAAATTTATTTATAAGAAATTAATAGTCGAAAAAATCGACAAGGATTATTTACTAATTATAAACGACCCCGGAAATACCGAGATAATCGATTTTATTTAACCGAAAATAATAAAAATAAAACTAATATAAAAAACTAATTAAACCTATTAAAAAAATATACCTATATATAAATTGAAGTAATTATTTATGGTAAAAAATCGACAGTTTATATCGATAACGGGGCATTATATAAACTAGTTAATAAAATATAGCTCGACAATTTTATTAAGAATTATAAGCTTATAACTTTAGTAAAAAGTATAAAATTAAATAAAATAAGTAATATAGTTAACTTAAAGTAAATAGCTGAGTTTAATCTTAATATATTGGGAAAAAATTGTTATAATAAAAATTATATCGGCAAATATATTATCGAAATATAAATTTATAGCGATTTATTATAACCGAACCTTCTATTAAAAAATAAATTTACCTATAAATACGGCGTTATAATTAATTGGCTTAATAAAATAATAACGATAGTATTATATAACGATATAACTATACCGATTATATTTATTAAATAATAATAAAAAGCTCGCTACCGAATATTTATAAAAACTAATATAAATATACCTTTTTATATTATATTTTTAATACCCGTTAATTACGGAGATTTATCCGAAAATCGAGATTTTATATTTTTTATACAATTTTCCGGCGTATTTTATAATATTACTAACGCTAATATAGTTAAAGCGATTTTTTTTATTAACGATATAAATAAGCCGATAAAAATTTGTCGAAATATTAAAATAAACATTATTAATAATTATAATAACAATAGCTACTTTTATATATTATAGGAAAAAGCTATAATAGCATAAATAACGGCAGCTTTTAATTTAAATAATTATATCTTTATTAGCAAGCTAAGCTTATATTTCTTTATAGAATTTAACGTTAACAATAATATAATAAAAATATTTTCTGCCGGTTAATTAACTATCGACAATATATAGAAATTAATTAGGCTAGAATTTTATAATCGATATAAAAAAAGGCCGCTATTACTCGAGGTAAATCGACCTAAAGATATTTTAGAGACGTTAATTAGGGACGGTATATATTACTATATATTAGATTTATATTTTAACTGCCGATTAATATAAGTAATATAAAAACGAGATATATAATACAATAAAGGAATAATCGACTTACCGAAAGACGAAAAAATGAAAGTCGACTTATATAATAATTAGCAATAAATATATAAGCCGCTTAAACAGTACTTTTTAAATCTTAAAAACTAAGCTATCGTTAATAAAACATTTAAAGATATATATAAAATAGGAAAAATAGGCTAAATATTAAAACCAACCCCTTTTAGATATCCCTATTTTATAATATATAAAAGCGTTAAAAAAAAAAAAGGTCGAGTCGTTATTAATATACGCCTTATTAATAAAGTAATAATATTAAATATTTATTTATTACCGTATTAAAATAATATTATCCGTAAACTTAAAAGTAAGAAATATATATTAGTTATAAACATATTAACATTTTTTTACCAATTGCCGGTAGCGGAAAAACATAAATACCGTATAATAGTTATATCGCTAAAAAAACTAAAAATTTTATATATAATATTAATAAGTTTTTATAACTTATTAATATATATATAAAAATTTATAAACTAATAACTAAAGCTATATAACGACTATATAAAAATTTATATTAATAATATTATTATATATAATAATACTAAAAATAAATATATTAAAAACCTCGATAACATATTTAATACGTATTATAAAATTAAGCTCGCACTATTATCTAAAAAGTCTTTTTTTAGCTACTTATTAATTCGACTATTTAGTTTTATCGTTAATAAATATAATATTGCGATAACTAAAAACCGAATTAAAGTAATTAAAAAGCTAAAAATGCCGGAAACCTTAGCCGATATCGAGAAATATATCGGCATAACGGTATTCTTACGTAAATATATCCCTTAATACTAATAAAAAGTTAATCCGTTATAATAAAAAAAATAGATATATTAGCGGAAAGCCGAAAATCGAAAATAATACCTATAACAATAACCGTAAAAAAACAATAAATATCGAAACAACAATTTATACCTATAGTAATAAAATAACTATTATTTAAAATCCTATAAAAATAATTAACTAAAAAAGCCTATTTAATTTATTAGGATTATAATAAACTGACTTTTATAAAAATAAATATATTAAAAAAGCGAAAATACGAAATTATAATATTTTATTTTAACGTATTATAAAATAGACAGATAGTTTATATCGATACGATATAACTTATTATATTTTTATCGAAAGTACTAATTAAAACAAAAAGAAATTACGGATCGATAAAACTCGAGATATTTTATTTGGTATAAATATGCCGAAACTTATAAATATAACTATAATTTTACGTATATCTAGTCGTTATATTAACAAATTATAAAATAACGAAAGAAATCGTTAATTAAATAAACCTAAAAATAATAAATATAATTAAAATAAATAGCCGATTAATAATAATATCGATATATTTATTTATATTTCGTTTTGATATTTAATATATATTAGATAAAATAAATCTCGTATTAAATGTACTATCTCGATTCCCGATAATTAATATACCTAAAGACATTATAAAAAAAGAATATATAATTAAATCGGAATTAGACAATATAATAAATAATTTCGGATATTTAATTTTCGAAATAGTAATTTACAATAACTTTAAGTTAAAAATTATCGATAAATATAAAACCGATAAACGACTTAATAAATTAATAAAATAGTTAGTTAAAAACCAAACTATATAGAATAAAAAATTAATTAAATTATAAAACGAAATTAATAAAGTTAACGAAAAAAGTAAATATAAAAATCCGAAACAGTAATATCGATATATATTAATCGACAGATTACTATATTATATTACCCCTATAGATAAAAAAAAACTATATATTTTATTAATATACGTAAACAATATTTTCGAACTAATATATAATAATAAATACTATTTTAGCCTTAAGCAAATAATATAAAACCTCGACAAAATTATAATCTAAAATCTAATAAAGAAAATAAAAACTTACGTTAATTATTACCTATAATATTTAAAACTTAAGTAAAATAAAAATAAGCTAATAAAGGAACTATTATTTATTAATAACCTTATTATATTTTTTTATACCGTAATATAGGATTTTATTATAAAATTACCGATAGTTTTATCGAAAAGCTATTTCTAATATATTAATAGATATAATAATTTCGATATATTAATAATTATAATATATAAATTTAGTAAGAAAGATATATTAACACTAAAATATATTATATATAAAGCTAAAGATTAAGCGATATTAATATTACGCGCGTTTTTATTATATAATTAGGGAATTTTATTTAAGGCTATATTAAATAAAAACCCGAAATTTATATCTAATATATAGTAAATAATATTCGCTAGATTTAGTACTAAATTAGTAATATCGATAAATTATTATTTTTAAATTAACAAATAATCCGAACAACGGAATTAAGATATCGAAATAGTTATACAATATTACTATAATATAGCGGATATATTATAGCCGGATATTATACTAATATTATAATATAACTTTAATAATTTCAAGTTATCGGTATTAAATAAATCGCCTAACGAAATAATTTACGGCTTTAAATTTAAATCAATTATATTAACGCTAGAAATACTATATAATAATATCGATTTCGATATAATAAAATAACTTTATTAAAAAAAGGCGAAAGTAGCTATCGATTTCGCGGCTATAAACTTAAAAATTAAATACGATAGCAAATATAACCTTATCGTTTTCGACGTCGGCGATAAGATATATCTATAACTATATAAAGGTTATACCTTATCCGGTAAACTATTATAAAAATAGTCGAAATAACAAATAAGCCTATTAATAGTTATTAAATAAATCGGCGATTTAGCGTATAAACTTAATTTCTTATAACATTAATAAATATACCGAATAATTTTAGTCGTATATTTATTCCTAACTTTAAAAGGATTAAACCTTTATAATCGAAAGTAATTAGTATTTAAATAAGTTATTATCGAAAGAAACGACAACAAATTTAAATCGTATAAAATAAAATAATTATTAAAACGACAGATTAACCGTACCAAAGGAAGGCTAATTTTAAAATATCTCGTTAAATAAAAAAGTTATATAATAATCGATAATTAATAGTACCCGAAAGAACTATTTATATAAAACGCGGCAAAACTAATAATAAAATTCGATATTAAATATAAGCTAACTTTAGAAAAACTAAAATATAAAGGAATAAATAATAAATTAGTATAAATAAAAGTACTAAAAATAATAAACGATTAAAAACCAGTCGATATTATATTAAAAATAAATATAGAAATACCAATACCTTAATAAAAATTATTAAATTAACATACGTTATTAATAAATAAAATTAACGATAGTACGGTATATAATAATCATAATATAAAATAATAATTAATATACTTTATTAATAGATTATATTAATTAATAACGTTATAATTAACTCGATATAATAATTAAATATTATTACCGGTACTTTTCTTATAATAATAATAACTTATTATATTTTTACTACTACTTTATAACAATAATAATTTACTATAACCTTATTATTATTTTATAACCGACTTATATATATTTTAATTATATATACTTTATATATACTTTTTTTTATATACATTTTTTTTATAAATACTTTCCCTTTAATTTAACCGCTTCTACTTTTTATAACTGCTTTAATTCTTATAATAATTATAATTACGATAATTTCGATTATTAATATAATATCGACATTTCTTACGCCTAACGATATACCGCAAAAACGCATTAATAATATCCAATAACCGATAATTAGTAATATAGCTAATTATTTCGATATAATTAATTAGGGAGAAAAGGGGGTTAACTTAAAACTTTCGGAATAACGCCGTCTCTATAAAGAGAAGGAAAATATTAACGCGATAATTAATAAAATTAAATTAGTAATAAAAGTTAATAATTTCGCAAACAAATAACGCCGTTTATACATTAATAAAAGTAACTATAAAATTAATAACACAGCCTTAATTATATCTGCTAATAACCTTAAAAAATACTAAAAAAATATAATAAAATATTACTTATTAAGAGAATACGTTAACAATAACGGTATTATAAAAGTATTATTTTAAATACTTTTTTATATATAGCTAAACGTTATTAAGCCTTATTAAAATATTAAATAAAAATTGGAATTAATTAAGTAAAGGAAATTGTTATTAAACTAGCAAATCTATTAAAATTAAAAGCTCTTAATTACCGAAAAGCTCGAAGCTATTAGAATATATAGCGATGTTTCGTAAGAAATAGAAGTAATACCTAGTATTATTAATACTTTATTTTATTAGTATAGATTAATTTAGCTATTATAACTAAAGAGCGCTTAAATTATATTATTATTTTAAAGAGCGACAACCCCGGATTTAATATAATTAAAACCAGAACCCGCTTAATTATTAACGTTAGATCTATCGGCGCTAAATTTATTTGTCGATAATAACGAAAATAATAATAAATAAAATAATAATAATAAAAAATATAATAATAACGAAAGAAATAATAATAATAGCGACTTAAAAAACAATAACAATAACGATAATAAAATACTATTATAAAACTTAATTTTAATTAAACCCGTTACCGATAACACAAAAGAAATAACGTTAAGATTTTTTAAATCGGAGAATAATTTTACTATTAAAATTGCAGAGATTAAAAAAATAATTTAAAATATATAATAATATAACTATATCGATAAAATAAAACTTAATAACGTAATTAATAAAGCACGAATTAATATATTATAAATAATTAATAAGTTTAAAATAGATATTATAAATAAAAATAAAATATAACGTTATATTACCGAAACCTTATACTATATTAACTTTAATATTAATAAAAAAATTTATACAATTAATAAAAATATCGATTAAAAATTCGAAATAATTAAAAAGAGCCTCGGAACTATTAATAATAATATCGATAAAAAAATAGCGAGCGTATTATAATACTATATACCGTAATCCCAAATAGCAAACTATATAATAACGATTATCGATTTTAAATATCTAAAGCGATATATTAAAAAGCAAGTTAAAAAAAGCACTAAAAACTTAAGCCGTTAAATTAATCAATTAACGATACAGTCCTTAAAATCGAAACCGGCACTAAGCCTTATACCACAACTATCGCCGATATCGATAACAATAATTACGCCAGCCAAAAAGCCACTCCAGCTAATTAAACTACTCCAGCTAATCAAGCCACTTTAGCTAATCAAGCTAAAAAAACCGACACCTATAATATAAAAGCCTAAACTATCGATAACGGCGTTAGTAGTAACAACCATATTAACGATAAAATTACTAAAGCTACCTACACCCGAGCCGTTAATACTACCGAAAGCATCAATAATACCTAAGCCTCCGAAACTAAGCAAGCCCTCTAAAAAACACGCCAAAAAACCGAAACTAATTAAGCAAAAGCTGCTAAAATTAATCAAACAAAAACCGCTTATTATTAAAGTCTTAATAAAGCCTTAATATATTAATAATAACGATAATAATAACAATAATAACGATAATACGGCACCTTTTTTATATAAATTATAACTATAAAAACGTAAGAAAAAGTCCTTTAGCGCCCCTATAACTCCAGCAAAAAAACGTTAAGCTTTTTTCGTTTAACTAATATTAATTTCTAACGTAATTATTTCTTATATTATTAACTACCCTCGCTTATTAATTGGCATATATACTGCCTTTTATTAAAAAATAATCTCTTAATATAACACTAACATATATACTACCTTACGTATAATTATTTCTTACTTATTATATTATTTTTACGGCATTAATATATATATTATTTTTATAACCGTCTTTAAATATCGATTAATATATATACTATTTTTTAATATAATAATTAATATCGATATATATACTATCCTTATAATTATCTCTAACATTAATTAATATATATATTATTTTTTAATATAATAACCAGTATCGATATATATAATATCCTTATAATACATTACCGCTTCCTTTACCTCGACAATATATAGCATTAATATTAACTAAAAGGCCATTAACTTTTTCCTTTATTAATTTCCTTTATTACGTTAAAAAAAAAAGTAAGAAAATAAAAATCAAGGCGAAAAGTTAGCCTTAGCTATAGCTTTAAAAATTAAAATCAAGGAGAGTTTTCCTTTATTATATTAGGAGTGAGAGAGAGAGAGAGAAATCGACAGGTTATCGATCATTTCGTGAGGGGGCAGTTATTAGGCCTTAAGCCTTAGCTTTAGCTATAACTATATATATAAGTCCCTTCGGAACTCGTTATCAATTAATAAATCAAGCTTTATTATATATATAGGTCTCACAATTAATAGCTATAGCTTCAAAAATCAAAATCAAGGAGAGTTTTCCTTTATTATACTAAGAGTGAGAGAGAGAGAGAGAGATCGACAGGTCGTCGATCATTTCGTGAGGGGGCAGTTATTAAGCCTTAAGCCTTAGCCTTAGCTATAGCTACATATATAAGTCCTTTAAGGACTTATTATTAATCAATAAATCAAGCTTCATTACATACACAGGTTTTATACGAGCTTATAATCGAGTTATAATTTCTCGTATTAAATTTAAATAGCTTTTTAAGGTTTAAGTTATTATTTACGCGTTTTTGCGATTAAAACGTTTATATAAAGGCAGGGTAATGCGTGTTGCCCCGGGGGACATACGCACGGACCATGTAAAATAAAATAAAATAAATTAAATTAAATTAGCTATATATAACACAGTAATAACTAGTTAGGAAAAATTCCTTTTTTTTTTCCTAATATAAATTAAATTAATACACCCGTATATTGCTTATATTATTTTTATTATAACTAAAAAAAGCGTTTTAATTAAAAATAACTTTAAATATTTTATCGCTTCCGATTAATAAAAAATCTATTTTTAAAAAATCGATAATTTACTTAATTTCTTACCTTAATTATTATAACCTATTTTTAGCCTAAAATTTAAATCCGTATATTTTAATAAAAAAGCCGTAAAACTAATTAATAATATAAAAATTAATATTAGTTATTATAATAAATATATTAATTTTTTTTAAAAAACTACTTTTATAAAAACGAATTAATAAATAAAATTATTTCAGTTTTATATTTAAAATCGGAATTAGCTATAAACTTAATTTTAGCCTCGTTTTTAAATATAGCCTTAAACTTAATATTAGCTTTCGAAATAAACTTAATATTTTTATAAGCCGCTTAATTAACATTTTTATACTTATTTTAATTTTTATATCTGTCACGGCCTGAAAGGAATGGAAGAGGCAAGGCTGCTTATTACTTAATCATTTATGAAAAATATTAAAGGTGAGGAAAGGAAGGAAGGGATTTTCCTCCACCAGCTATAGGTAGAAATAACTAGGGTATCCCACCCAAGGTGCACGGGCCTTTCGTCCCACAGCAACCCAATCTCAACAGTACGTACCGCGTGCACAAGCCACAGCACGAGCCATAGCACGAGCCACAGCACGAGCCACCCTAGCCACACCAGCCACGCCGTCACAATATTTATTTTTTCTTTTTTAAATAATCTTTTAAATTATAATAGTTATAATAATATTTTAATATATAAAAAATAAAATTCAAAATATAATAATATTATAATAAGCTTATATAAAGCTATAAAATAACTTAACTAATTAATTAAAAATAATAATAAATAAAAGTAAAAAATTAGCAAATAATTAAATAAAAGTTATTAATAAATTAATATAAAAAACTTTTTTACGTTAAATTTTAATTTATAATAAATAAAAATAAATTAAAAAATCCTTTTTATTTTTAATTAATCGTTTAAACTTATAATAAACTAAATATTAAATATAATAAAACATTTAAGTCGTTATTACTATTTTTAAAAATTAGCTTACTTAATTTAGCTTTAATATATTTTCTAAGCTATTTATTATACCCTTTATTTATTTTGTTTTTATAGTTTATACCCTTTTTTCCTTTTAATAACTATTAATTTAATCATTTATTTTTTGTCTTTACTTTATAATATTTACTTAATTAATTATTCGCAATTATATCGCAAGACTTATTATTATATAAAAGGCAAAAAAGAAAACTCCTTTTATAAAGCTTTCGCGTAAATCGTTTATTTTTTTCTTTTTTATAAAAAATCTTATATTTAAAAGTTAAATTTCTTATTATAATAACGTTAATCGAAAACTAAACAATTTTAAACGCTTTTATCGCGTTATATTAGTTTATTAAAATCTAATAAATATTTAAAATAAAACCCGTATTAGTAATATTTCTCTTAAAATTCGTAAAGCAAATATTAAACCCCCGCTATTTAATTAAATAAAATTTTCTTTAAATAACCCTAATTTTTGTAATCTTTTTTTCGACTTTTTTATCCCGCTTTATTTTATTATCGCTTCTTTTTTAAAATAAATAAATTGGCTATATAAATAGCTAAAAACTTCCGTTATTTCTTTTCTTTTATCGATTTATACCTTAGCGTTAAATTTCTTTTATGTCTTAAATCTACTGTTTCCCAACGATCGAAAACTTTTAATTCGATAATAAAAAACATCAATTATATTTTTAATTTTTATATTAATATTAAACCTAGTCGCCTTAATTTAAAAACTAATAAAAATAAGCTACTTTAATTTTAAAAAATAATATAAGCCGCTATTTTTTAAAAGCTAATATAATAAATAAGTTTATCCGGATAAATCTTTTCCTTATTTAATATATATAATTTTTATTAATTAATATAAAATAATTAAACTAATAAATATTAAACTCTTTAATAGCTTTAAAAAAAGTCGGTATTATATTTAAAAATTTACGGCCTCGAAACTTTATCGTAAAAATTAAATATAAAAGCCTGCTTTAAAATATATTTAATATTTTAAAATAATAAAAAACCCTTTTAATTAATAATATTTTTTCTTTATCGAAATCCGCGAAACTAACTTTATTAATAACTTTATATTTCGCTTAATTAAAAATCGCTATATATAATTTAAAGTTTTTATTTAAAAATATAATATTTATGATAAAAGTTTTTACCGGCTTTATAAAAATCGGTTCGTTAGTTTTAAAAATAAGCGCTATAATAAAATATAGCTATTTTATAAATATTAATTAATAAAAGGTTAATTTAAAAGCTTATATAAAAATTATATAATCGGTATTTAAGTAAATAAATATTTATTCCGGAATAAAAAATATATATATTTATAAACTTATTAATTAAAAGATTTCTTTTTATTAAAAATATTTTTATAATATTTTTAATTTAATAAGTTGTTTTAAAAATAATATATATTTAAACTAAATTACTTAAAAAATCAGTATTTTTTTACTAAAAATATAAGCGGCTTTTTTTATAGCTTATAATAATTTATTTTTATAAAAGGCCGTCACGTTAAAATGTAATTTTATAATGCCAAATGAGTGTTTATTTTCTAACTAAAGAAGAAAAGAAAATCAAAAAGGTATATTAGCATAGCTCGAGAGCATTTATACTAGCTCTCGAGAGCTATGTTGCTATATCGGCTTATAATCGCCGATATTCCCCACTACGGCACAGCCTATTACAATTTCGTTTAATTAATTAGCTATATATTAAAATCTATAGTTATATTTTTTAATTTTAGCTTTTATTATTATTTTTTATATTTACTATAACTTTATAAAACTTCATTTTTATAAAATATTAATTTATATAAAACGTAAAAAAATAAGCGAATTTATTAATATTATTTTTTTAACACTCGATTATAAATTTCTCGCTTTATTAATAATATTTTAAATAATTTAACTTTAACTATTCTTTCGGGTATTTTATTTTTTATAATCCTTTAATTTTTATTAAGCTTGATTTTTTTAATTTAACTATAAATTACCAGCCAATTTTATATATTCTTATTTTAATATATTATATTATCGTTTATTAGTTTAAAATTTTTATAATCATCTCTTACTTTATTATAGCTACCTAAGTAATAGTTATTATAAGGTTTATTAAATTTCTAATACTTTCTTATATCTTAAATAAATCCTTTTAGTCGATTAAAAAAATACTCCTTATAATATTACCCCGTCTAATTCTTTAAAAAAACCTATTTTTATTTTTATTTTTTCGCAATTTAATATAACCTAGTTTATTTATATTTTAGCTTTTTATTTTTAAATATATCAATATCTTATATTATATTATAAAATAAAACTAAACTATTTTATTTCAATAATTCTAACCGTTTTTTAAAAAAAAATATTATCGATTATTTCGTTCCGCCGCTTTTTTTCGTTTCTTTATTAAAATTTATACCACTTTCGCGACATTTTTATCTTATTATTTAAACATTTTTACCTTTTTAGTAATAAAATCTTCCCTACTATAAATATATAACTAATTAAAAACCCGCTAAAATAATAAAACTATTTCGATCAGTATAACAAATCTTTTACTATAAACTAATTTATATAATATAAACCTATATTTTTATATAAATATTTAATTAATTTAAAATATAACTTTAAATTTTAACTTATAATTTACTAGTTCCTCCCGTTATATATATAAAAAATCTTATAATTAATCGATAGCTTATTTCTACTTATTTTTACGTTTAAAAATAATATATAAATCCGATTTATACTTTAATACCTAGCTATATAACATTTTTAGCTACTTTTATTTTATTTCTAAGCCTTTATTATATTTAATCATTATAAAAATACTATAGTTAATATAAATATAGTTTTAAAAAACTTTTATACTTTAGCTATTATAATATTTCTTAATGCCTTAATTTTAAGCTACCTTAATAGCTTATTTTTTATTTTAATAATAGCCGAATATTTATTATTATTTAGCAAAAACTAAATATTAATCATCTAAATAATTAGTAGCCACTTTAGCGTTAAAAAAAGTCCTCGATTTTTAAATTATTTATTCGCAAAAAGCTAAAATTTTAAATAATACTTAATAATAATATCGATCTCTTAATATATCCCTTTTAAATAATAAAACTTAACTATTTTATTTTAAATTAATTTTTATTTTTAGTATATTCTAACTTTTAAGTAATAATTTCTAATAATACGCTTTTATTAATTAATATTATTAATAATATACCGTTAGCTATATTTTTTATAAAGTCTTTATTATAAAATTCCTTTTTAAATTATATATTTAACAGCTTTATTCCGGAAACTTATTTTTATATAATATTATCTCGTTATATTAGGACTTTATAATTAATTAAATAGCTTTAAAATACTAAAATATATTATAATTTCTTAAGAAACTTTAAACTAATTTTCTAACAAATATAAAATAACAAATAATAATAAAAATTCCGGTACTTCTTATATTAGTTTATTTAATCGAAATATTTTTACCATAAAAACGTTAAATTAAATATTAATAAAATTGTCGACTTTTTTTTCTTATTAATTATCTAATTTATCAGACAGCTTTAATAATTTATATAATAAATTATCCGCTATTTAATATTTATTTCTTAAAAAATATTTTATTTCGAAATTAAATATTTTAATAAAAACTATTTACCGGGTTAATGCTATATTAAATAAACTAAAAAATCTATTATTTAATTAAGCGATTAAAACTTTAGTATTAGTTTTAAAAATAAATTTCGTACTATAAAAATAATTTCGCAATTATCGAAAAGACTTAATTACCCCGAGATATTTTCGTTTCGTAATATTATAATTAAATTTTAGCCCTTTTTATATACTAGATTTAAATCTCGCAAATTAAATATATTTATTAATTTCTTATTTTAATATATGTTACGGCCGAATCGAGACTAGTTAGGACTAGGATTAAGATCAGGATCAGGTGAGGTACGTAAACGCTGCAATTACCTAAATGACTAAGCTACCCCACCTTGCGTATATAGTGATTTCTAGCAGGCCTTGTCAGGCTTGCTTCTTTCTTTCCTTTTCCTTCTTATGTTGATAATTTTACTAGTAATATAGCCAGATCTTAAGCCCTGTCTTTCGCAAAGCGTATACCCCGTAACAATATATACCTTTATTTAATACTTAACGCATTAATTTTAAGCTAAATAATATATTTATTTATATAATTAAATATAATTAAATAAGATATATTAATTAATATCATTTTAAATTTATTTATAGTTTATTATTATTTTACTTCCCACTCCTAATTTACGTTTTTCCGGAAAAAAATTATTAATAATAAAATAATTAACGCGTAATATATAATCTATATATATTAATAAATTATAACTTTTAAAAATGCCCGCATTTTAAAAACATTATTATAAACTATTTATTCCGTAATTTTAATAACCTTAATTTAATTAAAAAAATAACTATTAATATTATATAAGTAGCTGATAATAATAGTAACGTTTTTATACCAATCGCTTTTTTTTATATTAGCTATAACTTCCGCTAGTTTAAAATTAAATAAAATATTATAAATATTTTTTAAATACTTATAAGCAAATTATTTTATTTTTAATATAACTTTTTAATTATTATATTTCGTTTTTAGCCTTTTAATACTAATATTATTAAAAAATAACTCACATTTATTAAATATAAAGTTAAATAAAATCCGGGTAATAATATATAAAAATTATACTACCGAATTAGTCCCTCTTTATAATAAAATTGTTATCCGGAAAAACCTAATTAACGTTAAAAATATAATATAATTTTTGCTAAATATAAATAATAATACTTAATTATATTTTTTTAAAAAATCTATTATAAAAATTATTACTTACATAATAAATTTTTCCGTAAATTTATTATAATTACTCGGAAAAAAAGCGTCTTATATTTATATAATATTTAATTTTATTACTAAATTAATTAACCGAAAGCTTTCATTCTTTTTTTAACTATAAACTAAACGTTATAATATAAAATATAAAAACTTTTTAATATTTTATTTTTAAGCCGACTTTATAAAACATTTAAAACTTATATTTTTAATAACGCTAAAATAAAAATTAATTTAACTTACTATATATTATATAATATTATTTTAATTTTATATAAAAACATACTTTTTTTCTAATTCGGCTAATTTTTATAAAATTTTAAACCAGTATTATTTTTCGTTAATAAAAAATCTCAATTAATATTATTTTTTAATCCGTAAGTTTTATATTTAATAGTTTTATTTTAATAATATTTAAACGTTCTTTCGTTAATTTAATACTTTACGACATAAAAGCGAAACGCGAAATAATACGCTTATATTTTTTTGTCTATTTTAAATATATTTAAGAGTTCGAAATTTAACTTTATATTTTATAATATCGTTTATTTTTAATTAATTAACTTTAAAAAACTATATTATTTAATTTAATATTATCGACTAAATAAACTTTTCGCGCCTTTAATTTATATATTATATATAACTTAATCTCGTTTTTTATAACACTTTTTCACGATATAATATTATATACCGCATTGTTTATTTAAATCTTTTTTTAATAATTTCCCATAATAAGCTTAATAAATAATTATTAAATAGCAAGACTTATATTTAATTGCCGTCTTATAATATTTTATTAATAATAATTTTTATTTATTTATTAATTTATCTTAAACTTAAGTTATTTTAAATTATATTTTTAAATTTCGCTAAAATTACTATTACCGTAATATTTTAAAGCTTTTATTTACTATTAATCTAACCTTTAATATCGGCGGTTATTAATTTTCCGAAAAATTAGTAATATCGGCTAAAGTTCGCTTAGCTAACTTATTATATATAAAAGGTATTATAATTTTAATACTTCTTATTACGAGAACTAGCTATAGGGGTAATAGGTTACACCTTTTGCTTAATTAATATAATGTAATAAAGCTGGAGATTTAAAATTATAAAAGGTGCGTAAGTATTTAATATAATAGCCACCCCACCTTACCTAATTAGTTACAAAATCCGTATATTATTAAATACGCTTTATTACTAAATTACTTTAAGCTAAAATTAGGCCAGGCTAATTAGGTTATAAGATTAGGTAAATTGATAACATTATTCCCCCTCACAAATAAAGGCTCGCCCCGAAACTCGAATAAAATTAAAAAACGGGCGCTTACCTAAGGCTTTAAACCTAGGTATATTTATTATCTTAAATAAAGCTATAAACTTAAGTAGTTTAAAACGAATGTTTTTTAAGCAATAAAAAAATACCCTCGGCTTAACTAATTACGTTAATAAGCCCTTAAACTAAAAACGTAGCTAGGTTATATAATTCGTTATTATTAATTTATTTATATAATTTATATAAGCGTTTATTACTATTAATTTTTCCGCTGTTTTATTTATTACCGATTAGTTATATTTATTATAATAAAAATATCGTTATCCCGATAATTTTTTTAAACTTATTTTTTTATTACTTTAAGCTATTATTATAAGCGTTTCGGGGGTTTTACGTAATTTAAATAAGTCTTGTAATAATTTTTTAATTTAATAATAGCATTTTTCAAATCCGATATATTATATTATTCGGGGTTTAGATTTTATTTTTTTTATTATATTTAATATTATAATTTCCGATAATATAGTCGGGAAATTAAAATTCGGTTTACTTTAAACTTTTCCGTTTTTAGTTTATCGGGATTTACTATATTTTCCGTAAGTCGGAATAAGTTTTAACCGGGTAATAAATTATTTATATATTTCCGTAAGCGATTAATATAAAATATTTAATACCCTTTTATAAGGAAAAGGTAATTTTTAGTCGATATAAATAACTTTTTAATTTTTTTATTTTATAATGTTGCCGAATTATTAGGTAATTTAGCTTATTAGTCGGTCGGTCCGTAAATTATATTTTCTTAACGATATATACTTTATTTTCTATACTAAAAGCAGGTTTATAACGCTTGCGGTTAATTTAATCCGCTATTTATAGCTAAGCTTTTTTTATGTAGCGCTACGTCTATTAAATATATATTTAAATACGTTTAATAAACTATTACACTTTCTCGCGATTTAATTACTTTTTTACTAGCTTCGAGAAAAAGTTTTTTATATATTTCTTTTAGTTAAATAGTATATTTATGGTATAACTATAAGTTATTTTTAATAATATTAATCTTTTTAGTAATTTATAAGGTAAAGTAGTTTATACGGTATTTATAGCAGAAATAATTTCCGACTAATTATTTTAAAAGTAATTTATAAAAAGGCGGAAACGTTAGTCGAGATATTTATTTATAATTTCGGCTTAGCCGGCGGTTTATAAATATTTTAAAAATAATAATTTTTATTTAATCCCGAGAATTTTAAAAAGCTTATTTATAAAGTTAGAAATAAACTAAAGGCTTTTATCCGAAACGATAAATAAAAGAATTTTATAAACGTAGAAAAAGCCTTTATAATATATATACGTAATATTTTTAGCGGTAGCGGTTTTTTTATATAGGATAGTTTATAGCTTTTTCCTTAAATAATTTATAATAATTAATATATTATTATATTTTTACTTATTTTCGGATATAGATTTAAAATTTATAATAATATAGTCTTATATTTAATTCGGTATTAATAAAAGGTATAGTAATTCTAGCGTTTTATTTTTAAGTAACTTAGATAGGAAATAAAGATAATTAGCTATATATATATATATATTTCTGCTTAAACCTAGCTATTAATATTATACCTTAATTATTAGATTTGTTTTATAGCGTCTGAAATATATTATTAAAATCCGGGTATATATTTCGGTTAAAAACTTGGTTCGAAAATTATTTCTAGCGCTAACGATTTGTTAGGAACGCCTTATAAGCTAGGATAGATCTTCCGTCCAGCTAAAACGAATCTTCCGTCCTTAAATAGTTATCCTTTAGGACTGTTAGTTTTAAAGAGATTATAAATTAATACATATTTTAATATCACCTTATGGTTTACTATTATAAATAGTAGCACCTGTTTCGTTAAAACAAGGACTATATAAAAAACCATTCCTAACAGCTTATTATTTATTATTAATTGTCTTAATAATTTTTTCCTTTCCGATTTAAAATCACGCGCTACTATAATTGTATATTAAGCGTTTGTTTTTCTTACCTTTTATTTTGTTTTTTATCCCTATCCGGTCCTTTTTATCTTTGTTTAGTCCTTTGCGTTTGTGGAAAAAGCTGTTATTTTATTACTCGGACCAGTTAAAATAAATAATAGTTATCTAGCCGTATAAACCGACGTCGATAATACTAGCGAATATATCTTTATTATAATTATATAAAAATTTATAATGAATTAAAACAGGCTAATTTAACCAGCTTAATTAATAAAAAAAACTAAAAGGTTAAAATAAATACCCCAAAAACCTTACCTAATATAATAGGTGCTAAATTAGTAGCTCTTTAAATAAAATTTTAATAAAGCGATATTATATATATTTTAATTAAAAATTCCGGAAAAACAAAATTAAAAACTCTTTATTTAAAGAATATATAACCGAGTCGTTCGGGGGATAGAAATTTATAGAAAAATATAGCGTAAGCTAAACGATAGTCCGTAAATTTTAGGAGCGCCTAAACTAGGGAAATTCGGATTTATAAAAAACAAGAAATCCTTTTTAATAAAACGTTTTAAAAATATAAACCAGTTTATTATCTCCGGTTTAAATAATATCTTAATATTCTAAAAACTAAAGGTAGACTTATTCTTATAATTAGGTAATAACGGATAAAAATAGCTAACCCCTTAGCCTAGCCTGGAAAAACTAACCCTTAAATAATAAAATAGCTATAACAGACAACCTATACCGGACAAACAGTCCATTATATCTAATGCTGCCACAGAAAAACATCCTAGTCTTAAAAGGCAATCTAATTTTAAAAGACAATTTAGTCCTAAGCTATAATTTAGTCCTAAAAAACAATTTAGTCCTAAGCCATAATCTAATTCTAAGAAATAATTAACTACTAATAGCTAGCGTACGTCTAATAGATAATTTAACCCTAGCAAATAAAACGCTTTAGAACGTAATATATTAAGATAAAAAGTAAGAAACGCTAATAGCTAAAGCTTAAATAATCTTAAAAAATAGCTATAAAAAATCCTATTTAAAAAGTTACTAAAAAGCGTAACGTTAGCGTTTAAGTTATAAAAAAACTTCTAGAATTACTCAAATTTTATTTATAAATAAAAATTATATTAAATCGGTTTTTTTAATCTATATATTAATTTATTTTTTAATAAAGACGATTATATTTAAGTCGGCTAAAATATTTATTAGAAAAACGTATTTTTATTTGTAAATAATATTAATAAATATGCCTAAAATTTTATTAAAAAAATAATTATTAAAAGAGACTTTTTTTAGTTATTATAAAAAATTGCCTAAGCTTAATAGGCTATAAAAAACTTTTTATAAATACGTCAAATAATATTAGCAGACCTTAATATAGTTTTAATTAAAATAATTACTAGATTTAAAATGCCAGTATTAAAAGCTTTTATTTATTTAGAAAAACCAGAGAATATATATAGGAAAAAATGTATATTTGTCGAAAAACCGGTTCGTTTTTAGGTTCTTAAAATTATCCGATATATTAAAGCGGCAAAAAGGTTATTTTCTTTTTAATAAATAATAAAAGTTTATAATAAATTATATTTATTATTAAAATAATTAATAATTTGCCTAAATAAAATATCCGGCTTTCGATTAAAGGATTTTTTAAACTATTTAAATAAGAAAGTAAGTATATACCGGAATATTTTTTATTAATATAAAGGAATTTCGGAAAATTTAAAGCCGGATATTTAGATTTATTTCTGCTTTATTAACGAGAGACTTTTTAGTGGTAATATTATATTACTGTAAATAAATAATTGCGCGCCTATTTAAAAAACTTTTTTAGTTTTTGTTCTTATTTATTATATAATAAAGTTTATAAAAAATTAAAATACTGAAATAGCTTTTTATTAAAAAAACTGCAATTATAGCTACTAAAATCGAAATAGTTATTAAAATTATAGGTATTAAAACTGTAATAAATATTAAGACTAAGGATATTAAAATCGCGGTTGCGGTCGAAGTAATTTATATAAAGAAAGACTAGAAGGTTAAAACCGCTTATAATAAAGCGGTTAGATTAGATTTTTCCGGAGTTTCTATAGATTATATTGTAAACAGTAAAAAAACTTCTTTTATAAAAGAGGTTTTAATAGCTAACGCCGATAGAATAAATAAATTTGCGCCAGTAATAAAAAATTTAATAATAAAATATATATTATTAAAAATAATAAAAAAAGTAGGAAAAAAAAGCTAGTTATAAAATAAAGGCTATTTTTTATTAGAGAAATTTTCCGATAAAAAAAACGATAAGTAATATATAAATAATAAAACTAATATCGCTTATATTGCCGGTTCTTTTAAAAATGCCTTTAATTTTATTTTAATTTAAACCCGACAAACTTATCGGAAATGTAAATAAATTTTTAAATTAAGAAATAAATATATAAAATATATATATAAAAATATATATAAAATATTAAAACTTTTAGAAATTTTTAAAAAACCGGATATAAAAAATATCTTACGTTAAAACGTAAATGGTAAGAAAATCCCCTACCGGGAAGCCTTTTATTTAGAACGCTTTTTATTAAAATATTCTCTTTAAATTTAATCCGGAAAAAGAATATAATTAAATAAATAAAAGATTTTTATATTAAAACCGGGAAGGGGTAATAAGTAATTTTATATTTTTTAAGATAATCGAAATACGTTTTTTATTTTATAAACGTTAAAAAACGGAACGGAAAAAATATATATATTTATATTTTAACGTAACGTTTAAAAAGAATTTAAAGATTTATATAATATATAAAAATACCGGAATATCTGGAATAATAATAAATTAAAAATAACTAATGTCGGGAACCGAAAATTATAAAATCGTTTCCGAATAATATAACGTATTCGGTGTTAAAGGAAATATAATTTTTAATAAGTATGCCTTTTTTAATTTTAAAATCCTAGTATATTTAAATAGAGAGAAAATGAAATATTTAATATTAATAGAAGTTTAAGTTTATAATAATTTATAATTAAATCTTTTATTTAAAAATAAATAGCTATATTTTTATAGGGTAATAATAAATTATTTTAATTAAAAAATAAATTTAGAGTTATATTAAAACATAGAAATTTTAATTAATATTTATAAAGCCGTAAAGTTAATTAGTAAAAAAGTAGTAATAATATAAAATATAATAATCCTTTTAGGAAGTAAAATAACTATACCGGTCCGATATATAAATTTACTTGCGAAAAATAATTACAGCAATAGCCGGGAATATTATTTTTTATTATTATATTTTAATACGCTAAATACGTTAATAAATATTAAAATAGCTAAGGTTATTTTAGTAGTTAATAAATCCGATAAGCTAATAAGGCTAAGAAGAAATTTCCGAATGGAAATAATTTAAGACGTAAATAATAAAGGATATTTCGCTATAAATTTAGATATAGCGGAGAAATTTCGAGTTAATAACAATTCGAAAGGTATTTATTTATCGGAAGAGTTTAACTTAATAAACGATTTATTTTAAGTATTTTTAGCTAAATAAGCCGAAGAAATTAAGATAAAGGCTCGATATTTAAAATAAAAAAAACCCGAATATAAAATAAAAAAAATCCGATAATAAATATCTAAACGTTAAATACTTTTTTAAACCGACTGAAAAAAAATTATTAAAACCCGAAAACGTTTTATTTATATTATTTAAAAATAGAGTATATATTTAAAATATAAATAAAAAATACGCGAAATATATTAAAAAATCTTAGAAAGATTTAATATTTAAAAAAACTACTGTATTATTAAAATATTAAAGAACGAAAAAATAAAAATCGATTTGGTAAATATGTAATAAAAACAGAAATTCCGTACTAAACTATATAAATTAGGCCTAAAAGATTTAAAATTCCTAAATAAAATATATAATAAAATATATAACTAAGGCAAATTAAACTAAATAAAAGAATTTAGTTTTTTCGGCTACTTAATATTTATTATATAATATATAATAAACGGAATAAAAAAGGGAAGAATAATTATCGACTTCCGACTTTTAAATAATCTAGCGGTTTTAAATATATATTTTATATTTTATTAGAAAAATATTATCGCAAATATTAAAAGCAAAATTAAAATAATAGTAATCGATAACAAAAGTTTTTTTTATTAATTTCTAATATATAGTCCGTATAAAAATAAAATAGTAATTATATCTTAAAAAAACTAAAACATTTTAATATAATATTAATAAAATATAAAAATAATTTTTCTTACGTTTAAAAATTTATAAACCAAATATTTTAACTATATAAAAATTATATAAAAATATATATAAACGATATAATTATTTCTAGTTAAATAATAAAAAAGTATTATAGCTTTTTTAAAATATAAAAATTGTTTTATTTTTAATTAAATTTTTTATCGGATATAACGTAATTTAGCTATTAGGATTTTTTATAAATAAATTTAATATTATAATAACTATTAATAAAATAAAAGTAATATATAAACTAAAATTCCCGGTAAGTTTCGGAAACTTAGAAATATAGATTGGGATAATAATATAGCTATAAAAATATATTTTTTAATACTAACAAAAGATCTAGCTATTATAAAATAAAAAAACTAATATATTCGTAAAAAGCAAGAAAAATAAAAAACTACCCGAAAAAAATAAAAAAAAATAAAGATCGAAAAGGAAATTTAAGCTAATATAAACCGAACGTAAAGCGTTTTTAATAATTTAAAACTAGCTAATTAATACTATATACTTAATATATTAAAGCCTATATAAAATTGCATTTCTTAAAATAGATATATTTAAAAAAAAGATATAAAATTATAATATTTTATTTAAACAGTCCTTAAAATAAAATATATATCGCTTTAAATAAAATATAATTTATAATATTTTTAAATAAGGTATTAATAATAGCGGAAAAAATATTATATCATTAAATTAAAAATATTATACTTAATACAGATATATAAGCAGTTAAAATTGTAATTATAGTTTAGCTTATACGATATAGTAATATTAATAAATTATAAGTGTGACGGCTTAAGGAAGGAGGCGGCGCGTGCTAAGTAATAAGTGTGTATTACTGTAAAATTATAAGGTGAGAAATAAAAGGTTAGCTAGTTAGCTATATAATAGCTTTAACCTAAGAAAACCTCCTCACCTGATTACCTAAGCTATTTAATTAAGTATATAGTTTAGTAGGTTACGTATAAGGGGTTTAGTGGGGTGCCTTATAGCTGCATAGCTTATAAGGCCTTACAGTACCTTATAGGGCTTATACTATAATATTACCCCCCTAAATCTACTATATATAGTAGCTAATAATAGTTAGTTTATAGCGTACCTAGTATATATAAGGATTAACCTAATTATTATTGTCCTTAAAAAATGATTTTTTAACCTTATTTAACCCTTATATTTTAGTTTATATAAATTGTATAAAACCTAACATTAGTACTAAGTAAACTTGTTAAAATTTTAAAAATCGAGCCTTTTAAAAGGATTTTATTAATTTATTATATTTCTTTACAATTATTTAATATTTTTTGTAAGTTATACACTTGTTATTATAGCTACCCCCCTAATTCCTAACTTATATATTATCGTCGTTAGCGTATAGCTTGCGGAAATTCGATTCGTATAGCAGTAACGGGCAATCTTAAATTTTATAAGTTTCGTTTTTATAACGCTAGCACTATTAATTTTTTTGCCGTATCTGCCGTTATTCGTGAGTGCTTAACGTCGCCATTTAACTTTTAGAGGTTTAAAATAACGCAATTTTAAGTAATTATTTACTATTTGAGATATTTATAAATGGCGTAACGTAAATAATACTAATAGAAGTATCTATAGCGTTCGGGTAATAAAAAACTAACGTATTTCTACCGGCTTTATAAATATAATATCATAACAATCGGTAAAATAAGGAAATAAACTTATTATAGTTATTTAATAGTCCCTATAGCTGACTTATTTTATTTAGCTTATCTTTTAGTCGGTTATTTACGCTATAGCGGAAGCCTTAGATCTTAAGGGCTTTAGATAAGGTAGCGGCACCTAATTCGTATATCTAACGTTCCTAGTTCGCTAGAAAAGCGCAAATAGACTTATTTTAACCTTACTTAAAGCCGTAAAGCTTTTTAGCGGCTCGATCGGCTTTATTTAGATTTTCGTACAGTCGGTTTAAGGTATTTAGGTTTTTTAATAGTCCCAAATACCCGTTTCCTATGCTTAATAAAAAACAGGGTTAATAAAATACTATATTTTAGGTTTAAGCCGAATGTATACGTAATAAAATTTTACTTCCGGCGTTCTAAAAGTATCGCTATTAACGCTTAATTTGCCAAATAGCTGAAGCATTTATACGTTAAAATCTGACAGGCCAAATAAAATAAAAGGATTTGGGAAAATAAGTCGAGAGCGTAATTATTTAGCTAAAAAGGTATTATAGGTGGTTTTAATAACGGTAAGCTTAGTTTCGATAAAGGACTTATCGATTTAGAGTTATTAAATATAGCTTTTATAGTTGCCTTATAAGAATTTAATATAGGCATTAAATTTAAAGGTAAATTTAATACGTAAGGTGGCCGTAGCTACTTAAATGGCGGCGTTAATCTTACTGCCGCTAATAAATGCTATTATTAATGAGAAATTTTAGATTTAACGTATAATTAACGGATTAAAGCTAAAAGAAAAGTGAAAAAATCTCGGACCTGCCGTATAATTAGCGTATTAAGTCGAAAGGAAGGTATTTAAACTACCGTATAATTAACGAATCAGCCGAAAAAAATAAGGGTATTTAACCTTATCTGCCGGGTTAATTTAATAGATCCGAATAAAGTACTTATTATAACAGAGTTATTTAAGGATTTAAACGAGGCTGGCTATAAAAGAGCTAGCGTACTAAATGTATAAAAGTGACGGCGTAAGAAATAAAAAGTAAAAAGAAAGGAAGGTAACGAGAGAAAATTCTAATAACGTACCGATAAAAGTAGTTGATCCGACTAGCTACTAATGGATGTAACTAACGATTTTAGAGGTAACGCTACTAATTATTAGTATATGTAACTAGCTGCCTAAGGTAGCTAAAAGGAGAGGGACCTTGCTATCGCAAAATTAAGGGTATTATAAACGCTTAATAAAGAGAGGGTAAGCGCCGACGAGATATTAAATATCGTACAATGGTTTAATAAATGGAATTAGCTGAATTTAGCGCTAAAAGACCTTATAATTATGTGACGGCTTAAGGAAGGAGGCGGCGTGTATTAAGTAATAAATATGTATTACTGTAAAATTATAAGGTGAGGAGTAAAAGGTCAGCTAGTTAGCTATATAATAGTTCTAACCTAAAAAAACCTTCTTACCTGATTACTTAAGCTATTTAATTAAGTATATAATTTAATAAATCACGTGTAAGGGGTTTAATAGGGTGCCTTATAGCTGCACAGCTTATAGGGCCTTATAACACCTCATAGGGCTTATGTCATGATAATAAGCTAATATAAAAAATTATCTTTTAAAAAAACTTAATTATAATAAACGTTGTTAAAAATAATCTTAAGCTAATAATAATATTAATATATTTAAAATAATTCTAATTAAATATTAAATATATATTAAAACGGCTTAATTTAATATTTAATGCTTTATTTAAATTACCTAGCTTATTCCGAAAAGAACAAAAAAAAAGCTAATATAAATAAAAGCGAGTTAAATAATTTTATAGATTATTTTACGTGCTAGGTAATAGAGATATAAGTAGATATAAACTTAAAAGCTAAGCTAATATAAAGATATAAAAACAATAAAAAATACCGAAAGATTTTATAAAAACTGGCAAAACGGCTAATATTAAAAAGATATAAATTCGAAATAAAAGATAACTTATTATATTATATTATAAATAATAAATAATATAAATTTATTATTTTAAAGCTATATATTTAAAAAGTATTTGAGATTATTTATAACAAAAAACACTATTTCGGATTTTAAAAAATAGTATAAAAACTGGATAGTTTAATAATTAATAATTTAATAAACTAATTAAAAAATTATATTAATTATTGCCCGGATTACTTAACTTATAAAAAAAGCCTCTGGGATATTTAAACCTTATAATTATAACCTTTTTATTATATTATATATTAATTATAAATTTTATTATCGGTATATCTAAAGTCCTATCTAAAAATATTTTCTAAAAGACATTAAAATACGATATTTTAAAAGCCCTATTAGCCGGAATATATAAATTTTTTAAAAAAAACTTGCTACTTTTAGGAAACTTTAAATATATAGCCAAAAAATAGGCTATAATTTTTATCCGCGCCTTATAACTATACAACTAAAAAATATTAAAAAGTATTATATCGGATAGAAACTTTAAATTTATATCCGAATTTTAGCAAACTATATTTACTAAAATAAACACGGCTTTAAAATACTCGATAATATAATACCTTTAAATAAACAAGCAAATAAAAAATATAATTCAAATATAGAAATAGCTATAAGGTATTATATATAAATTTTAAATATACCTTAAATTAATATAATCCCATTTTTATAATATTAATTTAATAATATAAAATTATCTATATTAAAAAAATCTTTAAATAGGATAACTTTAGGTTTTAAACCCGCAAAAGCTTTATCGGCTTTAAAAGTTTTAAAAAACGACATAAATTTCGAAATGATATAATAATTATATTAAAAAAAGCGGAAACAGCTATAGATTTCGTAACAGCTTAAAATAAAATTAAATATAAGAAAACCTGCACGCTAATAAAATTTAATATAAGCTAAAAAATATACCTTAAGCTATATAAAAAATATAATCTCCCGGAAAAGTTACCAAAAAAATAGTCTTAATAAAGGACAGGACCCCTTATTATAATCCGAAAAATCGGCGAGCTAATATACGAGCTAAATTTTTTTAAATATTAAAAAATCTATCGGGTAATTTTAATAACTTATTTTATTCCCGCATTAAAAAAACGGATAAATTCGGAAGATTTAAACTATAATTAAAATAAATCTTTATAAAAAGGGATAATAACAAATAGGTATTATATAAAATCGATAAATTATTAAATAAAAGAATAATAAAATATAGCTAAAAGCTTATATTAAAATACCTTATATAATAAAAGAAATATGCCGTATAGTTTAACTAATAGTATTTTTAAAAAGTCCTAATATAAAACACAGCCGAATTAGTTAATAATTATAATAAAAAACAAACTATTTTTGTAAAAACTATAATATAAGTTAATAAAATAATAAGAAAATCTACCGAATATAATTAAGAATTAAATAAATAAATAGAAATTAATATAGATTATTTTATCTATTAATATCGAGATTTATATTTTATAATAATAATTACGTAACGCTTAATTAGCTACTTTATTTATTTAAATAAATAATCCTAATACCCTATAGATTTTCTGGAAGCTTTATTCTAATACTACGTTTTTATATACCTTTATAACCTTCGTAAATTTTCTGGAACCTTTATCTTAATATAAGCACCTCCCTCACGGATTTATTATATATAAATATACACTTAATATACCGTTTAATCCGATCACTTTATTATTATAACAAATATCTTATCTATGGATAAACCATATAAGTCCCGAGATAACATATTTTAAAAAAGATTTTCGAATACGGATTTCCCGTATAAGGAACTATACGCAAAAGAATAAAAAAAAAGAGAAGCTAAAAGAAAGCATTCGGAAAAAATAAGAAAAAATTACCGATCTCGATAAAAAGACACTCCCTAAATTCGAAACTAAAAAATCAAAAACCAGAACACTTAAAAAAAACGTATTAAAATTAAATAACAAAAAAATTATAAAAAATATTACTATAATTACGTATTACTATTAGAAGATTTTTAAATATTACCTACTACCTTAAAAAATCGACTTAAATAAAATAATATAAATATTAAAAAAAGTAGTACCGATAAAATAGCTATTTAACTTAAAGCTATAAATAAGAATTGAATATATAATACTTAAAATAATAAAATAAAAATATAATATAAAATAAGTAAATATTATAAAACTAATTACTAACTTAAAAAAAGTGTAATTTTTTACGCTTTAAATAAACGGAAACGCTATTAAAAAATTCGGAACATTTCCTAAAATAATTACGATATTATTAAAAAAAGCGGGCCTATATAAAATAATCCTATTATTAGAGACTAAAAATATACCTACTTTTTAAAGATAATTTATAAATAATAATAATATATAATACCGTAAAACACTTTCCGGCTTTAGTAATATAACCTTACCTTAAGTTAAAAAAAGTCTGTTTAAAATACCTTAAAAAAGAATAGCGAATAAAAAGTAAGAGAAAAAAAAACAAAAAAAAAGAAAAGAAAAAAAGAACTAAATATTATAAAAGTAATAAAAATAATAATAAACTAATTCCGATAAAAAAATACTTATAAAAACTATTTATATAAGCTTAAATAAAATCAACCTTAAAAATAAAAACCTGCTAAAAATATTTAATAATATTTATAAAATAAATATAATAAAAACTAAAAAATATAAAGTATTATAAAAACTATTTAATTTATAAAATAGTAACCCCTAAATATAATACGCCGTTATTACGCCTATTTTAAATAATCTAAAAAATAAAATAATAATAGCAAAAAAAACATTAAAAAACTAACGTTTCTCGCAAAAAATAATAGAAATTTTTTATTAAATATAATAAAAAAACAAATTAAGCTAAAAATATATAGACTTTTAAGAAACGAAAATTTCGCTTTAATAATAAAAGTAATATTGTTTTAAAATATTATATAACTTAATAATAGCTAAAAAAAGTTCGATTTTTTATAAAACTATTAAAAGATTTAAAAAATAAAAATAAAAATTGAAAAACTAGAAATAATAATATAGATTAAAAATACCCAAATAGCAGAGATAAAGTATTATATATAAGAATATAATAATTTAGAAAATAGGATTACGAACTTAGAGAAAATAATATAAATACCGGTATTAGCTTTACCCCTAGGACTATCCCAAGTATTATTTATGTAACTATTACTATCTACTTAACTAACACTATTTATATAGTTAGCACTATTTACGCCAGCTAAAACCGCACTAAAAGTACTAGAAATACTAGAAGCGCCAGAAGTAATTTCCCTAATACTAATAGGAGATTTTTTAGACAAAAATAACGAGAGAATTCTAGCTATAATACCGAGCAAAGGACTACTACTATAGCTAGATAAAAATAGCGAAAGTCCCTTTATTACGCTAAATAAAAAATTATAGCAGTAGCTAAAAACTCCGTTAAAGAAGCAAAAACTTCTTACCGAATAAAGATCTATAGTTTCGTTTTTTTTCTCTTTTTTTTTCTTTCCTTTGTCTATTGTCGGAATCGGCGTTGTGGCTTTATTTTTCTGCTTTAATAAAAGCTTATTATTAGATATAATTAAAGAGGGTAGTTATCGGATATACTTATTATATTATTATTAGCCAAATAGGCTATCTAAGCTCTTTATATAAAAAACCATATAAATAATTAAACAAGAACGTCTAAGCTTTTTTTAAGGGGGGCAGTTATTAGGAACGTCTTATAAGCTAAGATAGATTTTCCGTCTAGTTAAAATAAATCTTCCGTTTTTAAATAGTTATCCTTTAGGCAGGGTTGTGATAAATGACTTAAGTCATTAGTCATTTTTTAGTCACTAACTAACTTGCTAGTCTTAGTCAAGGGTTATGACTAACTAAGCTAGTCTTAGTCAGACCTGCTGACTAACTAGGCTAGTCTTAGTCAGGTGACTGACTAACTTAAGTCATTTGCAAGTTAGTTAGTTAGTGACTTAAAAATGACTAATAACTAGCCAAGCCTTTGTAATTTTTTTAACAATTATTTAAACCTTTATATAACTTATTTAATTTAAAAGGTATCATTTTTATTTTAAGTTTAATAATTATAATATAATGTATTATTAATATATTATAGGTAAAAATAATATTTTATATTATATTTAAAAAGATATTTAATTTATTATAGTGATTTTTTAATAAACGTGCTTAAACGACGAATTGTAAATTTTCAAATTAAATCTTTTTAATATTACTATAATTTATTTAATTTAATATGTAATAATATAGTTTTAGCGTTAATATCTATAATATGAAATATACATATAATAAACTAAAAAGGGTTGTAATATTATTATAATAAAGGAGATATTGAATTTATTACAACTATTTTTTAAAAACGTACTTTAATAATAAATTAAAAAGTTTTAAATTAAATGTTTTTAATATAAAAATAACTTTATAAATTTAAATAATATTATAACTCTTTTACTATTAATAATTATATTATATAATATGCTTATAATAAGTCAAAAAATAGCTTTAATAAGTAATATAATAAAAAAGATATTTAATTTATTATAGCGAGTTTTAAGAAAAGTGTTTAAACAACAAATTAGAAAATTTTAAATTAAATCATTTTAATATTTAATTAATTAGCTTATTTTAATAAGTAAAATTACTATTTTAGCTTTATAAGTAATAAAGTAATAAAGTAATATAATAAAGTAATATAATAAATTAATTTAAAGTTAAAATATATGCAATATGTAAAGCGGTATTTAATTTTTTTTAATTTTTTTTTAAAAAAAAGTAATTTCTTAATAAGTCATTAGTCATTTTTAAGTGACTAACTAACTTAAGCAAGTTAGTCTTAGTCAGTCACCTGACTAACTTGCACTAGTCTTAGTCAGATAGCTGACTAACTAGCCTGACTTAAGTCACAGGCTTGACTAACTTAAGTCACTAAATCTAATGACTTAAGTCACTAATTAGTGACTTAATCACAACCCTGCCTCTAGGACTGTTAGTCCTAAAAAGATCATAAATTAATACACATCTTAATGTCACCTTATAATTTACCATCACACGATTAGTCGACTTTAATATAATACCAGTTTTTAAATTATTTATTAATCGGAATTATATTTAGCTTTTTAAGCTTTCTTACGATATATTTCCAGGTTTAAGTCCTTTTTATTAGCCTTTAAAATCTCGTTAATAAATATTATACCTAATAGCTTAAATATATTTATTTCGACGAGATTTATAATATAAATATATAATACTTTATTTAATTTATTTAATTTATTTATAGCTAATACATATTTAGTTATAACTTTCGAATCGGGTATTTTTTTAAAGATAGTTATTATATAATATTTCTTTTTTTTAAATACGCTTTATATTTTTAAAATAAGATAAGATATTTGCCAGCCCGTTTTCCGACCTTAGGCGATACGTAATAATAAAGTAATATTATATAAATAGCTTAGCTTAATTGGCTTATCGGACGTTAAATATATATTTAATACCGAAATATTCTAATATTTTATAGTCCGTAATAACGTAAAATAGTTTCTCGCGTTATAGACTTATTAATTCCGCTCGCTAGTATTATAAAGCCTTAACTACCGCTATTAGTTTTTTGTCTTATATAAAGTAATGGTTTTATATTCGGTTTAAAGTTTCGGACTAAAAAGATATAAAGTATTAAGCCTAGTCTTTTTTTAAAAACTATAATAATATTTTTAAAAAGATATTTTAGGAGGCGTTTATTTTTATTTTCGTCTTTTTATTATATAAGAAATAAATTAATACTAAGGCTTTTAAAAGGCGTCCCTTTAACTCTTAAAATGCTGCCTTATATTTCGAATTTCAGCTAAATAGTTTCTTTTTATAAATAAAATTATATAATAATTTAATTATAGCGGTATACCGCTTAATAAATTTGCGATAAAAGTTATAAAATCTTAAAAAGGACTATACCTTTTATATTATAATAAGCTACTTTTAGTTACGGATAATTTCTACTTTATTTAAGTTAATAGCGATACTTTCGGTTAATATTATAAACTTTAAAAACTTGGTTTTTTATATATAAAACTTGCATCTTTTAATGTCTGCCTAAAGCCCCGTAACTTATAGCCTAGCTAATATTTTATTTATATATTATTAATACTTTTTTTCGAATCGCGAGAAAATTAAAATATTATCAATATAAATATTATAAAAGTTATTTAAATAATTTATTAAAGTGTTATTAATATATCTTTAAAATATAAATAGTTTATTAGTAAGTTTAAATAATAAAACTTTATATTTATAAATTTTATATCGGGTTTAAAAATAATAAGCCTTTTGTTATCGGGTTATATACGGATATAATTAAAAACTTATCGGATATTTATTTTAATAAATATTTTAGCTTTAAAGATTTACGCTATCGTTTTTTTAATTAGCGGTAAAAAATAGTAATCTTTTTTAATAATAGCGTTTAATTTCCGATAATTAATATAAATTTTTATTTTTTTATTTTTTAAGCATAAATAATACGGAAGCGGCTTATAATGTTATATTTAATTTTATAAATCTCTTATAAAGATTATTAGCAATATATTAGCGATATATTTCTAATTTTTCCAATAATAATTTATATAAAAAACTATAGCTTAAACTTTTAAGTCGCGACCTTTTGTTAAGCTCGATCTTATAGTCGATATTAAGTCGATTCAGCGGGAGTTTATTGGAATTTATTTTATTAAAAACTAAGGATCGGTAATAGTAGCATTTAGGCATAACTCGTCACACTATTTCTTATAAGTTCTCGTTATTTTAATTTAGACTTTAAGCGTTCCTTTTTTTTATAAAATAGTTAATTTTATATAAACTAATAACTCCTAATTAGCTTTCGTAATTTATAGCTTTATCGAAAGGTATTATATTAATAACGGCGATATTTATATAATATTTATACTATTTTATAAAGCCCTTTCATTATATATAAATACCTTTATTGTTTTTATTTATTTCGATTTTAGGTTTTTCCGGATCGGGCGGCTTATTAAGTTTTATAATTACTTAATCTAGCTACTGTTATATTTCCTAAATCTCTTTAAGTTATATATAGAAATCTTGGCATTATATAAATATAGCGTTAAAAATCTATCGTAATTTAGTAATTTAAATAGGTATAACTATAATTTGCTCCGTAACCGGGGTTTTTTTATTATTTCTAGCTTTTTAATATACTACTTAATTAAAAAAAGATCGATGATCCTTAATAATATTTTTTTTATATAACTTTTCGATTATAGCTACTATAATTACTTTTATATCTAAACGTTTATGACCCTTACGGCTATCGCGTTTATATTTATTCTCGAGATTTATACGTTTTTTTAATAAAAGTATCCTATTATTAGCTATTATTTTAATCGGGTAATAATCTTTTTATATCGTTTATAACTAAATTACGTATTTCGTAATCCGGTTTTTATTCGGGCAAAAATAAAAAATAATAATATTATATATTTATTATAACGTTATATTAATCGAACTATTTTTATTATATAATAATATCGTATTTTATATCGATAACGAGAAATATAATATTTTAAATAGTGCGGTTTTATATTTATAAATATATAAATATAGCTATATTAATTAGCTATATTGCGTTTTTATTAAATCTATTAATTTATTATAATTTAAATTCTTATATTATAAATAACTTTAGTAATTTTAAAAGTCGCTTTATAAAACGCACGCTTATAAACATATAACTATTTACTTTTATATCTAATAATATATTATATATAATTAATAAAAGTTTATTATAAGTTATTATATATAAAACTAATAATAAGTTTCCTTTTAAATACCGATTTAAAAAATAAAATAAAATTTTACTAATATTAATATTTATTATTAATAATATATTCTTTAAGATAAAATTTAATTGCCTTAAGGTTATTTTTTTAGCTGATTATTTTTAGGTGTAAATAATTTTTAAGCGTTAGATTTTAAAGTATTTATATAAGTTATAATTATATTAAGTCGACTTATTTTTAATTTAATATATTTAGTTTTATAAGAATAGCTAAAGGCAGTATGCCCTTTTTAGTAATAAATAAAATATTATTTTATTTAAATAAGTATAAATTAGTCGGCATTATTAATTAGTCGTTTCTAGATTTTAATTCCCGACTTATCGGTATTTAATAGCGCTATATTTTAATTATTCTATACGTTTATAATACCTTTACTATTTATAAAGTTATCTTTAACAAAAGTCCTATTTATAAATCCCTTACTTTTTTTTCTAGTTAAAAATCTTTTCTTACCGCTTTTTTCTCTACTTAAATAATACGGTTACGGTAATAATTATAATTATATTATTAAATAATTTTATAAAACGTTATAAAATCTAAGGTTAAATTATAATATTCGTTAATAATAAACGTATTAAAATAATTAGGTAACTTTTTAAATAAGTCACGTTTTTAAATATTACGGAAATTATAAATTAATATTATAAAATAAACAAATTTTAAGCGGAAAATATTAAAATAATCCGGCTTTTTTATCTCGTATTTATTATATTTAACTAGTATTTTATTATATTTATTAGGGTTTTTATATTATTTATTTATATATTTTAAAATTTTATCCGCTATTATTAATAAGGGAGGTTTATATTTATCTCTCACGAATAAATAAAGCTATTCGGCTATATTATTACCTATATAATTTAATATATATAAACGTTTCTCCGTTTTTAAGTGAAATATATTTACATTAGCTACTAGCTTATTTTTTATTCATATTTTCTAATATATATAACCGATTTTAAGCTTGCTATTAATAAACGTATTATCTGTAAATATAGGTAGGTCCGGTAATTTAACGCAATATAATCTTTTTTTTTATAAATATTATACCGGATATACCTATATATAATATACGGGGTATTTTAATAATAAAGCGGGATATATTCTCGGGAGCTTTAACGCTAAAAAAAACCTGTTATATTTATAAGGTGGCGCGTTATTATTAAATAATAATCTCCTTTAAATTTTTTAATTAAATTTTCTTTTTTTAATTGAAATATTTAAAATACCGTTTATTATATTTATTTCTTTTCTAATTAAATATTTAAACTAAATCCTTAATTATATAATATTTTAATAGCGCTACTTTATTAATATATTAAATAATATATTTATATTATTTAATATTAATACGCCATTAATATAAAAACTCGCTATTTAAATTCCTAAAATAAAGCTTTTAAATAAGCATATATATTTTTAAATTAAGTAATATTTATAATATTTTCCGCTTTAAACTACTTTTTATAACTTAGCTATATTAATAATAAGAAAGGTATAAAAAAGCTATCTTTTGTATTAACGTATAACTCGGCTATATTATTTAATATTTATTAGAAAAAGTTACTTAACTTTACTAAAAAAAATTTATAAATTAAATTTTCATAGCTTTTTTGTTAAAAATCTCTCGAAATTTAGCGAAAATTTCCCGAACTTTTTAACTTTTTTTATTTCCGTTTTTTTTGTTATTTAAAGTTACTAATATAATAAGCGCTTTAAAACTATAAGTACTATTTAATCGGAAGCGACTTCCCAAATCGGAATTACGTACGCGATTAAGCTATAACAAGTTCCGCTTTAAATCGGGTAAAAAAAAGCCCACTTTTTTCCGGGCGCGTTTTTTATTAGCTACACGTTTTTTAGGTATACGCGTTATTATTAATATAATATATTTTCGCGGGTTCGCAAATATAAGAACCTTAATATTAATAAATGTAATATTAATTAAAAGTTTATAATTGTTTTTAATAGTAATCGATAATTAATTAATAAAGTAAGTTTTATTATTATATTATAAGAACTGGCTATAATAGTAATAGTTATACCTTTTGTTTAATTAATATAATATAATAAAGCTGGAGATTTAAAATTACGGGAGGTACGCGGGTATTTTAATATAGTGGCTACTTTATTTTACCTAATTAGCTGCGAGGCCCGTATATTATTAATTTTAGCCTTATTACTAAATTACCCTAAGCTAATTAAAGCATAAGATTAAGTTAATTTATAACATTATTTCCTTTTATAAATAAAGGCTTGTCCCGAGACTCGAATAAAAATTAAAAAACCGGCGCCTACCTAGGGTTTCGAATCTAGGTATATTTATTGTTTTAAATAAAGCCGTAAACCTAAATGGTTTAAAACAAATGTTTCTTAAGCAGTGGAAAAATGCTTTCGGTTTAATTAATTACGCTAATAGGCTTTTAAATTAAAGGCGTAACCGGGTTATA
Source organism: Whalleya microplaca (assembly GCA_022497155.1). NCBI lineage: Eukaryota > Fungi > Ascomycota > Sordariomycetes > Xylariales > Xylariaceae > Whalleya > Whalleya microplaca. The sequence goes on along the minus strand of MU385735.1, from coordinate 91,975 downwards.
TAATTTATTGTTATTAATTTATTTATATGGTTTATAAAAGCGCTCGTTATTATTAATTTTTCTTCCGCTTTATCTGTTGCCGATTAGTTATATTTACTATAATAAAGGCATCGTTATCCCGATAATCCTTTTTAAACCTGTTTTTTTCCGTTATTTTAAGCTATTACTATAAGCGTTTCGGTGGTTTTACGTAATTTAGGTAAGCCTTATAATAATTCTTTAATTTAATAGCGGCGTTTTTAAAATTCGACGTATTATATTATTCCGGATTTAAATCTTATTTTTTTATTATATTTAATATTATAGCTTTTAATAGTATAATCGGGAAATTAAGATCCGGTTTACTTTAAATTCTTTTGTTTTTAGTTTATTAAAATTTACTATATCTTTTATAAGTTAAAATAAGTTTTAACCGGGCAATAAACTATTTATATATTTTCGTAAGCAATGGGCATAAAATATTTTAATGTCTTTTTATAAAAAAAAAGTGTCACGGCACAGGGCCTATGGGATGCTGTAAGGCCTTATAAGCTATACAGCTACAGGGCACCCCACTAGGCCCCTCACACGTGACCTATTAAACCACAGACTTAGTTAGCTAGATTAAATAAGCAGGTAAGGAGGTTTTTTTAAGTCAGGCTATTATATAGTAATTAGCTGACCTTTTACTCCTTACCTTATTATTTTATAATAATATATACCTATTATTTAATACGCGCCGCCTTTTTCTTTAAGCCGTCATATAATAATAAGGTCCTTTAGCGCTAAATTTAGCTAATTCCGCTATTGTATTTATTTAGCGCTCTTTTTAATTAGCATAATTAATTAGTCACCCGTTAATCCTCCTTTTTCTCGATCGGTATAATCGATTAGTCACCTATTAATAACCTATAATATAATCGATTAGTTATTTATTAATAACCTTTTGCGCTAGTATAATCGATTAGTTACTCGTTAGTTACTTTTTTTCTTTATTAATACCTCGTCCGAATATACTATACGCACTAATAGCTTAATTTTAAAAAGCATATAATTTGTTAAAAAGCCTTATATTAAAAAACGGCATCGGCATAATCGATTAATTACCCGCTATATCTTATCGGACCTTATTATATTAAATACGTATAGTAGCATCTAGCTATTTAGCGCTAAATCACGCCTATTATTCTTACCGACCTTATTTTTTAAATACTTTTCTCGGTCCGAAATTATATTTAAGCACGGCAGATCCGATTTTTTCACCCGTTATCTAGCAATTAGTTACGGTAACGTAGCTATTTTTTTACTCGTTTCTAATAATTAGTTACGGCAAATTATCCTTTCCTTACTTTTTTATATATTAATTCTAATAATTAGTTACGGCAATATATATATTATTTTTATTACGCTAATATAGCGATTAATTACGGCAGCGTAATCTTTATTAATTAATAGTAAACTTTATATAAAGTTATTACTAATATTTAACGTTAAAACTATTTTTTTTCCCTTTAGCGCCAAAACTTTATATAAAACCGACAGCTACTCTTACGTAATAATAATCCCTTATTATTTATATATAAGTCTTACCTTAAAAACGTCTAATTTAATTACTTTCTGAAACGAATAAACGTTTGCCATTATTTAAACATTCGTAATAATTTAGCCGGCTTAAATATAATCTGTTAGATTCCCTTATAAATTATATATATTTTATACCTTAACTTTCGTTAATAATTTCGAAACTACGTACTTAAAGTACCGACCGATTACTATCGAGCTTTTTTTTTTAATAGCTCGATTTAATAACCTTTCCTAATACGCTAATACCGTATCTTATAGCTTTATTAGTTAACAATTACAGATACTGGTTTAGCAATAACGCTATCCGAGCTTATTTAATCCGATAAATTACTAGTCCAGTATATTTTATAGCGAAATTTAATATGCTAAAATACTCCTAACGCAATCCCCGATACGTCTAAATATATCCGACTTCCGAATATATCTAATATCCTTATTACAGCCCGACACCTACTATTATATAGCCATTATATAAAATACTATAGGATTATACCGGTTCCGATATTATATAATACCCTAAGGCTTATAGCAACAAAAGGCAGGGATTTAAAAAAGTAAATAAGTTACGATAGCTATTATATAATAACAGCAGCAGCTAATTTAGCAGTTAATTATAGTAGTCGATACTAAATAGTTATAAAAGAATATAATAGATTAACTAAATCTTACGGAAAACTCGATTTTCAAAATTTTAACAAGTTTACTTAATACTAATATTAAGGCATATATAAATTTAATATGCCATAATATAAGGGTAAATAAGGTCGAAAAATTACCTTTTTAAGGCAGTAGTAATTAGGTTAATCCCTATATATACCAGGTACGCTATAAGCTAGCTATTATTAGCTATTATATATAGTAAATTCAGGGGGGTAATATTATAACATAAGGCTTATAAGGTATTATAAGGCCCTATAAGTTATACAGCTATAAGGCACCCCATTAAGCCCCTTATACGTGACTTATTAAACCACAGGCTTAATTAGCTAAATTAAATAAGCAGGTAAGGAGGTTTTCTTAGGTCAGGCTATCACACAGCAATTAGCTGACCTTTTACTCCTCACCTTATTATTTTATAATAATACACACCTATTACTTAGCACGCGCCGCCTCCTTCCTTAAGCCGTCACACTATTTATAAGTAAAGACTTATTTTTTTAACTATTTACTTTATTTTTTTATTTTTTTGTTTTTTATTTTTTTGTTTTTTAATTTTTTAATTTTTTTATTATTTGGGTTATTAATATATTTTTCCGTAGTGTTTCCGTAACGCACTTTTTTTTTGCCGCTATTTTCGCCTATTCTTGCTTTTATTACCGCCGCTATTATATTTTTGTCTCGTTTTCCTTCCGGTTCTATCGCTTTTAATGGGCTATTTATTCGCGTTACTCTTATAGTTTTTTTTTTTTTTACGTATTATATCCCGTGCTACCCTTACGTTAGCCGTATAGCTAAAAACCTTTCCGCCTTTTATTCCGATTAAATTTATAAGTTTTTTTCTTTTTTTTAATATTAAAGTATTTTAAATATAATACTAATTATATTTAGCTATTTATAATATATCATATATAAAATATATTAAAAGTTATAACTGCTTTATTATAAATTATCGCTTATTTTTTTTATTCGAATACCGTTTTAACCCTGGTTTATAACTACTTATAAGTACCGAAATTTGCTTTTTTATTATTATTTTAGTAAAAATTCATCGAGTTTATAATAGTTTAAATTTTAGTAAATTAGTTCCTCCCGCTTTTTTATAATATTTTTATTATTTATTTTTTTATTTGGTTTTTATTACTATTTAAAAGTCGGCCGAAATGTCAACGTAACGCGTTATTAATATCGTTATTTATTTCGAGTGTGATAAAATAAACGTTACGGCTTTAAATTAAACTAGGGATTAATAATAATAGAAATAATATATAAGTTTTTATTTTATTTTTTTATAATTTTTTTAGCTTATATATTATATAAAAGCAGCTTATAATTACGTTTAAAAAAATCGCTCGCCCGCTCGAGCGTATTATTAATAATATTAGCGATATTATAGTTATTACGCGTTTTATAATAAATAACGTCGCATTTATAACTTGTATGTATATTTTTATTTCTGGTTTTTTTTCGGCTTATCCCGCCCGTTTTTATTATTATTATAAACCTTTTGCTCGAGCGTGACTTATATATCTTTTGCCCGTATATTTCTTTTACTTCCGTTAATATTTTTTGCTATCGTTTTAGCCGTTCCCGTAAGTTCTTTTTTATAAAAATAAAAAGAAAAGCGATAAACGTAAACAAAAAAATAAAATAAAATAACGAGCTAAATTATTAATTCTCGGTTAATATAAATACGCCGCTCGGTTAAGTTTATTACGTTTTTCGGTCGATTTTATAATAATTTTAGTTATCGGTTTATTAAAAAAAATTACGTACATAAAAAAAATTATTTATTACTTACCCGGGAATAACGTTTACGCTATTTATAATAATAAAAAATTTATAATCTCCCGTAGTATTTTTTATCCCGCTTATATTTTTTCGTTTTTATATTTTACTAATACCTTATTAATTTTATAATCGCTACGCGAATATAACTTTCGCTTTTCTTTTTATATTAATTTTTTAAGCTTATTATTTATGTTTATATTATTATAATTTTCTTTAAAATCATTTACTATTTCGGTATTTTTTAAGTTTTCGAATAGTTTTTATATTAAAATTATATATTTTATATATTTTATTAATACTTATTTAGTTTTTTTTGCCTTTTTTATTTAATAATTGCTTAAATAATTTCCTTTATTTACTATTTTTTTTCTTTTTTTTTTACTAATTATAAGGAGAGGTTATATATTTTCGGTTTTTTTTAAAAGTAGGGGATTATTTTTTACGTAATAAATAAGCTCCATATAAAACCGGTTATATATTTTTTTAATATATTTAGTTTTTCTATTTAAGGGTTAATAATATAGGTTATTTTATATTTAATATATAATTATGCTAGTTTTTATAAAGGTTAAAATATAAAAATATTTTTAAACGTTAATTATATTTTATTTCTTATTCGAAATTACTTTATAAAAGATTGCCGTTTATTAGTTATATTTTATTATTATTATTATTATATAATTACTATTACGGCTTAAGCGAAGTTTATTGCCTTTTTTAAACGCTAAATAAAAGCTTCCGCCCGTACGCGTAATTCGGAAATAAGTTTTAAAATATATTTTATTATTGAAATAAGTTTTACGTAATATTTATAAAATATAAAAAAAAGATTTAGCTTTATTATTATAGTATTTCGGTTATTAATAATAAATATCGCTTCCGGTAATAATAAGTTATATTCGAATTAAATATATAATATAAACGCTCGAAAATATATTAATACTTTATAGTTTGCTTATTTAATAATTTTATCGGTTTCCGGGTAAAACGTAATTAATAAATATTACTTTTTTTTATTAATAAATAAAGCTATTTTTAAAATTACTTTATTTAATTAAATTCTTTATTATTAGTTATAATATAAGAAAAATTATAATATTTTTAATAATAATTTACGAACCGTTTGGTATATATTTCTGTCTTTATTAAAGTTATAGCCTTTAATATAACTTACTTCTTTAATTTATTAAAAATTATTATTATAAAAATAAAGTTTTATTTAAAAGCAGCTAATAAGTTAGTTATAAAATAAATGAATAGTTTATTATAAAATCGATTCGGAATAAGTAACGGTTTTAAAAGCCCTTTTTTTAATTACGTTATATTATTTTTTTTATAAATATCGTAATTTTTATAAAAGCGTTTTATAAACGCCGATATTTTAAGTTAATAAAACGTTTTCGAAAGTATTACTAATATATTCTCCCTTTCCGGGTAGTTTATGAAATATAAGTTATAAGTATTTTATATTAGCGCGGTATAAAGCGGTTTTTAATTAAAGATTTAAATGTATTTGCGGAAATACAATCGACTTTTATTATTAATATTATATTCCGATAATAATATTTTTACGTTTAGGTTTTGAAAAAACGCTCGGTTTTTTTTAAGCTACCGCTTTTATTACTCGCGTATAATTCGGGTTTTTTATTACTTTTATAATGTATAGTAATTATAGATTTTTATATTCGAAAATTTTTTTATATTCCGGAATATTTTATTTATATAATTAAATATACTTTATTTTAGTAATATTTCTTTATTTATATTTTTAAGTTATATATAAAGTCATTATCTTTTTATAATAATTAGAATTTCCGTTTTTTATACTGTTTATTTTATATCTTTTATAATAGGTTTTATTTATGCCGTAAAAAAATGTTAAGTTTAATATTTAAGCGTTTAGCGCGAAATTTTAATCGGAAATTAAAACGTATTAATTTTTAACTAATATATTTATTGTTCGGAAAGTTTTTTAAAAATTATAAAATATTTTAGATTTTTATAGTTAGATAAAATTATAAATATTAAAGTTACGTTTTATAATTTTACGGTTTAGATTTATAAGTAGTTTATAATTGCTAGTAATTTTTTATTAAAATTTTATAATTAGTTTTTCCGGGATTAAGCGTTTAAAATAATAAGTTATAGGTAATAAAATTCCTTATTTATTGCGTTATAATAAGTATTTTCTGTAAGTTTATCCCGAATAATTTATTTCGATTACCATTTCCGGTTCGGGGTTTTATTATATTAAGCCTGATTTTTTTAAAAATGTTTATTTAAAATTTTCGAACGTTAAATTTTCCGAAAGCCTTTATCGAAACGGTACCCTTTTTTTATAAATGTTAATAAAAAGGTAATAAAATTTATATAGTTTTTAATAAAATCCCGGTAAAAGTTTATAAATTTTAAAAAATTATAAAATTTTTTAAATATTTTAAAAGCTTTTTATTTTTTAATTACTTATATTTTAGCCGGATTTATATAAACTTTTTTTTATTTCGATAATAAATCTTAAATATTTTATAATAGTTATTATAAATTTATATTTATTTATATTTATTTATATTTATTTATATTTAAATTTAAGCCCGTTATTTTTAAATATTTTAATATTTTTTTTATTTTATTGACATAATCTTTTTTGTTCCGAAAAAATAAATTAATATATTATTTATATATATTGAATTTAAAATATTCAAGTATTTTTTAACGTATTATTTACGTAATATTAAAACGTTATAAAAATATTTATTAAACTAAACAGGGTTATAAATTATTTAAATAGTTTAAAGCGGATATAAAAAGCCGTTTTTTATTTATTTATTTTTAATTTTAATTTTATAAAAAGCCGACTTTATATTTATTTTTAAAAATTATTTCGTTTCTAAAAAAGTTTTAAGCGTTTTTTATATAAGCGGAAACGGGTACCGATTTCGCTAAATAATATTATTTAGTATTTTATAATTATAATAAAATCGAAATCCGCTATTTAGTTTCCGGATAAAAAGTATAAAAGCTTTTATAAGCGAGTTATTTATACGGATATACCTTTTATTTAATAGCTTAATTAATATTTTTTATAACGCTAATAATTTCTTTCGAAATATATTATATAATCGTTTTTAAAAGGTAAATAATTTTTTACCCGCTTTATTACGGTTTAAGTTAATTTTATAATCGGCTTTTAAGCGATTTGGCGCAAAATTCTTGCTTTTTTTTAGCTTTTTAATTAAAAAAATTCTTTCGAACGTTTGTTTTTTTAAGCGCCAAAGTTTTATTAATTGCTAATATAATAATAAATATAGCCGTTTATTAAATAATTACTTATTTTTCTAGCTTTTTTTATTTCCGAGCTTTTTTCATTTTTTTTTACGAAATATATCGTATTAATATAAAGTGCCTCCCGAGTTTTACAGACTTTTATAATTTTTAAAGAGTGTTTTTTTTATACTTTTAAATTTTCGGCAACTTTTATATATAATATATATTTATATATTATATATATTACCCGGTTACGTTTTATTTAAGGTTTTCTTTAATATTATAAGGTAATTTAGCCTTAATATAATATACGTAAATATTTTTAACGTATATTTATTAAAATTAGCTTTTATATAAGTTATCTTATAAATTATGCCCGAGATATTTAAATTTTTTTACGAGTAGTTTTTTTTATTATTTTTTCCCGGATAAATATACGCAATAACTGTAAGCGTTTTATTATAGTTTTATTAATAGTAAAATATAATATTTATATCTTAAATTTATAAAAGTTTTTATATATAGTTATTAATTTATATATATATATCGATTATAAAAAATTTCCCGTTTATAAACTACTTAATTATATTAATTTTTTTATTACGTTAAATTTTTAAACCCGATTTTATTTAAAAACTATTTATCTTTTTGCTTTTTTAATATTTTTTCGGCATTATTTTTTTTAAATTTATAGCTTATTATTATATTAACTTTAATATAGGTAGGTAGTTTTATTAAATAATAAATATATTTCTTAAATAAATAGCTTTTTTTTCTTATATTATAAGTATTTTCCGCGCTTTATTCGAGCGTTTCGTTTTTTAATTATTACTTATTTCGTTTATTAGCTTTTTATTAACGTAATTATACCGGTTATTAATATATCGCCTTTATAATTAGTTTTAAGGCAATTAAGGGTAAAATGTAGTAGGCCCGGAAAAGGTAATTTATTTAGCGTAATCTCGTTTTTTAAATTATTCCTATTATAATAAAATAGCGACTTTTTAAATCGGGCTACGATATTTATTATTTAGTAAACCTAGTTTTAATAAATATTCGGTAACGCTATTAAAATTAGCGCATTTTTAAATTTGTCGTTAATTATTTTTTCGATAAATATAAATTTCACTATATTATTTTATATATTACTTTTTATTTTTATTAATAGTCGCTTAAAGTTAATATAAAAAATATAAAAATTTAATTAACGGATTAACGATATTTATATAATTTGCCCCCTGCTTTAATAGCTTTATTACAGTTTTTATAAACGTTTAATAAGTATTAAAAAATTAAATTGTATATTTTATTAGGTTTTTTATAATATAATATAATTTTATTACGCGTTATACGTTATTTTCGAGCCGCTTATAAATATTATATTATTTATTTTAATCTCCTTTTATAAATTCCGTATTTTTTTAAAGTTTATATTTTATTAATATTTTTATATAGAATAACGGTTACGCTCGCCCTTAAATTTCTTGGGCTATAATAATAGTTTGCGCTTAAATACCGGGGCTATAGTAATTATTAAGGCGGGTATTAAAAATACTTAACGGTTTTTTAGCTAAAGGTTTATATTTATTTAAGCTAGCTCTTTTTAGGGTTTTTAAAAATCCCGAGGGTTTTATGCGGGAGCACTTTTTATTATACTCGGGTTTTATATAATTAATAGGTCGAGATTTTTTATAGCCGTTTTTTTAAAACCGTTTAATATTATAATAGTTCGTTTTATTATTTTTTTAGTTTTTATTTATAAACTACTCGTTTTAGTCGTTATTTCTCCGAATTATTTTTTAATATTATTTCTAATATTATATATATGTATTTCTCGAGGCGGGTAGAAATCTAACGGACCTAAGTATTTAATATTTCCGTGTATCTCGCTAACGGTATTTCCGGATTATTAAGGGGCTGCTTTAAAACTTCTTTTGACATTTTAATTTGTTTTAATCTAGCTTAAGAGTTAGTAAGTTAGAAAATATATAAAAAGCCGTTACGCTAAAATGTAATTTTATGATACTAAATAAGTGTTTATTTTTTAACTAAAGAAATTTTTTTTTTTAAAAAGGTATATCGGCATAGCTCGAGAGCATTTATATTAGGTCTCGAGAACCGTGCTACTATATCGGCTTACAATCGCCGATATTCCTTACTACGGCATAGCCCATTATAAATTTAAGTATTTAATTAAAAAAACAGGTATAATAAATAACACTTTAAATATCTTAATTAAAAAAAAGAAAAATTAACTAAAAAATTTAAAAAAGATTATTATTTAGTAATAACGCGTTACTTTAATAATATAACAGGTTGTTTTAAACGTTAAAGCCCCCGAAAACGTACTTTACCTTATAACTAAAATACCCGGTATGTTATATATAAGTATATCTAATATAATATTAACGGAAAGAAAATTATATCGCGTTAAATTACCGGACTTATTTATATTTACAGATAATAAACCTACTAATAATAAGCGTAAAATCGGTGATATATGTTAAAAAATATAAATAAAAAATAAGCTAATAGCTAAAATAAATATATTTTATTTAAAAACGGAAAAACGTTTTTATATATTAGATTATATAAATGATAATATAACCGAATAGCTTTATTTATTTATAAAAAAACAAATATAAACTTTTTTTATTAATAATAGCGGACGAAATATTATAATATATAAATGAGAAATATAAAAACCCTAATAAATATAATAAGGCACTAATTAAATATGATAAATACGAAATAAAAAAGCCGGATTATTTTAATACCTTTCATTTAAAGTTCGTTCGTTTTATAAGCTTAATTTATAATTCCCGCGACATTACAAAAAAAACCTATTCGGAAAACTACCCGACCGTTTTAATATACTCGTTATTAATAAATATTATAATCTAGTATTAGATTTTGCGGTATTTTATAAAATTATTTAGTAATATAACTATAATTATTATCGCAATCGCATTACTTAAATAAAAAAGGTGGCAAAAAAACCTAACCGGAGAAAAACAAAAGCAAAAAATTAATAAATAAAACCTTTATTAAAAATATTTCTATAAATAATAAAAATATAGCAAATATATAAAACAATTAAAATATAGCGCTTTTAAAAATTAATAAATCGGGAAACTAAAATTTAAAAATGACTAACTAATAACGCTAATCGATTTATATTTATTGAAATAAAATAATACTTTATTTATTATTAAAAAAATCATATTATATTTAATTACTCTTATAAAATTAAATATACCAAATTAAAAGCAGGTTGACTTAACGTAATTATAACCCGTATAAACACCCCGGAATTTAACGCTTAAAAATTATTTACACCTAAAGACAATTAGCTAAAAAACTACTTTAAGGCAATTAAACTTTATCTTAAAAAATATATTATTAGTAATAAATATCGACATCGGCAAAATTCCATTTGATTTTTTAAATCGGTATTTAAAAAGAAACTTATTACTAGCCTTATATATAATAACTTATAATAAACTTTTATTAATTATACATAATATATTAGTGAATATAGAAGTAAATAATTATATATTTATAAGCATACGTTTCGTAAAACGACTTTTAAAATTACTAACATTACTTACGATATAAGATTTAAGCCGTAACAAATTAATAGGTTTAATAATAATATAATATAGCTAATTAATATAGCTATATTTAGGGTTATGATAAATAACTTAAGTCATTAGTTATTTTTTAGTCACTAATTAACTTGCTAGTTTTAATTAAAGGTTATAATTAACTAAGCTAATTTTAGTTAAACTTGCTAACTAATTAAGCTAGTTTTAATCAAGTGACTAACTAACTTAAGTCATTTATAAGTCAGTTAATTAGTGACTTAAAAATGACTAATGACTAGCCAAGCTTTTGTGATTTTTTTAATAATTATTTAAACTTTTATATAATTTATTTAATTTAAAAGGTATAATTTTTATTTTAAGTTTAATAATTATAATATAATGTATTATTAATAAATTATAAGTAAAAATAATATTTTTAATACGGGGCCTTACGGGCCCTTAACCCTTAAGGCTAGCTTAGCTTAAATAAAATAAAGTAGATAAAAAAATAAAAGATTTTAAGCATTTAGGTTATAGCTCCGCTATAACCTAAATGCTAAATCTCTATCTTATATATAATATACTACTTTACCCTATATTATTTGTATTAAATGGTAGCACCTGCTTTTGTTTTATTACAGTCATTATAACCATCGGATTTAGGATCGGCGTATTTTTCTTTATAAGGCTAATACTCTAACCGACATTTTGATCCGGACCGCGCCGTCGCATACGTTTTTTATAAGGTTTATTACAATAACTAACGGGGCCGGATCGCCCGCGAGCTGCACCTAGACCTAATGACGCTTTAACCGCCGTAAATACGGAGGAATACCAGAGCATTCGATTTTTTAAAAAACACCTCCGTAAAGATATTAAGCTATTTATAGATTTCGCTATAGCCTGAGCCAAACGCCTATACGATATTAAGTATAAGGCTATAAAATTTAACGAAGGGGATAATATATATTTAAATTTATATAACGGGTACTATTTACCCGGTAAGCTTCCTAAAAAGGACTTATAATAAAGGCACGGATTATAAAAAGTTAAAAAACGTATAAAACGTCTTATATATAAACTCGATTTTGGTAATAAAAATATCGGTATTTACTTTATCATTTTAATAACTTATTTATTACTTAAACCTAATAGCGAAAACCCTTTTTATAAATATGCGCTATTTTTTAAACCCGTTAAAAATAAATAAAAAGATTTTAATAAAAAGGACAGAAATAGCTATAAAACCGAAATTATTATAAAATATACCCTAAACTATAAACGCAACAAATTTAACTATTTAATAAAATAAAAAAGATATAAACATTATAATAATAGCTAAAAATCGGAATAATAATTACGCAAGTTACCGGAACTTATTACCGAAGACTAAAAACGCTAAAAAAAGTTGTATAACAGTAAAACAGGCTAAAAATAAAGCGGGAATTAATAATAAAAATAACAAAACTATATTTAAAAAAGCCCGCGGCCGGCCGCGTAAAAAAGCGGCATTATATAAGGTAAATATTTAAGCTAACCTTAATTTAGCTTTTAATAAAATTATAATTAATAAGCGACCTAAAAGTTGCCCCCGTAAATCTTAAAATCTTACGTAATTTTAAAGAGACTTGTTAAAAGTAATAAAATTTTTCTTATCCCCCGGCATTTAATATAGGACCTTACGGGCCCCTAACCTTTAAGGCTAATTTAGCTTAAATAAAATAAAGTAAATAAAAAAATAAAAGATCCTAAGTATTTAAGTTATAGCGGAGCTATAACTTAAATACTAGATCCTTATCTTTCGTATAATATACTACTTCACTTTATACTATTTGTATTAATTTTATATTATATTTAAAAAGATATTTCATTTATTATAGTGATTTTTTAATAAACGTGCTTAAATAACAAATTGGAATTTTTCAAATTAAATATTTTTAATATTACTATAATCTATTTAGTTTAATATATAATAATATAATTTTAGCGTTAATATTTATAATATATAATATACGAATAATAAACTAAAAAGGGTTGTAATATTTATTATAATAAAGGAGATATGAAATTTATTACAACTATTTTTTAAAAACATACTTAAACGACAAATTAAAAAGTTTTAAATTAAATGTTTTCAATATAAAAATAACTTTACAAATTTAAATAATATTATAACCTTTTTACCGTTAATAATTATATCATATAATATGGTTATAGTAAGTCAAAAACGGCTTTAATAAGTATTATAATAAAAAAGATATTTAATTTATTATAGCGAATTTCAGGAAAGGTGTTTTAACGACAAATTGGAAGATTTTAAATTAAATTATTTTAATATCTAATTAATTAGCTCATTTTAGTAAGTAAAATTACTATTTTAACTTTATTAGTTATAAAGTAATAAAGTAATACTATAAGTTAATTTAAAGTTAATATATATATAATATTTAAAGCGGTATTTAATTTTTTAAATTTTATAAAAAAAGCAATTTCTTAATAAGTTATTAGTCATTTTTAAGTGACTAACTACCTTAAGCAAGTTAGTTTTAGTTAATTACCTGACTAACTTGCACTAGTCTTAGTTAGATAGCTAACTAACTAGCTTGACTTAAGTCATAAGCTTGACTAACTTAAGTCATTAAATCTAATGACTTAATTATAACCCTGTTACGTATTAACCAGGATTGGAAAACGGACTGGCAGATATTTTTTCCCGGTTTAAGGATATAAAGCGTACGCAAAAGTAAAAAAAAAAAAATTTACCGTACGATAACTATTTTTTAAAAAATGCCCGATTCGGAGGTTATAACCGAATACGTACTAGCTATAAACGAGTTAAATAAATTAAATAAAGTACTGTATATTTATATAATAAATCTCGCCGAGGTAAACATATTTAAGTTATTAAGTATAATACTTATTAATAAGATTTTAAAAGCTAATAAAAAAGACCTAAACTTAAAGGTATACCGCAAAAAAGTTCGGGAAATTAAATATAATTCCGATTAATAAATAACTTAAGAACTAATACTATATTAAAGCCGAGTAATTATTAGCGCTAAAATTATTTCCGAATTAAATTTTTAACTAAAATATATACCCGGATTTTAATAATATATTCCGGACGTTATAAAATAAATCTAATAGTTAAAATATAATATTAATAGCTAGGCTTAAATAGAAATATAAATATATATATAGCTAATTGCCTTTACTTTTTATCTAAACTACCTAGAAATAAAATACCGGGATTATTATATTTCCTACCGGTACTTAATTAAATATAAGACTATATTATTATAAATTTTAAATCTATATCCGAAAATAAACAGAGATATAATAATATATTAGTAATTATAAATTATTTAAAAAAAAAGCTATAAACTATCTTATATAAAAAAACCGCTACCGCTAAAAATATTACGCGTATATATTATAATAAACCTTTCCGTGTTTACGGAATTCCTTTATTTATCGTTTCGGATAAAAGCCCTTAATTTATTTTTAACTTTATAAGTAAACTTTTTAAAATCTTCGGGATTAAATAGAAATTATTATCTTTAAAATACTCGTAAACCGCTAGCTAAGCCGAAATGATAAATAAATATCTCGATTAATATTTACGACCTTTTATAAATTACTTTTAAAATAATTAATTGGAAATTATTCCCGCCATAAATGCCGTATAAGCTATTTTACCTTATAAATTACTGGAAAAACTAACGCTATTAAAAGTAACTTATAGGCGCACTATAAATATATTATTTAACTGGAAAAAACGTACGGAAAATCTTTCCCTAAAATCTATAAAAAATAGCTAAATCGTAAAAAGACATAACAATTTATTAAATATATTTAAACTTACCTTTAATAAATATAACGCCAGATAAAAAAGCTTAACTATAAATGGCAAATTAAGCTAACCGGAAGCGATGTAAACCCGATTTCGGTATAAAAAACCAGGTATATATTATTAAAAAAGTATAATTAACAAACCGACTAACTAATAAATTAAGCTACTTAATAACTCGATAACACTATAAAATAAAATAAATAGAAAATTATTTATATCGATTAGAAATTACTTCTTGTGACGGCTTAAGGAAAAAGGCGGCGCGTGTTAAATAATAGGTATATATTACTATAAAATAATAAGGTAAGGAGTAAAAAGTCAGCTAATTGCTATATAACAGCCTAACCTAAGAAAACCTCCTTACCTGCTTATCTAATTTAGCTAACTAAGCCTGTAGTTCAACAGGTCACATGTAAGGGACCTAATAAGGTACCCTATAGCTACACAGCTTATAGGGCCTTATAGCACCCCACAGGCCTTATGCCGTAATATTACCCCCCTAAATCCACTATATATAACAGCTAATAATAGCTAGCTTATAGCGCACCTAGTATATATAGAGATTAACCTAATTACCACTGCCCTAAAAAGGTGATTTTTCGACCTTATTTACCCTTATATTATAGCACACCAAATTTATATATACCTTAACATTAGCATTAAATAAATTTGTCAAAATTTTAAAAATTAAATCTTTTATAAAATTTAGTTAATCCACTATATTCTTCCATAACCACTTAATATCGACCACTATAATTAACTGCTAAATTAGCTATTACTACTACTATATAACAACTATTGTAACTTATTTACCCCCTTAAATCCCTACCTTCTGCTGCTATAAGCCTTAAAATATTATATAATATCGGAACCGGTATAATCTTATAGTATTTTATATAATAGCTATATAATAGCAGGTATTAGGCTGTAACAAAAATATTAAATACGCTTGGAGGTTAAATATGCTTAAACATATCGGGAATCGCGTCAAAAATATCCCAGCATATTAAATTTCGC
Source organism: Whalleya microplaca (assembly GCA_022497155.1). Lineage (NCBI taxonomy): Eukaryota > Fungi > Ascomycota > Sordariomycetes > Xylariales > Xylariaceae > Whalleya > Whalleya microplaca. The sequence goes on along the minus strand of MU385735.1, from coordinate 76,243 downwards.
TATAAAATATACTAAACTAACGATCTATCGAACTAAATAAGCTCGGATAGCGCTATCGCCGGACCAGCATCCGTAATTATCAATTAATAAAGCCGTAAAATATAGTATTAGCATATTAAAAAAAGTTATCGAATCGAGCTATTAAAAAAAAAGCTTAATAATAATCGGTCGGCACTTTAAATACGTAATTTCGAAACTACTAATAAAAGTTAAAGTATAAAATATATATAATTTGTAAAAAAATCTAACGGATTATATTAAGCCGGCTAGATTACTATAAATACTTAAATAATAACAAACGTTTACTCGCTTTAAAAAATAACTAAATCAAACGTTTTTAAAATAAAATTTATATATAAATAATAAGGAATTACTATTACGCGAAAGTAGCTATCGGTTTTATATAAAGCCTCGGCGCTAAAAAAAAAACAGCTTTAACGTTAAATATTAGTAGTAACTCTATATAAAATCCACCGTTAACTAATAGAAATTACGCTACCGCAACTAATCGCTATATTAGCGTAATAAAAATAACATATATACTGCCGTAACTAATCGCCAAAATTAATATATAAAAAAGTAAAAAAAAAATAACTCGCCGTAACTAATTACTAGAAATAAGTAAAAAAATAGCTATGCTGCCGTAACTAATCGCTAAATAACGGGTAAAAAAAATCGGATCCGCCGTACCTAAATATAATTTCGGACCGAGAAAAGTATTTAAAAAATAAGGTCGGCAAAAATAACAGACATAATTTAGCGCTAAATAGTTAAATATTACTATACGTATTTAATATAACGAGATCCGATAAGATATAGCGGGTAACTAATTAATTACGCCGATACTATCTTTTAATATAAAGCTTTTTAACGAACTATATACTCTTTAAAACTAAGCTATTAATACGTATAATACGTTCGGATAAGGTACTAATAAAAGAAAAAAGTAACTAATAAATAACTAATCGACTATACCGGTATAAAAGGTTATTAATAAGTAACTAATCGACTATATTACAGGTTATTAATAAGTAACTAATCGACTATACCGATCGAAAAAAAAAATCAACAGGTAACTAATTAACCACGCTAATTAAAAAGAGCGCTAAATAAATATAATAGCGGAATCAGCTAAATTTAGCGCCAAAGGACCTTATTATTATATAACGGCTTAAGAAAAAAGGCAGCGCGTATTAAGTAATAAATATATATTACTATAAAATAATAAGGTAAGAAATAAAAAGTCAGCTAATTACTATATGACAGCCTAATTTAAAAAAACCTCCTCACCTACTTATTTAATCTAGCTAACTAAGCCTGTGGTTTAATAGGTCACGTATAAGGGGCCTAGTGGGGTGCCCTGTAGCTGCACAGCTTACAGGGCCTTACAGCACCCCACAGGCCCTGTGCCGTGACAAATAGCCTAAAAAAAGAAAAAAAATTTCGGAAAAAGCCCGGAATATTTAAGCAATTTTAAAAAAAAAATTAATCACGCGGCTAATTATAAAAGCTAATTATATATTACGTTAATTACGCGCATAAACTAATTAGAAGCGGGAATCGACTTATTAATTTAAAAATAAGTTTAATTACCGAATAAAAAACTAATTAAAAACGGAAATTAAGCTTTAATTTTACACGCGTTTATTTTATACTCGATTAATTAATAATAGCGTAAAATTAAAAACCTTTATAACAAAAGATTTTTTTTTATAAAAACATTTTTATATTATTTCCCGAACCGGCTTTAATTAATAATAAAATAAATAATTAATAATTAAAAACGCTAATAATTAACGGGAAGCTAAATATACTTTACGCTCGGGTATAAAGGACGCGATATAATCGCACAAAAATAAAAAGGGGGGTAATATAATAAGCTATACCGTAATAAGAAATATCGGCGATCATAAACTAATATAACAACACAGCTCTCGAAATTTAATATAAATACTCTCAAGCTATACCGATATACCTTTTTAATTTTCTTTTTTTCTTTAGTTAAAAAATAAACACTTATTTAGCACTATAAAATTACATCTTAACGTAACGGCCTTTTATAAAATTAAATCTTTAATGGCGTAATATTTTAATAGCGTTACTTTATTTATATATTAAATAATATACTTACGTTATTTAATATTAATACGCTATTAATATAAAGGCTCGCTATTTAAATTCCTGAAATAAAGCTTCCAAGTAAGCGTATATATTTTTAAATTAAGTAGCATTTATAGCGCCTTTTATTTTAAACTATTTTTTATAACCTAGCTATATTAATAATAAAGAAAGTATAAAAAGGCTATTTTTTATATTAATATATAATTCGGTTATATTATTTAAAGTTTATTAGTAAGACTTATTTAGCTTTATTAAAGTTTTTTCGTAAATTAATTTTTTATAGCTTTTTTATTAAAACTTTTTCGGAATTTAACGAGGGTTTTCCGAACCTCTTAAATTTTTTTATTTCCGTTTTTTTTCGTTATTTAAAATTGCCGATATAGTAGGCGTTTTAAAACTATAAGTATTATTTAAATAAAAGCGACTTTTTAAATCGGAATCATATATATAATTAAGTTACGGCAGGTTCCGTTTTAAATCGGGTAAAAAAAAAGCGTACTTTTTTCCGGGCGCGCTTTTTATTAGCTATACGTTTTTTAAATATACGCGCTATTACTAATATAATATATCGTTTCGGTATAAAATATACTAATCCGGTACTTTCGGGTTTTAAAGTCTTTTTGCGGGTTCGCAAATGCGATAATTTCAATATCGGTTATATATAAAATAAAAGTTTATAATTATTCTCGATAATAATTAATAATTAATAATTAATAAAATAAGCTTTATTATTATATTATAAAAACTAGCTGTAGTAATAATAGTTATACCTTTTATTTTATTAATATAATATAATAAAGCTAGAGATTTAAAACTACAAAAAATACGCGGGTATTTTAATATAATGGCTACCTTACTTTATTTAATTAGCTACGAGGCCCGTACATTACTGATTTTAGCCTTATTACTAAATTACCCCAGGCTAATTAGGGCATAAAATCAGGTTAATTTATAATAAGATATCTTAAATTATATTAAATATACCTAAAAAAATCCTTCCGACTAACCGATAATTAAAAAATTATTAATAACCTTATTTTTAATTAAAAATATTATTAAAATAAAAAAGACTTAATATTATATAATTAAAATATTTAATTAAAAATAACTAGCTAAAAGGCTTTATCTCTTAATATAATTAAAAATATATAATTTAATAAAAGGCTTACGGATTAAAATATAGCTTCCGATTAAAAGCGAATTATTATAACCGGAGGAATTAAGTTTATAATAATAACTGCATTATTAAACTCTCGAAACTATTTATAGCTTTTATTTAATAAAAGTAATATTATAAAGTAAATCGAAAATATAATATATAAATTTAGTGAATACGGCTTAGCAAATAATATTAAAATTAAAGAAATGCCGTATTAAATAAATGACTAAATAAATAAGCGACAAATTAAAACTTTATTAAAAAATATTATTATTTAAAAAAAAGTAAAGGCAGTTTTAAAGCGATATCTTAAAATTAATAACTTAAAATAAATAAAAACCCCTATAAAACAATTAAAAAACTTAAAAAGGTAACAGGTTATTCGGATTTATAAAAATCTATTATTATATTTTAAATTATTTAAATCGGGTAAGAAATATCCGAAAATAAAGGAAAGTTAAGCAATAAAATATTATTTTTATTAATAGTTTATAGCAAAAAATTAATTAAAAAGTTATTAAGTAAATTATATAATTTTATTCGAAATTATATAATAAGCTTTTTAAATTAAAATATAAAAAAGCCTAGAACGCTATATATATATAAGCACATATTATAATCGGTTTAATAAATTATAATAGTTATAATATCCGACAGGTTTCGCTTAATCGACAATATAAAAATAATTCGGTTTATCGCTAACGTTCGGTAAGCTTAAAATAGCCTAAGGTTATTTAAAAAAAGACTTTATTTTCTTAATTAAATAAAATAAAAAACTTAATTAGGTTTATAAAATAAATATTTATTATATAACTTAAAGCTAATATAAATTTTATTATATTTATAAAGGAATTTTAATCAATATTAATAAAATTAAAATAATACACTTTATAAAAAAAGCTTTTATATAATAAAACATTTAAAAATATAAAATAGCAAATATATCTTTTAATATTTATTATACCGGGCTTTTAAATAAAAAAAGGACATAAAAGATATAATAGTTAATAAAATTAAAATAGCCGATATATATTATAACCGATATTATTTTAAAGGTATAATTAAGATATTCATTTTTTTATAAAATATTAAGTTATTATTCTAATATTTATTCCTTAATAACGTTATTAAACTGTAATTATAAAAGATAGTAATAGTTAAGCATAAGTAATATATTAATTTATAAAATATAAATATAAATATACTAATTCTTAACCCCTTTATATATAAAGGAGGCAAAGCCTCCTTTATATAAATAAAAAATAAAAAAAAACTTCCGGTTCTCCCCCAATACCTTTTTAATAGAGTTAATAAATTAATAAGGTTTATAATATAAGCCTTATATTTAATAATTATTTTCCCTTTTTTATATAGCTGTTCCGGCTATTAGTAATTTGCTAAATTAATATTTTACGGCAATAATAATTAAGCTATATTTATATAAACTATCCCTTTTAGTTTATAACTAATTTATTATTGCTCCGGTTTTTATTTTACTGCTATAGTTTATTTATTGAAAACTATTAGTTAATTAATTATTTTTTAAAAAAACTATTTAATATTTTATTAAACTATTTTTTGCGCTTTTTGTTTTTTTTTTGCGTTTTTTTATATTAAGTTTATTAAATTATTTCGTTAGTTTTGTTTTTATTTTCTCGTTTGCTAAAATGTCTAACGTAAGTGATAATAACAGTATTAATAAGCGTTAAGGCAGCTAAGTTAATTAAGTTAGCTAAGCTAGTACCGGCCGAGTTAGTTTCTTTAAAAAGCTACTTATTATACCCATTTAATATTATAGTAACGCCGTTATTTCGCAGGTAGCCCAGGGTATTCCCTAATTTAAAAGGCATCGCCGGCGTTATTAAACCTGCCGAGCTTATAACTATACTTTTAGCTATTATATAATACGTTATTACACTACTTTAAACCTTTTATATCGGCTTTATCATAATAAGGCCTAGCATTTTTTTAGCCGTAAAATAGCGAGCCTTTAAAAATTAAATATAAATTTTTTAACCTAACGTTTTTTATTTATACGTTATATTTTAAGAATTACGATATATATAAGTTTATTAATATATTTATTTTTTATTTATATTATTTTATAGCTAAATTAATTAATTAAGGTTTTAAACTAATAATATTTAATTAAAAACGTTTTAACAATTTTATTATCTGGTTTATTTTAGTTTAAAAATATTAAATAAACAGAAATAATAATACCGTTAAAAATATAACTTTATTATATATATTATAAGAAAAAACTAATATATCGACTTAATTTCGGCTTAATTTTAATTTCTTTAATTATAAAACGTTTTATTTTAAACCTATTATACCGAATGTAACTTAATTAGTTATAATAAAAATAAAAAGATTGGTTTTAAATAATTTTTTTAATTTTTTAAGTAGTATTATTAACAACGGTTTATAAAATTCCCGCCGTTAATATTAATTATTTATTTTTAAATATAAAACTGTTATTTATGCGGCTGTTTTTTTTTAAATACGGGGTTATAAGTTTTCTATTTATTTAATTACTTTTTTATAGCTATTTTTAATAGTTTTTTAGTTTTTTAATTAGTATTAAACTTACGCCGGTATAAACAAGTTTCGTTTTAATATAAAGAACTATAGTTTCGCTATATAAATTATTATTATTTAAGCGTTTATAAAAAACGTACGTTTAGCTTTTATAGCGGCATATTTTAACCGCTTTTAAGTTATATTTTTAAATAAATTAAAGAGAGAACTTTTAGTTTTTAATTAAGTTATCGGCTAAGTTTTAGGGGTTTTTAAAGATATTCTATTATAGCTTAATTAGTAAAATATAAAATAATTAATTTTAAAGATTTAAGTTCGAATTTTAATAGTATTAATAAGACTATTATTTTTTATATAATATTATTAATAATTATTCGGTTTGTTTACTTTTAGGTTCGATTTTTAAAGTGCTATATATAACGGCCGTTTTTTTATCGTTTTTCGGTTTTTATTTTTATTTATCGGTTTTTCGGGCCCTTATTATTTTAAGTTATATAGCCTATATATTTTTAAATTCGAATTTTAAAATGCTATATATAATAGCTACTTTTTGTTTTTTTATATTAATATATAGTTTTATTTTATTTATTAATAGTTTATTTAATTATTTAAAAAAAATATTCGGTTTCTTTTTTTTTATTTTTCGGTACTTTTTTATAGTTATTTTATTTTAACATTTAAAAATTATAATATTTAATGTTAGCCGCTAGCTATTTTATAGTTTATTACGTTATTATTAAGTTTTTCGCTTTTTTTTTTACTTTTTTTTTATTTTCGCTTGTATTTTATGATGTTATTTTAAGCCTTAGCTATATTTTTAGCTAATATTCATTAATTATATTGTCTTAGGATAAAGTGTCGGGGTAAAACGAAAGTGAAATATATTAAGTTAAAAATAAGTGTATATAGCTATTAAAGCTATTTATATAACTATTTAGTAATTCTTTTGGCAAAAAAATAAAGTAAATAAAAAAAAAGGTTAGCTATATATAAGTATATAATTTATTATAAAATGCCTTATAAAATGCCTTATAAAATGCCTTATAAATACTTTATGAAATGCTTTATAAATACTTTATAAAATGTCTTATAGATATTTTATAACGTGGCTTTAGGGGGCTTTTAATAGCTCCTAAACTGCTGTTAATATCCGTAATCCCCTTGCTTTATTATATCCCTCCCTGATTTTTTAGCTAGCGTTCACGCAGCTAAAAAATCTGAAAAAAAAAAACACGCCCCACACTTAAATGCCTAACCTTTAGATCTAAAAAAAAAATTTCACCCTAGGGACCTTAAGGTAATAGGTTAAATAGCCACAGCTATTAATAGCAACAGCTGTAGTAATAGCAGCAGCAAGTCAGGTTAAGTGACCTTTTTATAAGCCTCTCTAATAGCTAATAACAGGTGATAGCAGGTCAGCTAGCCATAGCTAGCCACGGCTTTTAACAGGTTAAATAGCCACAGCTATTAGTAGCAATAACAGCAGCTAATAGCCTCCCTAGCAGCTGATAGCAGGTGATAGCAGGTTAGCTAGCCATAGCTAGCCACAGCTTTTAACAGGTTAAATAGCCACAGTTATTAGCAGTAGTAACAGCAATAGCTAACAGCCTTCCTTGCTACTAAAGGTAGCATTTAAGTGATAAAGTGTATTAAGGTGTGTAAAAAGGTGTTATCTGATATTGTCGTTTATATAAATTATATACGTGTTAATAGCTAGCTATATTTAGCTATATATTAAAAGTATAATTAACTTATTACCGTTATTTATGTAAAAATAGACAGGTTTATATGTAAAAATATATAACCTAGTGTTTTTAGTATTATCGCGCTTTATATTTCTAGTATTTTATTATATAAAAAGAAAATTTATAAATCGTAAGTAATAAGTGACGTGAATATAATATATAAATAAAGCAGCTAGCTGGCTATTAATCGAGTATATGGCTTAGTTCGATTTATATAGGAGACAAGTGGCTATTAAATAAAATAAAATGGTTTATATGCGAAAGTAAGTTTAACAGTAGATATATTTCAAGTGGCTATTGCTAGTAAATTCTATGCCTTTATAACGTGTGATACATTAAAAGGACTGTTTTGCTCGATTAATTAAAAGGCAAGGAAGTCGAGGCCTATCCGGGGGAGCTAAATGTTTTAAGACAGGGTGTCGGGGTAAAGCGAAAGTAAAATATATCAAGTTAAAAATGAGTATATATAGCTATTAAAGCTATTTATATAACTATTTAATGATTTCTTTAGTAAAAAAGTAAAGTAAATGTAAGAGAAAAGGTCAGCTATATATAGATATGTAATTTACTGTAAAATGTCTTATAAAATGTCTTATAAATACTTTATGAAATGCCTTATAAATACCTTGTGAAGTGCTTTATAAATACCTTATAACGTGGCTTTAAGGGGCTTTTAGTGGCTCTTAAGCTGCTATTAATACCCGTAATCCTTTTGCCCCATTATAATATTTAACGGGCTATTTATTTTATTTTATTTTATAATATTTTTTAATATACCTAATACTTAATTATATTTTCGATTATTTATTTTTCGTTATTTTTTAAATTAAGCATAAATAAAGGGTTAAATAATTTAGCTTTTTATAGTTTTAAAAATTATATAAAAAGTATATTACAAATTCGATTATATTTTATAAGTAAAATAAGCCGGTAAGCTTAAAACCCGATTTTTGTCACGGCATAAGCTTTATGGGGTGCTATAAAGCCTTATAAGCTATAATATACTTTAAGCCTTATATACGTGACTTGTTAAACTATATGTTTAATTAAATAACTTAAGTAATTAAGTGAGGAGGTTTTTTTAAGTCAGGTTATTATATAAGAATTAGCTGACTTTTTACTCCTTACTTTATAATTTTTAGTAATATATATTTATTATATAACACGCGCCGCTTTTTTCCTTAAGCTATTATATAATTATAAGGTTTTTAGCGCTAAATTTAACTAATTCCGCTATCGTATTTATTTAGCGCTTTTTTAGCGTGATTAATTAATTACCCGTTAATTTTTCTTTTTTTAATCGCTAGCTTAGCCTTTCTTTTATTAGGTGTTATAATACCTTTATTTTAGCTAGTTATACTTTTTTATATAATAGCGAGGTTTTTTTTATTTCTTTAAATAGCTAGCGAAACGTACCGATAACTAGTAGCTTTACTTTAAAAATCGTTAGTTAAGTTTATTAGCAGCTAGTTAAGTTAGCGACTTTAACGTAATTAGCGCAGTTTCCCGTTAGTTACTTTTATTAACGTAATTAAAGCAATTTTTTATCGAATACCTTTTATTTTTACGCCGTTATTTTTATATATTTAGTACGCTAGCTTTTTTATAACAAGCCACGCTTAAGACTTTAATTAATCCCGTTATAATTAGTGTTTAATTTAATCCGGTTTGTGTTATATGTCGGATACCTTTTTTTTATTCGATTTTTCGACCTAGTCCGTGCGAACGTAAGGCCGAAAATTTCGTCTCTTTTCCTTTTTTATAGCAGCAATAGCCTTTATTAATAATAATAAGCTTAACGCCGCTCTTTAAGCCCTGCGTGCTAAACTTACCTTTAAATTCAACACTTATGTCGGCGCGTTAAAGGCTGATTATAAAAGCTACGTTTAGTGGCTTTAAGCCGATAAGACTTTTATCGAATTTAAGCTCGGCATTATAAAAACTACTTACGGTGCCCTATTATTTAAGTAGCCACGCCCTCGATTAGTCCTCCCTATTATAGCCCACGCATAAAAGAGCGGCGTTTAAAATTACTAGATTATTTTAAATATCTTAAAGTTAATTTACGCCGATCCGAATAAGGCTACGCGAGCGGCGGCTAAGCTTCGATTTATCACATAAGGTTTTAACGAGTTTATTTATACCTTTTTAGCATAGTAATACCGATAAATTTAAAAAGTTAATAAAATGGATTTTTTTAAAAAGTACCGGATTAATTGTTTATGTTACGCCGTAAATAATAAACTAAAGCGGAAGTTTTTTAAAAGAGATTTAATACCGAATATTTATAACGAATTTGTTTTATAGCTTTACCGGCAGTTAGGCTTTTATATTTCGGCTTCCCGTAATTCCAGTGCTATGGATGTTTTTGTTAGCACTATTTACGTATACAGTGCTAAAGCTAAAGCCGCATCCGAAAATACCTCCGAAGGCGGTGCTTAACTACTTAAAATTACGTTATTATAAACTCCCGATAGCTTAATAGCTATATCTAATACTTATAAAAACGCCGTGCTAAAAAGCGTTTTTAACAATGCTAGCGTTATAGCAATATAACTTACGATATTACGAAATGCCCGTTATTATTATATAAATCGAACTTTTATAAGTTACTCGCCGATAATAAAGTTATAAAATAAGTTATAATAGTTATATAATAGTAAGTATATAGCTTTATAATAGTTAATATTAAGTGGTTATAAAGAAATATAATAAATTAATAAGATTTTTTAAAAGACTTGATTTTTAAAATTTTAATAAGTTTATTTAATACTAATGTTAGATTTTATATAATTTATATAAATTAAAATATAAGGGTTAAATAAAGTCAAAAAATCACTTTTTAGGGGCAGTAGTAATTAAATTAATTTTTATGTATATTAAATACGCTATAAATTAGCTATTATTAACTATTATATATAGTGAATTTAGGGGGGTAATATTATAATATAAGCCTTATAGGGTGTTATAAAGCCTTATAAGTTATAGCATACCCTAAGCCCCGTATACGTGACCTATTAAACCATATATTTAATTAGATAGCTTAAGTAATTAAATAAGGAGGTTTTTTTAAGTCAGGCTATTATATAATAATTAGCTGACCTTTTACTCCTTACCTTATAATTTTCAGTAATATACACTTATTACGTAGCACGCGCCGCCTCCTTCCTTAAGCCGTCACAATTTTCCCGATAATTTTAAAAGGTCTGATAAATTTTAAAGCAAATTTAAGATATTTTAGTTATAAGTTTTTAATTAAAAGCCCGATTATTTAGCTCACGTATAAGGTTAAAAAATATATTTATTATTATAATATTTCGTATATAATTTATTAACGTTTTTTAAGAGTTTTTTAAGTTTTTTTAAAATTATTTCAAACGTTTTAATCGGGTATATGTCCCGGGAACTTTTTTTATAATAAAAAGTTTAGCATAAAAATATAAAATTCGAGAAGATATTTATATAAAACTTTAAAAAACGCTTTTTTAATTATTTAATTAATAATAAAATTTATAGTAACTATAATATAAGGTAATACTTTTAATTACATTATTTATTAAGTTTTAATAAAATTTCGTAAATACGTTTTTAACGTTTAATTTATTTATTAATGTAAGCGTAAAATGTTATTAAAAGTTAAAATTTTATTTTATTATAGTAATAAAATTTAAATTTAAATTTGTTTATAAAAATAAGTCCTTTTTATTTAATATAATATTTATAAAGGCGTTGAATTAACACTCGATTTATTTATAAAATAATTAAGCTAATTAACCGGCGTTTAAATAAGTAAATATTATAAATAAAAAAGTTATTTTTATAAAACGGTTTATAATTATTAAAGTAACATTTATTTTTATTTTTTATAAAAAAATTAATAATAAAATTTATAAATAGTTTTTATATAAAACGTTTTAAAATAAGTAAAACATTTAATTTATTATAAAGACAGCAATATTTTATTTTAAATCCGAAATAAATTTTATAATATTATATATAATTTTAAACGTTTTATTATAAATTTTTAATAAAGTTTTTAAGTTAGTAGCTAATAAGTTTATTTTTATCCGAAATAGCTAGCTACTTTATTATTATAATATCATTTAATTGGTTATAATTAAAGAGATTTTTATTAAAGTATATAAATTTATTAATTAAAAAAATAAAGTTATAAAGCCTTAAGTTTTATTAGGTATTATAAGTTAAATTAGTAATAATATAGGATTAAATTATTCGATATTTAGGGTTTTTAATGTATATTTTAAATAAAAGTAATTAGGTTTAAAAAATATTATTTTAATAATAAGTTTTATTTTTAACTATATAATAAACTTTATATCGGGTTATAATTTATATTAATATTTCTTAGATATTTATTAAAATATAAATATATATTATAAAAATAAGTGTTTTTTAAATTTCGTTATTAATTATAATGTTTTAATTTATTACTATTTTCTGCTTTAAAATAAATAATAATATTAAATTATTAAATTATTTTATTATATAGTCGGGACATTTTAATATAAAATCGGTAGGGTTTTATTTTCCCGGCTAATATTTAATAATAAAATTAAATAAAGCTAATAATATATATTATTTAACTTATTTTATATTAAGTTTTAAGTTAGTTATAAAGCCAATTAAATTAGCGTAATTTATATAAATTTTTATAGGAAATTTGTTTTTTTAAAAAGTAATATTACTAATACTTAAATATATTAATAATAATTAATACTTTTTAATCGAGAGTTTTATAATTTAGTTTTAATCCGGTAAATTTCCACGACCGAAAAGCTATTAAATACTAACGCCTTTTATTATTTTATTATAATAAAATTTTAAATATAGCATTTTTTAAAGCGTTAGTTTTTATTTTTATATTTTTTTAAATCGAAATATATATAAAAAAGGCGATTTAAAATATAGCCATTAACTTTTTAAAAGTTTTTTTAACTAGCTTATTCAAAAAACTTCGTTTTAATTTTTACTTTAATACGTTTTTTTAATCATTATATTAATAAAGCTAGAATTTAGGAGAATTTAACGATAAAACGGCAGTAAAAGTTATAAAATTCAATAAACTATTAAATTTAATAAATAAATTATAGCTTAAATTAATTAGCTATAATATTTATATAGCTTTAATTTATAAATATATTTATATTAGATATAATATATTTTAAAAACTTTCATAAAAATTAATAAAACGTATATTTCGATAACTTAATAAAAAACTTTATATTTCGGAATTATTTAATAACTTTTCGGAAATAGTATTTATAGGCTTTTTTAATAAAGGAGAAAATAAAAATATCGTTAAAATAAATTATATAAAATATATTTAAGAGTTTATAAAAGGCTTAATAAATATAATTTTAAAAATAGCCGGTATTATAGCATAGGTTAAATACAGGATTAAGATGTGGTCCGTGCGCATTACGTAATTATAGCTTAAGCTTTACACCTAATATATATAGTAAATTTCTTAGCCGACCTTTTAGCTTAAATTCTTTCTTTTTTCCTCCATTTTAGTATTATATAAAATATATAAGAATTAAGTCGCTAAGTCACCTTAACCTTTATAATATGTAATACAATATTAAAATTACTTATTATAGCTTAAAAAAGCTTTTAAAATATCTTAATTAATTAGTTATTTTATTCCTTATATATTTATATATAATCCTTAGTTTAACCTTATTTTTAAGGCTAATTTTAAATCGTTCTATAGCCTTAATAACTTAAATCTAAACTTAAACGACATTAGCGATAAAAAAGTCCCCACTATATTATACCCTAAATAACCCGAGTTTACGGCAGTTACGCCGGGGCAATAATTTAAATTAAACCTAATACCTGTAACCGTAACTGCCGTACGCGCCGCTTAAGTCGATAAAGCTATTTAAAATATATATAAGTAAATCTAATTCGAAGAAGGTAATATAAAAGGCAACTTCCCTAATACTAATCGATAGGCAAATTTTATTAAATTAACGCGCTAATTTATATTAATATATCGAATATTTTAAATCTTTTCTTACCTTAATTAAAATATTATAATTATATAAAATAATAATAATAATAATAATATAACAATAACCGATATATAAAAACTCTTTAAAATTTTTATATTTAAAATAACCTAATTAATTATAAGTATTCATCCGGAAGCTTAAAATACTAACTTATAAAAGCAAATAAAGGCAATTATAACTAAATATAATAAATAACTAGCTAAACCTACTTTTTTATTTTAGCTATTAAATATTAAAAGCATTATAGCTTAGCTTAACTATAAAAATACGGTTAATTATAATAGCTTTTTTAAAACATTCTTAAAATCCCCGGTCGTATTATTTAATAAATTTAAAATACGCAATATTATAATAATAACGTATAATAAATAAGTAAATTTATTACTAAAAGCTATAAAAATATCACTTTATAATATAAATATTTTATATAAAACTGCCCGATATTTTTAAAAACGGGCCTATTAATTCGAATAATTACTTATTTAAAATAGTCGAGAAAATAAAATTTACGACAAAATATTATAATCTACCCGAAATAATTAAAAAGAAGGATTTAAACAATTATTTAACCTAATTATACCTATTTCGCACCTTAATATTGTCTTGAGACAAGGTATCGGGGTAAAGGAGGTGCCGCTTCATGCTTAATTAAATAAAGGTAATTAAGGCAACAAAAAAGTCATTTATAACGGCGATTAATCGAAAGGAGAGATATGTCTATTATCGGCGACAAGGCCGTCTGAGCTGTGTATGTTCTATCTGAGAGTAAAAAAAAAAAACAAGCGATATATATGTGCTACGGCACACTAGCCCCATAACAATATAAAATCGGGTAACCTACTTGCCTTTAATCCTCTTATATACTCACCCGCTATAAATAGGGCTATTAAAAAAACCCTTCTAACAATAATCCTAACTTATTTAATTTTAATTTTTCCTACTATTTTAACTATTTAATCTCCGATATAAAAGATAATATTCCCGTTTTTAAATTAGGCTTAAATATTATATTAAATAAAGTAAGCTAATGAAATAAATAATTAAAAAATCGCAACTATAAAATCGTAAAATTAAAAAACCGTTTCCGCGAAGCTAATATAACTATTATTATATTTATTTTTAAGTTTTAAAAAAATACTAAAATTAATATACCTAACTTTTATAATAATCACGATAAATATATTATAAAGTTCGAAAATTAATATATTTAAATATAAGATAAATTAGTTATAAATATAAACTGTTTTAATTCCGACTATATAAAACTTACCGAAATATAATCTCGATTAAAAAGTAATATAGCTAAAAATCTCCGACTTTATTTCCGAAAAACGTATTTAAATAAAATTACTAATATAAAAACCTTATTTACCCGTTTACACTAATAATACTTTAATCGTAATGAATTTAAAAAAGTAAAAATAAAACTTTATAATATAAAAATAATACCCGATACCGATTTCGACACCTTTAAAAATAAATTTACTTAGACTATAAATAAAGCAGGCATCCTTACCATAATATAAAAATAAAAATTCCGATAAATTTTAACTATTTAATTAAACCTTACCTTAACTTTACATTATATTAATTTAAACTATAACTTCATTCGCTATACCTTAATTAAATCCGAAACCGCTTTTATATATAAAATAATAATAAAAAAATACTTTAAAAAATAAAAATAAAAATAAAAACAAAAAAAAAGTAAAACCGTAAAAGCTAAACCTCGCGCGTTAAGTAATAATTATTAAATAACTAAACTAACTAATAAAAAAGGCGTTTTTTACTATAAAAATTAATATTAATACTATAAAAAAGGGTTACTATAACCGAAAATACCCCAATAAAAAAAGTTCGATTAAAACTATAACTAACGTTAAAAAAACGCTTTTTTATTTTCGATTATAACTAAATATAACTATATTTTAATTCTTAAATCAAATTATAACAAACTTTTAAATTAAATAAACGTGAAAAACTGTAACGGCTTAAGAAAAGAGGTGGCGCGTGCTAAATAATAGGTATATATTACTGTAAAATTATAAAGTAAGGAGTAAAAAGTTAGCTAGTTAGCTATATAACAGCTCTGACTTAAAAAAACCTCCTTACCTAATTACCTAAGCTATTTAACTAAACATATAATCCAGTAAGTTACGTATACGGGGCCTAGGGTATGCTGTAGCTTATAAGGCCTTATAGCACCCTATAGGGCCTATGCTGTAACATTACCCCCCTAAATCCACTATATATAATAGCTAATAACAGCTAGCTTATAGCGTACCTAATATATATAGGGATTAACCTAATTACTACTGTTTCTAAAAGGTGATTTTTTAACTTTATTTAACCCCTATATTTCAGTCTATATAAATTATATAAGACCTGATATCAGTACTAAGTAAACTTGTTAAAATTTTAAAAATCGAATCTTCTAAAAGGATTTTATTAATCTATTATATTTCTTTATAACTATTTAGTATCTCTTATAAGCTATATACCTGCTGTTATAACTACCCCTTTAATTTTTAACTTACATGTTGTCGTCGTTAGCGTACAGCTTGCGGAAGTTTGATTTTAGTAGCAGCAGAAAGTAATCCTAAACCGAATAGTCTATCGATTTATAACGTATATATTAATATTACTTCTAACGTAATTGTTGTTCCGATTTCGTAATAAAAAGTGCCTATTATCCCTTAGGAGTCCAAAATAACGTAATTTTAGATATCTATCTACCGTTTATTAAGGTATCTTTAAATACTGCTTTAATTTCGGCTTCGGCCGCGCCGTATACATAAATCATACTAACGGAAGTATTTATAACATTCGGATTACGGGAACCGGAGGATATATAAAAGCCTAACTATCGATATAGCTAAAAAACAAATTCGTTATAAATATCTAGCACTAAATCTCTTTTAAAAAGCTTCCGTTTTAATTTATCGTTTATAATATAACGCAAACGATTAATCCGGTATTTTTTAGACAAATCTATTTTACCTACCTCCCAGGTCTATTGGTATTACTGCGCTAGGAAAGTACGAATAAACTCGTTTGGACTTTATATAATAGATCGAAATTTAGCTGCCGCTCGTATAGCCTTATTCGGGTCGGCGTAAATTAACTTTAAGGTATTTAAAATAGTCTAATAATCCCAAACGCTACTCTTTTATATATAGGCTATAATAGAAAGGACGATATATTATACTTTAGGCTCGAAACAAATATATATATAATAAAACTTAGCTTGGGATAATCTAATCGCCTTACTGTCGATTTTTAATTTGCCGGCAATCTGGAAAATCTATACGTTAAAGTCTAACGGGCTAAATAAAATAAGAAAATTTAAGAGTGCTAATCGAAAGCGTAACTGCTTAAATAATAAAATATTATAAGTAATTTTTATAATGCCGAGCTTAAATTCGATAAAAGTTTTATCGGCCTAAAGCTATTAAACATAATTTTTATAATCGGCTTTTAATATATTAACGTAAGTATTAAATTCAGAAATAAATTTAATACGTAAGGCTTAAAATGCGGCGTTTAGCTCGTTATTACCGAAAGACGCCATTATATACGCTACCGCGACTAATCGCTAGAATTAGCGTATAAAAAAAAAGGAAAAAATAACTTGCCGTAACTAATCACTAGAAACGAGTTAAAAAATAGCCGCGCTATTGCAACTAATCGCCAAAAATAGCGGGTAAAAAAAATCGGATCCGCCGTACCTAAACATAATTTCGGACCGAAAAAATATCTAAAAAACGAGGTCGGCAAGAATAACAGGCATAATTTAGCGCTAAATAATTAGATATTATTATATATACTTAATTTAATAAGATCTGATAAGATATAGGTAGCGGGTAATTAATTAACCACGCCGATACTGTTTTTTAGTATAAAGCCTTCTAATAAACTATATATTTTTTAAAGCTAAGCTATTAGTACGTATAATATATTGGAACAAAATACTAATAAAAATAAAGTAACTAACGAGTAACTAATCGATTACGCCGGCGCAAAAGGTTATTAATAAATAACTAATCGACCACACCTAATCGAGAAAAAAAAAGATCAACGGGTAACTAATTAACTACGCTAAAAAAAAAAGCGCTAAATAAATTCGATAGCGGAATCAGCTAAATTCAGCGCTAAAAGACCTTATAATTATATAACGGCTTAAGAAAAAAGGTAGCGCGTACTAAATAATAAATATATATTACTATAAAATTATAAGGTAAGGAATAAAAGGTCAGCTAGTTAGCTATATAATAGCTCTAACCTAAGAAAACCTCCTCACCTAATTACCTAAACTATTTAACTAAGCATATGGTCCAGTAGGTCACGTATGTGGGGCTTAGGGTATGCTACAGCTTACAGGGCCTTATAGCACCCCATAGGGCCTATGCCGTAATAAAAACTAACTTATTTAAAAAACATTACTTCTTTTTTTTAAAAAGTATTAATAATAAATTTCAGTATAAACTAAATATTATTCGATTTCTTAAATAAAACACTCAATAAAAACCCCTTTTTTTTAAAAAAAATACAATAATTTATAATAAACTATTTTTAACTATTAAAATTCTTTTATAAAATATAGAAATAAATAAATATTTATTTATAAACGTAATATTTACTTGTAAAATTCTCAAATATTTAATACCTTAATTAATTATTAAATTTTAGCTAGGTTATATTAATAATTATAATAAATAACCCGTTTAAATAGTAAATACGTTTATTTTCGCGCACTATCGGATCTAATACCGATATATATTTAATATTCTTTTTATAATTATTAATATAACCCCCGATATTATTATAAATAAAAAATAGTTCAAAAAATATCATATATATATAAATATTAAGCAATAATATCTTTTATTTTTAAATAATTAATAACTAATTATTAACACTAATATCTTTATCAATAAACCTAAATAGCTAATCCCTAATTAATAAAAAACCTTTTTAAAAATATGTAGTAACAAAAACAATAAATAGTTAATAAAAATTAACGTTACTTAATAAAACGATATAGCCGTTTTAATATTAATTTAAATCTAAAATTAAAAAAACTGCGAAACTCCTTTAACCCTTAAAACCTAAAATATAAATAATCTTTTATAAAAACTTAATATAATAATATATAAAAGAATTAAAAGCCGAATTACAAAAGGCATAAACTGTTAATTAACGCCTCGCCTTTACTTAATTATTAACCCTTATTATTATTTTAAAACAATTTACTTATATATTAAATTTAAAAAAATCTATACCTCGTACGTTAGCATATAAGTTTAACTAAAATATATTATCTATAGCTAAAGCTATAGCTAATTTTAAAAAACTATTAAACCTATTATTTATTACGCCTAAAAAACGCCGCAAATAATATAAAGCTACATTAAATAAAGCTTTCCTTATATATAACTAATACGGTCGCTATAAGTTAAAAAATAATTACTTAACTTAATACCGTAATTGACTAATAGATATAACGTTTATCGGAATTATAGCTTTTTATTAAATTATTAAAAAAAACTATTTTAAAATAACTAATTTATATAAAATTAATAAACGTATCGATAACTTAAAATAAAAAACTTCCTTAAGTTGCAATAAAATAAAATTCCGCTAAAAAGTAATAAAAATAATACCTAAAATTTATTATTAATACTTAAATATATTTAATAAAAGAAACTTTAATAAATTACCCTTTTACCGACTTAAAATAAATTATAAAATTTAACTAAAAAAAACCTAATAAATTAAAATATAGCCCCTTATATAGAATATTATTAAAAAATAAAAATTTGCCGCTAATATATTACTAATAATTTATATAAAAAATTTATTAAATTAAATACTACCTCTTAAACTACTTTTATTTTTTTATAGCCAAACCGAATAAAAAAAATACGTTTTTACGTAAACTATCGCAAGCTAAACACTATTATATACAGGGTTGTGATTAAGTCACTAATTAGTGACTTAAGTCATTAGATTTAGTGACTTAAGTTAATCAGGCCTATGACTTAAGTCAAGCTAGTTAGTTAGCTATCTGACTAAGACTAGTGCAAGTTAGTCAGGTGACTGACTAAGACTAACTTGCTTAAGTTAGTTAGTCACTTAAAAATGACTAATAACTTATTAAAAAATTACTTTTTTTTAAAAAAAAGTAAAAAAAATTAAGTACCGCTTTAAATATTATATATATTTTAACTTTAAATTAACTTATAGTATTATTTTATTACTTTATAACTAATGTAGCTAAAATAGTAATTTTACTTATAAAAATAAGCTAATTACTTAGATATTAAAACGATTTAATTTAAAATTTTCCAATTTATCGTTTAAGCACCTTTCCTAAAATTCGCTATAATAAATTAAATATCCTTTTTATTATAATACTTATTAAAGCCGTTTTTTACTTACTATAAATATATTATATAATATAATTATTAATAGTAAAAGGGTTATAATATTACTTAAATTTATAAAGTTATTTTTATATTAAAAACATTTAATTTAAAACTTTCTAATTTGTCGTTTAAGTATGTTTTTTAAAAAAATAGTTGTAATAAATTCAATATCTCCTTTATTATAATAAATATTACAACCCTTTTTAGTTTATTATACGTATATTATATATTATAGATATTAACGCTAAAACTATATTATTACATATTAAACTAAACAGATTACAGTAATATTAAAAATATTTAATTTAAAAATTTCCAATTCGTCGTTTAAGCATGTTTATTGAAAAATCACTATGATAAATTAAATATCTTTTTAGATATAACATAAAATATTATTTTTACTTATAATATATTAATCATACATTATATTATAATTATTGAATTTAAAATATAAATTATACCTTTTAAATTAAATAAGTTATACAAAGGTTTAAATAATTATTAAAAAAATCACAAAGGGTTAGCTAGTCATTAGTCATTTTTGAGTCACTAATTAACTAACTTGCAAATGACTTAAGTTAGTCAGTCACTTGACTAAGACTAGCCTAGTTAGTTAGCAGGTCTAACTAAGACTAGGTTAGTTAGTCATAACCTTTGACTAAGACTAGCAAGTTAGTTAGTGACTAAAAAATGACCAATGACTTAAGTCATTTATCACAACCCTGATTATATATAAAGACCGCTACCTTTTACCTTTTATTAATAAAACTTTATCGCATATTTCTAAGGCTAAAATATTTATTAAAATTAATATATATTAAACATTTTATTATATATAAATATATCCGGATATTAAAAAACTAATAACTTTTCGCACCCGATATAAAATATATAAATATAAAGTTTTTTTCAAATTAACTAACAAACTATCGACTTTTTAAAAATATATTAATAATACCCTAATAAAATATTTAAATAAGTTTCATAACGCGTATATTAATAATAGCTTAATTTTCTTTAAAAATAAAATCGACTATATTAAATATATTAATAAAATATTAACCTAATTTCAAACAGCTAAATTATAAGCCGACCTAACTAAATGTAAATTTTATGTTTAAAAAACTAAATTTCTAGGCTTTATTATAAATACCGATAAAATTATAATAAACCTTAAAAAAATCAAAACTATCGAATCTTAAAAAAAGCCTAAAAATATAAAAAATATTTAATTTTTCCTAAAGTTTTATAATTTCTACCGGCGATTTATATAAAAATACGGCAGAATTACTAAACCGCTTATAAATTTTACCCGAAAAAAAAAGCTTTTAATTAAACCTATAAATATTAAAAAACTTTCGACAATTTAAAATATCGGCTAACCTATATATTTATACTTCGTTATTTCTTATATAACTTAAAAACTAGATTTAAAATTGACGCTTCCGGAAATATAATTATAAAAGTAATATTTTAACGACTTTCGGAAAATTTTAAATAATATTTTATTATATATTACTCCGAAACTATATAAAAGACCGAAATTAATTATAACATTTATAATAAGGAAATATTAATAGTAATTTACGCACTATAAAACTTAAAAGCTAAATTAATAAACTTATAAAACTCTCGTTCGTTCTTTATAATAATAAATTATTACACTTTAAAATATTTCGGTACTAAAAAACTTTTAAACATTCGCTAAGCCGGCTAAGCTAAATTATTAACTTAATATTATTTTACTATTACTTACCGACTAAAATTAAAAAATATATTAGCTAATATTTTATTTAAAAAATTCGAGAACTTAAAAACGCAAAAAACTAAACAAAAAGCTTACTATATAATAACCTTATTTTAACCCGTTTTTGAATTTTTCGCGACACCCATTATTATCGATACAGTAATCTTTCATATCGATATAGCTATAATAAAAATATAAAGTAAAAAAATAAACATATTTATATTAAATTAAAATATAAACCTACCCCTTAACTCCGGCGTTAAATTAGTAAATTTATTACTAAAAGCTAACGCTATATACCGTAACTTTAATACTTACCGGGAACGCGCCCGCACTAATCCGCTACACCCCGACCTTTTTATAACTAATCGATTAATATTATATATAAATCGCTTAATAATCCCTAACTAAAACCAGCTATATATTAAATTATTAACCGAAACTCACTCCTAATTATTAATAAGCCATTCGGGCTAAACTAAAACTAGACAGCTAATAGCTAAATAATATTAATAGTGTTATAAGGCTAGTGTGCCGTAACATATATATATCGCTTGTCTTTTTTTTTAACTTTTAAATAGAATATATATAGTTTAGACGGCCTTGTCGCCAATAATAAATATATCTTCCTTTCGATTAATTGCCGTTATAAGTAACTTTTTTATTACCTTAATTACTTTTGATCGGGTAAGTATAAAGTGGCATCCCTTATATTACCTTTACCCCGATACCTTATCTTAAAACATTTAGCTCTCCCGGATAAGCCTTAATTTTTTCGCCTTTTTAATTAATTGAGAAAAATAGTCTAAATAAAGGTAGTAATAAAATAGGGCTATAAAAGATTTTAATAAAACCTTAAAGAATTATTAAATTAACCGAACTTATAAAAAAAGTACTAATTAAAAAAAAGAACTAACGGTAAACGATTATTTAAAATAAAGAAGTAATGTTAAAACTAAATAAATTAATAGAAAGATTTATAAAAGATTTATAATATATATTAATAAGCTAATAACGTAAAGATATAGAAATATAAAGTATAGGAAATACAAGAATACAGTAATATAAAGATATAAAAAAATATAAGTTTTAATAAAGTAAGTTAAATAGAAGAAGATTAACAATATAAAAAATTAAGAAAGATTAGAAAATTATAAAATATATAGCAAATAATATATAAAAATATATTACAGTTTAAACTTATAAAATAAATTAAGGTAAAGTTTAAATAACGAGAATAATATCCGAGTTTTTAATTAGCTTATAAGTAATTTTATTACGCGATTAATTAATTAATATAATATAATAGCTAAGTTAGCGACTTACTATCGAGATTTTTTTTAAAAGTCTCTTAATTTTAAGGCTATTATTAGCGTCTTAAAAGATAGCTATAATTTTATATCTAGAATATTATAAAATTATAATTTAATATAATTGAAAGGAATAGAATATGTTTTTTTAAAATTAAGTATAACTAAAAAATTAAAACAGTTAGACAATAAGACATTTTAAATTATATTAAATAAAGCTAAAAAAATCTTTCCGATTAACCAGGGTTATAATAAATGACTTAAGTCATTAGTTATTTTTTAGTCACTAATTAACTTGCTAGTTTTAGTTAAGGGTTATGACTAACTAAGCTAGTTTTAGTTAGACCTGCTAACTAACTAGGCTAGTCTTAGTCAGGTGACTAACTAACTTAAGTCATTTGCAAGTTAGTTAGTTAGTGACTTAAAAATGACTAATGACTTGCTAAGATTTTTGAATTTTTCTAAAAAAACTTCAACTGTTATTAATATTAATATACATTTTTAATATAAACAGTTATTAATATTAGGTTAATTTATAATAGTATATTTAATAACATATAATATATTATATTAAAGTTAATAATTTTATATATTTTATTAGCGAAGTTATAACGTTATTTATAATGATTTATTTTAGGAATTTCTAATTCCCGTTTCTAATAAATATTACTTAAATTTATAATATCCTTTTAAATATTACCTTTTTTTACATAGTTTTAATTGATAATGATATTTAATATAATATAAAGCTTAATAAAGTAAATTATATAATTTTACGAATTTTATTAACGAATATATAACGTTATTTATAATGATTTATTTTAGAAATTCCTAATTCGCATTCGTAATAAAATTAACTTTATAACTTATTTATTTCCACCGTTATTAATATAATAATTATGATTTATATATGACTTATATTATAGTAATAAATAGAATAACTAATTATAAAATATATCTAAAATAACTTAATAAATAAAAAGTTATTATATATTTTATATATTATAAACTTAAAGAGTATTAATATTTTCATTATAAAAGTTAAATATTTTAAAAAACTTATATTATATATAATAATATAATAATATTACGTTATTATTATAATTATAAATTAATATCTATAATATAATTAGTTAATAAATAATATAAGTAAAACTAAAATTTAATAAATAATAACTTATATTATAAAGTAATAATAACGCTTATATCGATTATTATTATTATTATTATTTTCGTATAATAATTTTTTAATTCTAATATTTTATTAGCTATTGGTTTTAATAATATGAAAATTTAATAACTTACATTATAAAGTAATAATAATACTAACCGTAATAATAATAATTTATTATTTCGTTATAATAATATTATAAATCCTAATATATTATTAGTTAAAAATCAAATATATATAAGGTATTAAATAAATAAGTGATTATTAATTAACTTATATTATAAAGTTGTAATAATAACTGTAACCGTAATTATTATTATTATATTATAATAATATTATAATTTCTAATATATTATTAGTTAAAATACCGAATATAAAAATTGAAATACAAAATGAATAAAGTAAAAACTTATATTATAAAGTAATAACTATTATTATAATAATAATGTTAAACTTAAAGACAGTGATTCCGTAAGGGTAAACGAGTGACTTTAAATAAATAAATATAAAACTAAAAGACAGTGATTCCGTAAGGGTTAAAGAGCGACTTTAAATAAGTTAAATAAAAATATTAAACTAAAAGACAGTAATACCGTAAGGGTTAAGGAGTAACTTGGTAATAAAACGAAATAAAACGAAATAAAGTGAGGGGGGTCTCTTTACTTTTATAAAAAATTCAATTTCTAATAATATAACAAAAAATGTAATAGCTGATTCTTTTATTATTAGATACGAAAATATACGAGGTTTATTTTTAAATACGATATTTTTTTTATCTTTTAATCTTTTTTCTTTTTAAATACGGGGTTTATTTTTAAATACGATGTTTCTTTAATACGAGGTTTATTTTTAAATACAGTTATTTGTTTCATTTTTAGATTAAATATATTTATAAAAATAAACTGTTTTTCTTTAATATTTTCTTTTTCTATACGGATAAAAAATATTATTATATTATTATTTAAAAAGCTTAACTATTATATAGTTATTATTATCGTTATTATTGTTATTATTACAATTTTATTACTATTACTTTATATTTTTAATTATTTCTAATAATCAAAAATATCTTCTTCCGGTAATTTCGATAATAAATCGGTTGTTTCCAAATCTACTATTAAAATTATTTAATCGGATAATACTAATATACCTAATTGAAAAAAATCTAACAATAACAAAGCTTATGAAAAAGAAAATTAACCTGATTTTAAATTAAAGCCAGATAATTTATTTCCGGCTTATATATTTAAAAAAAAATTATTTATTCGAATTTTATTACTTATTAATTTAAATAAATTAAGGCAGGTATTAATTACATATATTTTATAAGTTTACTTTTTTATTATTTTATTATTTAATTTATTAACGTATTACTTTATTAATTTAAATATACTTATAAAATACCGGTAAAAGTTAAAAGTTTTTTAACTTTAAATTTCGCACATCATTATATTTTAAAACACCCTATAATTGCCCATAACGAAAAAGCCGAAATCGAAGGGAAATAATTAAATAAATAATTTTAATATATTAATTTAAAACGTTTAATTAATTTAATTAATATTTAATAAGATCAGCTATATCAAATAATTCTTTAACTTTTTTTAACTTATAATCGCAAAAACGAGTTTAAAATAATATAATTATCGAAAATAATATCGATAATAAGGTATTTAACGAAAACGAAGCTTATTTTAAAATATTAAACATTATTATCGAAAATAACTTATTTTTTAATATTATAAATTCGAATTCTTTTTAAGAACTTTTATAATATTATAATCCGTAAATTTATTATATTTTAATATTAATTAATCTAATTTATTTAATAGGGAATTTCCAATTATTAATTATTAGAAAATTAAAATATAATTAAAATCGAATTTTAAAATATTTTTAAATGTTTTTAATTCGGAATTAAAATCTAATATCGATATATTCGGTAAATTTTCGATCATATTCGATATTTAGACTTCAAATTCGAATACAGCCTTTATAGGTGTTATTATTTCATTTATCGATACTAATTTTAATTTAAATTATAAATTAATCGCTTTCGAAAATTTAACTTTAAACCATATTAGTATTTATATTTTACAAGAATTCGAAAAATTAATATCAGGTTATATGAATTTAAAACTAAGTAATATTTTCAGGTATTTATTTTTATTAAACATATTTTAATTTTTTTTAACTAACTTAATTTAGTATTACTCGAAATAACGCACCGAATAATAATATATTCCTTCACTAATTTACAAATACTTATAATCATTTTTAATAAGGAATTTTATAACGATATTCATTATATTACGCACGTTATAAATATAGTGGTAAAAATATATTAAAAGATTATATATCTAACGACGAAATAACTGAATTTATATTATAATATATAAATATCGAATTACTAATTATCAAAAATAACGGGGAATATCGAGAAAAGGACGAAATTTAAAAAAGTAAGTTTATTTTATTTTATTTTACTATATTTTTTTTATTTATAACTTATTATGTTATTAAATTTAATTAACCAAATTTAACGTATATGTATATTAACGAAATTTACTTCAAATATTCGAAAGGAATTTTTACAAGAAATAATTAATGCTAAAAGAGACAATATTTTACCACATAATTACGGTAAAATAATTATTCCAATCGGTAAGTTAATTATTCTTTATATTTTAACAATAATTATTAATTTATTAAAAGATTTATAAACACGTTGAAATTCGACTTATAATATAATAAAAGCGCTTTTAGAATTAAAAGAGCCTTTATTATATATATATCGAAATACCGATTATAATAAACTTATTAAAATATTTCCAAATCAATTAGATTGGTATATTTTAAATAAATTAAAACGAATATTCGAAATATTTATTAAACCGATAATGTATTTATAAGCCGAAATCTATATTACTATATCCCGTAGTTTATTATTTGTTTATTAGATTTGGAAGAATTTACGATTATTAGTTACCGAATATCAGTAACGAGTTTACAGAGAACCCGATATTATAAATTATATCGTATAACTTATTATTATTAATTTATTATTAAATTAATATATAATTAGGCTCCGATATTAAGGGGATTTATTATAGCAATTAATATAAGCTGTAAAAAATTTAATAAATACTTTTCTCGAAAGTTAACTATTAGATATATATTTAAGTGAAGGCAGATACCTTAGAGAGGTAAGTTTATATTAATATTATATTAAAATAATTACTAATTAATTTAATAGACAGACGCATTGTTATAGTGGAAAGCTAATTTACCTCGTTTTTTATTTTATCGATTTTAGTAAGGCGTTATTTAGCTATTCCAGCAACTTCAGCTTTAGCTAAAAGAGCTTTTTCGATTTTAAATTATATTATTTCTAAAAGTAGAAATAAATTACAGCTAGAAACAATTAAATGGCTTACTTTATTAAAAAGCTAGAAATACGATATTAAAACGTTACAAAAACAGTTTTAAAAAATAGTCAAATTAAAGAAATAGAAAAAAATAAGAAAAATTAAGCTTATATAATTATTAGATTTCTTTAAAGTAATAGTCAGGGTATTAATATTAAGGTTTAAAAAATAAAAATAAAAAAAAAGTTAAAAATAATAAGTTAAAAGTTTAAAATTAAAATTAAATAATTTTATTTTAACGTTAATATTTATATTATATAATATACTTATAGTAACTTAAAAACGGTTATAATAGGTATTGTAATAAAGGCGTTATCTAATTTATTATAGCAAATTATTAGGAAACATACTTAAACAACGAATTAGAAAATTTTAAATTAAATAAGTTCGATTTTAAAATAACTTTATGTATCTAAATAGTATTATAACGATTTTAAAGTTGATAATTATATTATATAATATGCTTATAATAGATTAAAAACGGTAATGATAACCATAATAATTAAAAAGATATTTAATTTATTATAGCGAATTATTTAAAAAAGTGCTTAAACGACGAATTGGAAAATTTTAAATTAAATAAGTTCGATATTATAATAACTACGTAAGTTTAAATAATATTATAATTATTTTAACGTTAATAATTATATTATATAATATGCTTATAATAAAGTAAAGAATAACATTATAAGTATTATAATAAAAAAGATATTTAATTTATTATGTCGATTTTTTAAAAACGTATTTAGAAAAATAAAAAGTTAAATTAACGTTTTAATTACTTAAAAACACTTAAAAATACTTAAAATCCCTAATTTTTTAATTAAGTTATTAGTCATTTTTAAGTGACTAACTAACTTAAGCAAGTTAGTCTTAGTTAATTACTTGACTAACTTGTACTAGTCTTAGTTAAGTGACTAATTAACTAGCTTAACTTAAGTCACAGGCCTGACTAACTTTAGCCACTAATTAGTGACTTAATCACAACCCTGCTTATACCGATATATACTTTATTATATGTTATAAGTATTATATTTCATAACGACCCCTTGATATAAGAAATAAAAAAATGTTTTTAAATATACGCCTTTAACCGTCGGCTTTATAAGCCTTAACGTAATTTTAATTAAATAAAAGACTTAAAGCCGATAACTTTAAAACCGATAAGCGTAGTTGCGTATAATTAGTAAAAAAATAATTAAGGGACTAAAAAGGCTTTTATCGCTTGCGCCGAGATATTATTTAATATAAAAAATATATCGATATAGCAGTAATAAATAACAATATATTTTTATATATAGTTAAATTATTTAATTTAATTATATATAAAACTAATATTTATAAAATAAAGATACCGAAAAATTATACCGGAAAGCCTAGGAAGTTATACTAAAATATTATCGCGGGTATTTCGACGTTTTTAATAAAGTTCGATTTAATAAACTTGCATTAAATCGTCTAATTAACTATCGGATTAATTTAAAAAAATAGTGCCTAACTAAAAGATTTAAGTTATAGCCTATTATTTAAGATATCTCTCAAAAATCTGGAAGTTTATAAGAAATATTACACGAAAAATCTATAGAAAAGTTTTATTAAATTCAGTAACGCCCCGTAAGTTACGCCAGTACTTTTTATACTTAAGCTTAATAAAGAGTTTCGATTTTATATCGATTACTAGCATTTAAATATAATTATTAAAAAGAATTAATACCTACTTTTATTAATTAAAGAAACTTTATCCCGTTTTAAAAAAGTTAAGATTTTTATAAAAATCGATATTAGGCAAACTTTTTATAAAACTCGCATATATTTCGAATATAAAGATTTTATGACCTTTAAAACTCGTTATAGCATTTTCCGATATAAGGTTTTATTATTTGGACTAACTAATAAACTTTTTATATTTTAACGATATATTAACGACGCGTTAATAAATTACCTAAATAATTTTTATAGTGCTTATATTAATAGTATTATTATATTTTAAAAAAATAAAACATAATATATCTAATATATAAAAAAGGTTTTAAATAAGTTTCGCGCTGCCGGATTTTAAATGAACCTAAATAAATGTAAATTTTATATTATAAAAACTAAATTTCTTAGATTTATTTTAGGAATAAATAACGTCGAAATAAATTTCTAAAAAGTTAAGGTAGTATATATTTAGGAAACTTTTATTACCGTTAAAAAAATCTAATTATTTTTAGGGTTTTATAATTTTTACTATAAGTTTATAAGAAAATATAAACATATAACGCGATTACTAATTAACTTAATTTATAAAAGATAGGTATAGTTTTAAAGTAAAAACTATATAGCGGCGTTTGGGAAATTAAAGTCCCGACTGCTAAATGTATTAATTTTAACGCATTTTTTATTCGATAAGGAAATACGATTAAAAACTGACGCGTTTAATAATATAATAGCCGGAATGTTTAATTAAAAGTACGATAATAGCTATTAGTATTTTATGGCTTTTTTTTCGGAAGTATTATAAGGGGCCGAACAATTTTATCTAATATATAATAAGGAGCTGTTAATAATAGTCCGAGTTTTATAATATTAACGTATGGAGTTTATTAAATTATAATATACTTAACTGTTTATTATTATTACTAATTATTATATTTTAAAATATTTCGGTATAAAAAAACTCTTCAATATAAAATAGGTTATTTAGTCCGAACTTTTATCGCAATATTATTTTATTATTACCTTTTGCCTTAATAAAAAAAATAAAGTAGCTAATGTTTTATTACGAAAGGCCGAAAACCTTAAAATATAAAAAGAAAAAAAAGAAATATAGCGTATAATAGCCTTATTCCGGGCTATTCATATAATATAGATTTGTTTTATTAAATATATAAAAGATTTATTTATTTTCTTAGAAATAAGAGTTATAAAAATTAGTATATTTAACGACGTCGATATTTTTTCCCCTTTATTATTCGGAATAATATTAATAAACGAAATCTTATATTTTAACCGATAAAACCTTAAGCTCGGAATTTATTGCTTTAAGGCAAAAATAAAAAAGGGCTCCGATTAAAGTATAACTAAAGACCTAGTGTTATATAAAGGCTGCCTAATAGTATTAAAAATAAATAATTTATAAACTAAAGTTTTAAATAAAGTATATTCTTATATTATAACCGCGTATTTTAGGCATAATAAAACCTGATAGTTAATAACGCTATAATATTAATAGCTAAGGATAAATAAGGATATCGACCGATTTATATCTAATTATATAATATATCAATTGTCGAAATTACTCCGAAATAAAATATCAGGCTTATTATACCTATTATTTATTCCGTTACGCGCTTAATGATATATTATAATAGATTTTAAATTTATGTTTTTAGACTAATATAGGTTCGATAATTTATATATTATAATTAACAAATTTAATAAACGCGTCTAAAGTATTTTTTATATTAAGGAAAATATAAGTAAAAATTTCGTATTTATATATTACGAAAGTTTTTACCGCGTATACGGGCTACCGTAATTAGTAATTAGCAACCGTAATTTATAATTTATATCCGATTTTACCGATAAGATTTTTAAAATTTTCGGTATTAAATAAAAACTATTATTATTTAAATATTTTTAAACGGCCGGCTAAATAGAAAATATTTACTAGTTTATTAATTAACGTTTACGGCTATATATAAACTACTATTAAAATAATTAGTTTAAAGCGATTTTTGTTATAAATATAATATAAATAAGTTTTTTATATAATTTTACCGATTTATCGTTTTATAAAATAGAAATAGAATTTTTTATGCCGTTATATTTCGATTAAACGTACCGGATAACCGATTTTTAAGATATAATTTTTTAAGAAAAGCTGTCGAAAGAAAAGGCTTAAACTATTACTAGTATTATTAAAAAATACTATAAGGCTGCCCGAAGGTCTATAGTTAACTAGGTAAATAAATATTATCGTAAACCGGATTTCGATATCGGAAATCGAGTATTTATTATTAAGAAATCCTAATTTATAAATTGTTATGGATTCACCTGATCCTGGGACTTAATTAGCCGGATTTTAACCTAGGGTAACAAAGCCTAGAATTAATGCACGGATATCGTAGCTACTTAAGTAAAGTGGGGTAGCCACTATATAAAATACCTGCGCACCTCCCGTAATTTTAGATCTCCAGCTTTGTTATATTATATTAATTGAGCAAAAGGTATGACTTATTACTATTATAGCCAGTTCCCGTAACATAATAACAAAACTTATTTTATTAACTAATTACCGATTACTATCGAGAATAATTATAAACTCCCAATTAATATTACACTTATTAATATTAGGGTTATCGCATTTGCGAACCCGCGAAAATATACCAGAATTAAAAAGTACCGGATTAGTGTATTTTATACCGAAACGATATATTATATTAGCAATAGCGCGTATACCTAAGGAACGTGCAGCTAATAAAGAACGCGCCCGGAAGGAGGTGCGCTTTTTTTTGCTTAATTTAGAGCGGAACCTGCCGTAGCCTGATCGCGTACGCAATTCCGATTTGGGAAGTCGCTCCTGTTTAAGCGGTATTTATAGTTTTAAAGCGCCTGCTATATTAGCAATTCTGGATAACGAAAAAGGAGAAAAAAATGAAGAAATTTAGGAGGTTCGGGAGACTCTCGCTAAATTCCGAGAGACTTTTAATAAGAAAGCTATAAAAAACTTAGTTTATAAAAAAACCCTAGTAGGGTTAGATAAGTTTTTTTAATAGATATTAAATAACGTAGCCGAGTTGTACGTTAATGTAAAAGATGGCCTTTCCGTATTTTTTTTACTATTGATATAGCTAGGTTACGAAAAGTGGTTTAAAGCGGAAGGCGCTATAGATGCTACCTAGTTTAAGAATATATGTGTTTACTCGAAAGCTTTATTTTAGAAATTTAAATAATAAGTCCTTATATTAATGGCGTATTAGTATTAGATAACGTAAATATACTATTTGGCACGTAAATAAGGTAGCGTTATTAAAATGTTGCGCGATTAAGGATTTAGTTTAAGTATTTAACTAGAAGATAAATAGGTGCGATAAACGGCGCTTTAGATTTTTCAGTTAGAAGAGAAAGAGGACTAGCTAAAAGATCTAAGAGAAATTATTATCTAGTAATAGCGCGTTACGTTATAGGTATAGCAGGTTTTTTCTAGCGCCGAGACTCCCGAGGATATACCTCACATTTCTATAAAAATGCCCTGTACCTTACGTATAGACATATTTAGTATAACATTTACGGAAAAAGGATTATATTACGTTAAGTTGCCAGACCTACTTATATTTATAAATAATACGTTAACTAATAGTAAACCTAAAATCGGTTATGCGTATTAAAAAATGTAAATAAAAAATAAGCTAGCCGCTAGCGTAAATATATTTTATTTAAAAATAAAGAAGCGTTTATATATTTTAAGTCGTATAAGTAGCAGTATAATTAAATAATTTTATTTGTTTGTAAAAAACAAATATAGATTTTCCTTATTAGTAATAATAAATAAAATTTTAAAATATATAAATGAGAGATATAAAAATTCTAACGAATATAATAAAATATTAGTTAAATATAGCAAATACGAAATGGAGAAGCCTAATTATTTTAATACCTTTTATCTAGAGTTTGTTTGTTTTACGGGATTAATTCGTAATTTTTATAACGTTTAAAAGCGGGATTTATTCGGAAAGTTACCCGATTATTTTAATACATTTATTATTAATAAATATTATAATCCGGCATTAAATTTTGCGGTATTTTGTAAAATTATTTAATAATATAATTATAATTATTATCGCAACTGTATTATTTAGGCAGAAAAGAAAGTAGTAAAAAAAGATTTCTAACTAGAAAAAGATAAGAGTAAGGGATTAATAGGTAAAACCTCTATTAAAAATAACTTTATAAGCAATAAAGGTACGGCAAACGTATAGAATAATTGGAATGTAGCGCTTTTGGGAACTGATAAATCGGGAACTAAAATTTAAAAGCGATTAGTTAATAACGCTAATCGATTTATATTTATTTAAGCGGAACAATACTTTATTTATTATTAGAAAGGGTATACTATATTTAGTTATTTCTATAAGGCTAAATATACCAAGTTAGAAATAGGTTAATTTAACGTAATTATGGCTTATATAAGCATTCCGGAATTTAACGCCTAGAAGTTATTCGCGCCTAAAGACGATTAGTTAAAAGGGCTACCTTAAGGCAATTAGACTTTATTTTAAGGAACGTACTATTAGTAATAAATGTCGATATTAGTAAAGTTTTATTTGATTTTTTAAATCGGTATTTAAAAGAAAACCCGTTATTAGCTTTATATATAATAGTTTATAATGGATTTTTATTAACTATATATAATATATTAGTAGATATAAAAGCGAATAGGTATATATTTATAAGCGTACGTTTTGTAAAACGGCTTTTAGAATTACTAAAATTACTTACGACATAAAAGTTTAAATTATAATAGATTAGTGGATTCGATAAAAATGCGATATAGTTAATTAATGTAGCTATATTTACGTATTTATAAATATAAAACCGTATTATCTAAAATATTACATTTTTTATTATCGATATAAAATACGATATTATTTTAGGATAGAAATAGTTCGACCGGTATGATATTATGGTGGATATATAACGTTATTATTTTTTATTTTTACTTAAATAGGGACTAGATTATGAGACGCGTAACTTGGCTATAGATGATATAGGGAAGCTGCTACCCGATCGGGACGGCAGCTGGCAGTAGAACGCCTTTATAAGAGAAAAACGTATAGATTTCGAGGATAAGCGTAGGCGTAATAGCCGCAAGGGTTATAAGCGCTTAGGTATAAAGGCGATTGCTATAGCTATAATTAAAAAGCTACCTAAAGGAAGGAAGGTACTAATAAGAAATATTAATCCCTTTTTAATTAAATAACGTATTAAAAAGTTAGAAATAGCAGGAAAAACCTTAGCTACGGAGTAAGCTATAGTCGCACTTGCTTAAATCGCTAGATAATAATAAATCCCTGACGCTATACCCGTGTAATGTCGGGATTCCCGTACGTAATTTAAAGAGATATAGAAAATGTAGTAATAATTAGATTAAATAATTATAAAACCTAATAAGCCGCTTAATCCGGAAAAACTTAAGATCGAGGTAAATAAAGATAATAAAAGTATTTATATATAACGAAAGGGCTTTATAAAATAATATAGATATTATATAAATATCGCTATTATTAATATAACACTTTTCGATAAGGCTATAAACTATAAAGGCTAATTAGGAGTTATTAGTTTATATAAGATTAATTATTTTATATAAAAAAAAAAGGACGCCTAAAGTTTAAACTAAAATAACGAGAACCTATAGGAAATAGTGCGATAAGTAGTGCCTAAATATTACTATTACTGATTTTTAGTTTTTAATAAGGTAAATTCCGATAAATTTCCGCTAAATCGACCTAATATTGACTATAAGATCGAGCTTAACGAGAGGTTATAACCTGAAGACTTAAGTTATAGCCTTTTATATAAAATATTACTGGAAGAATTAGAAGTGTATCGTTAATATATTATTAATAATCTTTATAAAGGATTTATAAAATCGAGCGTAACGTTATAGGCCGCTTTAGTATTATTTGTATTTAAAAAGGATAAGAAGTTAAGGTTTTATATTAATTATTAGAAATTAAACGCTATTATTAGAAAAGACTGCTATCCCTTACCGCTAATTAAGGAGATAATAACGTAAATTTTTAAAGCTAAAATATTTACTAAAATAAATATTCGATAAATTTTTAATCGTATTTATATATAACTCGATAATAAAAAGCTTATTACCTTCCGAACCCGATATAAAATTTATAAATATAAGGTTTTACCGTTTAGGTTTATTAATAAACCTTTTATATTTTAGAGATATATTAATAATATTTTAATAGATTATTTAGATAATTTCTATAGCGCTTATATTAACGACATTCTGATTTTTTTGCGATCCGAAAAAGAGTATTAGTAATATATAAATAAGGTACTAGCTAGATTATAGGCCGTAGGTCTTTAGGCAAATATTAAAAAATGCGAATTTTATATATAAAAAATTAAATTTTTGGGGTTTGTAATATTAATTAAAGAAATCGCTATCGATTTGGATAAGGTAAAAGTTATCCGCAACTAGAAATAGCTTATTATAATATGAGAGATATAGTCTTTTTTAAGGTTTTATAACTTTTATTATAAGTTTATCGAGCGGTATAACGCTATAGCTAAACTATTATATAACCTTATTTATAAAGGTAAATTATTTAGCTGGGATTCGAAATGTAAGGCAACATTTTAGGAGCTAAAAAGATATCTCCTAAAAGCCTTAGTACTAGTTTATTTCTTATATAATAAAAAGATAAAAATGGAGACGGACGCCTTTTAAGGTGTTTTTTTAGGAGTATTATCGCAGTTTTAAAAAAAGGATTAGGCTTAGTACCTTATATCCTTTTAGTCCGAAACCTTAAACCGAATATAAAACTATTACCTTATATAAGATAAGAAACTGATGGCGGTAATTAAAGGTTTATAATATTAGCAAACGGAGCTAATAGGCTTATAACGTAAAGAACTATTTTATATTATTACAGATTATAAAGTATTGGAATATTTCGGTATTAAGCGTATGCTTAATGTCCGATAGGCTAATTGGGCTAAGCTGTTTGTGTAGTATTATTTTATTATTACGTATCGATTAGGGTCGGAAAACGGGCTAACGGATATTCTCTTTTATTTTAAGGATATAAAGCGTACTTAAAAATAAAAGAGGGAGAAATACCGCATAATAACTATTTTTAAGAAAATACCCGATTCGGAGGTTACGACCGAGTACGTATTAGTTATAAACGAGTTAAATAAATTAGATAAAGTACTATATATTTATGCCGTGGATTTCGCTAAAGTAGATATGTTTAGGCTGTTAGGTATAGTGTTTATTAATGAGATCTTAAAGGCTAATAAGGAAAACCTAAACCTGGAAATGTATTATAAGAAAATTCGGGAGGCCAAATATAATTCCGATTAGCAGATGATTTAGGGGCTAGTATTTTATTAGGGTCGACTGATTGTTAGCGTTAGGGATAATCTCCGAACCAAGTTTTTAACCGAAATATATACCCGGATTTTAATAGTATATCCCGGATATTATAAGATAAATCTAATGGTTAAGGCATAATATTAGTGGCTAGGTTTAAGTAGGGATATAGATATATATATAGCTAATTATCCCTGTTTTTTGTTTAAGTTATTTAGGGATAAAACGCCGGGATTATTATACCTTTTATCGGTATTTAATTAAATATAGGACTATATTGTTATAGATTTTAAATTTATATCTAAAAATAAGTAGGGATATAATAATATATTGGTTATTATAGATTGTTTAGGGAAGAAGTTATGGACTATTTTATATAAAAGAACCGCTACTGCTAAAAACGTTATATATATATATTACGAGAGCCCTTTTTACGTTTATAGAATCCCCTTGTTTATTGTTTCGGATAAAAGCCTCCAGTTCGTTTCTGATTTTACGGATGAGCTTTTTAAAATCCTCGGGATTAAATAAAAGTTGTTATTTTTAGGCTATTTATAAACTGTTAGCTAAGCCGAAATTATAAACGAATATCTCGATTAGCGTTTCTGCCTTTTTATAAATTACTTTTAAGACAATTGGTCGGAAATTATTTCTGCTATAAATATTGTATAAGCTATTTTACCTTACGAGTTATTAGGGGAACTAATATTATTAGAGGTAACTTATAGTTATATTATAAATATACCGTTTAACTGGAAAAAGTATACGGAAAACTTTTTTTTAAAGTTAGTAAGGAAGTAATTAAATCGCGAGAAGGCGTAATAATTTGTTAAGTATATTTAAGCGTATATTTAGTAGGCGCGGCACTAAGTAGAAAAAGCCCAGGTATAAATAGCGGATTAAGCTAATCGTAAACGTCGAAAACCCGATTTCGGTATAAAAAATAGGGTATATATTATTAAAAAAGTATGGTTTATAAACCGACCGACCGATAAGTTGGATTATCCGATAATTTGGTAGCATTATAAAATAAAAGGAATGGAAGGTTATTTATATCGATTAAAAATTACTTTTCTTTTATAAAGGGATATTAAAGTGTTTTATACCGATCGCTTATAGAAATATATAAATAATCTATTGCCCGGTTAAGATTTATCCCGACTTATGGGAGATGTAATAAACCCCGATAAACTAGAAATAAAAAAATTTAAGGTAAACTGAATCCTAATTTCCCGCTTATATTATAAAAAGCTATAGTATTAAATATAATAAAGAGGATAAGATTTAGACCCCGAATAATATAATGCGTTAAATTTTAAGAACGCTGCCGTTAAATTAAAAAATTATTACGAGAACTACCCAGATTATATAAAGCTCCCGAAACGCTTATAATAGTGGTTTAAAGCAGCAGAAAAGAATAAGTTTAAAGAAGATTATCGGGATAATAATACCCTTATTACGGTAAATATAACTAATTAGTAACAAATAAAACGAAGGAGGGGTTAATAGTAATAAGCGTTTATATAAGTTATATAAATAGATTAGCAGTAATAAATTATATAACTTAGCTATGCCTTTGGTTTAAGGGCTTATTAGTATAGTTGGTTAAGCCGAAGGTATTTTTTTACTATTTAAAAAGCATTCGTTTTAGATTATTTGGGTTTACGGCTTTATTTAAAACAATAAGTATACTTAGGTTTGAGGCCTTAAATAAACGCCCGTTTTTTAATTTTTTTAATTTTGTTTAAGTCTCGGGGCGAGCCTTTATTTATGGGGGGAAATGATATTATGGATTTATTTAATTCTGGGACCTAATTAGCCGGATTTTAACCTAGGGTAATAAAGCCTGGAATTAATATACAGATGTCGCAACTACTTAAGTAAAATGGGGTAGCCATTATATAAAATACCTGCGTACCTCCCGTAGTTTTAAATCTCCAGCTTTATTACATTATATTAATTAAGCAAAAAGTGTAACCTATTACTACTATAGCCAGTTCCCGTAACATAAATTATTGAAATAATAAATTAAATTATCCTTTTACGCGATTATATTATTATATATTTTTAAAAACCGGTTATTTTTATAAGTTAAAAGTATTAAATAAATAAAAGGGTATTAATATATTTTTTATAAATCGATTAAGGTTATATCTTAATAACTTTTTATTAAACTAGGCGGTAAAAAACCCTAAAAGCGAAATAATCTACTTTATAATAAAAAAAATAAGGAATAAAAAAAACAAGGAATAAACAAATTAATTACGTTACGGATATATTATAAACGATTATAATATTAGGTTTAATAACGGGGATAAGATTCCGACCTTATATAATATAATGCCGAATTTTTTAAAAATTTTCCGTTAAAGTTACGTAATTATTATATTAAATACCTTAACGTTACGGGCTTTCCCTTACGTCTAAAGATATAGGAAAAAGTAGCCGCGACCGACATTTCCGACCCTTTATATAATAATAATAACGTACCGGCTATGCCTTAAGTGACAAAAATACGTCAGGGGAAAAAATAGCCGAGGAAAACGTGAAATATAAATAGTGTTAACAAATTAACTTATAATAATTATATGAAATGTAATTATTATATCCCGGATTAAAAGTCCGATTATATAATAGTTTAATATAAATTTAAAAACATCTTTTCTTTATTTAAAAAGCGGTTAATAGTTTGAGCCTAGCTTATAGTAGTTTAATTTTTTACCGAAATTTACGGACGAATTTTTTCTAACGGGGGGTAATATTACGGCCAAATCGGGACTAGTTAAGACCGGGATTAAAATTAAAATTAAATAAAGTATATAAACGCTACAATTATTTAAATAATTAAGCTACCTTATTTTACGTATACAGTAATTTTTAATAAGCTTTATTAAGCTTAGTTTTTCCTTTCCTTTTTTTCTTTATGTCAATAATTTTATTAGTAATATAGCTAGATTTTAAGCCCCGTCTTTCGTAAGCGTATACCCCGTAATAAAAACTATTAATTAATTGTTTTGTTATCTTTTTCTTAAGAATTATTTAATATTTTATTAGACTATTTTTTGCGTTTTTCGTTTTTTTGCGTTTTTTTTATATTAAGTTTATTAAATTATTTTACTAGTTTCGTTTTTATTTTTTCGTTCGTTATAATATCTAACGCAAGTAATAATAATAGTATTAATAAGCGTTAAAATAGCTAAGCTAATTAAATTAACTATATTAGCTAAGCTAATATTAGCTAAGCTAGCTTTTTTAAAAAGCCGTTTATTACGCCCGTTTAGCGTTATAATAACGCCGTTATTTTATAAGTAACCCGAAACATTTCTTAATTTAAAAGGCGTCGCTATTATTATTAAACTTGCCGAATTTATAATTACATTTTTAGCTGCCGTATAATACGTTATTAAGTTGCTTTAAACCTTTTATATCGGCTTTATTATAATAAGGCCTAACATTTTTTTCAAGCCGCGAAATAGCAAGCCTTTAAAAATTAAATATAAGTTTTCTAATCTAGCGTGTTTTGCTTATATATCGTGCTTTAAAAGTTACGATATATATAAATTTATTAATATATTTATTTCTTATTTATATTATTTTTATAGTTAAATTAGTTAATTAAATTTTTAAACTAATAATATTCGACTAAAAACGCTTTAGCGGTTTTATTATTTAATTTATTTTAGCCTAAAAATATTAAATAAACGTAAATAATAATGCCGTTAAAAAATATAGCTTTACTATATATATTATAAAGAGCGACTGATATATTAATTGAACTTCGGCTTAATTCCGACTCTTTTAAACGTAGAATGTTTTATTTGAAACC
This sequence comes from Whalleya microplaca, assembly GCA_022497155.1. NCBI lineage: Eukaryota > Fungi > Ascomycota > Sordariomycetes > Xylariales > Xylariaceae > Whalleya > Whalleya microplaca. The sequence goes on along the minus strand of MU385735.1, from coordinate 35,620 downwards.
TACCGTGCCGAATACGACCTAATTAGTTATAATAAAAATAAAAAGGTTAATTTTAAATAATATTTTTGGTTTTTTAAGCATTATTATCAACGGTTTATAAAATTTCTACCGTTAGTATTAATTATTTATGTTTAAACGTAAAACCGTAGCTTATATAGTTTTTCGTTTTTTTTAAATACGGGGCTATAAATTTTATATTTATTTAATTATTTCTTTTTCGGAACTATTTTTAATAATTTTTTAGTTTTTTAATTAGCGTTAAGCTTATACCGGTATAAATAAATTTCGTTTCGGTATAAAGGATTATAGCTTTATTATATAAACTATTATTATTTAAGCGTTTATAAAAAACGTGTATTTAACTTTTATAACGGCGTATTTTAACCGCCTTTAGGTTATATTTTTAAATAAGTTAAAAGAATTTTTAGTTTTTAATTAAATTATCGGCCCGGTTTTAAGTTTCTTTTAGGGATATTTTATTATAGTTTAATTAATAAAATATAAAATAATCGATTTAAAAACTTATGTTTAAATTTTAATAGTATTAATAAGATTATTATTTCTTTATTTAATATTATCAATAGTTATTTAGTTTGTTTATTTTTAAATTTAATCCCTAAAGTGTTATTTATAGCGGCCGTTTTTTATATTATTATTTTCGGTTTTTATTTTTATTTATTAGTTTTCCGGGCTTTTATTATTTTAATTTATATAGTTTATTTATTTTTAGGTTTAAATTTCAAAATATTATATATAATAATTACTTTTTTGTTTTTTATATTAATATATAATTTCATTTTACTTATCGGTAGTTTATTTAATTGTTTAAAAGAATATATTGGGTTTGTTTTTTAATACCTTTTTATGGCTATTTTATTTTAGCGTTTAAAAATAATACTACTTAATATTAGCTATTAGCCGTTTTATAATTTATTACGCTATTATTAAGTTTTTTAGTTTTTTCTACGTTTTTTTATTTTTGCTTATATTTTATAATACTATTTTAAACGTTAGCTATATTTTCGGCTAATGCTTATTAATTATATTTAACAGGTTATTTATTTTATTTTATCTTATAATATATTTTCCTTTAATATACTTAATAGTTAATTATATTTTAATAGCTTATTTTTTGTCGTTTTTTAAGTTAGGTATAAGCAGGGTTGTGATTAAGTCACTAATTAGTGACTTAAGTCATTAGATTTAGTGACTTAAGTTAGTCAGGCCTGTAACTTAAGTCAGGCTAGTTAGTCAGTCACCTCACTAAGACTAGTACAAGTTAGTCAGGTGACTGACTAAGACTAACTTGCTTAAGTTAGTTAGTCACTTAAAAATGACTAATGACTTATTAAGAAATTACTTTTTTTTAAAAAAGAATTAAAAGAAATTAAATACCGCTTTAAATATTATATATATTTTAACTTTAAATTAACTTATAATATTACCTTATTACTTTATAACTAATAAAGCTAAAATAGTAATTTTACTTTATAAAATAAGCTAATTAACTAGATATTTAAATGATTTAATTTAAAATTTTCCAATTCGTTGTTTAAGCACCTTTCCTAAAATTCGCTATAATAAATTAAATATCTTTTTTATTATAATATTTATTAAAGCCATTTTTGACTTACTATAAGCATACTATATAATATAACTATTAATAGTAAAAGAGTTATAATATTATTTAAATCTGTAAAGTTATGTTTATATTAAAAACATTTAATTTAAAACTTTTTAATTTGTCGTTTAAGTACGTTTAAAAAAAATAGTTGTAATAAATTCAACATCTCCTTTATTATAATAAATATTACAACCCTTTTTAGTTTATTATACGTATATTATATATTGTAGATATAAAACTATATTATTACATATTGAACTAAACAGATTACAGTAATATTAAAAATATTTCATTTGAAAATTTCCAATTCGTCGTTTAAGCACGTTTATTAAAAAATCACTATAAGAAATTAAATATCTTTTTAAATATAACATAAAATGTTATTTTTACTTATAATATATTAATAGTACATTATATTATAATTATTATACTTATAATAAAAATTGTCCCATTTAAATTAAATAAGTTATATAAAGGTTTAAAAAATTATTAAAAAATCATAAAAGCTTGGCTAGTCATTAGTCATTTTTAAGTCACTAACTAACTAACTTGTAAATGACTTAAGTTAGTCAGCCACCTGACTAAGACTAGCCTAGTTAGTCAGCAGGTCTGACTAAGACTAGCTTAGTTAGTCATAACCCTTAACTAAGACTAGCAAGTTAGTTAGTGACTAAAAAATAACTAATGACTTAAGTCATTTATCACAACCCTGGGTATAAGCAAAAAGTCGAATAATTTAGCTTTTTATAATTTTAAAAGTTATATAAAAAATACGTTATAAATTCGATTATATTTTATAAATAAAGCGAGCCGGTAAATTTAAAAGCCGATTTTTGCGATAATTTTAAAAGGTTTAATAAATTTTAAGGCAAGTTTAGGATATTTTAATTATAAGTTTTTAGTTAAAAGCCCGATTATTTAGCTAATACGTAAGGTTAAAAAAGTATGTTCATTATTATAAAATTTTATGTATAATTTATTAGCGTTTTTTAATAGTTTTTTAAGTTTTTTCGGAATTATTTTAGACGTTTTAATAGGGTATATGTTCCGGGGACTTTTTTTACAACAAAAAGCTTTAGTATAAAAGTATAAAATTTAAAAAGACACTTATATAAGACTTTAAAAAGCGCTTTTCCGGTTGTCCGATTAATAGCAAAATTTATAATAAATACGGTATAAGGTAATAATTTTAGCCACGTTATTTATTAAGTTTTAATAAAGTTTTATAAATACGTTTTTAAAGTGTAATTTATTTATTCCGTTTATTTATCGGTTTAAGTATAAAACGTTATTAAAATTGTAGTTTTATTTTATTATAATAATAAAGTTTAAATTAAAATATATTTATAAAAATAGGTTTTTTATTTAATATATAATATTTATAAAAGTGCTAAATTAACACTCGATTTATTCATAAAATAATTAAGCTAATTAAGCGACATTTAAATAGGTAAATATTATAAATAAAAAGTTTATTTTTATAAAACAGTTTATAATTATTAAAATAACATTTATATTTTATTTTTTTTAAAAAAAGGGATAGTTTAATAATAAAGTCTATAAATAGTTTTTATATAAGACGTTTTAAAATAAATAAAATATTTAATTTACTATAAAAATAGTGGTATTTCGTTTTAAATCTGAAATAAATTTTATAATATTATATATAGTTTTAAATATTTTATTATAAGTTTTTTTAGTAGAATTTTCGGGCTAATAGCTAGTAAGTTTATTTTTATCCGAAATAGCTTATTAACTTATTATTATAATATAATTTAATTAGCTATAATTAAAGGGATTTTTCTTAAGGTATATAAATTTATTAATTAAAAAGAATAAAGTTATAAAGACTTAAGTTTTATTAGGCATTTTAGGTTAAATTAGTAATAATACGGGATTAAATTATTTAATATTTAAGATTTTTTTATTATATATTTTAAATAAAGGTAATTAGGTCCGGGAAATATTTATTTTAATACTAAGATTGATTTTTAGCCGTATAACGGGTTTTATATCAGGTAATAACTTATATTAATACTTATTAAATATTTGCCGGAATATAAATATATTTCGTAAAAATGAGTGTTTTTAGGATTTCGTTATTAATTATAAGGTTAATAATATATATTATTTAGTTTATTTTATATTAAGTTTTAGGTTAGTTATAAAACTAATTAAATTAATATAATTTATATAATTTTTTATAAGGAACTTATTTTTTAAGAAGTAATATTATTAATGTTTAAATGTATTAATAATAATTAATATTTCTTAATCGGGAGTTTTATAGTTTAAATTTAGTCCGGTAAATCTTTATAACCGAAAGGTTATTAAATATTAACGCCTTTTATTATTTTATTATAATAAAGTGTTAAATACAGCATTTTTTAAAACGTTGGTTTTTATTTTTATTTACTTTTTTAAATCGAAATATAATAAAAAAAGCGATTTAAAATATAACTATTAGTTTTTTAAAAGCTTTTTTAGCTAGCTTATTTAAAAAGTTTCGTTTTAATTTTTATTTTAATGCGTTTTTATTTAATAATAAAACGGCAATAAAAGTTATAAAATTTAATAAACTATTAAATTTTATAAATAAATTATAGTTTTAATTAATTAGCTATAATATTTATATAGTATTATTTTATAAATATATTAATATTAAATATAATATATTTTAGGAATTTTAATAAGGATTAATAAAATATATATTTCGATAGCGTAATAAAAAGTTTTACATTTCGGAATTGTTCGATAACTTTTCGGAAATAATTTATATAATCTTTTTTAATAGGGGAGAAAATAAAGATATTATCGAAATAAATTATATAAAATATATTTAAGATTTTATAAAAGACTTAATAAATATAACTTTAAAAAGTAGCCGGGATATTAGTAAGGTTTATAAGTATCATTATAAATTTATAATAGTTATATTTAATCCGGAAAGCGGTTTTTTATTTGCTTTTTTTCTTTAATATAGATATAGTAATAAACGTTTTTAAAATCGATTTTCGAAAATATTTTAACCCTTAATATTCTATTTAATAATTCCGAAACTAATGGTAAGATATAATAATTTTTAACAGTTACTTTATTTAAGCCTTTATAATTTATATAAAGCCGAAAGCTATTATTTTTTAAAAATATAAATAATATAAAAGTATTAATAAAGCTTTTTAAGTTTTAAATCTTATTATTAGCCTTTATTTTAATAATAAAGTTTTAAAGGTTTTTAATTTATTATAAATAAAGAAATAAATAAAGTAATAAGGTATATTTACTTTTAAAAGTAAGTCGATAATATAATTAGCCTAGTTTGGCAGGGCAAAATATTAGTTTTATTAATATTAAAAAAGTCGGGATAGTTTTAAACGTTATAATTAAAATATCGGGATTATTTTTATTTTATAATTCCAGGATTTTTTCCGGGAGTTCAATAATTATATAATAAACGACGTAATTTCGGTACTTTCGGATAAATTACTTAAGGCTTAATAATACCGAAATACTAATAATTTATAATAAAATAGAAAATAATCCGTTACTTTTTTAAAGTTAGTTAGCTTAAAAAAATAAACTCCCTTTTTTTCGGGAGTTTTAATCGATAATAATATAAAGGCGTCGAAACCGGCTGTTAATATTTCGTTTATTTTTTATTATAAAATTAATTTAAAAAATATTATAAATTAATACAGTTTATTACTTTAAAGCTTTAAAATTAATAACCTTAAAAGGGGCTTCTTTTAATTTATATTTTAATATAAACGTATAACTAATTAAGTTTACCGAAAAATAAATATTTAAGTTTCCGTAAATAATAAAAAAGGCTTTTTTTATATCCGGGTAAACGGTATAAAAGGTTTAAAAAATATATAAAATTTAAATAAATAACTTTTTATCGGGTTAAAGGGTTTAAATAACTTTTAAACCTTAGGTTTATTTTTTTAACTTATAATATAGTTATAAATATAATATTTTAATTTATTATAATTATAATACTTTTTTTATGATTTATCTTTCGGCTTAATTTTAAATTTATTACCGGTAAACTTTAGCGGGGTCTAGGTATTATTTTTAATAGTAAGGTTAGTAATATAGTAATTTTAATATTAGTATTTTTTTAAAGGAATTAGTTTTTTTCCGGGCTTTTTAAAATTTTAAGATTTATTTATTTAATAAAAAGCCTTTCGGCTTAAGTTCGTGTTTTTATTATTATTATTATAGCTTTATTTATAGCTATTTTTAAAATCGGTAGCTTTTTTTAAGCTATAAATATAAGTTCTTAATATCGGACGGCAATATTTATTATATTAATTTTTTTTCGGAAATCTTTTATTGTAACTAATAATTTTATTTCTTAAGTTCGGCTATATTTTTTTATAAAAAAATAAGGCCTGGTTTTTTTCTAAAACTGACTTAAGTTATTAAGCTTTTAAGCCGGAAAAGTATATATTAAATTTTAGAAGGTTTTATTCCGGCTATTAGCCGGTATTTTTTAGCGCTATAATAAAATAAGCTTTTAAGTATCCGAAATTACGGATAAATATTTTAGTTTATTATTTAAAAATATTTTAGTCTGATCGAAATTATTATTATTCCGGTTTACTTACGAACTAGATTCGGGTTTAATATATTTTTTTATACTATTAGTTTATTTTATTTTAGGTATAAATAATTCTAGCGGTATCTTTCCGAAATTTTTTTAATACATTAAAAAAATAGCCCGGTATCTATTCAATTAGCATTTTTATTTAACGTAATTAAACGAAAGGTTAAATTTGTTATTATTAAATATAATAATACGATTAAAATTAATATCCGATTCGCTATCGGAACTAAAAAAATTAAAATCTCATAAAGTAAACTTTTTCAAAAAAAATTAAATCCCGAGCTTTTAAATACGTTAGGTTTACTATTAAATTATAACGAGACTGAAAGTTCTAATAACATATCCCGGGTATTAATTACGTTACGTTTTTTACGCAAAGTTTTAGTAAATTACGTAAGAAAAATACGTAAGGTAATTTTTTAAGCTTTAAAATATAAAACTTTTTATAATAGCGGGCTCGTTATTTATTAACTTTTGCGACATTTTAAGTTTAAATTTTATATCTTTTTAAAATTAAGTTATAAATTTATTTTTTTAATTTTAGTTTTCGGGCGGATCGGGGGTTTTTATTTATATAAATAATAGGTTTTTTTTAAAAGTTATAAGATCTAGCTTTTATAAAAGTTTCGCGGTAACTTATTTGCTTTTCCGGGTATTATTTTTAATAAATATACTTAAAGTCGATATATCGTAAGTAATTCGGAAAAGAAAAATTATAAAAAATAATAATAGTTAAATATAGGTAATATATTAATTTATAATGTGTAAATACGGGTATATTAATTTTTAACCTTTTTATGTATAAAGGGGGCGAAGTTTTTTTTATATAAATAAAAGGTAAGGAAAAACTTCCGGTCTTTCCTTAATACCTTCTCGATAAGGCTTACGGGTTAATAAGGCTTATAATATAAGCTTTATATTTAATATTTTTAATATTTCGGTTATAAGGAGTATTTCTTTTTAATTTAAGTTATTATCGGCTAATAATTATAAATTAAAGCGATTAAAGCTAAGATATTCGAACCGAGTTTTACATCATAAATATTTTGCCCTAAGGTTTTAAAAAGCCGGAACTTTTTATAAATAATAAATTATTAATGTAATATTTAAATATATATATAAACTGTTTAAAGTAAGTAATTAAAAAAATAAATAAGTTTTTCGAAACTACTAACGCGAATATATATAATATAGGAATTATTTTTTAAAATATGTATAATATTATAACTATGAATTTTAAGTATATATATATTTCGCTTTTTGCTTTAAACTTCCTTATAAAAGCTAGTACGGCAAACGGTTTTACACGCATTTTTTAGTTAAAACTAGCCCACGTTAACGGTACCCGAGGCTAGGGTATTTATTATAAATATGAGATATTTTTTTAGCTTATTACGGCCTTAGTTTAGTAATTTTTAAAGGTTTTATTTAATACGGGCTTTAATTCGAATTTGTAGTTTTTATTACAGCGATTCGGTATTTAGTTATTAGCTTGCCTAAAAATAGCGCAGTAAATCGGTAATAACCTTTTTATTTATGAGTATTTAAAGGCTATATCCGGTAATATATAATTATTACTAATAAGTTAATATAACTTATATTTAAATAATGGGATAACTTTAAATTTCCCGTTAGAAAAAATAGGCGGCGGTTATAAATATATAAATATATAGTTAATATAGCGGGTAATTCCGGTTAAACTAGCAAGTTAAAGCACAAAAAGATTAAAATATTTAATCCCGATTATTATAATAAATATAACTTTAAAATAGTTATTAACGGAAGTTTTTAAATTTTTATAAATATATATTACTTTATTAAGTATATTTATTTATTTATTAAAAGTTAAAAGACTTAATAAAATAATGCGGTTTAAATTTGCTTAATATTTAAAACTTTATTTAAGAGTTAGGCTATTATATAATGGAATATTAAAGTATTAGCGGAAAAGCGTATTAATATACGAGTTTATAGCTTAATAAATATTCTCGATTAGTTAATAATATATTTTATTATATAATTAACGTAAGCTATTGCCGAGTTTATTAAGATTAAAATAAAGTTAAGGTATATAGTAAATAATAAAGCAGTATTTAATGAATATATTAAAAAAAGCTAGAATATATGCGGGCTATAAAAATCTTAAATAAATATAACCTTAATTAGTATGAAATAATAGTTTAAGTTTAAATAGATATAAATTTTAAAGTTAAAAAGTATTTTCGAGTATTATAAATTTCTAAAATATTTAAATAACATATAATATATATTATAAAAATAAAGTTAATTTTACTTATAGCTATAAATAAAAAGTATTTTAAGATTATTATTAAGCGATAAGTATTATATATTAATTAATATTCCGAGAAAAATATACGGTTAGCTAAAAATAAAGAAAATATAAGGCGTTCCGGTAAATCTTATAAGTTGTTACGGCTTTAGGCTTTAATTACTCTAGTTGCTAAATTAGCTTAAGCTCATAAGTAAATAAGGTAGTTTATGTACTTATATCTAGCAACTTTAGCGCGCAGCTTACACCCCTATTAAAGTACCTATATAACTCGGGTATCGTATTAAGTAAACTTTTAATCCTTAAGTTATTTTTTCTCATTATTAATATATATATACTAAACTTTTGCGCTTTTTTATATATTTAATAGCTATGACATAAGTTTTATTACCGTAATAAATTATGCGATTATAAAGGTTAACGTAAAAATTATAAAAATTATATAAACTACTTTAATTAAATAAATCGTAAATTAAATCGCAGAAATAAAAATAAACAAAAGCGCGATCGTAACTTCCGTAAGCGCGATAAAGAAAATCTCCCAATAAAAATAAAACAAATTACGCTAGCAATAAAAGTAATATTAATTTATTAGATTTTTTTTCGTTATTAAATAATATTAATTTTATAAATAACTTATTCGGGAAAACTAATTCGGATTACAAATAAAATATTAAAATAAATAATAAATTTATAGTTTTCGATATAACTATATAATGCGATTATTACTTTTAAAAATTTAACTCGAATAATTACCGGAAAAATATATAAAATCTTTTTATTTAAGCCGGTAAGTAAATATATATATTATAATTATTATATAATATTTTCTTTTTATCATTTTTTAATGTTTTTATTTATATAAATACGCTTTAAATTATTATATTAAGCCTAAATTAATAAACTATATTTATATAAATATAAAGGATAACTTGCGTAAAAATAAGCTGATAAAAATTAAGTCGGCTTTATTTCGCGAAAAGGCCGGTAAAATAATATATTTGCGATATTTTTACCTAAAAATTAATATTTATATTATACCGGACTCTCCCGATATAAATATATGCGAAAATTTTATTATAAATTATACTTTAATTACTTAATTATTTTTAATTATTTTTAAGTATATTATAAAAAAATATAAAAAAAAGTTAAAAAATTCGGCAAAAAGAATTTCGAGTAAAATATTAAATAACGTTTGTTTTTTTATATTTAAATATAACTTTAATAATAACTGCATTTTCATAAAGTTTTAAAAATTAAATTAAGTTTTAAAAAACAATGTTAAACTTAAACTTTTAATAGGGAATGATTTCTTTTATTTATATAGTCCGATTATAAACTATAATTTAAATATAATTATCTTTTTAATATAGATTTCTAAATATTATTTATAGTGTTTTATAATGTTAAGCCTTACGTGCGGAAAGTTTTATTCCGATGTAATTTCTTTTTAATATTAGGTTAAATAATAAAAGTTCCGGCGGAATAAAAAGCCTTGCCTAATAATTATAGTTTTAGTTTTATATTAAGCTATTAGGCAATAGTTAGTTTAGTATTATAAGTGTTACGGGATAAAGCTTATAGGGTGTTTTATAACTCCCTAAGCTCCTTATAGCTATAATATACCCCACTAACCCCTTATATATAACCTGTTTAATTAAATAGCTTAAGTAATTAAATATGGAGGTTTTTTTAAGTCAAGCTATTATACAGTAATTAGCTAACTTTTTATTCCTTACTTTATAATTTTATAATAATATATATTTATTACTTAAATACGCCACCTTTCTTTAAGCCGTTATATAATTATAAGGTTTTTGGCGCTAAATTTAACTAATTATATCTATTAAGCTATTATATAATATTTAGCACCTCGTTATCGCCTAGCCTCTCTTTTATTAAGTAGTTATAATACGCTTAATTTCCGCGGGCTATACTTAAGTGCGTTAGCGAGGTTTTTTTTCCTTCGCTACCCCAGGCTGTTAGTTAAATATACCGACAATTAGTAATATTACCTTTAAAATCGTTAGTTATATTTACTAGCAGTTAGTTACGTCAGCTATTTCTATTAACACGTTATTAAAATTTTCTCTCGTTACTTTTTTTTCTTTTTACCTTTTACTCCCTGCGCCGTCACCTTTATATATTTAGCACGGCAGCTTTTTTGCAGCCAGTTTCGCTTAAATCCTTAAATAACCTTGTTATAATAAGTATTTTATTCGGATTTATTAAATTACCCCGGCAGATAAAGTTAAATACCCTTTTTTTTCGGCTAATTCGTTAATTATACGGCAGTCGAAATACCTTCTTTTCGACCTAATACGCTAATTATACGGCAGGTTTAAAAATTTTTCACTTTCTTTTTAGCTTTAATTCGTTAATTATACGGCAGACTTAAAATTTCTTATCGGCAATAGCTTTTATTAATAGCAGTAAAATTAACGCCGCTATTTAAACAGCTATAACTACCTTACGTATTAAACTTATATTTAAATTTAATGCCTATATTAAATTTTTATAAGGCAACTATAAAAGCTACGTTTAATAGCTTTAAATCGATAAGTTTTTTATCGAAACTAAGCTCGCTATTATTAAAACTACTTACGGTATTTTTTTAGCTAAATAGCTACGCCTTTAACTTATTTTCCTAAATCCTCTTACCTTATTTAGCCCGTTTAATTTTAATATATGAATACTACAGTTATTTAGCAAATTTAACGTTAATAGCGACGCCTTTAAAACGCCGGAAATAAAGTTTTATTATATATACGCTCGGTTTAAACTTAAAGTATAGCATTTTATTAACCTTATTTTCTATTAAGCATAAAAAACGGGTGTTTAAAATTATTAGTAAATTTTAAATACCTTAAACCGACTGTATAAAAATCCGAATAAAGCCGATCGAGCCGCTAAAAAACTTTATAGCTTTAAATAAAGTTAAATAAAGTTTATTTATATCTTTTTAGCGAATTAAAAACGCTAGATATACAAATTAAATGCCGCTACTTTATCTAAAGCTCTTAAAATTTAAAACCTCCGCTATAACGTAAATAACCGATTAAAAATAAGCTAAATAAAATAAGTCAGCTTTAGGGACTATTAGAAAACTACAATAAGTTTATTTTTTTATTTTACCGATTATCGGGATATTATATTTATAAAGCCGGCAATACGTTAATTTTTATTACTTAAACGTTATAAATACTTCTATTAGCATTATTTACGTTACGCCGTTTATAAATATATTAAAAGGCAGTGGATGGCTATTTAAAATTACATCACTTTAAATTTCTGAAAATTAAATGGCGACGTTAAGCACTTACAAATAACGGCAAATACGACAGAGGAATTAATAGTGCTAACGTTATAAAAACGAAACTTATAAAATTTAAAATTGCCCGTTACTATTATATAAATCGAATTTCCGCAAGCTATATACTAATAACGATAATATATAAGTTAAAAATTAGGGGGGTAGCTATAATAGTATGTATATAGCTTATAAGGGATACTAGATAATTATAAAGAAATATAATAAATTAATAAAATCTTTTTACTCGATTTTAAAAATTTCAACAAGTTTATTTAATATTAATATCAAGTTTTATATAATTTATATAAATTAAAATATAAAGGTTAAATAAAGTTAAAAAGTTACCTTTTAAGAATAGTAGTAATTAGGTTAATCCTTATATATATTAGATATATTATAAGCTAGCTATTATTAGCTACTATATATAATAGATTTAGGGGGGTAATGTTACGGCATAATGCCTATAAAGTGTTTTATAACTCCCTAAGCTCTTTATAGCTATAATATACCCCATTAACCCTTTATACGTAGCCTGCTTAATTAGATAGCTTAAGTAATTAAGTAAGGAGGTTTTTTTAAGTCAGGCTATTATATAATAATTAGCTAACCTTTTACTCCTTACCTTATAATTTTATAATAATACACACTTATTATTTAAATGCGCCACCTCTTTCCTTAAGCCGTTATAATAAGCTAAAACGTTATAAATTATAATTATAAAAAATATATCTAATAAATCTTTAAAACTAAATAAAGGTATGCGATTAAGCTTTATTAATAAGTATATAAATAGTGGATTTTTTTAAGCTATATAAAAGGGATGTTTAAAACTTTTATTTATCGCCGCCGCTTTCGGAGTAGTTATTAAAATAGAAATATCAGCTAGCGAGACCGGGCTAGTTATACTAAATAACTTTAGCTTTTTAAAAGTTTTAGCTATAGATATAAAGTTTAATATTAACGCTTTTAGTACTGCTATAGTTATAAATATAGTATTATATAGCTTAGTTTAGCCTTTATTTATAAAAATAACTTAAGGTATAATTCTAAGTAATTAAACTACGTTAGTTAGCGATACCCTTTTAACTAACGTAATTTTTAATATAACTAAAATAGCAGCCGAGTTATTTTAAGATATATTTAAGCTAAAAATCCCCGAGTTATACTTAATTTTAGGCATTTATAAACCTTAATTTACCCGAGATTAAAACGGATTTAAGTTATTATATATGTAGTGCCGATAAATAAATAGCTAAAGATATATTACAAATTATTACCGAATTCCTTGAAATTTAAAAAATTAAAGTGTTATTAATATTCCGGAAAATAAGTAAATAAAAATACTTTTAATAAATAAATAATAAAATTATAAACTAAATAGTTATTTTTACTTTTTAAGTAAAAAATATATAAAATTTTTAAATAAAATATACGGAAAATTATATAATTAAAAATATATAAAATAAGTAAATAAACTTACGCTATTTGTATATTTTATTTTTATTATATAGCGTATTATAAAAAGTAAAAGTAAGAGTAAAATAATTGCCGATTTTCGCCCGTTAAATAAAGCTATAATATCCGATAATTATTTCTTACTATTATAAGCCGAAATTATTACTTCGTTATAAAATAAAGCCGAGGTTATAATAATCGATATTACTAATTTCTTTTATTAATTTGCTATCTATTATAAATTCCGGGATAAATTTATAATTATTAGCTCGCGTAAATTAAAAAGATTTATTAAATAAAGTAATAATTCTTTTAAATTAATTTAACGAGCTTATTATCGGTCGGCTTATTATATTTTTTAAAGGAGAAGTTTTTTTATATAGCGGTAACTCGAGCGATTTTTGTTTTAATTCTAATAGTCGGGGCTTTAGCGGTGCCGTATATTAAAGTGTTTTATTACGAAATATTATATTAGTTGCTTTTTTTGCGATTATTATAAGGTCGTTTATTTAATTTAGTAATAATTAAAGTCGAACGCGTTTTTATTAAGGCTTATTTAAAAATAAAATCTGATTTTTAAATATAACGTGCGTAAATTTCAAAACTTACCGTAAAGTCGATAAATAATATTATTAATATATATTAAAGTTTGGTAATAAGTTTATATTTAAATTTTGTTTTTTATTTCGAGTATAGCTTTTTATTATTATTTATATATTTTACGAAAAGGTTTTCAAAAGTTAGGTACTCGGATATTTTATTCATATATAATTTATTAAATAAAGCTATTGTTTTTTTAATGTTAGGGTTATTATATTAAGTATATAAGTAATTTAATAATTATTAATTGGTTTTAATACAGTTAAAATATATAAGTTATAAATAAAATATTAGTGTAAAAGCTGCTTTTTTATTTATATATTTTTTAATATATATATGTTTTACCGAGTTGTTTCGGAAATAATTAGCGTTTATTTTTAACTTATTAGTTACTAGTCGGTGTTAAATTTCGAAATTAATAATATTTCGCGCTTTTTTATTATATTATATTAAGGGATCTGTTATTTTGCTGCTTTTTTTTCTTTATTATTACTCGTTATTAAATATAAGGTATTTTTATAAGCCTGTAACTTTTTTCAGTTATATTACGGTTCCGAATTATTTTATTTCGCTTTTATAATAATCAGTTTTTTTATTTTTCGGCGGTTGTGGCTTTTGTAATTTTTTACCTAAAGTTACGACTGCTATATTTAAATCGGAAATCTTTTGTTTTTTTACGTAAGTTTATATAATAGTTTTTTATTATTGGTTATTTTATTACTAAATTAATTAGTTAGGGTTTATTTTCGGGTTTTTAATTATTATATAACGTTTAGTTTTTTCTGTTTTTAATTTTTTCGGGAGAATCGCGTTTTTATATATAATATTCAGGTTTATAATTTATTTATATAATTATTTTAAGCTAATATTTAAGCTTTTTACGATATCGTATAGCTAATTTATTTATATAGCTTTAGCTTTTATAAAAATCGCGTAAAATTTAAATTTTTAATATATAATTTCGGGATTTTTATTTACCTAACGCTAAAATTCCTTAAACTCGAAATAATTATTTTAGTTAGGCTAGGTTTATTATATTACTTTTATAATAAGTTTAAAATAAATGACTGGCGTATTATATTGTGTTTTTTTAGTAAAGAAATAAGTTATTTCAATAGTTGTTTCCCGTATATTTTTTATATAATTATCAGTTAGAATGTTATATTAAGTATTTGTTAAGGTTTCGTTAAAATATAATATATAAAAATTCTCGAAAGTATTATGTTTATTTTATTCCGGGTTTATGTTTGCTAAAATGCGGCTAAGGAAAAATGCTACCGGTTGTGCGAAACGAACGGTAGTAATCAGGGTTGTGATTAAGTCACTAATTAGTGACTTAAGTCATTAGATTTAGTGACTTAAGTTAGTTAGGCCTGTGACTTAAGTCAGGCTAGTTAGTCAGCTATCTAACTAAGACTAGTGCAAGTTAGTTAGGTGACTAACTAAGACTAACTTGCTTAAGTTAGTTAGTCACTTAAAAATGACTAATGACTTATTAAGAAATTACTTTTTTTTAAAAAAAAATAAAAAAATTTAAATACCGCTTTAAATATTATATATATTTTAACTTTAAATTAACTTATAATATTACTTCATTACTTTATTTAATGAAGCTAAAATAGCAATTTTACTTATTAAAATGATTTAATTTAAATTTTTCCAATTTGTCGTTTAAGCACCTTTCTTAAAATTCGCTATAATAAATTAAATATCATTTTTATTATAATACTTATTAAAGCCGTTTTTTACTTACTGTAAACATATTATATAATATAATTATTAACCGCAAAAAGTTATAATATTGTTTAAATTTATAAAATTATTTTTATATTAAAAACATTTAATTTAAACTTTCTAATTTATCGTTTAAGTACATTTTTAAAAAAATAGTTGTAATAAATTTAATATCTCCTTTATTATAATAAATATTATAACCCTTTTTAGTTTATTATATGTATATTATATATTATAGATATTAACGTTAAAACTATATTATTATATAGTAAATTAAACAGATTACAGTAATATTAAAAATATTTAATTTGAAAATTTACAATTCGTCGTTTAAGCACGTTTATTAAAAAATCACTATAATAAATTAAATATCTTTTTACATATAATATAAAATATTATCTTTACCCATAATATATTAATAATAAATTATATTATAATTATTAAACTTAAAATAAAAATTATACCTTTTAAATTAAATAAGTTATATAAAGGTTTAAATAATTCTTAAAAAAATTACAAAGGCTTAGCTAGTCATTAGTCATTTTTAAGTCACTAACTAACTAACTTACAAATGACTTAAGTTAGTCAGTCACTTGATTAAGACTAGCCTAGTTAGTCAGCAGGTCTAACTAAGACTAGCTTAGTTAGTCATAACCCTTGACTAAAACTAGCAAGTTAGTTAGTGACTAAAAAATGACTAATGACTTAAGTCATTTATCATAACCCTGGTAGTAATAGTATGCGATTTTTATCGTAATAGATTATTTAGGGTTTTTGTTTTTTTAAAAATGCCGGCGTAAATATCGGTATAGTCGAATTGTATTTTTATCGCAGCTTTATTTTAAGTTTATTAGCGTTTTTTAAAAATAAATAGTATATTAAATTTATAAATTAAAAATGAGATAATGTTATTAATTTATAACGCGTTTATAATAAATAAATATAAAGAAATAAGCCGGGTTTTAAGAACGAATTAACGTTTTTATTATTTTTTCGAAATTTTTTAAAAATTTTATAAAATTTACTATTTTTAGCGTATATATCGATAAAAAATTTTTATATATCCTCCTTTACTACTGTTTCGTTTACTAGTTAAATCTGATTTAAAATTAGCTTTTTATTTAAGCGCTATAGTTTCCCGTCCTTATTATAAATATTAGTTATATTACGTAAACGGCTAAATATATCTGGTATAAAATTAAGGCGCCCCGGAATATAATAAACTTAAAAACCGTATTAAAAAAATAAACGCGTTAATTAATTAACGGTTTACGGGATTTATAAATAACATTACTAAAATATTTAATTTATAATATTTTTAGTTATAAAATAATTAGTAAAAATTATTATCAGGTGTTTATAAGTTTTAATTATAATGCGAAACTAGCGAAACGCTTAAACAAAATAAGCTATTTTTAATTCGGATAGCCCGTATTTAGTCTCGGCTTAAAATAAATATAGGCTAAAAAATATAATTAATTCGATTTAAGTATTTGGGATAATAATATTTAGTTTTTATAAATAACCATCTTTAGTATAAAAAAATATAATACCGAATTTTTGCTTAATTAAATTATTAATTTAAGCGTATAAGATTTTTTCCGGGTTATAATAATATAATATTATCTCGCAATAAATAACGTTTTATACCGAGTCGAACGATAGTTTTTTTTATAAGTTTATAAAAAGTTATATATATATAAGTTAAGCGTTTCCCGGGGTTTTTTACGGGAAACTTTCTTTTTTTTGCCTTTCGGCTAAAAGTGTAGTTTTACGTTTTTATAAAAGTTCCGATAACTAGGTATAATAAAATATAAAAAAATAAAGAAACTTATTAGCTTTTAAATATTATTTAAAGGCTTTTAATTATTAAGGGAAATCGAGATTACGAAATATAGTTATATATTTTTTAGTATTTATAAAACCGAAAGTATTAATATAAAATTTTAATAGCTTAATTAAAAAATAATCGAGAAAAAATTTAGCTAATAAAAAAAATATCCGCTTAAACTAAAACAAACCGAAAATCGAGTGTAAATAACGTATATACTTTTTTTATATCGGAATAAATAATAATATTATTTATAAACGCGCGATAAAAACGCCGATATTTTAGTAAAAACTTATTTATATACTGCTAAATATATATTAAGAAATTACGAAACTTTATAAGCGCAATAATTAATTGTTTTAATTCTTTAAAGCTAATAATTATAAATTAGTTCTTATATTTTAAATATACCTTAAATTAGTAAAAAAATAAAATAGTATTTACTGCGGTAATTTATTTTTTATCTTATAATATAGCGATAACTTTTATTTATAAAAGTAACGGGTAATTATTAGGTACGGCTATTTTATTTAAAGCTTATAAATTAATTACGGGTCGAGCTTTTTATTTTCTTTTAACGTAACGGTAAATAAAAAAAGCCGGGGTTACGAAAGGCGTAGGTTTTTCGACTTATTTTATATATTTTTACTTATATAATTTGTCGAAAATTTTATCGAGCTTATCTTTATTTCTATAACTTAAGGAATATAACCGATTGCTAACTTTATAATTCTATTAATTATTTATTAAAAAGATTTTTATTATATTTTTTTCGATATATAATGCTTTAATTTATTTATACTTTAAGGAATTTATCCATAATATATATGATTTTTTTATTAGTTTAAATATTTTTATTAAAAATATAATATTTCGCGTCGGTAACGATTTTTAGTAGGTCGGATAGCTTTTTAATCTTTAATAATAAGTGTATTTCTAGGATTTTTAGTTAGGGATTATTTTATACGGGTTTATTAGCTTATTTAATAGCGTTAAATATCGCGTTTATTAAAAGAGTATTTAATAATACCGCTAGCGTAAGTCCTTTATTTAAGATTATATTTAATAAATTCCGTTTATTTATTAGGGGTACTATATCGGTAGCTAACGTTTTTATTATAAAAGTAAGAGTAAATTTGCTATTTATAGTAAATACGTTTAATATTTAAAAGTTTATAAGGATAGTTAGGCTTACGGCTTTAATCCCGGTTATACCGGCTGCCGGAATAGCCGCTAAATAGCTTATAATAGTTACTATTTTTAAGTAACCTTTTTAAAACGCTAAAAGGTATTTTTTATTTATATATTCGCTTATTAAATTTAACCGGGTATTTTTATAAATATTTAAGTTATTTTTCGATATATTTTTTAGTATTACAAAATGTAGGGTTATAAATACGACAACTATATTTATAGCCGCGTAATAATTTAACGTAAAGTTAAAATTTTAATTATTAAGAAGCGATATATAATAATAAAGCGTTATTACGGTTTAACTAAAAGTAAGGGTTAAATTTCGGGATAAAGTTATTTTATAATTATATAGTTATATATTATATATAATATCGAATAAAATATTAAAATCCGGAATTATTTTTAGTTTTAAGGTTTAGTTATTATACCGGATTATATTTTAATATTTATCGAGGAAGTTAATTTTTAGTAATATATAAAATTCGATATTTTAATTTAATATTTAATTGTAATATATAAATTTAATAATAACGGGATTTTTTCTTTTATTTATTTTAAATAAATAGAAAATAAAAATAGCGTACCGGATATATATATATATATACTAATTCTTTTAATTTTGCTTTTTTAATATTCGATAATATACTTTAAAATTTTTAGGAATTTAATAATAATTAGCGTTTGTTTTATTCCGGGATTAAAATAAATAAAGCATTTTTGCTTTTTTTATTACGCGCGATATTTCGTTTATAAATATATATATTATAAATATAAGGATTTTTTTACGTTTTTGCCGGAAGGGGCTACGTAAAATTTCGTTTAAGCTGCTTTTTATTTCCCGGTTTCGGTAATTATAAGTTTAAATAAAGCGCGGTTATTTTTTTATATTATAAAAGCGTAATTTTTTTTAATTTATAAAAAATGTTTTTATTATTATTATCGCTATCGGACTCGCTAAAATTATAAAATACCTTATTATAAGTATTTTTTATTACTTAATTTATTTTTAGCTAAAAAGGCTATTTTATTATAACTATCTTTATTATTATATAAATTAACGTTCGTAAAATATACTTATTTTTTTAGGGTCTCGTATTTTACTTTTTTCGCTTTTTTACGCTATTTTATAGCCTTTGCTTTTTTATAATTTTTTAAATATATAAATAGTTTATTATAAAAAAACACTTTATATAATAAAAGTTATATATATATTTAAATAAAAAAAAGTTAAAGGGAATATTTAATAATTCGGTAAAACGTAATACGTAATGACGCGTATATTTTTTTTTACGTTTTTATAAAAAGAATTTACGTATATAATACTTATATTCGATAGTTATATTAAATATAAAATATCCGTATTCCGATTTCTTATTTAACGAAAATATAAATTTTAAATAAATATCGGAATTATCTATATAAAATATTTAGTATTAATTTTTAAGCTAAAGTTTTTTAAGTCGGACTTATTTATATTTATTAGGTACGCGTATTCCGTACGCCGGTTTTTTTTTGCCGTTTTATTATATTTATAAGTTTTTTAACGTTTACGTTATTTCTTTTTATATTCGGATTTATTTTTACTCCTAGAATTTTTTTTGTCTAAATCTTTTTAAAGTTTAAGCGATTTATTATATCGGAATAAATAATTACGTTTAAAAAACCGATCGCGTTTAAATAATTTACGGTTTAATCGCCGCTTATTTTATTTTTAAAAATCTTTATTTTTATAATTATATTTTTATTTAATAAAATTTAGGTATTACTTTATTATAGCGTTAAAAAAGATAGGGTATTATTAATTCACGTAATATATATAATTAGCTAAAGTTTTAATTAAGTTTAACGTATATAAGTATTATTTAACGGGGAAATTTATATTACTTTATATTTATATTATAACTTCTTATTAATTAGTATTATTTAAAGCTAAAATTTTTATGGCTTTTATATAGCGTAATTGTTTTTAAATATATTAAATTATAGCTCCGTAATTACGCGTGATATCTTTTAAATAAAGCTAATATATATTAAATCTTTTAGTAATTTTTGCCGGGAGTAATATAAATTATTTAATAAGTTTAAATAGGTTATCTTTTAGTCCGTATTTATAAAATTTCTATCGATTATTTTTTATTAGTTTAGCTATTTATTAAAATATATTTATAAATAATAATAATATTTATTAAAATATTATAATTTATTTAACGTTATTTTTTCGGGTTTTTTTGTTTTTAAGAAATAAATATATTTATTTATAAAAGCTAAATATATTTATAAATATTAAAGCGTTTTAATTTATTATTATACTGTTTTAAAACAGGGTATTAAAGTAAATAAAAAGTGAAATATATTAAGTTAAAAATAAGTGTATATAGTTATTAAAGCTATTTATATAATAATTTAATAAAACTAGTAACTATATATAATAATTTTCTGAAATAAATATAAAAGCAAAAGTTAGCTAAATATAAATATATAATTTATTATAAATTACCTTATAAAATGCCTTATAAATACCTTATAAAGCGCCTTATAACGTGGCTTTAAGGGGCTTTTAATAGCTTTTAAGCTATTATTAATACCCGTAATTCCTTGCTTTATTATAATACCTTAATTATTAAAGTTATATCGATCGGGATTAAAGTAATCGATATTTTCGCGTTTTAATTTATAACGTCCGTTTTTATTAAATAATTTTATTAAAAAGGGTATATTTTTATAGCTATAATAATAGTTTTTACTGTTTTTATTAAAGCTATTAAGTTTATTAAAACCTTTAAGTAGTTTTTTAAAATGCGGTGGTAAGTTAAATCCTCGGTATATATTTAAAACATAGTTAAGTTACGGGAGCTAAGGAAAATGTTACGGCTAAGTAAATAAAACTAGCTGCGGGAATTATTATAAATATAAAAACTATTACGGGGTAAAGAAAGTTTAAGGCGTAATAAATTACGGAGTTTATATAAATTAAAGATAAGTTTTAAAATTTTAACTTAACCGTAACGTATTTAAATAATGTAGCGTTTATTAATGCGGGATATATAAAAATAATTACGATATAAAGTTATTTAACGGGAAATTAACAACACGTAGCTTTAAAAAACGTATATATAAGTTAGTTATAAGTATTACGTCGCTTATTATAATAGCTATAAATATTATATTTAATTACTTATTAATTTAATTAAACCGATTATTAAATTATATATTTATTTTCGCGACTTATATATCGGTATTATTTTATTATTATTATATTATTTTAATAAAGTTTTTTAAATATTATAATATAATAAAGTTATTGTTTAATTTTTTTAGCTATTATACGTTTTGCGTTTTTACGTTAAGGGTATATAAAAAGTTATATTTTTTATTTTTACCTTTATTTTTATTTATAAGTTTTACTTTTTATAAGTTTTACGGGGTATAAGTATTATTATAACATAAGTTAAGCACAAGATTAAGGTGTGGTCCGTGCGTGTTACGTAATCACAGCTTAAGCCTCACACCTAACATGTATAATAAATTTCTCGGCCGATTTTTTAGCTTAAATTCCTTCCTTTTTCCTTTATTTTAATATTATATAAAATATATAAAAATTAAGTCGCTAAGCCACCTTAACCCTTATATCACGTGACAAGTATTTATATTAGTTAAATTCTTAAATTTTTAATATTACGTCTCGCTTTTATTATCGGTTTTACGTAATCGGGTTATACTTTATTATAATAATAATACGTGCCGAAATAATTATTTTATAAGTGGCATAAATAAAAAAATGTTAAAATAAATAACCGAAAGTAAACTTAAAAGCCGAGTTAATTAATTAAAAAATATATTCGGGTTTTTTTATAAAAACTTAAAGCTTATACTTTAATTATTACTTTATAAAAAAGTACCGGAAATAAAACTAGCTATAATGTTAGCTTTTTTTAATTAAATAAAATACGAGTATATAAAGAAATAAATATAATATTAGGTATATATAAATAATAAAACCTTATAAAATATAAAAAAAGGTTTATAAAATTAAATATAATAAAATCTCGTAAAAATATATATATATATATATATAAATTTAATTTCGGGCGGGGTTAAATGTTTATATAAATAGTGTTTTAAGACAGGGTGTCGAGGTGAAGCGAAAGTGAGATATTAAGTTAAAAATGAGTGTATATAGCTACTAAAGCTATCTGTGTGTGTATTTATCTGACTATTTAGTGATATCTATTGCAAAAAAGTGAAGGAGATGTGAGGGAAAAGGTTAGCTAAATACAGGTATGTGATCTACTGTAAATTGCCCTGTGGAGTGCCCTGTGAATACCCTGTGGAGTGCCCTGTGAAGTGCCCTGTGACGTGGCTCTAAGGGGCTTTTAGTGGCTCCTAAACTGCTGTCAATACCCGTAATCCCCTTGCCCCATTACAATAGAAAAAAAATTCTTAATAACTTATTTAAAATAAAGTAAGTTATATAATTTACGCGTTTATTAATCAAGTAGCGGATTTTATAAAAAAAGATATAAAATAAATTTAATAACTATTAAATTTATACGGAAAAGGTAATTATAACGTAAAAGTAAATAAAAAGTGATTATATATTTAAAGCGAATTTATAAAATACGTATTAGTTTAAAAAACCTTAATATCGGTATTTTAGCCTTATAAAGAAAAAAACCCGGTTCCGGTATTATTTAAATATATATTGTCTTGGGATAGGGTGTTAGGGTAAAGGAGGTGCTACTTTATGGCTTAGCTGATCGGAAGTAATTAAAGCGACGAAATAAAAGAGTCATTTATAACGGTAATTGATCGAAAGGAGAGATATGTTTATTATCGGCGATAAGGCTGTCTGAGCTATATATATTCTATCTGAGAGTAAAAAAAAAAGACAAGCGATATATATATATTACGGTATATTAGCCCTATAATATTTTTTTAGATTTTGTTATAAATGTTTTTATTATAAGAAAATCTAATTAATTAATATAAACGTAAAAAGCATTTACTTTATTTACTTTTTAAAAGCTTTCGCCTTAAGTTTAATTACCCTTTCTTTTTTATCTAATTCTATATATTTTCTAATAAACTTACGTCGTTTTATATATTTTAATCGACTAGGCTTAACAGAAAAAAGAGTTCTTTATTAATTAATAATAGCTATACGTCTTTTGTAATCTGCCTAACTATTTTATCCTATAGGAAAAATAAGCTATGGTTGTTTTCTTAGCGCGGTAAATTTATTTTTTACTTATTTGTATAAAATATAAGCCTTCTTATTTCGATAAGTAGCTTTTTATCGTTTTTTTAGGAAAGGTTAATGTTAATCGAGATTTAGGAGACTTATATAAACTTTATATAGTTTAAGCTAACGTCGGGATATTTTTTTTACTTAAAATAAGCTAGAGGTAAGGGTAAGTTTAAGTTCGGGTTCTCGTTCTGGTTTATTAGAGCTATCGGGTTAATTAATAACTTTATAAATTATTATTTGCTTTATTTTTATAATCTAGCTTTTTATTTCTCGTTTTTCGTTAATAGAATAAGGATTTTTATAAAGGCGAAAAAATGTAATAGGGGAGCGAAAAAGGCGAAAAATTAAATAAGCTACCTAAAAGCCGCAATTAAATCTATTTTACTGTTATATTATTTAAATAAGTCTAATATAAATAGGAATTATGTTATTTTATTAGACCTAAACCTAGCGCAGTTAATTAAAAGTAGCCCGAACTCTTTTTTTATTATAAGTACTTATAAAGTTAAATAAAAAAATAATATAAATTCTTACTAATATAATAATTAAAAAAAATAAAAGCTGCCTTTTTTTTAATATTAGTAGCTATAGAGTTACGTAAATATATAAATACCGTTAATATAAAAAACCGGGGGTTATTTAAAATAATCCGAAAAAAAAAACTGGTTATTAATTTAGGTAATTTTTTAATTAAGTTTTATAATAGTTTTAGGGTAAATTTCCGTTTTAATAAGTCCTTTTTTAAAAGTAGTAATATTTATTTAAATTATAGCAGTTATAAAAGTGGTATTATAATATTAACGCTTATAGTAAATAAAAAAAATATTATATAAACTTAGTACTTTATTTACTTTCTATTTATTTTTATTATAATTAGGAGGGGCGTTTCGATTAAAAGTAACTTTAGGTATTTTATCGCTTTTAACTAATAAGAAATCTATTTCTAAGAAATTGATAATTTATTTAATCTTTTGTTTTAAATACTATAGCTTATTTTTAATCTAGGGTTTAGGTTTATATATTTTAATAAAAAGGCCGCGAAATTAATTAATAATATAGAAATTAATATTAGCTGCTATAACGAATATATTAAAATCTAAAAAGGGAAGCTGCTTTTATAGGGGCGAATTAGTAAATAAGGTTATTTTAGCCTTATATTTAGGGTTAAAATTAGCTGCAAACTTAATTTTAGCCTTATTTTTAAGTATAGCCTTAAATTTAATATTAGCTTTTAAAACAGGCTTAGGGTTTTTACGGGCCGCTTAATTAACTTTCTTATTTTTATTCCAGTTTTTATATTTATTTTTTCTTTTCTTAAATAACTTAGGTAATTTTTTAAGCTATAATAGCTGTAACGATATCTTAATATATAAAAAGTAAAGTTTAAGGTATAATATTATTACGATAAGCTAATGTAAAGCTGCAAAAAAACTTAACTAATTAATTAAAAATAATAAAAAGTAAGGGCAAAAAATTAACAAATAATTAGGTAAAAGTTATTAATAAATTAGTATAAAAAAAACCTTTTTACGTTAGGTTTTAATTTATAACAAATAAGGGTAAATTAAGAAGTCTTTTTTATTTTTAATCAATTGTTTAAACTTATAATAGGCCAAATATTAAATATAATAGAGTATTTAAATCGTTATTACTAATTTTAAAAGTCGGCTTACTCGATTTAGCCTTAGTACGTTTTCCAGGCTACTTATTATACTTTTTATTTATTTTATTTTTATATTTTATACCCTTTCTTTCTTTTAATAATTACTAACCTAACTATTTATTTTTTATTTTCGCTTTATAATATTTATTTAATTAATTATTTGTAATTATATCGTAAAGCTCGTTATTATATAGGGGGCAAAAAAAAAGAAAGGAACTTCTTTTATTAAGTCTTTATATAAGTTGTTTATTCCTCTCTCTTTTATAAAGGGTTCTATATTTAGGAATTAAATTTTTTATTGTAATAGCGTTAATTGAGAGCTAAATAACCTTAAACGTTTTTATCGGGTTATAATAGTTTGTTAAAATCTAATAAATATCTGGGATAAAACGCGTATCGGCAATTCTTTTTTTAGAACTCGTAAAGTAGGTATTAAACTCCCGCTATTTAATCGAGTTAAATTTTATTAAAATAACCTTAGTTTTTGTAATTTTTTTTTAATTTCTTTATCCCGTTTTATTTTATTATTGCTTCTTTTCTGAAATAAATAAATCGACTATATAAATAGTTAGAAACTTTTTTTTTTTTTTTCTATCGATTTATATTTTAGCGTTAAGTTTTTTTTATGTCTTAAGTCTGCCGTTCTTAAGCGATTAAGAACTCCTAATTCGATAGTAAAAAACGTTAATTGCGTTTTAGTCCCTATTTTAGTATTAAATTTAATTGCTTTAATTTAAAAACTAATAAAAATAAGCTTTTTTTATTTTAAAAAAATAATATAAGTCGCTATTTTTTAAAAGCTAATATAACAAATAAATTTATCCGGGTAAGTCTTTTTTTTATTTAATATATATAATTTTTACTAATTAATATAAAATAATTCGACTAGTAGAAATTAAATTTTTTAATAGTTTTAAAAAAGGTCGGTATTATATTTAGGAATTTACGGCCTCGAAATTTTATTATAAAAATTAAATATAAAAGCTTGCCTTAAAATGTATTAAATATTTTAAAATAACGAAATACCTTTTTGATTAACGATATCCTTTTTTTATCGAAATTTGCGAAACTAATCTTATTAGTAATTTAATGTTTTGCTTAATCGAAAATCGCTATATATAATTTGAAATTTTTATTTAAAAATATAGTACCTATAATAAAAATTTTTACCGGCTTTATAAAAATCGGTTTGTTAGTTTTAAAGATAGGCGCTATAATAAAATATAGTTATTTTATAAATATCGATTAATAAAAAGCTAGTTCGGGAGTTTGTATAAGAATTATATAGTCGGTATTTAAGTAAATAAATATTTGTTCCGGGATAAGAAATATATATATTTATAAGTTTGTCGATTAAGAGATTCTTTTTTTAATAGCGATATTAATTATAACAATTTTATTTTAATAGGTTATTTTATAAGTAATATATATTTAGGCTAAATTATTAAGGAAATCTGTTTTTTTTACCGAAATTATAAATAGCTTTATTTATAGTTTATAATAGTTTTTTTTTGTTTAATTAATTAGTTATATATTAAAATTTACGGTTATATTCTTTAATTTAAGCTTTTTTTTTATTACTTTTTTATATCTGCTATAACCTTATAAAACCTTATTTTTATAAAATATTAATTTATATAAAACGTAAAAAAAAATAATCTAATTTATTAGTACTATTTCTTTAATATTCGATTATAGGTTTTTTGTTCCGCTAATAATATTTTAAATAGTCTAACTTTAACTATTTTTTAGGTATTTTATTTTTTATAATTTTTTAATTTTTATTAGGCTCGACCTTTTTAATTTAGCTATAAATTACCGGGCTTTTTTGTATATTTTTATTTTAATATGCTATATTATCGTTTGCTAGTTTAACATTTTTATAATTATCTTTTATTTTATTATAACTACTTAACTAATAGTTATTATAAGGCTCGCTAAATTTCTAATACCTTTTTATATCTCGAATAAATTTTTTTAGCCGATTAAAAGAAAATATTCCTTATAATATTACTTTATTTAATTTTTTAAAGAAAAACTTATTTTATTTTTATTTTTTTGTAATTCGATAGGGCTTAGTTTATTTATATTTTAGTTTCTTATTTTTAGATATATCGATATTTCGTATTATATTATAAAATAAAACTAGGCTGCCTTATTTTAACGGTTCTAACCGTTTTTTAAGGGGTATCGTTAATTATTTTGTTCCGCCGCTTTTTTTTTGTTTTTTCATTAAGATTTATGCTACTTTTGCGACATTTTCATCCTATTATTTAAATATCTTTACCTTTTTAATAATAAAATTTTCCTTATTATAAATATTCGACTAATTAAGGACCCGCTAAAATAATAAAACTATTTCAATCGGTATAATAAGTTTTTTATTATAAACTAGTTTATACGGTATAAACCTATATTTTTATATAAATATTTAATTAGCTTAAAATATAGCTTTAAGTTTTTTAACTTATAATTTATTAGTTTTTCCTGTTATATATATAAGGGATTTTATAATTAGTCGATAGCCTACTTTTATTTATCTTTACATTTAAGAGTAATATATAGGTCCGACTTATATTTTAATATTTAGCTATATAATACCTTTAGTTACCTTTGCTTTATTTTTTAAGCCTTTATTATATTTAATTATTATAAAGATACTATAGTTAATATAAATATAGTTTTAAAGGAACTTTTATACCTTAATTATTATAATATTTCTTAGTGCCTTAGCTTTAAGCTACTTTAATAGTTTATTTTTTATTTTAATAATAGCCGAATATTTATTATTATTCGGGAAAAACTAAATATTAATAATTTAAATAGTTAATAATTATTTTGGCGTTAAAAAAAGTCCTTAATTTTTAAATCGTTTATTTATAAAAAGCTGGCATTTTAAGTAATATTTAACGGCAGTTTAAATCTCTTAATATATTTTTTTAATAATAAAATTTAACTATTTTATTATAAATCGATTTACGTTTTCGATATGTTTTAACTTTTAAGTGGCAGTTTTTAATAATATATTTTTGTTAATTAATATTATTAATAATATACTATTAGCTATATTTCTTATAAGGTTTTTGTTATAAAATTCCTTTTTAAATTATATACTTAATAGTTTTATTCCGGAAGTTTGCTTTTGTATAATATTATCTCGTTATATTAAAACTTTTTAGTCGATTAAGTAGCTTTAGGGTATTAAGGTATATTACGATTTTTTAGGAAGTTTTAGACTAGTTTTTTAATAGGTATAAAATAATAGATAGTAGGGAGAATTCCGGTACTTCTTATATTAGTTTATTTAATTAAAATATTTTTACTATAAAGACGTTAAGTTAAATATTAATAAAGTTGTCGACTTTTTTTTTATTAATTATTTAGCTTATTAAATAGCTTTAATAGTTTATATAATAAACTATCCGTTATTTAATATCGTTTTCTAAGAATATATTTTATTTCGAAATTAAATATTTTAATAAAAGCTATTTATTAAGTTAATGTCGCATTAAATAAACTAGAGAATTTATTATTTAATTAAGCGATTAAAACTTTAGTATTAGTTTCGAAAATAAATCTTATGCTGTAAAAGTAATTTCGCAGTTGTCGAAAAGACTTAACTATTCCGAAATATTCTTATTTTGTAATATTGTAATTAAGTTCTAACCTTTTTTATATATTAGATTTAAATCTCATAAGTTAAACGTATTTATTAATTTCTTATTTTAATATATACTTTTATTTAATGTTTAACGTATTAATTTTAAGCTAAATAATATATCTGTTTATATAATCGAACGTAATTAATTAGGGTATATTAATTAACGCTATTTTAAATTTATTTATAGCTTATTATTATTTTATTTCCTATTTTTAATTTACGTTTTTCCGGAGAAGTTTTATTAGTAATAAAGTAATTAACGTATAATATATGATTTATATATAATAATAAACTATAATTTTTAGAAATGCCCGTATTTTAAAAACATTATTATAAGGTATTTATTTCATAATTTTAATAACCTTAGTTTAATTAAAAGAACGACTATTAATATTATATAAATAGCCGATAATAACAGTAGCGTTTTTATATTAATCGCTTTTTTCCGTATTAGCTATAGCTTTTACTAGTTTAAAATTAAATAAAATATTATTAATATTTTTTAAATGTTTATAAATAAATCGTTTTATTTTTAGTACGATTTTTTAATTATTATATCTCGTTTTTGGCTTTTTAATATTAATATTATTAAAAAATAGCTCGCATTTATTAGGTATAAAGTCGAATAAAATCCGGGTAATAATACGTAAAAACTATATTACCGAATTAATCTCTTTTTATAGTAAAGTTGTTATCTAGAAAAACCCGATCGGTATCGAAAATATAGTATAATTTTTGCTAAATATAAATAATAATATTTAATTATATTTTAAAAAGAAGTCTATTATAAAAATTATTACTTATATAATAAATTCTTCCGTAAATTTGTTATAATTACTCGGAAGGAAGGCGTTTTATATTTATATAATATTTAGTTTTATAGCCGAATTAATTAATCGAAAGCTTTTATTTTTTTTCTTAATTATAAATTAAATATTACGGTATAAAGTATAAGATTTTTTTAATATTTTATTTTTAAGCTAACTTTATAAAATATTTAAAACCTATATTTTTAGTAACGCTAAAATAAAAATTAATCTAGCTTATTATATATTATATAATATTATTTTGATTTTATACGGAAGAGATATTTCTTTTTTAATTCGGCCGATTTTTATAAAATTTTAAGCTAATGTTATTTTTTATTAATAAAGAATTTTGATTAGTATTATTTTCTTTTAATTTGTAAGCTTTATATTTAGTAGCTTTATTTTAATAATATTTAAACGTTCTTTCGTTAATTTAGTATTTTATAATACGGAAGCGAAACGCGGAATAATATTTTTATATTTTTTGTTTGTTTTAAATATACTTTAAGGTTCGAAATTTAGCTCTATATTTTATAATATTATTTGCTTTTAATTAATCGACCTTAAAGGGACTATATTATTCGATTCGGTATTATCGATTAAGTAAATTTTTTATACCTTTAATTTATATATTATATATAACTTAATTTCGTTTTTCCGTAATATTTTTTTACGATATAATATTATATATTATATTACTTATTTAGATTTTTTTCTAATAGTTTTTTATAATAAACCTAATAAATAATTATTAAATAGTAAAATTTATATTTAATTATTATTTTAAAATATTTTATTAATAGTAATTTCTATTTATTTACCGACTTATTTTAAACTTAAGTTATTTTAAATTATATTTTTAAGTTTTGTTAGGTTTATTATTACTGTAATATTTTAAGGCTTTTATTTATTATTAATTTAACCTTTAATATCGGCGGTTATTAATTTTCCGAAAGATTAACAACGTTAGTTAAGGTTCGTTTAATTAGCTTATTATATATAAAAGGTATTATAATTTTAATATTTCCGAAAAATATCGAAACTATTAATAAGCCTTTTTTAGAGTAAATTATTATATGCGATTAAAAAATGAAATTAAAGCCGAAAAATAACGGAAATACGGCTTTAAAGTTTCTGACTATATAAATCGGTAGCGGTAAGTTATAGCTTGCTAATTATATAGGTCTTTCGATTAGGCTAAGGCTTTTAGTTTTATTATTTACTAATATATTAAAGCCGGATTACGTAATTTTAGTTTTTTATATAAATATTTAATACTTAAAAATATATAATTACGTAATAATATTTAACTAAGCATCTATATTAATAACTATAGTAATTAAGTTTTTATATTTTTTAAAACTAATTTTTATAGTTAATTGGGGCAATAGTTAGATATATACTTTAATATCCCGGATAAATACCGGCAGAAATACTATAATAATTTAGGTAGCGTTACTGGGTATTATAGATATATTATTAATCGATATATTTATAAGGCTGTTTTAAAATTTATTGGGCGTAAAAATTAGCTATAATATATTTGATATAAAATTAAATTAAAATTGCTATCTTTATTGCTACTAATTGATTATTTCGGCTAAAAAAATATAAATTGTCTTATAAGGCTTTCGACTTATTTTATTTGTTTTATTAAATAGATATTAAAATAATACTTTATTAAATCCCGTATAATATTTAATTAAATTATTTTATAAAACTTTAAATCTTTTTATTACATTTTTAGAGATTTTTTTTTAATATTCCGAAATTAAAGCTAAAACTAATTAATTAGGTGTAATATTTTCTGGCATATTAACTTAGGTCTGTTTCGGCGTTTTTAAGACTATTAAAAATAAAAGGTTTAGCTTTAATAGTACTTTATTGATCGTTTTTTTTACAGATATATTATTATTTATATTTTTATGTCTTTTTAATATTAAAACGTTAATTTTATTTTTACTTTTATATTAAGATAGTTTAATTACTACTTTATATATAGAATTCCCATTTTTATTAATAATTAGTTCCTTTTAAAAATAATTTTATAGGTTTATAAATTTATAAAAAGTATTACTTTTTAGGCTTTTTATTCTAATATTATTAATTTTTAAATCTATAGCTAGTATTATTTCCGGGTTGCGATTTTATAAATTAACTATTAATTAAATAAAATTATAGTTTTATTTAAATTTTATATTTTTTTCGATCTTGCTATATTTATAGAGATAATAATAAGTTAATTTTTAAATTTAAATACCGTATATTTTTATTTTATATAAAAATTATAGGTAAGTTTAAATAATATTTTTTTTATTTATTTTGCTTTCGGTAATTATATATTTAGGAAATAAAATATTTCTAATTTCGGGAGCAGCTTAAAAACTTCCGATAAAATATCCCTTAAATTAATTATTATATCGTATTATATCGTTACGGCTTAACGACGCTATTAGGAAATAAATAGTAGAAAAGTAGCCTAGTTTTTTATAAAGGAAATAAGTATTTCGATTATACCTTTAGAATAATGTCGGTTATAATATATATCGACTATTTTAATTTTATCGGCTGTTATATTTTTTATATTTTTTTTTATTTAAAAACCTGGCGTAATAAATATAAAAAAATATATTTTTTATTTTACGTTTTTAAGTATTTTATTAAATAAAGGTTTCTTTTTATAAGATATAATATTTTAATTTCGGTAATATTAATCGAAATTTTTTTATAAATATAATAAAATTTTCGTTAGTTTTAAGTTATATAATAAATATCTATTTTATAGATTTAATTAGGTTCTTTATTTTATTTAGCTAAAAAAATAGAGTCTTTTTTTTAGGATAACTTTAAGCTATTTTAGGCTTATTAATAGTAAGCGGAACCGAACCGAACGTTAACGATTAATTAATTTATTTTTATATTATCGATCGGGCGAAACCTATCGGATATTACGGCTGTTATAATTTATTAAGCCGATTATAATATCCGCTTATATATATATAACGTTCTAAGCTTTTTTATAATTTAATTCGAAAAGCTCGTTATATAATTTTAAATAAGACTATATAATCTATTTAATAATTTTTTAATCGATTTTTTATTATAGCTTACTAACGAAAATAGCGTTTTATTTTTTAATTTTCTTTTATTTCCGGACGTCTTTTACTCGAACCGAATAATCTAAAATATAATAATAAATTTCTGTCGGTCCGAATAATTTATTATTTCCTTTTAGGTTTTTTAACCGTTTTATAGGGGTTCTTATTTACTTTAAGTTACTAATTTTAAAATATTGCTTTAAAACTGCTTTTATTTTTTTCTAAATAA
The DNA here is from genome assembly GCA_022497155.1 of Whalleya microplaca. NCBI lineage: Eukaryota > Fungi > Ascomycota > Sordariomycetes > Xylariales > Xylariaceae > Whalleya > Whalleya microplaca. The sequence goes on along the minus strand of MU385735.1, from coordinate 2,256 downwards.
TAATACTTTTTAGTAAAGTTTTAATCCGTTATTTATTAATCTAATTGTCTATTTAATATAGCATTTCTTTAATTTTAATATTATTTTCTAAACCGTATCTATCGAATATATATATTATATTTTCGATTTAATTTATAATATTATTCCTATCAAATAAAAGCTATAAATAGTTTCGAAAATTTAATAATATAGCCGTTACTATAAACCTAGTTTTTCCGGTTATAGTAAATCGCTTTTAATTAAAAGCTATATCTTAATTTATAGGCTTTTTATCGACTTATATATCTTTTATTATATTAAGGGATAAAGTTTTTTGGCTAATTATTTCTGATTAAGTATTTTAATTATATAATACCGAATCTTTTTTATTTTATTAGTACCCTTAATTAATAATAAAATTAATAGTTCCTTAATTATTAGTTCCTTAATTATTAGTTCCTTAATTATTAGTTAATCGGAGGGATCTTTTTTTAATTATATTTAATATAATTTAAAATGTTTTATTATTTAGCTATTTTAATTCTTTAATTATACTTAATTTTAGGGGAATATATTTTATTCTTTTTAATTATATTAGGTCGTAATCCTATAATATTTTAGATATAAGATTATAACTATCCTTTAAGACGCTAATAATAACTTTAAAAATTAGGAAACTTTTAAAGAGGATCTCGATAATAAGTCGCTAATTTGGCCATTATATTATATTAATTAATTAATCGCGTAATAGGACCACTTATAAGCTAGTTAGAAGCTCGGATATTATTTTCGTTACCTAAATTTTATTTTAGTTTACTTTATAGGTTTAAACTGTAATACGTTTTCGTATATTATTTACTATATATTTTATAATTTTCTAATCCTTTTTAATTTTTCGTGCTATTAATTTTCTTATATTTAACTTGCTTTATTAAAACTTATATTTTTTTATATTTTTATATTACTATATTCTCGTATTTTTTATATTTTATATTCTTTATATTTTTATATTTTTATATTATTAGCTTATTAATATATATTATAAATTTTTTATAGGTTTTTTTATTAATTTATTTATTTTTAACATTACTTTTTTATTTTAAATAATCGTTTACCGTTAGTTTTTTCTTTTAGTTAGTGTTTTTTTTATAAGTTCGGTTAGTTTAATAATTTTAGGGGTTTTATTAAAGTCCTTTTTTTTAGTCCTATTTTACTACTGCCTTTATTTAGATTATTCTTTTCGATTAATTAAAAAGGCGAAGAAATTAAAGCCTGTCCGGGGGAGCCAAATGTCTTAGAACAGGGTGTTAAGGTAAAGGAGGTGCTATTTTATAGCTTAGCTAATTAGAAGTAATTAAAGCAACAAAATGAAAAAGTCACTTATAATAGCGATTAATCGAAAGGAGAGATATGTTTATTATCGGCGACAAAGCCGTCTAAGCTATATATATTTTATTTAAAAGTAAAAGAAAAAGACAAGCGATATATATGTGCCACGGCACACTAGCCCCATAATAATGTCGGGAATAATTCGATTTATTTAAAGGCGTTTAATACATTAATAAAAGCTTTAAGCTAAGGTATTTATAAATGTAGTAATTAAAGCTTTATAAAAAATTAGCTAAATAAATTATAAAGGATATATTAAAACCTTATAAAGAAATTAATGTTTAGTTAATTTAATCTCGCACGCCGTTAATTAAAATGTCGGCTTTAGTTATTAGTTTTATAAAAAAGACGTTAAAGTGTTAATTTTAATTATAATTAACGTAATTTAAACTTAAATATTCGTTTCGGGTACTAGCTTTATAAAAAAAGATTTCCGAAGTTTTAGCTTATAAGCGATCCGGCTCCGTTAGGTGTTATAATAAACCTTATAAAAAACGTATATAACGGCGCGGTTTAAATTAAAATGTCGGTCGGAATATTAGTTTTATTAAAAAAATACGCCGATTTTAAATCCGATAATTATAATAACTATAATGAAATAAAAGTAAGTGCTACTATTTAATATAAATAATATAAAGTAAAGTAATATATTATATAAAAAATAAAGATTTAATATTTAAGTTATAGCTTTATTATAATTTAAATGTTTAAGATTTTTTATTTTTCTTATTTATTTTATTTTATTTAAGCTAAGTTAGCCTTAAAAGTTAAAGGCTTATAAAGCTTTATATTATAAATAAATTAAATAAATTAAATAAATTAAATAAATTAAATAAATTAAATAAATTAAATAAATTAAATAAATTAAATAAATTAAATAAATTAAAT